>OX421968.1:14511409-15149136 GCA_949128115.1 Anaspis maculata
AAGTTGACTGCTCTTAAATCCTGGGCATGATCGATTTCCGTGTACCCGGTGTACATCTCAGGTCAAAAAGTTTATTTTCACCACCTTTTGCCAGAACAAATCTTTTGCAAGCTTCTCCTATTGGCAGAATAATCTATTCAAACCACAGCTTGATTGAGGGTGACGTCGATATTCTGTTTTGCACCCTTGCCTCCATATACAGGGCTTTTTCAACACTCGACCTTAAATAATTGGGCTTTGGCCTGTTGGTCGTTTCAGCGAAATAATAATAATAATAAACTTGCAATTTTTCACGGTTGTAGAGACTAATAAATGAAGGCAGAAACTCTCAAGGCCAATGTGGGCCGATGAAGAGGAAAACAAGTTTAAAAAAATATATCTATGCATATATGTATACAGGGGGTCCCAAAATTAGCTTGCCATACTTCAGCAGTAGATTCTACGATCGAAAATTAGAAAAAAAAGTTCATATAAACTTGGGGGGTCGAAAAATGCTTCAGAAGGGAGCCACAGCCCCCTAAAAGTGGATCCCTCAAGATGGTTTTTATTCAATATATCCAAAACTAGTTAGAGCAAGATGATGAAATTTGGCATGCACCCAGAAGTTTTTATGCTTGATAAGATGGGGTGGAAGTCATTTGAAAAATTTGCCCGGGAGTGGGGTAATTTAGTAGGATGTGGGTAAAAATTACCCCAACTTTTTTGTGTATGTTTTTTTTCCCAGATTTTATATGAAATTACGAAATTTCAGGGTGTTTCACAGTAAAAAGGTACTCTTGTTGAACTTCGATAGTTTGCCCCGTTTTCAAGTAAAATCGTTTTGAAATTTTTTTTGCAGACTGAAGAATTGATTTTGTGGACGATCGTATTTTTTCTGGTTCCAAAATTATCACTGAGTTTTGATAAGCGTATTCTTTGACCAAAAATAAGAAAAAAGTTTTCATGAACATAAGCCGAAAAATGCTTTATAAAGAGGGCTACAGCCCCCTAAATGTGTTCCCCTGAAGATGGTTTTTATTTATTACTTTCGAAACTGGTTAGGACAAAATGACTAAATTCAGCAAATACACTAAAATTTTTATGCTCAATAAGATGGGGTGAAAATCAATAAAAGTAATTATTATTCGGGGTGGAGTACCTTGAGAAGAAGCGGGGTAAAAATGACCCCAACTTTTTTGTTTGTTCTTTCAGGGGTTTGTGCAAAATTATAAAATTTCACCAGTTTTCGAGTAGAAACGTTTTGAAATTTTTTGCAGGCTGAAAAATCGAATTTGTGGACAATCGACTTTGAAAAAGTTACCATGAACATGCTTATAACGAATAAAAATGCTTTATAACGAGGCTACCTCCCCCGAACCACCGAACAGGGGCTGTAGCTCCCTTGTCAAGTATTTTTGACCTATGATCAAGGTGAATCTTCTCCATGGTTTTAGCCGTAGAATACGCCTATGGAACACTCAGGGCTGATTTTGGAACCAGGAAGAAGTCAGTCTCGTAAAACACAGAAATTTCATAATTTTGCACGAAATCTTGGAAAAAGTTGAACACAAAAAGTTTGGGGTAATTTTTACCCCGCTTCTTCCCGAGTTACCTCATCCCCGGGTAATTTTTTTAATGATTGATTTTCACTATCTTATCATGGATAAAAATTCTAGGGTACTTATTGCTAAATTCTGTCATTTTGTCCTTACTATTCTCGGAGATAATAAATAGAAACCATCTTCAGGGGCACACATTTAGGGGGTTGTAGCTCCCTTATGAAGCATTTTTCAACCCAAGTTTATGGGAACATTTTTTCTTATGTTTGATCGTAGAATCTGCTGCTGAAGTATGGGAGGCTAATTTAGGGACACCTGTATTTGTGACGTCACAAACGCAAATATACCAAAAACTAAGCAATCAGCAGTGTTGGATTGAAAACTCAAAAAATTGTTAAAGTGGCATCACAATATTTGAAAAACACAAAAATAAAAACCCCACTGAAGTTTCCCTACTGCTACCAACCCTTTAAAAAAAAAGGCGAAAAAAAAATCTTCCTAACCAATGGACATATTTTCGGAAAATTTTCAAGAAATACTCTTTATCACTCTTGTTGATGATTAAAAGTATTTCCAGTCAAATCTATTTCATTGGCAAGTACCCTATTCCAATAATAACAATTTAGTGTGGCGCGGCATCGCTAAAGAGTGTAATTACCAACAGGAAAAACAAATGTTGACTGTACTTTTAGTCACAATTTTCGAAATGCAATATTTCTGCAATGGTTTCGTACAATCGACTGAAATTTTGTTACATTCTTTAACTGATACTTCATAAAAAGCCATAGCAGGTAAAAAAAAATTCCAGGACAGGACTAGAAAAAAAGAGTAGTGGTCAAAGAATCCTCCACATTCTACACTACATGTGAAAAAAGGCATTTGAAGTTTCTCGCACAATGGCGTTTTCAAAATTGTCACGTATATGAAAGTATGCTATTTTTTTTTTAATTATTCACTTTCTTTTGTTCTGCGTTTTAGGAAAGAAAGATCGATTTTTTTAATCAATCACAATTCACCGGCAGATAATGAAACTAGAGGTACCTATACTATACACGTTTTTTGCTCTCATGTTATCTTATTTAAATTTTTACTTAGCCTGCTTTACTCGCGATTCCAATTAACTTTTCCCGCCACAAGATGGCTGCCAAATCCGGAGTGATATGAGTAGTGATAACCGAACTGCCAATGGGCCCATTCAAAAGCAGAATTAAAAATGTGAAGCGTTCCAACAATTTAAATGTTATCATATTCCATTAACTTTTTGGTCCATTTTTAAACACTTCCTATACTAGCTTAATTCTTTTTTTTTTTATAATGGGTAAAATGGTGCCGAGGAGACTCACTGACGATTCTGTCAGTATTTTTTCTGAATTCTTTTAATCTGACTATTATTTTGCTCCAAGTTCAAGAAATGACTGTTTTAAGTGAAAGGGAAACATGAACATCAAAATTTCACCATTTAACTGTCAACACGATCAAATCACATCAAATTTCAAAGATTGAAACGAGTATAGTACGTGTCAAGATATTGCTTAGGTGGTGTTCTCCAAATTTTCATTTTGTGGATAACGACTCGAACGACTATAATAATGAGACAGGTGAATATGCCCTCACGGGCGTGAGACTCAGTAGCGCATTTGCTTTATGAAGGATCAGTGAACGCAAGGTGTTAATTAGGGTCCTACCGTTATTCGGCACGACACGACACAATTTTGCCTAGTTCGGTTCTCAAAACTATGGGCCCATCAAGAGTATGCTGGAATACACGGGGTGAAACACGTACTCATGATAAATGCTTCCAATTTCGAAGTTTTGCCCACCAGCTATGACATGACCCAGTTAACATTCATAGAGTAAATTTGATTACCTGCTAACCTAGAAAAACATTGTTCTGAAAAAATTCTTTCGTCTAGGACTAAATGCTGTGACGAACAGACGGACAAACAAGCGAATACACCTCATGGGCATGAGGCTCAGTAGCGCACTTCCTTTTTGGAGGATTAGTGAACGCAAGATGTTAAGTAATTAGGGTTCTACCGTCTTGGGCAAAACATTCCAATATGGCGGCCAAAATATCGACGGAATCATGAAATTCGGCTTGAAAATCAGAATGATTGTACTAGACAAGGGTAAGTTCCAAGTTTCATGAAAATCGTTCCACTAATAAGAGATTTCAATATGGCGGCCAAGATGGCGGCAGAATTATGAAGCTTAGCTTGAAAATAGGAATGATCGTACGAGACAAGCGTAACTCTCAAGTTTCATGAAAATCCTCCCACTTATAAGAGATTTCAATATGGCGGCCAAGAAGGTGGGGCAATCATGAAATTTGGCTTGAAAATAAGAATGATCGTACTAGACAAGGGTAAGTTTCAAGTTTCATGACAATCGTTCCACTAATAAGAAATTTCAATATGGCAGCCAAGATGGCGGCCGAATTATGAAAGCCATTCTGCCTATTTGGTCCTTGAAAACCTAAGCTATCCACCGGATAAAGTTCGATCTTCAAGGGCTGTAGCTTCAGTTCCCGAGAAGAAGTTCAACTTCATCGAAGTGCACAGGAGATCTCTGTTTTTTGAGAATAATGATAACGATGTATGGATAACAAAAATAGTGCCCATTGGCCACCCTTGGGGACATCAGCTATTAATCGGAAAAAAGTTCCAAGACTCTTGTTTCAATTCTCGAGAAGGAGTACAGCGTCTTAATTTCTGCACGGACTCGGACAGACAGACAGACAGACAGACAGACAGACAGACAAACCGGCCACATAAGCGTCATTCTGTTACTTATAAAAAAAAATGTTCTCCAACTGATTTCGACCTCCTGAACACGAATATCGGGTTCAGTTTTGAATTGGAACATTTCTTTTTTATCGAAAAACCGAAAAATGGTAGCCTCTCACATGATTTTTAGTGATACCTACCTACTTTTTTTTGTTATTGAGCGAACATGTTTCGTAATTTGAGTGCCATTATCCTTTAGGTACCTAGTATTGGTTATTTCAAAATGATCAATTACTATTTCGGCACGTCTGATTTTAAATTTGTAGGGTCGTGTAATATGCGCCGAGCCGTGGCTTTGCGGTCGTTTTCAAAAATTGATAACAATTGACCCGACGGTCGGATCGAAGTGGGGTTTTTGTCAAAAGAAAGTTCAAATTGTTCTCTAAATATAATGCCGTACATGCAGTGATGTATTTAATTAAGAAATTGTAGTTGCCTGCATATCGCAACTTTCTACATCTTACCGCGAATGCCAGCACTTGATCGGCGAAGCCGCCCTACACCAAAATGTTATTTTTGTAATTGTTCATGATTATTTCGGCAAAATTTTTCTTGATTCGCGTACAAAGGCCATGAGCTACCCATTCGAGTTGAAATATTTTCTGTATTGAATTTCGTTTTGTTCGGAGGAAAGGATATCAAGCACCAGCAAGCAACGAATAAATCATTTGCGGTTGAGCCGTAGTTTTGGAGTCATTTTCAAAAATTATTAACTATTGGCCTGCACCTCGCACCGATGTGAAATTTTCATTAAAATAAAGTTCAAATCATCCTCTAAATATAACTCCACATATGTATTATGGTAAAATGATAAGATCGGGTACTTCCTCGCATGTGATAACTTTCGAGATCAGGCCGGCTTCTGAAATGCAGCATTCAACGGCGATGCCGCGTCACACTGAATTGTTATTATTGTCATTGTTTATTATTATTTCGTCGAGATTTTTCTTGGTTCGGGATACAAGGTCATGAGCTACCCAATGAAGTAAAAAATTTTCGCAAAAACCTTTTCGTCTAGGACTAGATGCTGTGACGGACGGACGGACGGATGGACGGACGGTCGGACGGACGGACAAAACGAGGACAAAAGCGCCTTCCCGTTTGGAGAAGTGCGCTAAAAAACGAACAAAGCGAGGACATAAGCACCTTTTGACATGTCGATTTTTTATTGAATAGGTAGGTATATTTCTTCGTCCACATTATGGATTTGAACGTAATCGTTCAAAAATTGATGATTTAAAAATTCCTGCGATTTTTAGTTTTACCTACTTTTTTTTGTTATTGAGCGAAAATGATTCTTAGTTTGGGTGCCAATATCTTTCAGGTACCTATTATTGGCTATTTCAGAATATTGAATAGTCTAATGGCACGTCGATATCGGTCGGGAACACATGCCCGTCCCGTACTGATTTTTAGCGCACTTCTCCAAACGGGAAGGCGCTTTTGTCCTCGCTTTGTCCGTCCGTCCGTCCGTCCGTCCGTCCGTCACAGCATCTAGTCCTAGACGAAAAGGTTTTTGCGAAAAAAATTTACTCCATTGGGTATCTCATGACCTTGTATCCCGAACCAAGAAAAATCTTGACGAAATAATAATAAACAATGACAATAATAACAATTTAGTGTGACGCGGCATCGTCGTTGAATGCTGCATTTCAGAAGCCGGCCTGATCTCGAAAGTTATCACATGCGAGGAAGTACCCGATCTTATCATTTTACCATAATACATATGCGAAGTTATATTTAGAGGATGATTTGAACTGCATTTTAATGAAAATTTCACATCGGTGCGAGAAACAGGCCAATAGTTTCCCTAGAGTTTTTATAACCAGCACCAAACACCCTGTATGTATAAGAGGATATTCGGACAATTGGAGGAATAAGCTTCTGTTCATGAAATGACCCCCAATTACAACCGAAAACAGACGTATCCACGTCATAATTATGAGTTAGTGAATGTTTCAAGGATTTCATTTTCAAGATATTTCAGAAGCTTCTGAAGATATTTTGGAACAGTTTACTCGAGAGTTTACTGCATCTTGGTGAAGACTGAATGAAGCATGTTTCCTCAAGTTTTCGCAACTTCACCTGTGTCGGTTCATGCAATATAAATTTTCTATTATTTCCTCTGTACCTACTACCGGGTGGGCCATAAAAATCGAGCTCGCAATTTTTAGCGCACTTCTCCAAACGGGAAGGCGCTTTTGTCCTCGCTTTGTCCGTCCGTCCGTCCGTCCGTCCGTCCGTCCGTCCGTCCGTCCCCGCATCTAGTCCTAGACGAAAAGGTTTTTGCGAAAAATTTTTACTCCATTGGGTAGCTCATGACCTTGTATCCCGAACCAAGAAAAATTTTGACGAAATAATAATAAACAATGACAATAATAACAATTTAGTGTGACGCGGCATCGCCGTTGAATGCTGCATTTCAGAAGCCGGCCTGATCTCGAAAGTTATCACATGCGAGGAAGTACCCGATCTTATCATTTTACCATAATACATATGCGGAGTTATATTTAGAGAATGATTTGAACTTTATTTTAATGAAAATTTCACATCGGTGCGAGGTGCCGATTAGTAGTTATTCATTTTTGAAAATGACTCCGAAACTACGGCTCGGCCGCAAATGATTTATTCGTTGCTTGCTGGTGCTTGATATCCTTTCTTCCGAACAAAACGAAATTCAATACAGAAAATATTTCAACTCGAATGGGTAGCTCATGGCCTTGGTACGCGAATCAAGAAAAATTTTGCCGAAATAATCATGAACAATGTTACAAAAATAACATTTTGGTGTAGGGCGGCTTCGCTGATCAAGTGATGGCATTCGCGGTAAGATGTAGAAAGTTGCGATATGCAGGCAACTACAATTTCTTAATGAAATACATCACTGTATGTACAGCATTATATTTAGAGAACAATTTGAACTTTCTTTTGACAAAAACCCCACGTCGATCCGACCGTCAGGTCAATTTTTGAAAACGACCGCAAAGCCACGGCTCGGCGCATATTACACGACCCTACAAATTTAAAATCAGACATGCCGAAATAGTAATTGAACATTTTGAAATAGCCAATACTAGGTACCTGAAGGATAATGGCACTCAAATTACGAAACATGTTCGCTCAATAACAAAAAAAAGTAGGTAGGTATCACTAAAAATCATGTGACAGGCTACCATTTTTTCAGTTTTTCGATAAAAAAGAAATGTTCCAATTCAAAAGTGAACCCGATATTCGCGTTCAGGAGGTCGAAATCAGTTGGAGAACATTTTTTTATATAAGTAACAGAATGACGCTTATGTGGCCGGTTTGTCCGTCCGTCTGTCTGTCTGTCTGTCTGTCTGTCTGTCTGTCCGAGTCCGTGCAGAAATTAAGACGCTGTACTCCTTCTCGAGAATTGGAACAAGAGTCTTGGAACTTTTTTCCGATTAATAGCTGATGTCCCCAAGGGTGGCCAATGGGCACTATTTTTGTTATCCATACATCGTTATCATTATTCTCAAAAAACAGAGATCTCCTGTGCACTTCGATGAAGTTGAACTTCTTCTCGGGAACTAAAGTTACAGCCCTTGAAGATTGAACTTTATCCGGTGGATAGCTTAGGTTCTCAAGGACCAAATAGGCAGAATGGCTTCCATAATTCGGCCGCCATCTTGGCTGCCATATTGAAATTTCTTATTAGTGGAACGATTGTCATGAAACTTGAAACTTACCCTTGTCTAGTACGATCATTCTTATTTTCAAGCCAAATTTCATGATTGCCTCACCATCTTGGCCGCCATATTGAAATCTCTTATAAGTGGAAGGATTTTCATGAAACTTGAGAGTTACGCTTGTCTCGTACGATCATTCCTATTTTCAAGCTGAGTTTCATAATTCTGCCGCCATATTGGCCGCCATATTGAAATCTCTTGTTAGTGGAACGATTTTCATGAAACTTGGAACTTACCCTTGTCTAGTACGATCATTTTGATTTTCAAGCCGAATTTCATTATTCTATCGATATTTTGGCCGCCATATTAGAATTTTTTGCCCACGACGCACATAGGGGTATTTGACTCAAAAAGGTGATCAAAATTATTTTCGTTACTAAATAATTATTAAAACTTATTTTTCATTTACCTGTCTATTTTCAAACAGCATAAACCGAAAGCCGTCTTCTCAAATAGGTAAAATCCTATAAATTATCAAATAATTTAAAGAAATATAGTTTCTCAGCCATTGCATTAGGAGGTAAGATTAGTTTTACATCTACACCATTTTACAGTTCATCTTTTAAGCGCACTTCCTCCAAAAATGGGAAAGAGACGCTTTCAGCTTCACTTTGTCCGTCCGTCCGTCCGTAAGTACCCGGGATAGCTCCTCAGAAAAAAGAGATATCCATGTTGTGTAAACTCTGATCAATAGTACATGTGTCCAGGATGTCAAGTTGACTTTCGCTTTTTTGTCACTTGGCCGCCATCTTTGATCCACCATTTTGAATTTCTCTGAAAGTGGTCCGATTTGAGTGACATTTGCAGGAAATGTGAACTTGATGAAGATACATCCGATTTTTGACAAATGATGTCTGCCGCCATTTTGAAATCTTTTATAAGTTGGACGATTTTCATGAAACTTGGAACTTACCCTTGTCTAGTACGATCATTGTGATTTTCAAGCCAAATTTTATGATTCTGTCGCAATTTTGGCTGGCACATTGGATTTTCCGCCCAAATAACGGTAAAAGTTCACATTTTATCATGGCGAATAGACGCTCTTCTATGTATTGCACTTTATTGTCGACCGATTTAATTGTACACTCTTGAACAAGCTTAAAAAGGGCTAGTCCTGCAAAAATCTTGAAATTTGCAGCATTTTCTGTCAAAAAATGGAAGAAAAACAACTTTGGGAAAAAATCCTATTTTCAGCTAACACGAAGATATAAAAATGAATATGAAGATGTTTCGCAACTTTTGTTTCTTCTACAAGCATTACTAAAGACCATTCTCCAAAATAAAACTGAAATTACACCTTGGACGAACTTGGAAGAATACTATATTTGCCAGTGTTAGTGGCGATAAAGGGAAAAAAAATAGGAGCAAATATTGCTGTGATCAAAATTCAAAATCTAGGACAGTTGCCAACCAAATGGAAATATAAACGTCACAGTAGGTACTACATATCTTCTGCAGTTTGATGCATTTCAAAAGTCTGGGGTAAAACTCTTGACATTTATTCACGAACTAAAAGACAAAGGGCTGAATCTTGATACTACGGCGATAAGCAAAACGGTTATCGTTGTTTTTGTACATTTGAAATTTTTTGCCATGGCACTCTGGAGGATTTGTTAGCAAAAAAAGCTGATAATGGATGTAAAATGCATTGATCTAAGATATTTAGCCGTTGTTTTCAAGCAAATACAGATTTTCGATTTTAGACTTTTGATCATCTTTTTGAGTCGAATACCCCTATGTGCGACGGTAGAACCCTAATCACTTAACATCTTGCGTTCACTAATCCTCCAAAAAGGAAGTGCGCTACTGAGCCTCATGCCCATGAGGCGTATTCGCTTGTTAATTTGTAGGGGCGTATGCGCCGAGCCGTAGCTTTGCGGTCGTCTTCAGAAATTCGTAACTATTGACCCTGTGGTCGTATCGAAGTGGAGTTTTTGTTAAAATGAAGTTCAAATTCTCTTCCAAATATAACGCCCTCGGCCCTACTAGTAATGTATTTCCATAAGAACATGTACTTGTCCACATATCGTAACTTTCTACATCTAAAACTGTGAACTCACCACTCAATCGGCGACGCCGCCTTGCACTAGAATGTTATTATTGTAATTGTTTATGATTATTTCGGCAATACTTTTCTTGGTTCGGGTCGGGTACCAAGGCCATGAGTTACCCATTTGCGTTGAAATTTTTTCTGTCTAGGATTTGGAGGAGAAGATTTTGAGCGCCAGCAAGCACCGAATAATCTTTCGCCACCGAGCCGTAGCTTTGGGGTCATTTTCGAAAAATTCGTAACTATTGAGCCGTGCGTCGTACCGATGTGGAATTTTTGTTGAAATGAAGTTCAAATTCTCCTCTAAATATAACTTCCCATGTGTTTTATTGTGATCTGATAAGAATGGTTCGCATGTCATAACTTTACAGGTCCAGCCGGCTTCTGAAATGCAGCACTCATCGGCGATGCCGCGCCACACTAAATTGTTATTATTCTAATTGTTATCATTATTTTGTCAAGTTTTTTCTTGGTTCGGGTCCCAAGATCATCAGCTACCCACTGGAGTTGGAATTTTTCGCAAAAATCCTTTAGTCTAGGACTCGATGCTGAGACAGATGGACAAAGCGAGGACATGAGCGTCTTCTCGTTTGTAGAAGTGCACTAAAAAGTCTTCACATCCCAATTTTCCAAAATACACTATACAAGGTACCTGCTCAAGCTTTTATTTATTCAAATCCGAATGAATATATTTTTTGGATATTACAATAAATACAAGTGGGGGTTAGAATGCCACCAGTGTGGATCAATTTCACCAGGGGTAGAACATTTTTTGTTGAACATTGAATTTTGCAAAAAATTATTGCATTAGGTACCTACCTATCGGACAGGATATGCACGGGGATAAATTTTGTAAAATGTAGATATGGTTTAGTTTATGGTTAATTATCTTTGAATTTAATTTGTACGTACCTACATATGTAAGTAAGTACAGCGAGCGAAGACGTCATCCAATTATTTAAATCTTTGTGCGACTACAAAACTTCGTTGCGATTATTACTTTCAAGCTTTGTTCTTTGTAAGCAATGATTTCCAACGTGTAGGTATGTACGTGCGTTGAAATGTAGAATATCTGACTGGATCTTATGGCCAAGTTGGTGATTAATAAATTTGGGGTATGTGCCATATAAGAAAATTTCTTGGTATACTGACAGGCTGGAGAAATGGTTCGATGGTGGAGAGGGGGTGGGTGGGTCGGTCGATCCTCGGAGGTGGTGGCGGGTGTCAGGCACTAGCCCACGTGGGTTGTCGCGGCGCGCTTTGGGGGTGCTGGGGACGCCTGTTCCGAACATTTCCTGAAAGCGAGCCCCCTCCGCGAATCGCGATATAAAAGTGTGAGTGGCGGTGAGCGCGTGAGTTTCGTCTTAACGTTTGGACGTATCGCTCATGTGACGGTTAAGCTACGGCGATGGTGTCGGCGGGTTGCGCGCCAGAGTGCAAGTGCATGTGCAGCAGGTGCATCCTCTAAGTGAGTGCACCAATAGCTTAATGCCGGCTTAGCCCCCGGCTATGGGCGGCAACTTCTGGACCAACACTGCAGCGGCGTGGACGTTCTTGTATCTAGTTCAAGTGCTAAGTGCAGACCGCAGCCTCTTCCAAGACCTCGGCCTCAACCTCCCGGACGTTACAAAGGTAAGATGTGTGTATGTATGTATACATGTGCCGCATGCCGTGAGACATCTCGAGGTATTAGCGTCGGGATCCTGAGTCATCATCACACCGGTGCGATCTCAACAACAGTTCCGGCAGGTAAATGGGATTCCCCACGCGGCCGACCGGAACTTGAGAATTTCCACTCGTGTCTTTTCTTTGACTCACAAACGGATTTAGCCGCAAACATCCCCATCAAACGCACCGCGTGGCTCAATGTTCGGGATTGTCATCAACACGAGCTCGACATGCTAAAATAGAAACGGGGGCATTACAAGCCACCAAGCCATTTCATCACTATATCACACCGCATGCCGCATGCAATAATATTTTAAACGGCGTCTACCATTCACCGCCACAGAGCCGGATATCGCGGTGCTTTTTTGAACGTAGTGAAATCGCAACCACCTGTTGCCTGTTGCTAATACCCAGCCGTTATCCTTTTCCCCCAGATCAACGTGAGCCAGGACGAGTATACGCGTATGATGACCATCTACCTTGACAGTCGCCGGCACTCCTCAGCGGACACCAACACCATTCCTAAGCTCGTCACATTCTACATAAGTGAGTATCCTATCGTCACCATCATCATCATTATCATCATCAATGACGCAGCGACAATGCCAGGTATTACAATCGATGCAACGGGAACTTATGACATCATTCGATTTCTGTTCCTATTAACCGTGACATTCAAATATTTGTGGTTTACTGTCATCAAATTATGGTATATGCTAATTGTAACTAGCCTCCAGCACCAACCTAGAAATGTGAACGTGATTTACACCAAAGACATAGGTAGCACACAGAAAAATGCAAAAGGATCATAGGGAATCTATCTCTATCTACTGTATCCTGTATCAGCACACAGAAAAATGCAACTAGGATCATAAGGAATCTGTCTCTACTGTATCTGTCTCGCATATTTCAGGATGATATAGATATCACAAAATTCTATAACGTCATTTTTCTTATACAGGTCTCCCACGAAGTAATCAACGGTGCTTGTGTCTTATACACGGTGTCCTGGATTAAGTGTTGCTAAGTTCACAGGGAGATAGAAAATTAAAAAATAAGGGGACTTTTCTCAATAAACATACCCTCGCAAACGTATAATAACGGAGATACAGGCCTTCATAGTTTTTTTTTGCATAACTTTTCAATCGTTCAACCGATTTCATTTAAATTCAAACCAAAGTTTACTAGAACAGGTCTCTATTGAAAAATAATAACGCATTTCATCAAACATTTTTAGTGGCGAAGATCATAGGGGGTACCCTCCCCCTTTTCCCACTATTTTCAACCCCCCTAAAAAAATTTGAATCCTACGTTCAATTTAAAGAAAAAAGTTACTCTTGCGAAATTTTGATTAGAGACTTCATTTTCAAGATATTTGGGTTTGAAGCATTGGAAAACATCTCGAAATCGCAACTTTCCAGGGCCAAAAATCAAAATTCAAGAAATCTCATGATTCGTCAACTGGAATGAGTTTTCTGGGTGTTTTTAGTTGCTAAAACACCGTTTTTGCTGAGAAACATAGAGTTTTTCAGAAAAAAAAAACCCATTTGGGCCCTGGAAAGTGGCGATTTTGAGATGTTTTTCAAAGTTTCAAACCGTTAATTTTTTTTTTGCCCTGCACCAACTACTAGGTTATTAGCAGGTTTTTTCCGTGGAGTTTTTCTATAACGATAACAATGATGACGATAACAACGAAGAAGTACTGTAAGATTTACATCTTTGGATCAGTGTGGGATTTATCAGTGGGGTTTTGTTTCGATGGCTTTCTCGTTTCATCCCTCTTCCCGGGGCATCACTGCACGATAGTAGATGCCCCAGTACTAAGGGACGCGTGAAAAAGTCCATTTGGCCCAGTGCGGATTTGAACCCGGGACCCTCGCCTTTGAAAGCGGGGCCGAGCTCACCGTGCTGCCGACTGGGTTGAAACCGTTGAATTGAATTGAATCTTTGAATTAAACGTAGAATTCAAAAATTGAAACCATTTCTAAAAATATTCAAGAGCGTGAAAAATAGGAGGGAAAGGGGGGAGGGTACTCCCTTTTATCTTCGCTTGTAAAAATGTTTGATGAAATGCGTTATTATTTTTCAATATAGACCTGTTTTAGTAAACTTTGGTTTGATAATTGAATAATTTCACGCTAAGCTTATGCGCTACCGGCTGGTAGATGACTGGATTTATAGTACACCAGTTTGTACGCATTTTTGGGGCCCCATTATGTCGTGACCTTACCAGGGATCCAGTGATCTTACAATCCGCACAGATTTTTGCAATTAGGATTCGGGAAAACGTTGATTAAATATAAATTAAAGGAAGAACCATAGAATAAAACCCTGGAAGTCACACAGAGCTTGTAGATTTGAAAAAAAACTGAAAGGAAAATGACAAGATTATTAGGACACCTACCTCTGATGGTCGACGGTTTACCGTTCAATATACAATCCACAAATTCGCTGAATTTTGGCATTCACTGTGTACGAATAGGAGGATTTCATGTAGGGGGTGCTTACGGCAAAATTTGCTAGTTAGGGACTTTAAGTTTTGTCACTTGACACTGCAGATCGTCTGTCATTCGCGTCATTTTTGACACTTTGGTACAGACTGCAGATAACCGTAATGTTTATCTCACCTCATCACTTACCTACTAACATTTTTCTATCATTGTCAATGCTGAAAAATGCCCTACATTTGTTGTGTGTCACACTGCGCCCAAAGTTCAAGGAACACAGATAGCATGAAATTTCACCAGCCTGACCAAGGGGTCGATGCTGTTAAATTGAGGAATTCAACAAAAAATCATGACGTATGCTCCTCGCATTTTTATTGTTGTGGTTTTGGCTCCCAGTACCTTCAACGGAGCTCTTAGACTGGCTAGATTTTCTTTTCCACTGGACATTTCACTTTTCAAAATAATAAAAGGTTTTCTCGTTTTCGGCTCAGACTAGCCATAGGATGTGCGGTTCAAGCTCCTCGATAGGACCCGATAAAAATCATCTTGACATCTTGTCAACTTTCGCTCAATTTTTACGTGGAAATTAAATTGTTGGCGCCTTCTTTCGACCATCTCTCGACTTAAAGACAATCACTAAATGTGATGAAGACAAATCCCGTGGCAAATGACCGGTCATTTTCAAAAGTGATAATGACCCGCATAAATGACATTCTTATAAGGTATTCATTATATTTTCCAAAATACGAAGTACGCGGTCTGTATTACTTGTATTGTAGTATCACCTAACTATAACAGAAGAAGGAACCCTTGTTGAAGCCCGAAATGTAGCCTTATAGATTTTTTTCACTACTAGACTCAAAACCTACACATTATTGTATGATTATTGACTCGAAATTCCCGCATTGTTGACCAAGGTAAAAGTGGCAATATTATTGTTGCCCTTGGCTTGGCTAAGTAATGAGAACTGCCAGCGATGACAGCTGTCACTCGAGTGTTGGGCTTTTCTGCATTTCTCATTTTGGACTGTTTATCGTCCGCTTTCACTACACATAACTTAGTTTTGGCTGGAAACCACAACAAAAAAGGATCAAGTTCCAAATGAGACAGACTTTCACGACTTTGTTCATGCACATGCCATTCTAAAAAGAAAAGCTTAGTTGTCTTGGATTTTGCATCCAAAGCCACTTAATAATATCGTTCGCTTATTTACTGTCAGAAAAATCGTTTTATATAAAATGGGATTTTAGTTGTTAGTACCTTGTGGAAAAAAGGAGTATATAAACCACGGTTGAGAATACTATTATAGTTTCGACGCCTTAGCTATGATAGTAACTGTTTCAACCTTGGTACGGATATAATAAACTATTTTGTGTCAGGAATCCAATCGATGTCGACTTATTCCTTGACAGAAATTTACCATTCAGGTCTCTTTCAAAAGCTACAAGGAGTACTTCGGTTTGAGTCTATAGAGATTTTCAAAATCGAAAAACAGCCAAATTTTGGAAAAAATATTTTTTGATTTTGGAAATATCAATAGGCTCAAACCAAAGTACCTCCTTGTAGCTTTCGAAAGAGACCTAAATGGTAAATTTCTGTCAAAGAATAAGCCTACTGCATTTGATTATGCAACGCCTTGTTTCACCAATTTAACTCCATCCTTAATTTGCTTCCTAAGGTATCAGATATATGATAAAACCTTGTGCATGACGTGCGGCATGTTAAGTTCACATTCTCAGAAAACGGAGGCGAAGAACAGAGCCCACCCCCAGACACTTTGGTGCGATTTAAGCTATTAAATTATTTCACCCTCTTCGTCTGTGTAGGCACATACTCCTCTGCATTCACGTCATTCGAAATTATCGGCGAGCACCGATTAAAAAGAAAAAAATTTGGTACTGACTTCTACCTACCTACTGCAATTATTTCGGTCGCACAGAGTGCAATAATTACAAAATACTTTCTATAAATACGAGGCAGTTTCCAGAATTTACAAGATCTTGAACAAATCGATAACACCATATTATACTTATAATCCCAAAGTTTTGTAATGTTATTACCGGAAATTTCCTAATTATTAACCGAGTGTCGAGTTTCGACATTCTTTTATTTTATATTAGCCACGCGTGTTACCTACTAATTTCGTATTTCAGCAAATAAAAACGTGGTGTATTTTAATCGGGAAAGGTTTCTGACCGATGGATGAGCCTTTTTTCTCAATCGAGTTACGCCCGAATTGTGATTTTTAACACCCAACAGATGAGACTCGAATTATTAACATTTAGTTGTTGATACAAACACAAATTGATACGGCCACTTGAAACTCAACAGAGAGTGCATTCAGTCTGGCACAATATGTTCAATATTACAAAGCAAACAAACTAATTTCTGGCGCCTAATGAATCTTATCAAAACAGTGTACATATGTATAGGTATGCGTACATACCTATAAATCAGATTGAGGTCAAGTCAGTTGCAGGTATTGAAAAAAAGAACAGGCAGTGATTGAAATTCACGCTTTGGAATTCCAAAAGGGAAATTCATTTACGTGTGTACAGCTGGATTCCCAGTTGCGAATATTCGGACAGAAGATGCGAAATTTTATGTCAAAGTCCTCATATTGGCCAATAAGCCCTCGAATTCAAAATTTGACATATAAAATCGCGTTTTCTATCCGAATATTCTCATCTGGGAACCCAGCTTGAAAACTGCTATTTTATTTGGTCAATTTTTCATGTGACTCGTCACAATTTGTTCGCATCATCCAAATTTCTATAAGCAGGACGAGCTTACGATTTTTATTATCCTGTAGTTTACCCGAATTGATACCTTTGTTTTCACTCAGTAGCAATCAAAAAACTGTAAATCGGGGATTAACCTACATTGATCCGCAAACAAAATCCCATCACGACGTTTGAGTAACAAACTTTCAATAATCGCGTTTCAACGTGAAATATTTTGTCGCGCCTAGATTTCTAATCTGTGCCTTTTTGTCCTTAAATTTCACATATTTTGAATATTATTATGCGAGTTTGTTTATACGTTTTAATAAACTAGTGTAATACTAGTATATTATATACCAAGGTTGAAAAGAGAAAAGGTGCTACTACTATAAAATGTTCATGAATATCTTCTATAATAGTGTTCTCCACCATGGTTTATATATCTACTATTTTTACACTACCAACAACCAAAATCCCATTTTAAACTTTTTTTTTCTTTCACTTCTCCGACCCACCACCCAACGAGGAGGGGAAGTACTATTGTAGACAAAAAATCTGAACGACAGATGAATGACTTTTCAAATTTTTGACCTATGAATCAGCTTTACTGTCATCAAGAATATGCCACTCATAACCAATAATGCTTCATCATTCTATGTCAAACGTAACAGAATGTTCGATGAATCTGTTAGGGTGCAAATTATGTCTCTTGTGGAGAGTGGTATCGCGTACAAGACGGTAGCAGACCTTCTCAGTTACAGGAAAGGGACGATCTATACAACGTTTTGTGCAGGTGGCGGGAAAATTCAACGCTGGCACGGCAACCAGGCTCTGGCAGACGCAAAGCTACCACCGAAGCCGAAGATCAAGCATTGATCCAAATGGTCTATGTCCAGATCACGGTTAGTATGTCCAGATGCTAGAGGACGATTAGTTCGCCAATGTTCGACATGCTGCGAGCCCCTTAAATTTCCCTACAAGCAAAAGGCAACGGACCGTCATTGCCATGTACTCGTAGCATATTACATGGAATCAACCAACACAAAGTCACCGTGTTGCGGGTTCGTGTTGATACAGTGGGTAGAAATCTCGGTGGAAATGATCCATTTTTATCTTCACCTTCTTCTACTTCTGGTCCATAGCTACAAAGAAATCAAAAACACGCAACTGACGTTGTCTTGTGACTCAAGAAAACCACTGGCATTTTGTCATGGGCTTGTCAAAAATGATAATCCTAAAGGGCCTTTCACAAAATTTGAAAAGGTATTCATCTGTCGTTCAGCTTTTTTTTGTCTACAATAGTATATTGTGAACGCGCAAAAAATTGTTTTGGAGATTTTGACGGATATATCCGTTTTGAGGCCCCTATGACGATTAGGACCATTTCAAGAATGATATCTGTCTGTGTGTATGTATGTCGGTATGGCTGTATGTCTGTAACCTTCCACGATAACAGCCGCAACGTCCATTCGATCGACTCGAAATTTGGTATACGGACATGGTTTCATCGTCGAATGAGCCCATTAGTTTTTGGCTGTCATCTGTCAAACGGAAGTGTCACTATCAAAAAATGACAAAAACTATATCTCACGGAACTCAATTTGCAATATGCCGTTTGAAAGCCCATAAGAAACTGTATTCAGAACAGTTAAAAGTATTGCCCTATCTGTTATCTGTCAAATAATAAAAAATGTCAAAGTTCAAAACTTCACCATTTGGGACCAAATTTGGCAGGAAGCAACAAAACAAAAGAGTCAAATTAAGGCTGCAGCTGCATTCTTCCACCATTTTCCAGTCGAGCGGTATGAATTTTCAAAATTTCTCCTAGCCGTTGCCACCCGGGAGGGCCTTCGCCCGAATTTTGACCAGAATGACTCGCTTTTGATGCAGGACTCCACTCAAAAATTCATAACTGCTCGGCGATCGACTTTTTTCGAAAAAATCTAACTGATATCGAAAGTATATCAGATTGAGCGTCGTGTAGACCCATTTCCAAAATCGGCACGGTTCCGGTTTTCTGACGGTAATTTTTTAAAAATGAAATTTGTATATTCCGTGAATTTGACAAAACTGCAATGCCAACTTTGACATGCGGTGAGCCCCACGAAATATTCATTTTAGGTGCAGACATGCTGGAAATGAAAGTTGGAGAAAAGATTAAGGTAATTTTTGGAAAGAAAATTTTCGAAATCGACTCCCGGTTTCCGAGTTTTCATCTCTAGAAAAACCGCAAACTTTCCAACTTTTCATCCCATGAACCGATTTTAACCATTTTTTTTTAAACAAAAGGTAGGACAAAAGGTAACTGAATCTTGAAAATTTTCCAACATTCTTTCAAATTTCCTGGGAATTTTCCGGTTGAAAATAATTTTCTCCAAATTATTTTCAATCTTTTTCTGTAATTCCAACTTCTTACCCGAAGGGACGTTTGGAACAAAAAATTACATAGGTTCCTAGATACTAGTCGGGAAAGTTTTGGTTGGTTGACACAACCGATTCTTTTTTCACCTGCCTAAACTACTGTGGTTATTAGCAGGATATTTTCTATATGCGTTTTTCTGTAACTATAACAACGACGATTCTATGTTTGGAACAAGCAGTGGGGGATTTTCAGTATGAGTTTTTTCGATGGGCTCTTCGTTCCATCCCTCTTCCCGGGGCATCACCGCACGATAGTAGATGCCCCTGTACTAAGGGACGCAAGGGACGTGAAAAAGTCCACCTGGCCCTGTGCTGATTTGAACCCGGGACCTCCACCTTTGAAAGCGGAGCCGAGCTCACCGTGCTACAGACCGGATTGAAACGATTTTTCTGGCAGCAAATAAGTGCACAAAAGTATCAAATAGTAAGTAGCCTTGAATACCAAACAAAAAATCGAAGGCACCTACTTGTAGGTGTGCTTTTGTTTTGTGAATGGTATTTGAATGAACAACGCCGTAAAAATCTGCCTGAATTGAATTTTGACTCTTTTTGCGGTTTTCAGTCAACACTAAGTTATGTATAGTGAAAATGGACGATAAACAGAGCAGAATAAGAGAACTCTGATTATTTGACCAAGAGTAAATATATAATAGTTGTCACTTTTACCTTGGTCAATAATGCCGCGAATTTCGAGTCAATAATGTGTAGGTTTTGAGTCTAATAGGTACACCTAGGAAAAAAATTGTTTTTCTATTTTGCGTTCATAAGAAAGTCATTACGATACGCAAATGACGTCATTCGCGCATCGTGAGAAGCTCCATTTCGATACGCATTTTTTTACCCCCGAATGTTGGCAATATCAGCGGGCATGACATCGACATGACAGCACTCACTGACAGGAGAGACAGCTTAGGTGACATCACTTCGCAGAAGGGGTTTATTTCAGAAAAAAAAGTTCATTTCTGATGATAAACTGTGCTTCCACCATCAAGAGCAATTCCCAACAATTTTGTTAGCAGAGGCACATATTTCACATTTTTTTATTGAAAAAAAGCATGGAATAGTTGCAAAATAGAAAAAATTGTGTATAACACACGTTTTATAAGACCTATTGTCACACTCGTCAATTCAATCACTCGTCGCTTCGCTCCTCGTGCTTCAAAATGACGCGTGTGACAATACGATGTCTTATAAAACTTGTATTATAATATACTATTTTTCCTATTTTGCGTTCATAAGAAAGTCATTTCGATACGCAAATGACGTCATTCGCGTATCGTAAGAGGCTTCATTTCGATACGCATTTTTTTAATCCCAAATGTTGGCAATATCAGCGGGCATGACATCGACATGACAGCACTCTTTCACAGAAGAGACAGCTTAGGTGACGATGACATCACTTCGCAGAAAGGCCTTATTTCAGTAAAATCAGGCTCATTTCTGACGATAAACTGTGCTTTCACCATCAAGAGTATCGTGATCAAGAGCAATTCCCAACAATTTTGTTAGCAGAGGCACATTTTTACATTTTTTGTTTATTGAAACCATCTCTTATAAAACTTGCATTATAATATACTATTTTGTACTGGTTAGAGCAGTTTAACAATATGCTCCTTTAATAATTCGGGTGTTCTTCTGACTGCAAGTTTCTTTTTTGGATATCGTGTTCGCTGATATACTGTATGATATACAGGGTAACGAAGGAAGGAGTGCAAAGTGGTCAATTTTTTAACGTGTGTAACTTTTTTTCATTGGAATTTTTTGGAAGGAAACGGCCATGCCATCTACTGATCTACATTGGTTCAGAAACGACTTAAACTTTTTGCACTCTAGCTCGTTTGAGAAAAAGTAGATTCTCATGATTGATGACTCACCCTGTATAATGAATGTTTTGTCTTATGCACCTTGTATCACAAATCGATCACTTATTTATTTTCCCCAAACAGTTTTCTGGAATCTTGAAAGTTCAATTTCCACCATTTGACTTTCTCATATTTTTTTAAGTAATGACTAAAAAATTTTTTATTCATTGACGAAGGTTACCTGAACAGCATTGCTTTGCAGTTTTGCGTGACTGTTTAAAGACACCGTGAGAAATAAAATATCTCCTCCACGACCTTAACACCCGACGCTCGCAGCCCATGCAATTTCTCTAAAGATATCTACGTGAAAGTGGTCTAAGGTCTACGTAAAAGTGACCAGAAACTTTTTTGTTGACAATTAGATGGCCTTTCCTTCCATGCAACCCAGCCGTTTTTCGATGGGATCGCTATTTATCGAGACATCTGCAAAAAATACTTGAAATGTAGCTATAATCCAAGATGACGACGATTCCACAGCACCTATGGAATATGGATGGGGAGTGGGGACATTTTACACAGTAATCAGCAAACTTTCGAGAACATCTCTACCAATTTTCAGAACTACACTATTTGTTTTCGCTATTCTCCTAAATTATGCTTTCATTGACTGGGGCGCTACTCCCTTATAAAACGTAGACGACATTGAATATCTGCGGACGGGACGGGCGCCGCACGCTATAATACTATATTACATACCGAGGTGGAAAGCGTCTCATTACAGTCAAGGGATTCAAAATATTACCGAGGCGTGCCAAGGTGAGATAGAATCCCGTAGGCTGTAATGACGCTTTACTCCGTGGTATGTATAGGACTTTATCCACAATGATCCAGTTTAAATGCAAATAATTGGCTTTTCAAGCTACGCATCCATCAACACTCCGCGCTCCGCTTCAACTGTTTAGATCAGATCACCTCTCTTCATACGTCACTTTCGGCCCGTGGTCCGAAAGTGACATTTTTTTCCAACCTGTAAGGAATTATTCACTTTCCAACTTTTTATTGTATTTTTTTTTTTTTTTTTTTTGAATGTTTTACGACGCATCAACTACAAGGTTATTAGCGTCGACGGGACATTCAGTGGGTTTTTGGTACACGTCCTCAATTATTCTTGGATTGCCTACTGTTAACTATGTGAGGCCACAGTACTCCGATAGCACTCAACTCTGTAGTCAGAAATCCATTTTTTCTGTAACCGCTGTAGTCAGACAGGTGCAGATATGGCATAGTAAGGTCGGAACAATTTTTGGAATAATCGGACAACACAAAATATCCATGGACGAGGCGGGATTCGAACCCGCGCGGTAGATCACGACTGGCTTGGCGCGGCAACACCAAAACCACTCGACCACCGCCGCTCCTTTTTATTGTATTGTACTTTATTGCCTTGAAAATCTGAATTACATTAGAAATTATGGCAAGCGTCAAAGAAGAAAGGAAGATAAAATAAGCACTAAAAGCTAACACAGAAGACATAATATGTGAGACAAAAGAAATTGTTATAATAATTAGTGATACATTAAACACGACTGAACAACTTTAATTAGTATAGGTACAAACAAAAAATATCACACAGCCGTGGTCTCGGCTTAAAAGTTAGGAATGTATCGATTGCTAACTCATTGTGAATAAAGCAAATTATGTAGGATTTCTGGACGGAGACGACAGATGCGAATGCGGGCTGCCACAGATAGACGATCACCTACTCGAATGTGAAAAGTTGACAGGGGCACGTTCAGTAGCGAGTAGCGGATGTTCTGACGGCAAGTGCAAAAGGCATCGCGACTGCTGACGTTGACGTTGAGCTGCTGAGCATTGGCGAGATAGAAATTGATCTTTTTGTTGTTGTTTTTGTTTGATAAATATGTATTTATATATACTTACAAGCTGTATAATACATTTTGATGTTTGGTCACGGTAAGTAAATAAATAAATCTAGGGCACATGTCAAATTTTCATCATCGACCCCTTCGCCTCCCTACTTCGAAATTTCAAATAACATTTACCTATCTTGTGATTCACCAAATTCAAGGTACTTAATAAAATGATCTTCCTGCCTAACATGTATAAAAAATCACTTACCTACTTGTATGCCATTCACGTTTCAAATTCAGTAAAATGACATTTTGAAGCAAAAATAAAGTGACAAGTTGAGGGACTACGGCTACGGCTGATTGCACCTGCAAAGTTTTGAAGCGAAACTCTCAGCGGCCATCAGCCGTATCCTCCCAGCGCTCCAGCTTGTCACTTTAATTTTGCTCCACAAAGTCATTCTACTGAAAATAGAATGTGAACAGGATATACTCAGTTACTTCTACTTAATGTTTTCAAGCCCTTAGTTCTTACTTAACTTCACAACTATGAGTAGGTACTGAGTAATTATTAGGAGAAATTGGTTAACTTACCAAAATCATGAACTTTCACAACCAATTTTCAATTTTTTATGAGCCAAATCATCATGGATCAAGTGAATAGATCAAAGCTTGCTCGAATTTTGAAACATTTGCGCAATTCGGTGTTTTTAAACCTTCAAACACAAATATCTCCGAAACCGCTGCTCCAAAATAAATGTAGGGATGACATGCCAATTTTGTCTTCAGAATCGAACGCGGAATTCAATACTTTGGGTGGGTTCAGTCCAGTCAGCTTATTTAGCCGCGGTTTTAGTTTTAGCCTCGGTCCCTCAGTGCTAGCCGTAAGCACTGGCTTATTGGCTGTTCTGAGGAGGCTGGTTCATAAGAGCCAATAAGTGCTGCGCTTGGGACTAAAGTTAACACTTGCGGCTGAATAAGCTGACTAAGCCCTCATGAAACTCAAAAACTCATGAGTTCTCAGCTGAAGTAGGTTTTCTAGAATTTCCAAGTTGATAAACCAAAATTTTTTTTCTGAGAAACGAGATGTTTCCAGGGAAAAAAACTATTTGGGCTTTGAAAAGTGGCGATTCGGGATGTTTTCCAAAGTTTCAAACCCAAATATCTCCTGTAGTCCGGTGGATTAGTGTCTAAACTATGCATTTTGTGATAAAGCAAAGGGCTTCTGGATTTACATTCTTGAGACTGAACTTGACAGTTCCAGAAATGGCACCAACGAGTTTGGTGTGGCAGGTGACCTCAGGAGCCCTCCAGAGCTATAAAAGAACCAAAATCCTCCATGTTCCTCGAAGGCACCCAAATACATCATACTTCGATGCGCTGATGCCCTATGGGGAGAAATTGACAAAATATGTTGATGCTAATCACGTAAGGGGGCTGAGGAGAAGGCATTTTTGTCTTTGAAGGCGATTTATGGTTTTTATCAATCCTGAATGAATATGAAGAAGTTTGGTATCATTTCCGACTAAAATCGACGTTCTGAGTCCGAATAAAGTGTTCAAATTACGTTAGAAACATGTTTGAACAAGTTTGTTTGAAAAAAACACGCTTTTTTGATATTCAACTTTAACCTCATGGTTTTCACTCCTTACCACAGGCATTTCATTTATTTTTGCATATTCAGTTACTTCCAACTTTTCTTCGATTGAAAAAGATGCATTGGATATGCTTCTCATCTTTACAAGCTCATAGAAGTGTCTTGTCGCGAGGGCGGTTTTGCGTCAACACGACACCTGATAAGTGACGCATGCTTCACTTTAAAAACGTGTTGCATCATAAATAAAGGCTCTATTGTACGGTTTGCAACTTTGTCTTGCAGAGGAAGAATTGTTCCTCCTTGTTGAAGCAACAAACATGATATCGGAGCTGTATCGCATGCACAATATGACTTTCCGTGTGAAGGTGCGTCAATTACAGTGTTCAAAGTTGACATAAAATAACTGTCTGAACAAATCCTTCTAATCATCTTGTAAAAACAAAAGACATATTCTGTGTATGTTTTACATAATTAAGAGACCTGAGACTGATACAATATATAACAATTTCATTCCCAGATGTCTTCGAAAATTAATAAACCTGCAGTGAAAACTTTGATATTTTTCCTGATTTTTTTCCGAATCGAAAAACCGAGTAATGCAATCCAAGGATGCATCGATACTGCATTTTGGGTTAGGGCAACAAATTATTTTATGTTTGAACCTTATACCAATAGACATGATTTGACTCACAGCACTTGAAATTTCGTCAATAAGGAGGCGAATGGGGGCCCTTCAAACTTTGAAGATAAAAGAACTTTTACAAAACGACCATTGAGTATCGTCATGTGTCATAAGGAAGCTTATGAGTCTATTAGAAATGTTGGTAGCAATTGTCGCCGTGTTCGTTCCATTCTCCAAACTTGAAAAAAAAAATTCTTTTGTAGAGGTCAAGAAACCTTTTTTTTCTTTTTGGCAAGGAAACGATAAATTCATGATGTTCTATTGAGTAATCAACCAAATCACATTCCGTAAGTCTAATTCCCTGGTGGCATTGCTTACCATGGGGATGTGCCCAATGCACCCATGTGCACCATGAGGATGTGCTCAAAATACAGGAGGATCTGCCCAACGTGCTCATGTGCACCAACCATAGTCACATCCCCATGGTGCACATGGATACGTTGAGCACATCCTTATATTGCACATGAGTCATCATCACATCCACATCAAATAGCATCCCCAAGGTATTAGGTATAATGTAATAGCCTACCTGGAGGCTGTGACCAATCTGGACACCTGTAACCTACAGGCTGTGAACAATCTGTAACACTCTGTACATGAAAAGATGCAGAAAATTTTAGAGAGGTAACTATTATTTTGGAATCTTCATGAAAATTGACTATGGAAAGTTTTTTTTGAGGTCATTGCAAAGAGAAGGCCCCAAGAAAAGGGTTGTAACGAGGGTTGTAATGTCCCGGAACACCCTATATTATGGAACAAATGATTGCTAATGAACAAGAACAGAAATCAAAATTAAAGTCTCGCGAAATGTGTAAAATGCTCACTGCTTCATCAAACTAAAAGAAAAATCAATTCTTCCTCAAGAACAGGCCATCAACATGCTTGATTTCTGTACTTACTCCACAAGCAACACAAATAGGGCTGCTTCCAACAAGAAAGGCTGCAACACGATACAAATCAATAGTTTGTGATCGTTTTCGAGCTTTTAAATAACGGCAACGAAATTTTTGTCTTCCATACTTACGGATGGCTCCTGAGGTCGCCTGCCACACTAAACTCGTTGGCGCCAATTCTAGAAGCCCTTTGCTTTATCACAAAATGCATAGTTTAGGCATTTTTTGGCGCTAATCCACCGGACTACTGAACAAAGCCTCTAATGAAAATTTTGCATGAGTGACATTTTTTCTGAATTGAACGTGGAATTCAAAATTATAAATTTCTCAAAAATAACTAGGGGGTGAAAATAGTGGGGAAAAGAGAGGGGACACCCCGTAATATCTACGCCCCTGAAATTTTCTATAAAACACGTTATGATTGTTCGACAGAAGATATATATATATATAATCAAAAAACCTTACAATAATACCCGTAGGTGTAAAGGTTACAAAAAATTGCAAAAAATAAAATACAAAAACTAAATAACTCAAGTAGCTCATTCCTTATTATGTACAAATTCGGCCCATTCTTCTTTGTTCCTCGCCAGTTTTTTCCCTTCATTCCATGTTTTTCCCCGTTCTCTCAAGTTTTCGACCATCACTTCATCCCAAGTTTTTTTCGGCCTTCCTCTTGTCCTTCGTTGTTGCATTTTTGCCTGCCATATCCTTTTCGTCGGTCTTGCATCATCCATCCTCATTACATGTCCAAACCATTTCAGCTGTTGACGTTCTATATCTTTTATTATAGGTTCTACTTCTAATTCTTCTCTTACTATGTCATTTCTGATTTTATCTCTTCTTGTTATTCCCTTGACGCTGCGCAGATATCTCATTTCCATGGCCTGTATTTTACTCGACAGAAGATAATTTCAGTAAATCTTTGGTTCTTTGAATCAAATCGGTTCAACGGCACAAAAGTTATGCGGAAAAAACGATTATTTATTTTCAACTTTGGAGGGCTAGATCTCCGTTATTAGGCACAAGAAACGTCATAAATTGTACAAAAAATGAGAGGCGGTAAAATGTCAAAAACCGATTCGAGATGTTGATGTGGGATTTTCAAAATTATAATTGAAAAAAAAAAATGTACAAATTAAAAAAAAGTTGCGAACGCCTCGAAATAGACCACTTTGCATTCCTTCCTTCGTCACCCTATATACATATTGTTACGATATTTCGCGTACGGGTTCGAATATAATTGAGACGATCGATTTAAAACACACACTGTTTATTTCTGCGTACTACAATGAATACACGTCAACAATTATCCAATTGGAATTATATCGCAGGTACTTCGCTTGTTTTGCACTCGTTATCACTTCGTATTCCAATTCAATACTGGTCGTGGGGCACCGATTGATGCCTTTTATAGGTCTCCGATTAGCGTTCCTGAGATTTCCATCACCTTCCAGCAAGTTCCATAGTGGCCCGGCATATGCGGTTTCTAGACCATTCACACACGTTACCCGTATAATTCTGCCGGGTTCTGGAACGGCGCCTCCGCCAAAATGGACAGATCTTTCTCGATCGAGCATTGAAGTCTCCCCATTCGGCTCCACGTGAACGCGCGCTTTGGAATGCACCAGAACATTCCACACTTCTACACTGCGATCTATGCAAGATGGATGCAAGAATCCAGAAAGATCGAGTGTTTACCAATATGCTCGGGATCGCCGCTCGTAACAATATAATACAGAATGTCAGAAAACGCTATCCAAACACGAAACTTGCAGTCAAAAGAACGCATGAATCAACAACACCCATCCTTTTTCAAATCTGTTGATAATTTTCCGTCTCGCCATCCGCCGCCATCTTCATTTGAATTCGAGCGAATTTTTGGGATAGACCACTATTATCCTTGATATGCTTACTTCACCCTAATCATTTCGCAGAAATTGGAAATTCTAGCTGCTAAAAATAGAAATGTTTGACAATTGACACTTCGCTGTCAACTGACGTTCGCCTACTTTCTGGTAGCAGTAAATTGTTTCCCTTGGATAAAAATGGTTTAAAAAAAATGCTTCTTTTCGACCCAGGTGCGTGCTGGAACCCTTGAAAGGACCCGGGCAAATTCATGGAAAAAGCCCCCCCCCCCGACTGGAGGTGCCAGATTTTTAGAAATCAAAATTAGAACGAGAATTTCTGAGTAAAAAGAGTGAAAAAATAGAATACTTACCTTTGAAAGTGCGAGCGAAGCGAGCAAAATGGCGCCGCAGACGAAAATTTTCCGGAATGATAATATTAATGCTAATAATTATACCGACAATAAATTTCGAATAAACTGCTGAACAACTGGAATGACGGTATCGAAAATTTTGCCCTTTCTCAAAATGACGTAACTTTGGATTGACACAACCGATTTTGAATGTGTTTCCACAGTTTTCTAGATCCATCTTTTGGCAATCCATCCCATTGACGAGATAAGGTTTTGATTCCAATTACTTTTTTTACAGGGTGGAATGTGAAACGTTGCAAAATTGTGCTAAGTTCGACCGATCCCCGTTTCTGTGATTTTTTTTTCGATTTCTAATGAATTATTCATGAAGCCTGATGACGACGATATCGATGACGATATGATTTTTTTATTTTCCCGACCCACCACCCTACGAGGAGGGGAAGTATTGTGAACGTGCTAAAAATAATTGTTCTCGAGATTTCGACGGATATATCCGTTTTGAGGTCCCCTATGACGATTAAGACCATTTCCAACGTGTAGATCCATCTTCAAAATCGACACGGTTTAGGTTTCCCGACGGTAGTTTTTCAAAATGGAATTTGCACATTCCGTGAATTTGAATAAACTGCAGTGCAAACTTCGACATTCGATGAGCTCCACGAAGTATCCATATTAGGTGCAGACATGCTGGGAATAAAAGTTTGAAAAATTGAATTACTTTCCAGAGGAAAACTTTTTGAAATTGGACCCACGATTTTCGGTTTTCCTCTCTGGAAAAACTACAAATTTTTCAACTTTTTATCCCGTGAACAGATTTTGGTGGGCCGGGAAAGTAAAAAAAATCATATCGTCATTGTTGGACATCTGATCTGAGAAATTCAAAAACCGTTTCGAGATTAGACATCAGGCTTCATGAATAATTCATTAGAATTCAAAAAAAAAATCCACAGAAACGGGGATCGGTGGAACTCAGCACAATTTTGCAATGTTTTACATTCTACCCTGTAAAAAAAGAGATTGAAATTAAAAACAAAATCTCGTCAATGGGATAAATTGCTAAAAAATGAATCTAAAAAACTGTGGGAACAAAATCAAAATCGGTTGTGTCAATCCAAAGTTACATCATTTTGAAACAGGGCAAAATTTTTGATACCGTCATTCCAGTTGTTAAGCAGTTTAGGTAATTTCTAGTTTTTTCCATTTTCATTCTCTTATTTTTTTTTTTCAATTTAACACTACATGTTAGAAAATCAAAACTACTTGGACACGTCCCAAAAAAAAAACAAGTGAGTATGCCTTCACGTGCGTGAGTCTCAGTAGCGCATTTTCTCAAAGAGGCATATTGTGAACGTAAAGAAATTTGGTTGAAGGAGAAACACCATTCCTTGCCTACTTTCTTCATTCGAAACTCATTGTGATATTTTGTTATCGGAATGGGGTACTTGCCAATGAAATAGATTTGAATGAAAATTCTTTCACTTATCAATATATTTTTTTGTTTGAAGGCGGGAGCTGGGAGCGGCGACTAATCAACAGTAGTCTATTCTTTTCCATTTTCAGTCGGCTATCCATATATCGAAAGAATTAGATCGCTTTGTCTTCGGGTTTATGTTTTCCATTTATCTCTTACTTTGAGGGCAGCGTGTGGGGGTGGCAGCATTCGGCAAAGTAACTGTTGCACAGTTCGAGTTAAGAGTTTCTAAATGTTTAAGGAAATATGACAATCAGTGAAAATTGTGAAAGTTGCATTTTTTTTGTTTGGGGGCGGGAGCTGGAGGCGGCGACTAATCAAAAGTGGCCTATCTCTTCCCATTTTTAGTCAGCTATCTATATAGCGGAACAATTAGATCGCTATGTCTTCAGGGTTATGTTTTACATTTATCTCTTACTTTGGGGGCGGCGTGTGGGAGCGGCAGAGTTTGGCAAAGAAATTCTTCCACAGTTTGAGTTGGGAGTTTCTGATGTTTGAGGTAACATTAAAATGTGATTCAGTGGAAATTATTGAAAGTTGCACTTTTTTCTTTTGGGGGTGGAAGTTGGAGGCGGTGCCATGTCAAAGGTAGCCTATTCTTTCCCATTTTTAGTTAGCTATCCATATAGCGAAAGAATTGGATCGTTATGTCTTCAGGTTTATGTTTTTCATTCATCTCTCACTTTAAGGGCAGCGTGTGGGGGCGGCAGCATTCAGCAAAGTAACTGTTGCACAGTTTGAGTTGGGAGTTTCTAAATGTGAGAGAAATGACAATCAGTGAAAATTGTGAAAGTTGCATTTTTTTTGTTTGGAGGCGGCAGCTGGAGGCGGCGGCTAATTAAAAGTGGCCTATATTTTTCCAATTTCAGTCAGCTATCAATATAGTGAAAGAATTAGATCGCTATGTCTTTAGGTTCATGTTTTACATTCATCTCTCACTTTGGGGGCGGCGTGTGGGAGCGGCAGAGTTTGGCAAAGAAATTCTTGCACAGTTTGAGTCAAGAGTTTCTAAATGTTCGAGGTAACATTATCAGCTAAATCAGTAAAAATTGTTGAAAGTTGCACTTTTTTCTTTTGGGGGCGGAAGCTGGGGGCGGCGCCATATCAAAAGTAGCCTTTCCTTTTCCATATTTAGTCAGCTATCCATGTAGCGAAAAACTTGGATCGCTATGTCTTTAGGTTCATGTTTTTCATTTATGTCTTTCTTTGGGGGCGGTGTGTGGGAGCGGCAGCGTTCGGCTGAGCAAATGTTGCACAATTTGAGTTGGTAGTTCCTAAATGTTTAAGGGAACATCTCAATCAGTAACATTTGTGAAAGTTGCACTTTTTATCGTTTGGGGGCGGAATCTGGGGGCGGCGACTAACCAAAAGTAGCCTATCCTTTCCCATTTTTAGTCAGCTATTTATATACCGAAAGAATCAGATCGCTATGTCTTCGGGTTTATGTTTTTCATTTTAAAGTGATTGGGGGCGGTTTTTAGCAGTTTTTTCATGTCGGCGGCGCATATTGAAGACGGAATGCTTCTTGGCTTATGTTTATAAGTAGCAACTATGTATTATTCAAAAAATAAGAACACCGGAGCATCAGGTCTGGTAGAAAGTGCAATATTATGTTATTTCAAGTTTATCGGGGGCGGTTTTCTTCATGTTGGCGGCGCAATATAGACATCCAATATAGCCTAGCCCTCCTTTGGGAGTGGCAGCTATGTTACAGCGAAAAAATTAGAAAGCTAGGTCGTCTAGTTTGGGGGGAGTTCGAGGAACGGACGGACGGACGGACAAAGCGGTTGCAATAGCGATTTTCATCAAGATGGAAAATGCGCTAAAAACTGGATCCGATTACTGATACAGAACATATCCTCACGATCTGAAAAGTCTGAAAATCAATTCAACAGTCAATTTTATGCTTAAAAAAAAATCATCCAATTTTTCAAAAAAACAAAAATGTAAAAAAGACAAGAAAGGTCCTTCGAGGCCCTACGGCTGAGAGCCTACCGGGAGATGCCCGGCTGCCCGGCGGGCCAGCACGCGCCTGTTTCGACACCGCTTTCAGTATCGAAAAGCTCCCATTGTACCAAAAGTAGATAGGTACAAATCATTATGACAAATATTGACATCACCTGGTGCTATAAGCTCGGATATTTCATGGAGTTGAGCGCAAGAAGTCAATAGTCCGAAGAAAATGTAGGTATACACAAGCTGCAATTTCTAACACATTGAACACAGGTTGTATTAGGTAATAAATGTTTCTCATAACTTGAAATGGTTACTTTTATTATAATCAGTTGGGTCGTATTCGCTTTTGTTCATTGTCATTTAGTAAAATAAAGCGGAGAAGCTCGCGCAGCTCAAGCATGTAAGTGGAACTCTGTTTATGGATAATGGGCCACGAAACTTGGTTCTCAGTTCTCACAATATTCTCACCTTACTCCATAAAAATGGTTCCTGGAACTTGCCATTTGTGCGACTGCACGTATACAGGTGATTCAAAAATGGCTCATTTCCTCCCGTGTACGTTGTGGGATACTTTGACGGAGCACGGAAAAATAGTAAACAAAAATTGGCTTATTTGTCCTTCGAATTATGAAGAGGTGAAGTTGAGAATTTAATTTCTTCAGTTCGCATAATTTTGAAGCAGAGAATTGTTACTTCAAAAATCCACATGTCGTTAGTAGTTCCCGAATGGAAATTTCTCTTGCAATCGAAATTTGAGTCGTATTTTTAAATTTCAAAATTTGTCTTTCACCTCAAAGGTGCTGTGAAAATACATTTGGCAAATATGTTTGATATGGTGTGGCAGGTTCAACGGAGTTTCCGAGGTAACAACTATACAATGGTATTGTAATGTACCTCTTCGATCTGAAGGTGGCAAGTGGGTACTAATGCGATGCTGCCAGATTGGACAGATTTGTTTTTGCTAATAACTTGCAAATCGAAGCCGATTTTTTTTTTATCATTTTTCTCATGCTCCGTTAAGGACGAAGTTGAATTGGTGAAATAAGGCGTGCGAAATCAGTCGCTGTGGGTTTATTCCTTGACAGAAATTTACCATTTAGGTCTTTTTCGAAAGCTGCAAAGATGTACTTTGATTTGAGCTCATTGACATTTCCAAAATCCAAAAAAAAAATCGGAAATTTTGAAATTGGGAAAAAATATTTTTGGATTTTGGAAATGACAATGGGCTCAAACCAAAGTACATCCTTGTAGCTTTTGAAAGAGACCTGAGTGGTGCATTTCTGTCAAATAATGAACCCATAGCGATTGATTTCGCAACGCCTCATTTTGCCAATTTAACTCCGTCTTAACGTCCACTATAACGTGCCATTTTTGAAGCACCCTGTACACAATGTCCCGTAAAAACGGCATTTATTAAAGGTATAGGTAAGTCCATGCAACTTAGGTCTACATAAGTATATCTACGCTGTACAGGGGTGATGTTTTGAAAAGAACCCACCTCCAATTTCTCGCTGAACAATTTTTTACTAGGAAAAAGCTGACAGGTCGATTTTTTTCCTAAGGGGACATAATACAGGCAGATGATTGGATGATCCATCCTAGCGTAATTATCCCATAGCGGTCTTACAGTTCAAGATAGAAAAAAAGATGTAAGAGAAAAGTTATATGGTTTGATGAGACCTATGACCTAAAATTATATATATAATTATTTATTGAACAAATAAATATTGCCTTCCTACATGATCGTAGGTCGCCAACATGACACAGGATACTATTAATTATAAACAGGTATAAAAGTAAGGTATAAAGTATGAAATTGGGCTTTTAACAATAATATCAGTGTAAATATATAAAATTGACACATAAAAACTAAGAGTATAAAGAATACATATGATGACGGAAAATCTTTATCGAACCCTTCAAAGCCATCAAGTCTGTTTGTTTAGCCCATTTACCACCAGTTCCGAGAAAATTGCAAATAGAAGAGATACAGAGTTTTGAAATTGTCCCACGAGCCCCAATAAATATACCAAAATCACATCAATTTTGTCAATATCATAGTGTTCCTTGAGATATTTTGTTGTTGGTTCATAAATCGCACATTTTTCCTTGTGGATTTCTTCTGGCTGAGTCTTCTTGACTTCAAACCTCACAGTTGGATCCAAAACATACCCTTTTCTTTTCTTTCGATCTATATAGGTACAGGTGTCCCATTTTGACTGGATTAACGAAACGTTAATTTTTTTAATGGAACACTATATTTTTTGCATTTTTGTGTCCAGCTTTTTTAAGTGGCTTATGCCTGTATTTTTGTTTTTCAATACACCTTTCCCATGCGAGAAATTACTTGCGCGCATACCTGTGAGCGCAGGCTCTCGCTAGTTCATTCGGCTACTACAGACTGCCAGTCGTATCCTCACAGGTATGCGTGATGTTCTTATGGGAAAGGTGGATTGTGCTACCAACTTGAAATTGAAAAATCGCATTTCACAGTTTGCTTAAAAAAATGTAGCCGTCTTGCTTTTCAAAACTAAGAAATGAAACTTGAGATGGTGATAGTCAAGTCAAAGACCAACATCCCAATGTCAAAAAATTGCGATTTCATGATACAGGGTTCGCAAAAAAAATCAGACTTTATAATTTTCATAGTATCTCAACTCATTTTTCTCAAATGGTATGCCCCTAATTTTATAACGCTATCCGATAGTTTTTTTTATCTTTCATTTTTACTAGGAGTACCATACCCTAGTAAACTTCATACTTTTCGAGATAATCAGAAGGTTCCACGAAATTTTCAATTTTTTTTTTTATTTCTTAGGCAGTCTGAATATTGTCGAACAAAGAGAAAAATCGGTTGTGTCACCCTAAAACTTCCCGACGAGTAGCAAGTAACGGATGGAAATTTTATAACGAGACGTCCCTTCGGGTGGGAAGTTAGAATTTGAGAAAAAGCTGCTGTGTACAAGGCATACAGAACCGGCCCTGTCTGTGAGGTGCTGCTGGATCATCACTTGGAAAGTTCTCTCAGATAGGAACGATCCCAGGAATTTGAAGAACTAGTGAGGAAGCTGTTTCTTGATTTTGAAGAGCAGACCGTCGTGCCACATCCTGTCGAACGGCTGTGATACGTCGAGAAATGCCGCCGAGCAGCTCCTTCCTGCCTCGAAGTCTCGATATATGCGGTCCCCTATGCGGTCTACCCACTCCATGCACCTGCTCGGCAGCAGAGTGCCCTCCGTTCGTCGGAGGCCGAACTGATGGTCGGGGATGAGTCCACCTCCAGCGATTAAAGGGCGCATCCGGGCCAAAAACAATTTTTTAATTTGTTTTCACAATTTTTTAGTTCCATTTTTCAGCAATCCATCCCATTGACGAGATCTTGTTTTCATTTCAATTACTTTTTTCACAGGGTGGAATGTAAAACATTGCAAAATTGTGCTGAGTTCCACCGATCCCCGTTTCTTTGAATTTTTTTTTGAAGTGAAACTTCTATTCTTGCGCCTAGATCACAACACACCACTAACGCAGAACCACACATGGGAGTGAAATTGCTTCATAGCATCAGTGCTTGTAACGAACGCCTGTAACGATGTGCTGTAACGTTGTCTTGTCTGACCTTGGGGTGACCAGCGTCGTCCCAGGAAATGAAAGAATAAGCTGTTGCAGCGTTCGCCGCGCTCAGTTCTATTTTTTATTTTCGAATTCTAATGAATTATTCACGAAGCCTGATGTCTAATTAGGGCATCCAATCCCGAGACATAATCGAAATCCCGGGATTTCGGGATTGGAAATTACAAATCCCGGGATTTTCGGGATTCCTTGAATGATGCAGCTTTTCACCTCAGTTGAGTAAAAAACAGAATCATTGCAAGAAACACAGATCATTCAAGTAAGGACGTCATCATTTGACAAGGTCGCAGTTGCATTGCAATAATGCGTGCTTTCTTCGAGAAAGCAAAAATTACTTGCTGGGGAAAAAAGAAACTGTTTTTCTTCAATTTATTATTGTTTTGTTTTATTTAATGACTTTGGTTGGACATGTTCTTCAGTTTTCAAGGGCCGGTATTTCCATTTCCATATGAAATTATGATGTGCTCACAGCTTTAATAATCTGTGTTTCTTGTATTGACTCTATTTTCTATTCAACTGAGGTGAAAAGATGCATCATTTCAAAAATCCCGGGATCTCGGTGCAAAAATGAAAAATCTTGGGATTTTCGGGATTGGAAACCTATCGGGATCCCGGGATTGGATGCCCTATGTCTAATCTCGGAACGGTTTTAGAATTTTCCAGATTGAAATGGTATTTGTCAGCAATAATAACAATGCCAATCACTCTTTTGACAGTTAGGATTCGGTTTATTTTACGAATAAAGCTAGCCCCAGTTCCAAATTTTGTGGATCACATGTCATCCACTTACTATCTACGCCACTGGACGGTGTTGATTAAAGCCATGCTCAAATACCTCAAAAACGAAGCCTCATATCAAAATCTACCAGGAGTAACGTTTTCTTCTAAATTGATAGCAAAATCAATAATAAATTTAGGTCGTTTTCTCAAAATGTTCATTAGCGTAGAAAATAGGGCAATAGGGGGATAATATGAGTCGCTTTGATCAAAGTCATAATTTTTCTCATGGAGATATACGCATTTAAACATTACTGATATCCATTTTAGAAGCAATATCTCAAGTGACGTAGAAAACAGGATTTTTAGCAACAAAAATGAGTTTGATTCGTAATTGTGTTTTGATTTTTCAAACTCAAATATCTCAAAAACGAAACCTCAAATCAACATTTATTAAGAGGAACTTTTTCCTCAAAATGTTCATTGGCGTAGAAAATAAGTGGGTAATAGGGGTGAACCTAAGGGGGAAAAAGTCATCTTGATCTGATAATGTAAATGTACATATCGTGGGATTATCTGTGTCAGGTCAGGTTTGGACAAAATCGGTTGAACGGTGTAAGAGTTATTTCAAAAGAATGTTTTTTCTCAATCCAACTTTTGAGAGGTGATATCACCGTTATTTTTCATTCCTGAAAATAGTTTTTTGGGAAAAGCCACCTTATTTTTTGATTCTCTATCGATTGCCAAACTTTCCGGATTTAAACCTCAGACACCTGTATATCGGTTATGTTACCACTACAGCAACTGTGTAATACCCATTTATGCAAAATTACTTCAAATTCGAAAAGGTATGATTATTGCAGAATTATGTACAGTACATGTACCTAAAACAGTTTTTGTTTCGGGAAAAAATCGCTTGAAAAAAATTTGCGAGTAGGAATCGAGATCAAAGAAAGCAGTTGGATATGCCCTCACGGGCCTGAGGCTCAGTAGCGCACTTTCTCTTTGGAGGATTGGTGAACGAATGCAAGGTGTTCATGAGGGCCCTACCGTTATTTGGAGACGATCTTTCCTAGTTCTAGTCTCAAGACTTATGAGCTACCCATTGACAGTACCTATGCTGAAATGCAGGAGATTTCGTCTTCCTCAAATACTTACAATCACTGTTTTCAATTTCCTAGTGATGTCTAGTTGTGACATGACCCAGTTAAAAACTACGAAACAAAGTGATTCTGATTACTCTTAAGGATCTGACGAACTGACGATGCATCGCACATCAAATTGTTATTATTGTGATTGTTTGTCGTTATTTCGGCAAGATTTTTCTTGATTCGGGTCCTAGGCTAATGGGCCATGAGCTACCCATTGTCCCATTGGGAGTTGTAATGTTTCGCAGAAATCCTTTCGTTAGGACTAGATGCTGTGACGGACAGACACACACACAGACGGACGAAGCGAGAACATAAGCGTCCATCCGTTATAATATTTGTATCCAATATTCATAGCAGTGGCAACCGGGGCCAACCCTAAAATTGATACAGTAAACGAACAGGTGCAAGGTTTTAAAATTTTCATGTAAATAGTCCAGAGGCACATCACGTTGTTGTCATCCTTAGATGATGGGAGATTTTATTCAGTATATTTATGGATATGTCTGCTGGCAGAATCCTATTTATTTTATTAATTTAGACCGTTGGCTTCTATTTTCGCATCATGTTCGACATAAGTTGGAGGCTTCTGAATGTAGGATAATACCTACGCCATCGCCAGTTTGAATCGCGACACATGAGCAATTCAGTTAAAATCCGATTCGTAAAATGAAAGTCCCGAAAAAAAAAAGAGTTGAATGGATCATTTTCTCACATTGAAATGAGAAGAAAAGTAACCTCGAGAGTAAACTGAAAACCTTTCCTACGACCCACGATGTCTTATTGGATTTGCAGAAATCCATGTTCACAAACGGTTGGTCCTCTGGGGTGCTCTGTGTCTAATTTTGAACTGTGTGATGGGATTTGTTTGATGATTACAAAGACATTATAAGGCGCTTTCGTCTTCGGACAGGAGCTGCTCCGGCTAGATAAATATATCAGATGGATCTACTTTCTTTGTCTTGTGATCTACCTCGAGCAGCTCCTGCTGGCATAACAAAAGTGACTCTGGTGTCATTAGGATAGAGTTGTGTGTGCTGTATTGTGTGGAGGAAGAAAACGTCAGAAATGTAATTCACCGATTACTTTATTGACGAAATTTGAAACGGCATGCGCGAGAAGTCCCGCACATGAGTTCAAATTGAATTTATGCCATTTGATTGGCCTCGGTAGTGACCCACGTGATGCCTTTCCAAATCAGGGACTGAAACATTACGACATTAAAAATACCTGAAATGTGACAGAACAACATGCCAAAAAGTGGAATAGCTTCACTTCATTTGCATGAAGGGAAGTTTGTTTTGTGGTACAGTATTTTGTTGGCTGCGAGACCTTGTGCCGTGATGTATAGCTAATAATGGCTTGTGACTCGTATAATTGTACATCAAACTGACAGCTGACTCCTGACTTAGGGAGCCCACTTAGCGGTCCACAGCGAAATCAATCCACAGCTCAAGCATCCTACCGAAAGAAAGTCCACGACTCATTTATCCCCGAGTTCTCCCACCGCGAAGACATCCGCTGCTAAAACGATCCACCGGAAAAAAGTCCACCACGCATTTATCCCCGAATTCTGACACCGCAAAGACATCCACTGCTCAAACGGTCCACCGGAAAAAAGTCCACCACGCAATTATCCCCGAATTCTGACACCGCAAAGACATCCACTGCTCAAACGGTCCACCGGAAAAAGGTCCACCACGCATTTATCCCCGAGTCTTCACACCGATAAATTATCCCACGGCTCAAATGTCCCCCCCGGAAAAAAGTCCACCGCTCATTTAGCCACTGTCATATGCCGCCTACACCCATAGACTATGGGCGGGTCCGGACAGTGGATAAATGCGTGGTGGACCTTTTCCCGGTGGGACGTTTGAGCAGTGGATATCTTCGCGGTGTTAGAACTCGGGGATGAATGCGCTGTGGACCTTTTTCTGGTGGATCTTCTTAGCAGTGGATGTCTTCGCGGTAGCAGAACTCGGGGATAAATGCGTCGTGGACCGTTTTCCGGTGGGACGTTTGAGCTGTGGGCTGATTTCGCCGTGGACTGCTGAATATGGACCCCTGACTTTTCTGTCGTTGGAACTGTTTCGCCAAACTTCAGACGAAACATTTCACTAGAATGTTGCGCATTTCGTTTACCATTTTCGAAAAAAGCAATCAGTCACTTGAAGAAGAACTGAGACGACGGTAATCCTGTTTTATTAACTATAATTTTGGTAACAATCAATAGATCCAAAACAAAAACAAATTAGTACCTACTTGAATAAAAGGTTCACCAAAGTAACACACTACGTCTATGACTTAAAATTATTAATTTCATACATCGGCTCACCTTCTTCCACCCCGAGATGTCGCGTTGCGGCCCTAAATCATATTGATTAATATCAAAATATCAAATATCGATAGGTGTCAACGTCTTATCGAAATACAGACAATGGTCATCATATCATTAAAATATTAATAAATAACAAGATAGAAGAACAGAGGTCCTAAATAATAATAAGAATTAAAAAAAAAGTAACTCAGTCTAGATTGATCATCAATGATATGTTTTGTCATATCATCACTTGATATCTTTATTTTCATATTGATATTTTGATAACAATGATCAATTTTTGAAACTTTGATCATTATTGATATTTGATACTGTGACGTAGGCGGCGATCGAGCGCGCGCTAATTAAGTGGGGAGACAGAGGTACGAACGATTATGGAATGAATGGGTGAAGAAGAAGGTGATAAGTAATTGATTAGTGCGAAAGGTGGAATGCAGAGTGTTCAAGAATAAAGAGTGTGCTGATATAGGTAAGCTAGTATTGTACGGTATAGGGAAATATATAATAATTATGACACTCATGTGACTTATTAAGAGAAGAGGAGCTAACCCCCTACACCCTATCAAGACCCTGAAGGGCATAAGGCCCACTAGGTGCGACAATACTTGATATTTCTTTCTTATCAAACTTTGATACTCGGACCCCGTATCGCCCATTCGTAATTGTGGGGTGTTGCGGAGAAACCTTGTTTTCTCGAAATGATGAATTATTAGTCCTCATTTCATTTAAGTACAGCTCGTACTGGACTCGAACTGTTTTGACACTACGGCTTCGCTTAGCCTCGTTTTCATTCATTTTTCACCACAAAACAGTGAACAGGCCACCACAAACAACTCACAGAAATAACATGGCAAGATCTGTTGAAAGTTAGGTCATGCGCATGCGCTTTGACAGTTGGCTTGACATCTCTTACATGCTGTTCCCACTGGTTCGAATTCCTAACATGGGGAAAAGTGAATCGGTGTTCTCACATGCACTGGTTTTCAATCTCACCTGACCTTTTAATTTGGATTTCTCACAATGGAAACAATAGTTGCAACAGTCAAGCCCATAACAACAAAACCAAGTTAAGAGTTAACCCCGAGATTGAAAAACTGGCTTTTATTTTATATATGTCTGAAACAACCCGCCGTTCAGAAGATATACCGACCTGCTTTACTTATTATATAAAAATTGCTACTGAAAGTGCGTGGGGCGTAGCCCACGGGTCCACCTAGTGCTGCATTGAACCTTGTAAAGAAGACTTTTACTTGCGACGAATATTATTTATTGCTTATTTTAAGTACTTAGTACTTGCATGAGTACATTGATCCAAGTAAGTACAATAAATTTTGCATTGTTGTTGCCATTCCTCTCCAACTTTCTCTAACTCCACCACTTGATCATCATTTTTAAATATTTACAACTGGTCCAGGGAGGTTGGTACACCCATATCTCGAAACGGTTTTTGAATTTTTCGATTATCTTTCTCACTACAGGGTGATTAAAAAAAAAACAACTTTTTGGTTTTTTGGTCATAGCTTTTTGCTTGCTGACCGATTTACATGATCTATAATAGCTCATGTTACAGCTGAATCTTTAGGGAACAAGAATAGGTCTTCAAAATTGATGCAGAAGAAAACTTGAAATAAGGAGTCTGCATCAAAAGTGACGCAGATCTGAATAGCCTCCGAAATCAGATTTGGAGATGGAACTCGACGGAAATTAGTTTGCTTTGAAGTGAACCATTTATTATGATCATTTTAAGATATACCTCTTTCTCTACAAAAGAAGATTCCTTGACGAGGGAATTAATATACCTATGGCTGCATGTTTTCAGAAGAAAATCAGTGTCTCTCTTACCTGAAAACTAATGTAACCTACGTTACGAACAACAAAGCTGGTAATTGAATCTAGAAACATTGTCGGATTTTTCTCTATTCAATAATCTCCAGCTTTGTTATTCGTAACGTAGGTTACATCAGTTTTCAGGTAAGTAGGGACACTGATTTTCTCAGAAAAACATGCAGCCGTAATTTAATTCCATTTTCAAGAAATCGTCACCTATACAAGCAGAGCTGAATCTTAAAATGATCATATTGAATAGTTCATTTTAAAGCAAATTGATTTTCGACGAGTTCCATCTCTAAATCTGATTTCGGGGGTTATTCAGATCTGCCTCACTTTTGATGCAGACTCTTAATTTCAAGTTTTCTCCTGCATCAATTTCGAAGACCTATTCTTGTTCCCTGAAGCTTTAGCTTCAAAATGAGCTACAGGGCACTTTGAACTCCATTCAAAAACTCCAAAACCATTGAAACCATTGTACTCCAAAAAAATGGGTTGGCCACTTCAATTGTTGAGTAGTTTATAATAATTACTGCGATGCTAATACATATACAGGATGTCCCACGAAGTATCCGACATAGTCAAGGATAGATGTACTTTTTCGAGGCAAATCAGAATCTGCATTCGAAATTTCCCTGGCGTCCGCGTCCTCCGTTTTCGATATACAGGGTGATTTATATGTTCAACCAAAAAATTTGATTGGTCATATCTCACGAAAAGATCAATAGAATCGATTGAAATTTTGCAGGTATATTCTTAACACCAAGGGCCTTTGGAGTGCCCTATTCATTTATAAAAAGAATACAGGACCGTGGAAGCCCCCCTTCCTGTGGAAACTATCAATAACCTGTTCAAAGGCATGTTTAGACCCTACCAGAAAGTAGTGCGGTCCAGACCAGGTCCAAGTCTCGATTGAAATACTTTTCGTCGTTCACTTTCATTGCCTATAAGTTGAATAATAAAAAACTCGTTCGTATAATTAAACGTGATAATGTGACTAAATAAGGAAAAAACATATCTTCGTAACTAAGCAACGTAAAGGATCAAACCGAGCATCAAACTAAGAAAATATAAGTTCCTCATACTATTGACTACCACATACAGCAAAACTCAAAATTATAGGTGACCACAAAAAACCAAAACTACAAAATTTCAAGGTATCCTTCACCACCTTGAATTAAGCATATCGCTGTCACAAGTCAACAAGCACTTGCGAATGGTGGAAGTAGAAAGATTTATCTTGAAGTTTGTGTGTGTTATTTTAAAATCCGATGATTTTTAAGAGATTGACAGATATCAAAAACCGATCAATTTTTTGACTTCAAATTGTGACCTAGGTGAAGGCGGAAGGGAACATGTACACTATTCAATCCGCGTGCTGTGGAGATCTTTGTATGCGAGTGGTGACAGTATGTGAATGGTGTCCAAGTTAGTGATGTATTGCGCTAGAGAAAATAGTTCGACGGAATTAAATAAATATCTAACACCTAATCCGAATGTTGAAATATAGTTGGGAAATAAACATGAATATGAATGTTATTCACCAACGATCCGTATTCGAATGGCAGGGAAAACATATCAGGATACAATGTAATATGGTGTGTTCCGGTCCTGTAAAATGTGTCCATGAGAGAGACGTATAAGACACAAGCACCCTCCGTTATCTTTTGAAACATGCTTTCTTTCATTCACTGTTTCATCATGAAACCTCAGAACATCTGTTTCAAATTATCAGTTGTAATATAATGAGTTATACGATTATGCAGATTTTTTTATTAACCCTTAAGTACGGCTGGGGTCCATTTTGGACCCCAAAGATCATTTTTCTGGAATATCTTCTGAAATATTGTTTTCGCAGAATCTGTTTTCTCGCTAGTTTATTTATTTCAGTCAACGATTGTTTTCACGTGTAAGGTATTATTCTAAGATCCTTATTTTTTGTATAAGTAGCTGAAACGTTGCTTGAGGTCCAACATCTTTCCCTTGTAGTATTTCAATTTTTTGTGGATATTAAGTCAAAATTACAAATAAAAACAATAACTGTCACTTCCAAGTTGAATGTGGTAAGATGCTATTGAAATAGTTTATCACCTACCACGATTATCAAATCATTATATTCGAAAAAACTGAATGCCTGAAAGAAAAAGTGTTTTGATCAATTTTGTGTGTAATTGAGGATTCATTTTGATCTGTTGCTTTTGCTTGCACTACAATGGAGATATTTTTCCGCAAATAAGTTCAAATAATAGGTTCCACAATCCCAGATCATTCCTGCAAAAATTGTCAGTCAACTAGTAAAAAAAGTGTGGGGTCTATTATCTACCCCACGCCGTATTTTAGGCAAGTCAAAATAGCGCAGTACCCTAAGGGTTAATATCATGATAGTTGAATCTCAAATCTGAATAAAATCTGAAATAATATTAATAAAAAATTATCAGATGATTAAGCGTACCACGCATTGTATTTGTGAAGACTATTATGGACTATCTATGCTTATCAGAAAGGAACCAAGCGACACATGGCAGACTGTTCAGAATAGCCGTTCAACTGTACCTTCTTCTCCAGTTTTTTGTTCTCCATTAAGGTCTATAAATTCAAAATTAGTTCCATGCTAATCGTAACGGGTCATGCCGATGTGAAATTTTTGTTATAAGAAAGTTCAAATTCTCCCCTGGTTGAATTTTTTTGCAAAAATTCCTTCGTCTAGGACTAGATCCTGTGACGGATGGACGCTTCATTATTCAAATTTGGGGTACATGACACTCAAGGGACACACGCAAATCGAAACGAAAAAATAGGCAAATCACTCAGAATGGCGTGTGAAATGATAATCTAAAATAAAGTTTGCGGATTATCCAGAAATTTTTGCAAAAAAAAATAAGAAGGAACAACGCGTTCAAAGAGAACAGTTTGTTTCTGGATGTTGTTGTATTGTTGGTTGTTTAGATCACTTCAGTAGAAAATTAGAGTAGGTACGGCGTACAGTGACTCATGACTTACCAACAAAACAATGTTGCGCAATGTTGTGCGTAGGCCAGAGATGGGCACCGCAAAGAAGAGCAGTAGGTACGACGTAAACAATTCAACTGCAGAGAAACCATAAGTGTGATCGTAATTCCATATCGGTCGGGACTAATCATCGTGAGTAGAAGGCAACACAGTTTGCTTCGTGGTTGTGAAAAGATTTTACAATGTGCCCCTCAAGGATGACATTTCCCAGCATAAAAAATGGCTGAAACAGACTGCGAATCAGGTGCAGAGCGAAAGAGAAACAGATAGATTGTTGTGGCGTAAGTTTCTGCCAAATCTGAGCAGCTAAAAATGTAACAAAATAAAATTACTTATTCAAATCTGGGCTGGCAAGAAAATAAGGGACTTTTTTGATGAAAATATATTGAAATTTGGAAAAACAAATTTTTTGAGTTTTTCGAATTTTGAAATTTTTAAATACTTATCAATTTTCATTCTAGATTTTAGATTACTCTTCTTTACTTCAAGTCTCTTACTCCACTGATTCTCATGAAACTCACGTTTAAAGAAAAAACACTAGGAAATGCCGTCCTTAAGTGTCATGGACCCCAAATTTGGGGTTCACGGTATTTGATAGTACCTATCTAATTAGCCACACCATATGAAAAATTCAGAGAATTTCACCGGGAGCCATTTTCCTCGAGAATCGGGCGGGGTCCTTTAAGCACTTCATCGGATCGGCAATGCCGCGCCACACTGAATTGATTAATGTAATTTGTGTATTGTTAGTTCGGCAAAAAAAGTTTTTCTTGGTTTTGGTCCCAAGGCCATGCATGAGCTATCCATTGAAGTTGAAATTTTTCGAAGAAATCTTTTCGTCTAGGACTAGGACAAATACAGACGGACAAAACAAGGACGTAAAGCGCCTTCCCGTTTGGAGAAGTGCGCTTAAAAATTGAGCAAGTCTGAAGTTTACTGTACGAACATGAAACTTATTGGCAGTGACATGGACATGTTGACTGTCGACTGTTGTTGATGTTGGAGTATTCCAGCAGCGCCAGTGGCGAGAGCTTTCACCTAAGTACCAAGTTCTAACCGTACAGTCCACCGATCACTGATTGAGCTCTACTGCAACGACATAATAATATTGATAGAGTTCTACCGCAATGACATTATTGTTGATAGAGTATTTGTTGAAAAACAGAACAAATTTATGACGTTTTATTTACTACAACTACATACTACAAGTGCGATTTATGTACATAATATACACATTTCTAAAGACACTGAAAATATACAAATGTTGGTAGGTATAGTTTGTTGCGTCACGCAAGTATTACGTTGGCGGAGTTTACTTCTAAAAATAAAATTAGGAAATCAGAAATAGCTCTGCTGATACCTATTCGGTTCCTTACGTTGTCTTTAATCAAAATTTTTAACGTCGCATCGCCCTTTACGCCTCCTTTTCCCCCCACCTCACCGTTTCAACGCATTGATGCAAATAATCATTGCGCTATAGTTTTCGTTTTTATAAAATCAGATTCGAGATTCCATCTCGAATTCCGTCGTGTATGTAAACACTATAAAACAAAAATCGCCCACTAAAAGTAAATATTAGCCATAAATATTTTGAGTCAAACACCGGGACTTCGTGAATTTTTCCAGGTTACTATTGGACTTTTCACATTGCGGGCAACCACGCAATCTCTGCACCACCCGGTTATGCCGAAGGTATGCCAAAAATTTGGGAATTATTATGAATTTCTCTGCCAATGAAACACCATTAATTTTTGACAGGGTCCCGGAGCACTACAAGATAAACAAAACAACGCCAAATTTGAAACATTCCCCAGAAAAACATTGAACTCGATTGAATTTTTAACAAAACAATCAACCGGTGTTGAGGTGTCGACGCATGTACCGGACAGCCAACCGTACAATTTGAAATGGCTCGAAGTTTGGATTGCATAATTATTATTGGTATAACTTCATGTGAACGTTAAAAAGCCTTCGAGAATTTGAGCTATACCTATCCTCAATTTTACGTTTCACGGTAATGATAAAATGATCCAAGACTTGCTACTGATAGTCCAGTATAATAAGGATTTAACTTGGAACGTAATATTCATTCATGTACCTATTATTAACAATATTTACAGTGTAAAATCAACTATAAAAAGAAAATTTCTTCTAGCTGTCTACCAGCTGTCTAAATATGGCAATGTAGAAAATGAAAAACTAAATAAGAAAAACCAAAGTTTTATTCCCAACCATCCCGGGCTGGAAACCGTGTTAAAAAGAAATGGAGAAGATGGAAAAACATCCGCCGCGGTATTTTTCTTAGAACGGTAAGAGATCTGTGAAAATGGTCAGGAACAAAGTTGTGGGGGACTCAATAGGTCACAGAAAAGTCCACGGGGGTATATGTCTAACATATGTAGTTCAGCTGTTAATTGCGGTCAAAGTTGCGCGCCGGTCCAGTGGAGTGTAAAAACTTTCCGCGTGACATTCCTTCTTGAATGCTGCAAGAACGACAGGGTGAGCGACGAAGTTGTTGAGAATTGAATGTTGCACACAAAAATCTCCGGCGCCAATTATTTTTACTTTCAAGAGCAACGGCGGCTACATGCGTTCATGTATGACAAATATGCTTTTTTGTGTTTTCTTAATATAGCCGTATAAAGTACGGATCAAATACCGTGTCATCCAAACCATTCCGAATTGGGGTAGGCTGTGACATGGTCGAATTCCGGGATGTAAAGCTGCTTTTCGCCAGGACAGCCTACCCCAATTCGGAATGGTTTGGATCACACGGTATAAGGGATCAACTTTGATTATTCTTAAAGTAGACTGAAAACAAATAAGCCACGAACCCACGTCCTCTGATTCACACACAGTAGCTTAAAAATGAGTAAGATACTATCTATACTTGAATTATTTATTTTGTTGGAATGCCTTCGGGATTGGAACTTGACTTGTTTCCTTGAAAAATTCCTGATGAAATCGTCCATTATTTATTTTTATCGGTTCAACGTCGTCAACCAAATAAAGGTTGCAAAATGCAACAGAGTTGCACTTGTGTGACAAGTGAAGCTTTGGACATGAAGTCAAAGCGAAAGCTTCCGATGTCTAAGTAAACAACAGAACTAGATTAAGTATACTAAATTTTGTATTTTATGTTTACAATTAAACTGATCAATAAAATGAACGTTTCACGGTCAATTTTGCCCTAATTTTGGGCTGATAACGTTTCGAACATTGTTTAGACCGTTCGCTAGTCCAATTCTTTGTCTATCAGTCCGTGTGTTTGGAAAAAATTAGGTACTTCCGTACTTCACATAAAGTTTCTTTGGAATAGTAAATGAAACAGCAAAATTTATGATTTTCAAATTCCCCGTTCACTTACGGGGTGATTTCAAAATACCAACTTTTTGATCTTACAGTAATAACTATGACCCCCCTCCCATTTCTTCCATCAATATAAAAGGAAAAGTATTGTAATCGTACAGAAAGAAAGTTTTGAGATTTCGACGGATATATCCATTCCATTTTAAGGTCCCCCAAAACGATTAAGACCGTCTGTCTGTCCGTCTGTCTGTCTGTCTGTCTGTCTGTCTGTCTGTCTGTCTGTCTGTCTATCTGTAATTTTCCACGATAACTGCCGAATCGTTGATCCAATCGACTTGAAATTTGGTATGCGGACATGGTTTTTCTGTGGAATGCGCTCATTAGTTTTTGGCTGTCATTTGTCAGGCAGAAGTATCACCATCAGAAAATGACAGAAGCTAATTCTCACGGAACTTGATTTGCGATATGTCATTTGAAAGCCCGTGAAAAACTCAATTCAAAACAATTGAAAGTTCACAAAGTTCAAAACTGTCCCATTTTATTATTCAAAATCTATCCAATGGATTTGAACAAAATTCGACAGGAAGCAGCACAACAAAATAGTCAAATCAAGTCTGCAGCTGGAGTTTCCCAACATTTTCCAGTCGGGCGTTATGAATATGAAAATTTCTCCTAGCTGTTGCCACCCGAGGAAGCCTCTCACCCGGGGTTTGATCAGGACGACTCGCTTTTGATGCAAGACTCCACTCAAAAATTCATCCCTGCTTGGGGATCGACCTTTTTCGAAAATTTTCAACTGATGTCGATAGTAGATTGAATTGGGCGTCGCGTCATGTAGAGTCATTTTCAAAATTGATACCGTTTTGGTTTTCGAACGGTAATTTTTTCAAAATGAAATTTGCACATTCCGTGAATTTGAAAAAAACTGCAGTGCAAACTTCGAATGCGGTGAGCCCCACAAAATATTTATTTTAGGTGCAAACATGCTGGGAATGAAAGTTGGAGAAAAGATTGAAGTTGTATTGCATACATAGAGACTAAACAACTCTTCCATCTTTCTTCATGAAAATATATTACATTACATTGCTATTTTGTTTGATAATAATAAACAATAAGACTTATTAGAAAAACAAATAGGGACATCGATATATACCTACTTCATGTCGCACCCTATGTATCTTCTTTGTCTTATCTATCTTTTTTTTTTCAGCGAAAAACGATTGGTGGCAAGGCAAAGGGGACACGACCAGGTTGAAGTTCTCCGTCCGACACAGCAGCCACGAGAGAGACGTGGACAGCGCTCAGCTGCGTCTCCTGGTTCCTCCTCTGATTCCGCACCCTGCGACTTCCGTGCAGGTCCAAGTGTACCAGGTGTTGAGCATGCGTCGCAGGCGTCTTGTCGACGATCGAACCTTACACCTATCCAAAAACTCCACCAAATGGTGCGAGCTGGACGTTGGCAGTGCAGTGCAATCATGGATGAACGGTGAAAGAAACTTGGGTCTAGAACTAGTTTGCATCGACTGTGACAGTAGTTTGCGTCCACTGGAGGCGGCAATTAGTGCTTTAGTTTACCCGGAACATAGACGCTTCCGACGTTCCAGTTCACCGTACCATTCGTCGAGGCGGACCGACTGCCGTGAATCGAGGCGAGGCAACGGCAAGAAGCGCTGCTGCAGGCACAATATGACAGTGAAATTTTCTGAACTCGTATTCCCGGAAATGGGATCCATAGTCCAGCCCAAATCGTACGAAGCTGGGTATTGTCAGGGGCAGTGCCCGCCCAACTACAATCACGCCACGAACCACTCGCGGATCCAGAGCTTGATCCACCAGATGGACCGCAAGAACGCCAAACGATTGAACCGAAGAGCCATACCAAAAGCGTGTTGCGCCCCATCTAAACTGGAACCACTGGAGATCCTGCGGGTCAACCCGGCTGACACCAGCAGGCTGATGGTTGAGAAATGGGACAACATGCAAGTGGTCGAGTGCGCGTGTTCCTAATGTAGATATGCCAAAGACATTTTTTTTAGCTAATTGTACACGGGTCAAACTGAGCATTTCTGCGTTATTATAACCTTCATTATAAACTCTTTCAGTTTCTGTGATATTACTGTATTATGTATTGTTAAGTATTTATGTATTTATATCTTACTGTCAGCCAGTTCCACTAAAGTTTTATGAGCGAATTATCTTTATCACGCTCATGGTTGTTATCCAACAGCCAATAGCATGGCCAGTTGCTTGATTACTATGAGCGCGATAAAGTTGATTCGCTCATAAAATTTTGGTGAAACTGGCTGTGAGTTTACACCTGTAATTCTTCGTTGCGTATCAGCGTATCTCGAATCAAAGTATTATTTTAGTTTTTTTTTAATAGATAATTATGATAATTTTAAAATGTTACTGTGTAATGTATGTACTGATAAATGAATTTACAAATTTTGTAATAAATGAAAGCCGCTAAAATTCGACTGAATGTTCATTTACGTATGTACCACCCACCCCCACCAAGACGTTAAAGACCCTTGTACCTTCTACCCTACCTTCTTATCATAAATTATCAGGATAAATCTACATAATACAGGGTGATTCATGAGTGAGTTTATAATTTAGATAGACCAATGGCAGGTAGAGGACCCCAAGGTGAGTTAAGATCAACAGAAGAAAAAATATTTATTTCATTGATTACGAAGATACCAGGTGTTTTGTGTGCTTGATGTAAAACTTTAATTAGATATTTCTGAAACGATTCCAGATATTTTGTTGAAATTGACCAGTAATATTCGTTCGTTGGAACTTGTCAAGGTGCCATACTCGGTCAATCAAAATCCCGGACCTGACTAGAGAAAATGTGCCTCCTGGTTATTTGGTTCAAAAGTACATTATGTGACCGTTCTTCTGAAAAGCTGTGATCGGATTCAAAAAATAAGCTGAAAAAAAAATGCTAATCTGGTAAAACAATGTAAAAGAACCTTTGTTAGTAAACTTGCGTTTTGACCGGACATGAGTAATCCACTCATTTTTCGACTGAATTCATGGTCTATAATTGAAAATAATGCAATTTTCTCCAATTGTCTTTATGATTCTCTCTTCAATTGGCTCCTCAAAAAAATATTATTTGCCATTCTGATTCCCCTAACTGACACCTGCCTCATTGTTGGCATTTCAATTAATAAAAGTTGAATTTATACAGTTTCTTGTGACTAAAGTACTAGTTACTACATACAACAAATGAATAAAAACGTCAAATATTGAATATGTCAGAAGCATCATCTGAAAACGAAAATTCTTCTGACGAGGAATACCCGCCCTTTAAATTTCAATCACCCGCCGTTCAGTGGAAGACATTTTAAATCATAACAGATTATTTCTGAAATGGACAAAATTGCCGATGGCCCATCCCGTTTATTACTCGGAATACAGAAACAAGCAGAGAATGACATAGGTCAATTTTTTTGCGAAATACGTCAAATGAAATTCAAGAATCCCAATAATGAATTGGAAAATATACGTTCCAAAGATGCCAACGGTTCTCAATCAATAAATAAGAAGGATATTAGAGACACACCTTGCCCTTTCTGTAGCAAATCTTTTCGTGGAGCTCGTGGTCTCAAACATCACACTAGAATCATGCATTCGAACGCAGAAATACCACTACATCTGTCTTCTGAAGAAAAGAAAGAGAACCCTGATCTAGTGCTCATCACAAAATTGTTGCCCAGAATGAAACAGTCCGCCAGAATTTTTAAAAGGATTCCGAAAGGAGCAGGCGGTTGTATTGCTGATGAACTCGCCATTCCTCTGAATTTAAAAAAGAAATTCATGTCGTTGACGTCTTCCATCAAAGAGAACCTATTATTATAGAAAACTCAGAATTGACCCCCGACCTGGTACAGGGTACAGGTGATGTCAAGCCAAGCCATTCGCGCTGCCCTGTGTGGGTTCAAATTCCGCTACATCCATAGATATTTTGTGCCGTCCCTGAGGTTCCATGGTAAATTAAATAAATCCATTTTTTCTGTAACCACTGTACTCAGACAGATGCAGATATGGTTAAAAAGATAGATAACGCTCGCACGATAAACACGTATTTCGGTTGAGCTCCGTCAAGAATGGCTCCTGATTTAAGAAAAGACACCAAAGCAACGAATTCTGAAAAACAGAAGGAAGTAGCCAATAAGTAGACGAAGACGCCGCTCAATTATGACACGCAAAAGGAGGCTGAAGCGAAGAAAATGAAGAATCACGAAGTAATTCTATTTTTTGGAAGTCCAGAATTCTCGGAGATGATTGCAAAAGTTGTCAGAACCGAAACTAATGACCTACGCTTGCGGGTAAGCGAGCTATGTGAAGCTGTAGATTTCCTTAGAAAGGAAAATAACACGTTAGTTCATCAGCTAGGAGCAGAAAAACATAACGTACAAATTCTTATGGAATCATCAAGCGATAATGCCAAAAAAGCAGCTCCTGATAACACGAGTAAAGTCGGACGGACGGAAGAAATCAAGCAAAATAACTCCCTGCAAAGACGGCCGTTGATGTTCAACCTAAAAATACGAAAGGACGACCACAATGACCACATGCGGACGATGTGGTACAAAAGGTGGCAGTACCACGGAAAGGAAAAAAGCAAGAAACTATCATCAGGGGAACGGTGACTGCCGACGAAAAAATGGAATTTGCCGCTGCCACACGGCGAATATGGGTTCACCTAGGGAGAGTAAAGCCAGGTACCGGGACTAAATCGATCAGGACATATCTCAGTAGAAAACGTCCCGACCACGACTTCGTAATTGAACCTGTAAACGAAGATTCAGAGAAAAATACTTCGTTTAAAATGGGATGTGACCTCAGCCTCAGTGACGACGTCTACAACGGTGACTTTTGGCCAGAGAGGGTTGCAGTGAAGAGGTTTCGTTTTTTTTTCGAAACAGAAAAAATAGAAACTTCACTAAGTGAAAAAATACTCCACATCCCTTCCACACAGCAGCAGGGAGTTTCCACAAAAAAGAGTTTATTGTTTACCACCAAAATATCCAATCCATAAGAAATAAGTTGCTGTAAATTGAAGAGTTTCTTGACGCCAATTGTCCTCTGCCGGATATACCGTGTTTTACAGAGCACTGGTGCATGGAGGACGAGTTTATACACATCGAAAATTACGAGAGGATTTCTTCCTTCTCCAGGACGACAATGGCTCACGGTGGATCATGTACCGGGTGGGCCATAAAAAACCGTACTGTTTTTTTTTCCTCGCCGATTTTTTGTTTCTTGGCCGATTTGGACAAGCTTGGTATCATTATGTAGATCATTGAAGAGGCTACAAGAACCATATACAAGTGACTCCTAAGTGTCAAAATTCAAAATGGCGGAAACGACTGAAAATAGACCTCCTTTTGCAGTCGTTTTTTCAATATAAAATTTGACAGAGTGACCGAACTAAAGACGTTTTCTGAAAGAATGAACTGTTTTCTACATTTTGAGACCACAACTAGCTCAATTGGTTCATTCGTTGGGAAGATGTGGCAAATTGAAAAAAAGCTTATTCGCCATTGTTGTAATCCAAAATGAATAATAAAAAATATTGTTTTCTCGGTTTTGTCTGTCAAATTTTTGCTTCTGAAGCGATTTTGACAGGTTTAGTATCATTGTGTAACCAATTAAATAGGCTTCAAGTGTCATATACGAATATGATCAAAATGTCAAAATTCAAAATGGCTGACAAAACAAAACAAGCTTTCTTTCGCAGTCGTTCTTTCAAATTGAAATTTGATAGAATGAGAGAACTACACACATCAAAAGAATCTAGGGGACAAGCAAACTCAGACGATTTCTAAAATCATCATAACTTTTGATTGCCGTCAGCGATCTCATGTCTGTTTTCAGTGTTCGATAGCCCAATCCTTCGTTTTCATGTCTTGATCACGTCTAGGGTTACCATATTGGTATGATACAAAAAGAGTACAAGCGCGAGCGAAGCGAGCAAAACAGCGCCGCGGGCAAAAATTTTCCGGAAAAGGGGGCGTGGTCGATTAGTTTTGAATATAAGGAAGACTTGAGGCCGATTCTCATGTGAGAATATTCGCAAAAAAAATTAGTGACATTGCTAAATTCGAATTGTTGAAGTTGTTGACCCTCCAAATTTGACAGATATTAACAATAAAAAATCTTTCGCATATTCGCATATGAGAATCCGCTTTTTCTTGTGTATTGCGTATTATTGCGTATATCAAGCATCATTCTAAGATTGAATACAACGGGAACGTAAAATATCAACAAAATTATAATTAATAGAAATAGAAACTGTAAGTGAAAAATTCGCAAAACAAAACATAAGTTCCTAAGTAAAGTTTCCTTTAATGTTAGCATACTCCTAACATGAAAATAACAAAAAACTGGTGCACAGTTTGAGTTAGAAGTTTCTAAATGTTTAAGGGAATATGACAATCAGTGAAAATTATGAAAGTTGCATTTTTTTTGTTTAGGGGCGGGAGCTGGAGGCGGCGACTAATCAAAAGTGGCCTATCTCTTCCCATTTTTAGTCAGCTATCTATATAGCAGAACAATTAGATCGCTATGTCTTCAGGGTTATGTTTTACATTTATCTCTTACTTTGGGGGCGGCGAGTGGGAGCGGCAGAGTTTGGCAAAGAAATTCTTCCACAGTTTGAGTTGGGAGTTTCTGAATGTTTGAGGTAACATTAAAATGTAAATCAGTGGAAATTATTGAAAGTTGCCTTTTTTTCTTTTGGGGGTGGAAGTTGGAGGCAGCGTCATATCAAAAGTAGCCTATTCTCTCCCATTTTTAGTAAGCTATCTATATAGCGAAAGAATTGGATCGTTATGTCTTCGGGTTTATGTTTTTCATTCATCTCTCACTTTGATGGCAGCGTATGGGGGCGGCAGCATTCGGCAAAGTAACTGTTGCACAGTTTGAGTTGGAAGTTACTAAATGTAAGGGAAATATGACAATCAGTGAAAATTGTGAAAGTTGCATTTTTTTTGTTTAGAGGCGGCAGCTGGAGGCGGCAGCTGGAGGCGGCGGCTGATTAAAAGTGGCCTATCTTTTTCCAATTTCAGTCAGCTATCAATATAGTGAAAGAATTAGATCGCTATGTCTTCAGGTTCATGTTTTAAATTTATCTCTCACTTTGGGGGCGGCGTGTGGGAGCGGCAGAGTTTGACAAAGAAATTCTTGCACAGTTTGAGTCAAGAGTTTCTAAATGTTCAAGGTAACATTATCAGCTAAATCAGTAAAAATTGTTGAAAGTTGCACTTTTTTTCTTTTGGGGGCGGAAGCTGGAGGCGGCGCCATATCAAAAGTAGCCTATCCTTCTCCATTTTTAGTCAGCTATCCATATAGCGAAAAACTTAGATCGCTATGTCTTCGGGTTCATGTTTTTCATTTATCTCTTACTTGGGGGCGGCGTGTGGGAGCGGCAGCGTTCGGCTGAGCAAATGTTGCACAATTTGAGTTGGCAGTTCCTAAATGTTAAAGGGAACATCTCAATCAGTAACATTTGTGAAAGTTGCACTTTTTATCGTTTGGGGGCGGAATCTGGGGGCGGCGACTAACCAAAAGTAGCCTATCCTTTTCCATTTTCAGTCAGCTATTCATATACCGAAAGAATCAGATCGCTATGTCTTCGGGTTTATGTTTTTCATTTTAAAGTGATTGGGAGCGGTTTTTAGCAGTTTTTCATGTCGGCGGCGCATATTGAAGACGGAATGTTTCTTGGTTTACGTTTATAAGTGGCAACTATGTATTATTCAAAAAATGAGAACACTAGAGCATCAGGTCTGGTAGAAAGTGCAATATTATGTTATTTCAAGTTTATCGGGGGCGGTTTTCTCTATGTTGGCGGCGCAATATGGACATCCAATATAGCCTAGCCCTCCTTTGGGAGTGGCAGCTATGTAACAGCAAAAAAATTAGAAAGCTAGGTCGTCTAGTTTGGGAGGAGTTCGAGGAACGGACGGACGGACGGACGGACGGACGGACGGACGGACGGACAAAGTGGTTGCAATAGCGATTTTCATCAAGATGGAAAATGCGCTAAAAAGAGATTATGCGAACGAGTATTTAGCATTGCTTCTTACTTCTGAGAGTAATTTTTTATTACTTGAACAATAGTTGTGGAACTCTTGGCAATCAAAATGTTTGTAGTTGTACTTGACCAGCAAGAGATTTTTTACAGACTCGACAGACAACCTGTTACGTTCATCCGTCCACTGAGCGTTCATCAGGCTGAAGACTCTTTCCACACTGAAAATACTGAACTGTCATGTATACCAGAAAATTGGTATCCAATACTATTTGTAGTTATTATATACGTTGCCAAGAGTAACAAAGAATATGCCATACTACTACAGTTGTTGTATAAAGTTTGAAGTATAACATACAATATTGTAGTTGTATCTAATATCAAACCCCACGGTTGTATTGAGTATACAACCAAGCAATTGTTTTTGATATTGAGATTGTAGTAGTATTAAATAGAAGAGCGTTACGTATATAATAGTATGATCCAAAGACATCCAAAACTGATTCAAATATGTATGTATTATTATGCGGTTCTTGTTTTTAATAAGAAGCGTGCTAATGTAATCAATAAAATCACACACTTATTTCAAATAGGTATATTTTGTATATTATTCAATCATATACACATTATAAAATAATGGAATTGGGTTATCAAAAATAGCAATATAAGTACGGTATGATCAAAAACTTTCCTCCTCTAGGCAGGCTGTGGTCTGGTCATTGGCAGGCAAACGAGGCTGATTTTGGCCAGGCCACAGGCCAAAATGTGGCCTGAAGGCCTGAAGGAAAGTTTTTGATCATACGGTACCTACGTGAAATTCCTCCTGCGGATGTAAAATATTAAGTAGAGTAGGTATTAGGTTGTTCAATAATCAAAACTAAATAATAACCGCGAGTTCCACCAACAAGTTAGCACAGTGTTGACAATAATACACCGTTGATAGCATTCTCTTCAAGCCATTGCTAGAAGCTCCTGCTCGTTTGATCGTGGAAAATTTGTAAAATCTGAAGCAAATAAATCATATCTTCGTTCTGTATTATAAAACCTGGATTTCTGCCGCAAACTAACAGAAACAGCAAAAATGAAATTTCACGAACAGTGTGTTGAATCACTTTTGCACAGCTTTTGATGGAGCTCGAGGTGAAACTATCATAACTAAGGGATTATTGATCAAGTAAATTCTAAAACTTATAATAAAATCCTTGAGGGTGCTTCTCTGTCTGGCAAATGACTCTTCAGTAGGTATGCCTACTCATTCAGCCACTATCCGCAAACGACCATAATACGACCATAGCACGACCAGGACGTCACACTAGAAAAGAAATAAGTTTCAAAATTTGAGAGGTCTGTAAATACTCCGAAACTCACCTTGGAAGAGTTGTCTGTAGGTCTTTCACCACTTGTAATCGAATCAATTACTTCACACCGAACTAATTCACGACCTGATGCACCGACGTATAATGGCGATATGGTGAGATAGAGAAACTGCAAGGGACGCTTCCTAATGCAATAAACCTGTTGGATATGATATACCCGCTGTAGCTGTATCACTTACAACTACAATATTATTGTCAATACAATTACCGATATTGTTTTGTAATATATGTCATAATATAATACCGCAGTAGTATTTGATGCAGTCATAATAGTATTTAATGCAAAATGGTATAGCAACTACAGTAGTTATATTGTCAAAGTATGTGGCGGTATTTTATATCAAGACAACATGATATATTTTACAATAATTACTGTATGACATACAAGATACACCTTACAATGACGTAGTTGTTGGATGGATTGGCTTCAGTTTTTTCAGTGCACGTTCGCGTTGTGGCTCGATATTGCAAACACGAACTGACACATTTTCAAAAGTTCAGAACTTGAAGATTTGTTGACTTGTTTAAAGTAATCCACCCATTTGTCCGACGAAATTTTGGTTGAAAAATCTTCATTAGTGTTCATGTTTTCCAAAAATATGTTCAAATTCGTAGTTTGGTCGAATAACAAAGCGTCATCGATTTCCACATTTTTCATTCGCAGGTAAGTCACGGATTTTTCGATTTCATCCCAAGATGGCTTCTCGTCTAATTTCATCCATTTAAAAATTTTAAATTCCTCCAGAGAAGACGTCCAGTTTTTCAGATACTCCAGAGCTCTTTTATACACGTTGACAAATTCGCCTTTCAAAATAGCAGCTCTGGGGTCGCTGGAATTATTCTTCAAAATTTCTTTGACTTTCAATGGCAGGAATTTCTGTGCTTCCCTCGCAAGTAGAACATTTTCTACGGTTCCTAAAATCTCCACGATTTCAATTGAATTGTTCTTTTCCCTTTCGATCTTTTCAATGTTGCAGTGAAAAACGTTCATAAGCGAGTGGGCGAACCACATATAGCTTTCGCTCAAAGGGTTTTCGAAGAATAATTTTATCAACATTGGAGGATGTTCTTGCGAAAGAAAGTAACTGCTGAGTGCCGGGTACATTTGCAGCACTCGATGAATGCAAGGAAACAATGAAAGCCATCTGGTCTTGGAATGAGATAGCAGTTTTCTATATTCAACTTCAACAAAGTTACTGAAGTCTTTCAGAGCCTCTGTTCGGACTGTATAAATCGAGAAGTGATTATAAATTTTCATGATTATAGATTCAATGTCAACTGCCTGTCCATCGAAAGCGTGTTGCACGCAATTGTGCAGAATATGTGCTGGGCATAGGGTTGCCAGATGCAAAAATTGGATTTCCAGGACATAAGCTTCCAAAAACCAGGACAGACGTCGAAAAAACAGGACTTTTGAAACTAATGATCAATTTATCAGTGAGCTTTAATACAATTAATCTTATTCAAAATCAAAATAAACTCAAATGAATAAAAGGACCAAGAAATTCGCAAAAATTTAGAATAAAAAAAACTCAAACATTTTTTAGAAACGTATTTTTGTTCGGACTCCACCGCCTCAAGAACTTTTTTATTTTTCAGTGCGAAGTAATAAGATTCTTTGCACGACATATTGAAATTGGTTCTATAGCTGGTATTGCACTACACAGTTTCTTGTACAATTTCTTGAACAATCTGCCAAAATAGAGTCAAAAAACAATGAACTTTATTGTTGGTTTGACAGATGGTTCAAGAAATTGTACAAGAAATTGTATAGTGTAATACAGCTATTATTTGTAGCTCCGATTTCACATGGTCAAGTACAAGTTTATTCCGAGCATCTGTCCAAGAGGTAGTGCACAGCGAGAACAGTCTCTCGGAATCGGCATTTGAGCCATAAACCGAAAGAACAAATTCTATAATTTTTAAAAAGATAGACCATGGAGCAGCTCCGGGAAAAAATGTAGAGAATACTCACAAATAATTCGGAACTGTAGGTATATTAAAAATACAGGAGAGCTTTGTTTAGAAAATACAGGACATTTAGCGTCCTGCGGAGGTCTTAGGAAGGACGCAAAATTTTAAGGCTGAATCCAGGACGTCCTGCGAAATCCAGGACGTCTGGCAACCCTAGCTGGGCATCCAATTCCGATTATTTCTTTTCCCAAAACATTCTGCAGGCGGAAGAAAACATTATTCTGTCCCCTCCTCTGCAGACCTCCAAAATTAGTATTGCAGTTATCTGCTGTAAACGCAACACATTTACCGTGTAAATGATGTTTTTGTAAAGTTATGCTGATTAAATCACAAACAGTCTCTGATGTTTCATTTTCTACTGACTTCAGGTCCAGCATCTTCAGCTGTATCCCATACTCCCTGTCGAAAAATTGTGTGAGAACTGGGAATATTTTCAAAGCCCCGTGATTACTTCCATCTGTGCAGACTCCAATGTATGGGATGTTCTCACTCTCGATTCTTTCTAAAGCAGCAGTTAAAGAATTAGGTGCCAAGACATTATTAACTATCGCTTCAGTTTTGGTCCTAGCACTGAAAAGATTTGACGCGGTCTCAGAGTCGCTGAACAATTTTCGGTATAATTTTGTTGAGCAATCGCAAGATTTATAACTTTGATGATGTTTCACCACATGAAAAGCCAGAGTTGCCTCTGCAGCCAGTATTTTGAATTCCTTAGACGTGTTTTGCGTGACAAACATATCGTCAATTTTTTTTGAAGTGCCTGCTGCTCGGATGTTTTTTGTGTGTTTTACCGACGTTAGATGTTGTTTGAGATCCGACTGGCCTTTATTTGCAACTGACACGGTTACTTGACATACTTCACAATAGGCCTCATGTTCGGTTTTTGCTTTTTTGAACATGGGGAATTGCTTCTGCAATTCCGAGGAGAACTTATTTTTACGCCGAGACATACTGCCGTGCTTCGTGCTTATGATTGAATTATTTAGTTTGCAAATCCACGTTTACCATCGTATGTGTTACCATCACGTACATCACTTCAGCGCACACATGAGAACGCATATCTGCAGAGCGCGGTAATTTCAATTTTGACGCCTCAAGTGTCACTGTCAATGGCAACTGTCAATCAATAATTGAAATGTAAACAAACAACAAACAACCTTCTAACCATTCAACATTTAATATTGTTCAGAATGAAATGTTACGTGCCGTATGGCAGAAAGACGCAGAAAAGATTCAGGTGAAACGAAACACAACGAGCTGCAAGGCAATCGACGAAACAAGAGAGTTATTTGGTTAGATCTGTCGAAACGTCAAATCGACGTCAAGCGCTGTCAGCTGAAATTCGCGTGACATTACACACGCACACCGTATTACAGTGTTGTCAACTTGTTGTCGTGATATAGATATGGCAACGTCCTACTTTCACAGGTATGCGCAGAAGCCTTTCGGGAAACGTGGATTGCAAATCCTTGAAGAAAGTTCAACAAAACTTTAGAGACTAATTCAATAATTATTACTAAACGTTTTTCTTACCTGGAGCTCATTCAAAATGTAACTTAGCTATCGTATTTCTTTGGATCTTGGCATGCAAAATGCGTGATTACGCGGGAACGTGACGTGACAGTACAGGGAACTTTGGTTAGCTGACACACAGATGTCGCCGATATCGCACTGCACAGCACAGGCGGGGTCATGGTAGCGGAGCAGACAAGTGGAGACATGACGCGGGTCGCGAGTCAACTATTCACCGCTTCAAGTTTATTCATTCACGAATAGGAATAGGGAAAAAAAAAAGAAAATTTCGTCCAAATACATTAAAAAGAGTACATTTGGCTTCAGAAGGTGAAAAGCGAGGTGAAAAGTTAGAGTACGCCATTTTGTCACCTGGAAAAGAGTACATGTACTCTTTAAAGAGTACGGTTGGTAACCCTAATCACGTCGAATACGAACAATGTTTTATAAGGTTGCTACAGGGTGATCAATGGAACAGTGTAAAATAGCCGAAAGTTCAGTACGAGCGCGATTTCCCAAAAAAAATATTTTATACATTTCAATAGCACAGTTATGAGGACTGGTATTTCAGCTTCAGTAACGTTTTTGAATTTTGAAAATCGAAGGTGAATTGCCAAAGATATTGATCATTTTGTGCCGCCATGTTGAATTCCCAAGAAGTGATCCGATTTCATTGAGACTTGGATCACATTCATGTCTGGTTTCAGTAATTGGAATTTCAAGGTCAAATGTCTTTCTCGCTCACTTCCAAGCTGCCATATTAAACTTTTATGTAAATGATTCGATTTTAGTGTGTTTCAAGTTTCATTCAAATTGAATCATTTATGTAAAAAGTTCAATATAGCGGCTCAAAAGTGATCGAAAGTGACATTTAACCTTGAAATTCCAATAACTTGAGCCAGACATGAGTGTGTTCCAAGTTTCAATGAAATCGGACCACTTTCTTTTTTCTTGGAAATTCAACACGGCGGCACAAAATGATCAATAGGGGAAGAGAGGCGAATATCGACCGGTAGTCTAATATCGACCACACCACTGTGGCCCACCCTGTAAGTTTTTTGAACTCATGACATAGAGTGCCATCTAGCATTTTGCAGGTGAACTCCAGCACAGCTGTCGGTCAGCCATTTATTCGAAGTGCTTGACTGACAGAAATGGATTTTTGTTTCGAGCCGATATGATTCAAATTCGGGAGTGTTCATGATAAGGTATTGCGGACTTCTCCTTGTAGTTAGACTTGGGTCTCCTGGTGCAATGTACCAAGGATTATTGATAGTAACTTTGTGTAGTAGGCCTAGTTCCATAATCTAACCATGTTCTTCATCATCAAAGAATTGTTTTTTGCTTTTGTTGTCGGCCAATATCGATCACGATGGTCGATATTGTACAAATGGAGTTTTATACATCATTTTAGATGCCTCGCAAAAAATATCGGCGGAGAACGAATCGTGCCTCGTGTGGTGCGAAGATGACCTGATGAGGTTCTTGAAAGTACTTGCACAAGAATTATTTTTAATTTCCTCTGATATTCTTTTAGGTTCCTATCATGGGCGCCGTTCTTGGTGATTGTTAGGAATAGGGAGGCAAAATCAAAATGAAACTATACCATTTACAGATCGATTTCACACTCGTGAAATCCATTTTCATACTCATGAAAACAAACTTCTCACAAATGAAAACAGATTTCATCCTAACGAAATTCATTTTTTCACTCATGAAATCAGATTTCAACCTCATGAAAACAGAATTGGTAATAACGAAACCTCATTTCACACTCATGAAATTCAATTTCATACTGATGAACACCATTTTCGCACTTATGAAATCAGAATTCACATAAATGAAAATCAATTTCATCCTTATGAAAATCAATTTCATCATTATGAAAATCAATTTCTCTCTTATGAAATCCAGTTTTGTATGCAACGACACGGCCACTATGGAGATACCTATTCCTATGATGATATTCAATTTGTATTCTGATTTCGGCAGTCATGGAACTCCATAGAATACCATGCTTACAATAATTACGGTATAACACGTCATGACCCCAAGACTGAGACCTCTTGATTTAGGCGGCTGGCCCAGTCTTCTATGTCCAGGTTCATGTATGATGTACCCTGAAACAATACGATGGGCTAATGAGTTGTGGTGGAGGAGCTTGTGGTGTGGTTAGTTAGCGCGTTCGACTACCACTCCAGAGGTCGCGGGTTTGATCTCCGCCGGGGACGGATTTTCGGCCTCGAAAACAAGCTCCTTGGTTTAGTTGGAATGCTTGCTAAATGCAAGACGCGCCGTGTGTCGCATAGCACGTAAAATACGAACGATGATGCCGACCCCATGCGATGTTGGTGGTCGTTAAAAATCCCTACCCTGTGTTGGAACACACAGGGGTTCGGCAAAATTTCCGGTATAGTGGAGGAAAGCATTCACCGGCGTCGGTGTTAGGCCTCGTTGCGGAAATAGGCCGACGTCAAATAAACGAATAAAAAAAAAGAGTTGTGGTGTATATGAAAATCGGATTCTGTGGATGGATTTGAGAGAGTAGGACGTTCCGCCTGGGAAGAGACTATACAGGGTGTTTCGGAAACAGGTAGGTATTATATTTGAATAAATTGTTAACATGAAACTATACTTTTATACAATTCCCTGTACAAATTTGACTCAACTTCTCATAGCATCACAGCCATAGAAAGTGCTTTGTTGAGGCCGGTTTGTTTGTCCGTCTGTCTGTCAGTCTGTATGGACCAGAACATAGAAAGTTGAATTTCTTCATAGTTCTTAGGATATATTTGGCTATAGCCTTGAAACTCAAAGTAAGATTCCTTCAATGCTGACCAATGGAAAGTTATTTTTATTTCACTTTCCCCCTGGAGGGGGGAAGCAACAATCCCCATGCGACTGAAAGAGTTAGCATTATATAAATGGTAACCAGTCACCAGCCTTGACTTCCTCTACCTGGCATTTGAGTTTGGTACACTGCTCATGAATCACCCTGTATAATGCTAACTCTTTCAGTCGCATGGGGGCTGTTGCTTCCCCCCCCCCCTCCCGGGGGGAGAGTGAAATAAAAATAGCTTTCCATTGGTCAGCATTGAAGGAATCTTACTTTGAGTTTCAAGGCTATAGTCTCGGCTATAGCCCAATATATCCTAAGAACTAAGAAAGAATTCAATTTTCTATGTTCTGGTTCATACAGACTGACAGACAGACAGACAAACAAACCGGCCTCAACAAAGCACTTTCTTTGGCTGTGATGCTGTGAAAAGTTGAGTCAAATTTGTACAGGGAATTGTATGAAAGTATAGTTTCATATTAACAATTTATTCAAATATAATACCTACCTGTTTCCGAAACACTCTGTATAGCCTCTTCCCAGGCGGAACGTCCTACGTCCTCAAATACATCCGCAGAATTCGATTTTCACATACACCACAACTCATTAGCCCATCGTAATGTTTCAGGGTACAACATACAATCATACATGAACCTGGACATAGAAGACTGGGCCAGCCGCCTAATCAAGAGGTCTCAGTCTTGGGATCATGACGTGTTATACCGTAATTATTGTGAGCATGGTATTCGATGGAGCTCCATGGCTGCCGAAATCAAAATACAAATCGAATATCATCATAGGAATAGGTATCTCCATATTGGCCGTGTCGTTGCATACAAAACTGGATTTCATAAGAGAGAAATTGATTTTCATAATGATGAAATTGATTTTCATAAGGATGAAATTGATTTTCATTTATGTGAATTCTGATTTCATAAGTGCGAAAATGGTGTTCATCAGTATGAAATTGAATTTCATGAGTGTGAAATGAGGTTTCGTCATTACCAATTCTGTTTTCATGAGGTTGAAATCTGATTTCATGAGTGAAAAAGTGATCTTCGTTAGGATGAAATCTGTTTTCATTTGTGAGAAGTTTGTTTTCATGAGTATGAAAATGGATTTCACGAGTGTGAAATCGATCTGTAAATGGTATAGATGTTCTTCGAAAACAAATGTTTCGACTTGTATTTTTGCGCTTTTGCTAAGCATGCAGACTTCAAAATGGCAAAGAAAACGTGCGATCGATATTATCTGACCTGGTGGTCGATTTTATCCCACTGGTCGATATTACCCGCTGAAATTTTACCTTTGCTTTCAAATTTTCACAAAAATGTTTCTACTTAGTGAGTGACTATTCAAGGTTTTGGGTAGTTAAATGATTGGGGAGTATGGTACAAAACGTACAGCCTCGACAGTGCACATGGCAACTGGTTTTGAATTTTTTGCCTTAAGTGGTCGATATTCACCTGCTCTCCCCTATCTTTGGCAATTCACCTTCGATTTTCAAAATTCAAAAACGTCACTGAAGCTGAAACACCGATCTTCATAACTGTGCTATTGGAATGCATGAAATATTTTTTTTGGGAAATCGCGCTCGTACTGAACTTTTGGCTATTTTACACTGTTCCATTGATCACCCTGTAGCAACCTTATGAAACACTGTACGTATTTGACGTGATCAAGGCATGAAAACGAAAGATTGGGCAATCGAACATTGAAAACCGATATGAAATCGCTTACGGAAATCAAAAGTTATGATGATTTTAGAAATCGTCTAAATTTGCTTGTCCCCTAGATTCTTTTGATGTGTGTAGAAGCGTTTTTTGAAAGAACGAATTGTTTTTTACATTTTGACACCGCAACTAGCTCAACTGGTTCATCCGTTGAGGAGATGTGGAGAATTGAAAAAAGTTTATTTGGCATTCTTTCAATCCAAAACAAATAATAAAAAATATTGTTTTGTCTGTAAAATTTTTGTTTATGAAGCGATCATGATAGGTTTGTTGTCATTCTGTAGCCAATTAAATAGGCTACGAGTGTCACATACGAATATGATCTAAATGTTAAAATTAAAAATAGCGGACAAACTGAAAACAAGTCTTCTTTTGCAGTCTTTTTTTTTCATTGAAATTTGACAGAATTACAGAATTAAAGGGGCTTTTCAAATAAAAAATGATGTGCAAATATTGTGGAAAAGACTATAAGATTATTTTTCTACCATCAATAAAATTAAAACCTATCTTACATGTCTATTTTGAGGCTAACAATGGGTTCAAGTAATCAACAATTTTTACCAACACAAATACAAACAAGTGAGTATGCCTTCACGTGCGTGAGTCTCAGTAGCGCATTTTCTCAAAGAGGCATATTGTAAACGTAAAGAAATTTGGTTGAAGGAGAAACACCATTCCTTGCCCACTTTCTTCATTCGAAACTCATCGTGATATTGTGTTATCAGAATGGGGTACTTGCCAATGAAATAGATTTGGATGAAAATTCTTTCACTCATCAATATATTTTTTTGTTTGAGGGCGGGAGCTGGGAGCGGCGACTAATCAACAGTAGTCTATTCGTTCCCATTTTTAGTCGGCTATCCATATAGCGAAAGAATTAGATCGCTATGTCTTTGGGTTTATGTTTTCCATTTATCTCTTACTTTGAGGGCAGCGTGTGGGGGTGGCAGCATTCGGCAAAGTAACTGTTACACAGTTTGAGTTAAGAGTTTCTAAATGTTCAAGGAAATATGACAATCAGTGAAAATTGTGAAAGATGCATTTTTTGTTTGGGGGCGAGAGCTGGAGGCGGTGACTAATCAAAAGTAGCCTATCTCTCCCCATTTTTAGTCAGCTATCTATTTAGCGGAACAATTAGATCGCTATGTCTTCAGGGTTATGTTTCACATTTATCTCTTACTTTGGGGGCGGCGTGTGGGAGCGGCAGAGTTTGGCAAAGAAATTCTTCCACAGTTTGAGTTGGGAGTTTCTAAATGTGAGGAAATTATGACAATCAGTGAAAATTGTGAAAGTTGCATTTTTTTTTTGTTTGGAGGCGGCAGCTGGAGGCGTCTATTTAAAAGTGACCTATATTTTTCCAATTTCAGTCATCTATCAATATAGTGAAAGAATTAGATCGCTATGTCTCCAGGTTCATGTTTTACATTTATCTCTCACTTTGGGGGCGGCGTGTGGGAGCGGCACAGTTTGGCAAAGAAATTCTTGCACAGTTTGAGTCAAGAGTTTCTAAATGTTCGAGGTAACATTATCAGCTAAATCAGTGAAAACTGTTGGAAGTTGCACTTTTTTTCTTTTGGGGGCGGAAGCTGGAGGCGGCGCCATAAAAGTAGCCTATCCTTTTCCATTTTTAGTCAGTTATCCATATAGCGAAAAATTTAGATCGCTATGTCTTTGGGTTCATGTTTTTCATTTATCTCTTGCTTTGGGGGCGGCGCGTGGGAGCGGCAGCGTTCGGCTGAGCAAATGTTGCACAATTTGAGTTGGCAGTTCCTAAATGTTCAAGGGAACATCTCAATCAGTAACATTTGTGAAAGTTGCACTTTATATCGTTTGGGGGCGGAATCTGGGGGCGGCGACTAACCAAAAGTAGCCTATCCTTTCCCATTTTTAGTCAGCTACTTATATACCGAAAGAATCAGATCGCTATGTCTTCGGGTTTATGTTTTTCATTTTAAAGTGAATGGGGGCGGTTTTTAGCAGTTTTTTCATGTCGGCGGCGCATATTGAAGACGGAATGTTTCTTGGCTTACGGGTATAAGTGGCAACTATGTATTATTCAAAAAATGAGAACACCAGAGCATCAGGTCTGGTAGAAAGTGCAATATTATGTTATTTCAAGTTTATCGGGGGCGGTTTTCTTCATGTTGGCGGCGCAATATAGACATCCAATATAGCCTAGCCCTCCTTTGGGAGTGGCAGCTATGTAACAGCGAAAAAATTAGAAAGCTAGGTCGTCTAGTTTGGGAGGAGTTCGAGGAACGGACGGACGGACGGACGGACAAAGCGGTTGCAATAGCGATTTTCATCAAGATGGAAAATGCGCTAAAAAACAGTTCGTTCTTTCAAAAAACGCTTCTAGTTCTGTCATTCTATCATATTTTGATTTAAAAAAACGACTGCGAGAGAAGGCTCATTTTCAATTGTGTCCGCAATTTTGAATTTTGACATTTCGATCATATTCGTATATGACACTTGAAGCCTATTTTATTGGTTACACAATGATACTAAACCTGTCAAAATCGCCCTAGAAACAAAAATTTGGCAGGCAAAAAATTTGGCAGGCAAAACAATATTTTCTATTGTTTATTTTGGATTGAAACAATAGCAAATAAGCTTTTTTTCAATTTGCCACATCTCCCGAACGAATGAACCAATTGAGCTAGTTGTGGTCTCAAAATGTAGAAAATAGTTGATTCTTTCAGAAAACGTCTTTAGTTCGGTTATTCTGTCAAATTTTAATTGAAAAAAAAACGACTGCAAAAGAAGGCCTATTTTCAGTTGTTTCCGCCATTTTGAATTTTGACACTTGGGAATCATTTGTATATGGCTCTGATAGCCTCTTCAATTAGCTACAAAATGATACCAACCTTGTCGAAATCGGTCAAGAAACAAAAAATCAGCGAGGAAAATAAATCAGTACGGTTTTTTATGGCCCACCCGGTATAATGGTCCGTCACGACGTCCATGTTGAGCAGATAGAGGAGATTCAGCGAACAAGCGTAGAGGGCAGCGTGGAAGTCTCAGGTGTGCTCCTCACCTGATTAAGAGTTATAGTTATTTGCATTTATAGACCTCCTCAAGGAAATGTACATACTAAATATGTTCGATACTTTGTCAGACTCATATTAACAGCCTAGAGAGAGTACAACGGAGATTTTTGAAATTTTTGTCCTTCAGGTTGGACGGTGTCTATCCTCCTAGGGGTTTCCCTAACAGAGAGCTGCAGAACAGGTTCCACTTACAGAGTTTGAACAATCGCAGGGCTGCCCACTCCGTTATTTACCTGCACAAGGTTCTTTTTGGGGGAGTTGACTGCGCTGAGATTCTGAGCAAGATTGACTTTCGCGTGCCTGGTGCTCATTTGAGGTCAAAGGCTCTGTTTCTGCTGACTTTTGCCAGAACAAATCTTATGGCATCTTCTCCTCTCGGCAGGATGTACTCAAATCACAGCTTGATCGTGGATGAAGTCGACATCCTGTTCTGCACTCCTGATTCTGTATATACTGCCTTCTCTAAACTCGACCTGTAATTGGGCTTAGTTAGGCCTGTTGGTTGTTTTAATCACTAATAATAATAATAATAATAATATACTGTCAAGATGCCAAGAAAGCTATACAAATCACTGAATAATACTTTGTGGAGATTTTAATATTAATTTATTCGAAAACAATATTTAAACAAAACATTTTTTGGACATAGCGAAATCTTTCGGCATGTTCCACACTATACATGAAAGTACTAGAGGTGAGAATTCATTGATTGATAAAATTTTCATAAATTCCAGCGACATTGAGCATGGTAGCACTATACTGCAGAACGCTCTCTCAGATCATCATCGTCAGCTTTTGCGCGTTTGTTTGCCTGTAAAAGATGTAAATTCAGTTAGCAAAACTATAAACAGAACGATTTACAGTCAGAGGAGGATTGAGTCATTAAAGTTTGATTTGTCACATGAGTCCTGGGAAGATGTACTGACATCTACTGGGGTGAATGCAGCGTACGATGCGTTCATCGGCAGGGTTGCAATTCTGATGAATGCTGTGTTCACAAAGAGGAAAATTTTATACAATAAAAAACCGTGGATCACACGTGGGATAAGATTTTTTTGCAATACGAAACGAGAACTTTGGTTTTTGAAGGGAAGGGGATCGGTGTCAAAAGAACATTTTTCGAAATATAGTAGTATACTCAGAAAGGTAATAATCCAATCAAAGAAAACGACAAATAATTCTCACATTATTATTGCTCAAAAGAAGGGTCGGGCTGTGTGATCAATTATAAACGAGTACACAGGCCGTGAGCGCAGAAATCGTAACATCTTAGACGTTGTAAAAAAGCCTCGGGAAAAGGAGGAGGACTCCTTGAATAGTGTCAACGGTTTCTTCATCAACTTAGGTTATGTACCTTCAGAGGGGGCGAATACAAAAGTCTCCACAACAATAAAAAAAATAACAGATGCATTTTTATGCTACCCACAAGGGGTAGTTACGAGGAAGTTCACGCTAATATGAAAAAGTTGAAAAATACATCATCCACCGGGAAGGATCAAATCACCACAAAAATTCTAAAAACCGTTGCTGAAGAAATTGTTGAGCCACCTACACATATCCATTAACTTAATTTTGAGCACAGGAGTTTTCCCCGAAAAGTTGAAAATTTCTGAAGTGAGAGCAGTTCATAACAAGCGAATATGCCTGTTATAATGCGAATTACCATGGGCATGAGGCTCAGTAGCGCACTTTCTTTTTGAAGGATTATAGGACGCAAGATGTTGATTAGGGTTCTATCGTTATTTGGGTAAAAATTCTAATATGGCGACCAAACTAGCGGCAGAATCATGAAACTCGGCTTGAAAATCAGAACGGTCGTACTAAACAAGGGTGAGTTCAAAGTTTCATGAAAATCGTTCCGGTAATAAGAGATTTCAGTATGGCGGCCAAGATGGCGGCGGAATGTTGAAATTTGGCTGGAAAATGAGAATGATCGAACGAAACGAGGGTAAGTTCCATTAAAATCTATCCACTGATGAGAAACTTCAATATGGCAGCCAAGATGGCGACGGAATCATGAAACTTAGCTTGAAAATAAGAAGGTTCATACGAGACAAGATTAGGTTCCAAGTTGCATGACAATTGTTCTACTAATAAGAGATTTCAATATGGCGGCCAAGATGACGGCGGAATCATGAAATTTAGCATGAAAATAGGAATGATCGTACTGGACAAGAGTAAGTTCCAAGTTTCATGAAAATCGTTACACTTATAAGAAATTTCAATATGGCAGCTAAGATTTTGTATTCATTTGTACGTTTCATTGTAGATTGTACACGTCTAAAAAAAAATAACAATAGCGGCAATTAACACTGGCATAGCCACCAAGATGGCGGCAGAATCATGAAATTCGGCTTGAAAATAAGAATGCTCGTACTAGACAAGAATAAGTTTCAAGATTCATGACAATCGTTCAACTACTTAATAAGAGATTCCAATATGGCGGCCAAAATGGCGGCGGAATCATGAAATTTAGCATGATAATAGGAATGATCGTACTGGACAAGAGTAAGTTCCAAGTTTCATGAAAATCGTTACACCAATTAAAAATTTCAATATGGCAGCTAAGATTTTGTATTTATTTGTACGTTTTATTGTAGATTGTACACGTCATAAAGAAATTATTCATTTTTACGATTTTTCTAGATGATTTTTCTTTACGACGTACCTAGATCAAGAAGTTAGATACGTCACCATCTGTCACTCTCTTGTTGTTGCTATTGATAATATTTCAGTTGTTTTTTAAAGCATTCCCGATTTTGTCAATAATTTACAAAAATGTCTAAAGACGCTTAAAAATTCATGAAAAGAACATGTTGGTTACTAATTCGGAAGGCTAATTTTTTTCTCTATCTATTAGTGCAAAAATCCAATATGGCGGCCATGAGAAAAATAAAAGTTGACTATCATAATTTGAAATCTAGAAGGTCTGGAAACCTTCTGTCAACGTTATTCGACTCGGAGTGATCAAAAACATAAAACTACCAAGTTTGATTGAAATAGCTTGAATGGTTGGAAAGATGAAAAATAATTTCTGAAATCAGAATTTTTAGTTTTTTCGTGATAAATCGGGAACCAATCAAAATATTTAATGTTTCTTTTCAAATTCTCAATCGCCACAAAAATGCGCAACTTTTCTCTAATTTAACCGACTTCGTATCTCTTACCGTTTCCAAGATACCAATGGTGAGCATCGAAATTTTCACCACCCTGTATAATAATAAACTTGAATTTTGAAGGATTCTTTTCATTCCCGCATTTGGTGGGGCTCTCCACTGCCGGTGAGGGGGGTGGCAATTTTTCGGTGGCACGCAGGCGGCAAATAGGCCAGGCCCGGCCCTGGGTATATTCTTCAACGGACGTTTACAATTCAAAAATAAAATCGAATGCCGCACACCCAAATGTAGACACAACTTTCAGGTACCTATGTACCTATTAAGAAGTAAAGCAGGGGTGGATGATTAAAGCCCAGAGGGGAAAAAGAATTTTCGACAATTGAGGCTGAAACAGTTGCTTAATGTTCTAGATGTCAGCTGATTGTATAGCGATGATATGTATTATACTGGTTTGATAATCAAATTTTTATGTTTGGAAATTGATTTTTGACATTATTCTTCGTTAATTTTTTTGAATGGTTTGATTTCACCTCAATTAAATGTGACATTCTAAATATAAGTACGGTGGCGAGCACATAGCTGGAAATACTCATATCAATTCTGTCAATATTTCAATTTAACCTACGGCCTTATTTTGATTTGGAGAAGATAATATCGTAGGTACTCTAGAACCACGTAGTTACCTCAAATCACATTCACGAGGTACCTACCTACATACCTATGTAAATACCTGTGTATTTCATATTTTTTCAATTTAAATTAATACCGGATCGAGTTTTCCGAACGACATTTTTATACTTTGTGGGGAATAGTATTGATGAAAATAGATATTTGTTGTATTAGGGGTATGAGTGAGACTTCTGTGACGGAGAATGGGAGTTTAAGCGCCGAGCGCAGCGAGAAAAGAAACAAAAGAAGTCTAATCGTGAAGAAATCATGTCGAAAGTACTCTGCCCTTTGAGGGACTCATAATAATAATAATAATAATAATAAGATTGGTAATAAGAAAAACAAAATTATACAAACCGTCAGGGAGCGATGCGGGAGTACGAAAAGAACACCTCTTCGAACGTTGTTTGCTGATTGATTCATATCTATAGAAGTTTCACTTCTTCCGAGGGTGACTGTGGTCACGCATCCACGTTTTTGCCAGATGGTTAGCTCATCCCTACCTGTTCAACAAGTCAAAAGCATATACATCCCTGCGACGCGTTATATTTAGTATACAGGGTGAAAATTGAAAGATAAATGTTTTTTTTTATTCTGCTGAAATAATTTTTGAGAAAAACAGACTTTAATTATTCAGCAACCTCATGATCCCTGTTGGGGCAAAAGGGTGGAACTTCTTCCCCCTTTATTTTCAATATTCAAAGTGGTTTTGATGAACTGTTTGTGATAGATTTATCAGTGGAAATTATCAACCCGTGGGTGTGCAGTGAATTTCTGTTCACGATACAGGGTGAGTCATGAATCATAAAAATCCAGTATTCTACAATTATATCCAAAATATTCCATTGGTTCCTCAAATGGAGGAAAATGAATTCTTGACATTTATGAATCACCCTGTATATCAAATAAAAGTTCAGTGCACATCCAGTGGTTGATAATTTTTTAATTTTCACTGATTATTATATCATAAATAATTCTCCAGAATCATCTTGACTTACGAAAATAGAGGGCAGCGAAGTCCTCTACACCTTGATCCCCGATATTTCCAAAAATAAACGTTACAAATTTTTTTTAATATTCTTCTCGTATTCTTGAGTGGATTCCATATTTCGCTCTGGACTCGGAATGCGATACTTTTGAGACACCTGTATAGGTATCCATTGGTTACAAAGATTTTTTTTAATTTTTTTTCTCCAAATAGTTGACAGTTAACAGCAGGGAAACTTCAGTGAAGTTTTCATGTCTGTTTTTTCCAAATAGTGATGCCACTCTAACAGTTTTTTGAGTTTTCAATCCAGCAGTGCTGTTTTTAGTATATTCGTGACGTCACAAAAATATTTTTCAAACACCCATTACGGCCGCAATTTTGGGAATTAGGGAAAAAGACAAAATACGGGTGCATTATTTTTAACCATACTATCGAATGAGCCAATAAAAAAAATTAGGCAAGTAACCCATTCTCGCCCATTCGTCTAAATCATTATCCAATAACTCTTTTTCCATTGGGATATTGTTATTTACGATATTGTTCATTTTTTGACTGCAAATAACAAGCTGCATATGATCTCAAATGTTGATAAGTGGTGGCTAAGCCGTACCACACCCTGGGCTTATTTTAGGCAAAGCTTAAGCATCCCTAAGCCACAGTTTGTTGACGGTGCAGTGTACTTTCAAGTTAAGGACCAGTAAAGCTTCACTTTAAGGTTAAGTGTGAGCGGTGCAGTTGGGCCTTAGTAGAATATCCCGTCTGGTGAGCATCGACGCTGCATTTGTCGCGTACCATTCATTGGTTGAATCGAGGATGAGGTATGGTGTGATCCTCCGGATGGATCAACTGAGGCTGATCGTGTGTTTATACAACAGAAGCGAATAATGAGATGCATACTCAAATTGAATAGCAGAGAGAGCTGCAGAGAGCACTTTGTTCGGCGCAGTGTTTTATCTTTGAATGGTTTGGGTGTGCTTGAGGCTGTCGTGTTTGTGAAAAACAACTATGGCCTATTCTTTGAGAGCGAGTACAATAATTGTCACGAAACGAGAAATAAATGTTCCCAAAGTCTCAAGAATGACAAACTGAAATATCCATACCTTCAGAGAGCTGCTAAAACACTCATTATTGCATTGTACAATAAGGTCCCAGTGGTGTTGAAAAATCAACCGTTACATATTTTGAAAAAAAAATGAAGGAAATCTTGCTGAAGAAGGCATATACTATAGTGTCGAAGAGTATTTGAATGACCCTTGTCTATGCTGAGTGTTTAGATTATTGTACTTGGTTTATATACACTTATAGTTGTTATTTATTTCATTTATACTCTTATTTTAAATTACTTACATTTATTTATTATTTTATTTATTTATTTGTTTGTTTGTCCCGGTATTTATATGTATATATTTATATTTATTCATATTTTCCGCTGACGTGTTCTACAGCTTCAAGCTTTATTATATTAATAGGAACTAATAAACTATCTATCTATCTATGGCATAATGAGGTCGGAACAATTTCTGAAACGATCGGACAGCTCAAAGTATCCCTGGACGAGGCGGGATTCGAACCTGCGCGGTCCAGAGCTGGGCAAAATACTTCGAAAATGTATTTAAATACAAAATACACGATCCAAGATAGTCGAAATACAAAATACAAACTACTTCTTAGAATGTCTTTGAAATACAAATACATACAACTAATTAATTTCAAAATACATATTTTCAGAAATTTTATTTGAAAAAAAACGTAAAATGCAAAGATTCCAATGAAAACACTTGATTGATTCAGTCGCAACAATAAAAAAATTATAACGTACTATAAAAAGGCAAATAAAACATAGGCTAAAGAAAACTCCATATTCATAACTATACATAACTTCATTCATAAATTCTTCTAAAACTTCTGAATCACACAAATGATGGTTTCCTTTGAGGACAATCAACTTTTCAAAAATATTGTCCGACATGGAACCTCTCGTTGGTGACAGGATGCACCCACTAGTACGACGCGAAAGAGGTGCAATCGAACTTATTACTGATCCCAGATAATGTGCGAATGCAAGAAATGCAATGGAGTAAAGTACATTATTACCAAAACAATCTCAGTCCGAGGAGACTTTAGAGCGTGGGAAACAAAATGTATATTGTATTTTGTCAGAAATCAAAATACTTCCCCGAAAAATGTATGTATGTATATGTATAAATGTATTTCAAATACAAAATACAAATAATTCTCAATCAAATGTATTTGGATACAAAATACTCGAATGTATTTTTCTTGCGGTGGGCGGGTATCCGTGTAGTCACTGGCAGTACTGCCTCAGCGCCGCCTTGGTACTGTAAGCGCGGCGCCGCGTGATTTCCACACCACCCACCGCACAAAAAAAAATTACAATTGATATATCCAAGAAAGTTGTATCAAAATTATTGGGATGGTATTGCGGCTACGGCCCAATGTGCGCGAGTTTTTTTAATTTTGCGCGTGTGCGTTTCCATCGAGGTTTCCATAAACCACGCCGCTGTCTGTCGTGCGGTTGCTGAGAAGAAGAATGTCTGCCTCCGTCTGCACGATCGACTGCACGCTTGAACTCATGCCGCTAGCGCATCAAGACTCAAGAGTGAACTGGACTCGGGAGTAAACACTGAGTGGTGATGGATTGATACAAGAAGTGAGGTTGAACTAATTTTCAGTTTTCTGTGACATCTCATGTCACCTCGATGTCACCTCAAGCTGTCAATTGAATTCCGCCTTTCACAGCCATCTTGTATCAAGGAGAATCAACTTGAATCGCGATGTGTCTTGTTCCTGGTCATCTGTTGGGATTTGAATAGCCATCCGAGTGATCCGCTACCAAACAGCTGGCCAGTTTGAGTTTTAGGTTGAGACTCAGATTCCCGTTGAAGTTGAGAGACAGAACTAGAACATATTCTATCAAAGTTACCTTCCATGATCAATCAGCCAATACTTACGTTCTTTGTTTTCTTCGGATCAACTCTCTTATTTACTTTATCTTCACATCTTCACCCCTGATGCACTTCAAGTAGCATGATGGATTTACGGGATGCGACCCGATCGGATAGAGTTTCGATCGGATCCAAAGCTGCGATACACCTACTCGATACCTACCTAACTCGTAAACGTACCTAGAGACTCATTGACGCAAATTTGATTGAAATGCTGAACCCTGAATTCCTATTCGAATCAAAAGGAGGAAAAGAAAAATAATGAAAAAAAACACCTACTGAAAGATCCAGGTTTTAAAATCCAGGCCAGAATAAGCCGCTTTTCTACGGCTGCAACGCAAGGACTCGTCTGGGTTTCGTTGACGTTAAAACGTCAAAATTAATTGAATTTACTAGGTGATAAACAAAACTTATTTTTGGGAAAAATAAATAAAAGGTAGAAAAGGTGAGATGAAATGTAAATTCGCATTGACTATTTCACCGAAAAAACCGTTAATTTCCCCATAACTGGCATACAAACATAGGTTTTTTTGTTTTTCTTTAAATTACACCACAAATCATTGGGACTTCTTTGGCCAACCAGTCTATTGAACCTGTTGTATATTAAAATGAATAAAGGATCTCACTTGAGAAGTGACATTTTGTGTTATTTATACTTTGGTATAAAATTCAAATGTTTTTTATGTGTTATGATTTTGAGTCGGTTCCGAAACGAAAAAAAAAAGAAAGAAAAAAAAAAAACCTTTACTATCACAACACCACTCTGAGAAAGATGGAAGAAGTTTTTCAAATTATTCAAGATGGCATACAAACGTTTGTTTCCAGCTTGTTTGCTCTCGTCAGTGACAGATTGTACAGTTGGGAGCGAAATGATTCATAAGGCACCGCCAGGAAGTCGGCTGGATTTCAGAAATGTTAGATGCTAGGATTGTCCTTGAATGCCAGTTTTGTTAACATATTGATCGTAATCAAAAGATCAAAACTGGCATTCAAGGTCGATCCAAGTAGCTAACATTTCTGAAATCCAAAACTGGCATTCAAGGACGATCCAAGCAGCTAACATTTCTGAAATCCAGCTGACTTCCTAGCGGTGCCGTATGAATCATTTCGCTCCCAACTGTACGTATACACACTACACATATATAAAACCGTGTGTATTATACCGTGTGATCCAAACTATTCCGAATTGGGGTAGGCTGTGCCCTGGCGGAAAGCAGCTTTACATACCGGAATTTAACCATGTCACAGCCTAGGTACCCCAATTCGGAATGGTTTGGATTACACGGTATAAAACAATATACTATATGCTATGGAACACGTGAAAAAACACCTCGAAAAACACCTATAACTGAAATTAACAACAATGTACATTATATTCCCTGAATACCGAATCATCCTGGATGAACTCGCTGATAGAGTAATACGCCCTCGTTCTCAATACCCTTTTAAGCTTTTTCCGCAAAGTGACCTCCGGCATCAGCCTCCAGCACAGCGGCACCCTGTTGTCGACAGAAATCACAAAATATTTCACGTTCCTTTGAAGGTAGGAGAATTTTAATTTTTGGTTTTTCAAATGATATGTGTTCCTTGTCATGTATTCATGTTGAAATTTGTTTTCTAAAAACAATTCTGGATTTTTCATTGCAAAAATGATACCGTCCAAAATTGACAGGCTATACAATGCGACGTTTTTCCACTATATGTACCTATGTTCTAACTCCCCTAATTCGCAAAAGCTCGACGAGACAATACGGTAATACCTGAAGCTCCTACCAGACAGAGTTTTGTCTTTAAAAGCCTAGATTCAATGAAATCAACGGAAGTCCAAATTTCAGAAGTCTTTAAATTTCAGTCTGGTTAGCAAAGGGGAAATGAGCAACTACTGGTCGTAGTCGTTGAGCCAGGGGACTCGAGTGGTTCTCACCTTGGGGACTTGACGTGTCATACCTTTTTGGATTCCCCACAACACTAGCATGTAAATAAGCCATGATACGTTTTTGCATCAAGTAGCTTAAGACCGCCATCTTGGAAAAACTGCGTCAAATATGTAGTTCTTGTGGTTTGTATTTTTTTTCGCATCAACGGTACCTCCAATTGGAAAAATGAAACTGAATGAAATTGAACAACAAAATTTACTATAAATATGGTTCAGCACCGTTTTTTGACAGGTCTAAACGGCGCCGGTCTAGCATATAAACGGTGCTAAACGATACTTATAGTAAATTTTTTGTTGTTCAATTTTATTCAGTTTCATTTTTCCAATTGGAGGTACCGTTGATGCGAAAAAAATACAAACCACAAGAACTACATATTTGGCGCGGTTTTTCCAAGATGGCGGTCTTAAGCTACTCGATACAAAAACGTATCATGGCTTATTTTCATGCTGGTGTTGTGGGAGATCCAAAAAGGTATGACACGTCAAGTCTCCAGGGTGGAAACCAAAATCGTGATTTTTGGCTCCTAGCTCATCGACTATCGTGCTTCTGCCTGTTCCATATCCTACCAAACTATGAGACTGTTTTTAAGTTAATTCCGAGGGTAATTCGCTCTTCGCGGGGATTTTCTCGATTTTTAGATAATAATTTACATCCTCGTTTATATCTATCTCTATCTATAGGTAAGTACTTACATACGAGGGTACATACAAAAATTCTCGCTATGAAATACGACCACAGCAATGAGTCATAATTTCAATTTCTGCTGTAGAATGTTCCTAGAAATCGATCTGCGAAAGGCTTTATAACGCAGAACTGATTTGATAAATAAAATAGATACCTAATTTTGTAATTTGGATAGCCAACCGTCCAGTAATAATTATAGGCATTAGCGGGCGGGGAAAACTTCTGGACGCTTTATTAGTGAAGATAAGTGCATGCATGCAGAGAACGAAATGTTCCTTACAATATTTGCGACTTTTTTTACTCAAGGACGGAGCTGAATTGGTAAAATAAAGCGTTGAGAAATCAACCCCTGTGGGTTTATTCCTTAACAGAATTTTACCATTTAGGTCGATTTTTGGATTTTGGAAATGCCAATAGGCTCAAACCAAAGTACATCCTTGTGGATATATAGATAGATAGATCGTTTATCCAATCCTATTGAATAATGTACGTGTGGCGGCTCTCATGTGGGCATGTGACGGAGGAACTGTTGTCTCCCCCGATAGCTCAGTGGTCAGAGTATCCATCCGGCAAATGGAAGACCCGAATTCGAGTCCCGGTCAGGGCGGACACTTTTTCTCCGTCACATCGCGCCATATACGCATTATCACACGCATACATGCCTGCATTTTTCAATAAGACTGGATAAAGCATAGTATTCTACTCGCGGGTAGTGGCTGTTACTCATTCGGATGCTTTACGACACTCGCCAAGGCTCGTGTCGGCAAACTGCATCCTCATGAGTAAGAAGCAATCATTACCCGCTTGTTGAATAATATACTATTATTTGTTCGTTGCTTACATATGACAAGTATGCCCAGTGGGCGTTGAACGTGTCAGCGTCAGCGGGATTAGGATAATAATATGTAAATACGCAGAATATTAAGTTCAAAATACAAAAACGTATGCAATGATCGCAATGTAAATATGAAAAATACTCGGGAAAATATGGAAAATGTAAAATGTTAACAAAGAATAAGTATTTGTGGTTTGTAAAATGCATGCATAACAATTTAACAATGTATAATTAAAAAGTATGTACAAGTATTAAAATAGCTTGTAGCTTTCGAAAGAGACCTAAATGGTAAGATTCTATCAAGGACTAAAACTCACAGCGATTGATTTCGCAACGCTTTATTCGAGGCTTTATTTTACCTATTCAACTCCGTTTTTGATAGCTCGCGGGTCTGGAATAACAAGGTTCTAACCGCAAGAAAGTAAAATGTCAAGGAAAAGAGTTGAAACCTTATCATTGTATATTTGTTGTAATTTATTGTTCAAGGACGGAGTCATATTGGTGAAATAAGCGTCGCGAAATCAATCCGTCTGGGTCTATTCCTTGACGGATTCTTACCATTTCGGTCTCTTTCGAAAGCTACAAGAATGTACTTTGGTTTGAGCCCATTGGCATTTCCGAAATCAAAAAAAAATTACATTTTGACATTTGAAAAAATTATTTCTGGATTTTGGAAATGCCAATAGGCTCAAACCAAAGTACATTCTTGTAGCTTTCGAAAGAGACCAAAATGGTGAAAATCCGTCAAGGAATAAACCCAGACGGATTGATTTCGCAACGCTTATTCTACCAATCAAACACCGTCCTTAACTGAAAAGTACCCAGCTAACACATACTTGATGGCCGCCAGCCGGCAACGTGTTGGCCATGCCGGCTGAGTGTTGGCAACGGCACCCCGGCGCTGGGCCCGTGCTGGCGCAAAGCATATAAATCACGCGTTGTACCGATAGTATTGACCCGCTACTGGTCAGATACAACAAACCGACACTCATCACACTCATGCGCAGAGGCAGGCTGGTTACTATATAGTAATTATTTTCTTTTTTATATCGTAATGTTGTTGGTTGTTGGTTGTTGGTGGCATTCGTCACTAAAAAAAACAGAGACTGAGCCGAGTTCAGTGCTGGTCCGAAGTTGGAAAGCACTTCAGATTGAATACGAAACTGTTTTGAGAATAAAATTTTCCGATCCATTTGACAGGTACGCCACTTTAGAACGCGCAACCTCCAAGCACGCAACATGATGCCAAATTCCCCATCAAAATCTCCACATTGACAGTAGTTGTTAGGTTGGTAGTTCTGAACTTGATGTGTTTTCAGTGACGTTTCATTATGTCACTGCGAGCTTTGTTTCCTGATTTGTTTGCCCGCCCGAATTTGCTGCCTCCGCGCCTGTTCTGTGACTGCCGCTATTATTTTGTTCCGTACGTAATAGTACCTTTCATTATCCAGCGCGCCATCAGCGCGCATACTCGTCTTCTGAAGTAATGGCATCAAATACAAAATTTGCGAACAAATGCTAGAAAATGGCGTGAGAAACCGCCATAGAGTTGAAAAATACGCGCCGCAGCGAACAGGGTAATAGGCTAGAGGTTAATACATACTAGTGATCACTTTTTTTCCATCAAAAAGTCCGCATTATTCATTAAATTATAAATAACTGCGTTTTCCATTGATCGGATGTGCGTACGCAACCCATAATGCAACCCCCACCAACTCTATTTTCAGTTTGACAAGCAACGGCCGTGACTTTTCGCTGCTGTCTGCTGTCAACGTCAACTATTGATTCGCCATTTTGAAGTTCGCTCCGAGTGTCGTACGTTTGTAAACAAGTTTTCCAGGGCCGTTATTGAATTTTATATAAGCCGTACTACACTTTCTGTAGCGAAAGTTGCCTAAAAACCACGATTTTAGGCAACATTCGCTACATCAGTGTATTGCGGAATGTATTTTCCTCCCAGGGACTTTTCTCACACGATTCAAGAATAGCGGCCCCCTGTGGTCTTCGAAGTATAAAAATCAGTTTTTTTCAAAACTAAATCAGTGGTGTTATCCTTCCAAAAATCATGGAAAAACAAGTGAAAGGGGCCGTGAAACATTGTGCTCATGGGAATTGGCACAGTGATAGTCGGTATAATGACAAAAATATATGTATTTCTTTACCCGATTCCCAAAAACGTGCTTAAAATACCGTAAAAACTTGGTACTGGAGAAATTTGAAAAACACGTAAAGTCTTGCGAGGAATGTGACAAATGTGCACGGTGGGTGAAGCTGTGTAACCGGAAAAATTTCACTCCGAAACGGGAAACGGGTCACCTAGTGTGTATTAACCTCTAGCCGATTACCCTGTTCGCTGCGGCGCGTATTTTTCAACTTTGTGGCGGTTTTTCTTGCAATTTTGTAGAGCATTTGTTCGCAAATTTTGTATTTGACGCCATTCGAGCATGCGCGCATGTTGAAATTTGGCGCAAGCGTTGGGTACACCACTATAATGAAAGTTACTATTCAGGTGCCCTACTGCCGATGCCGTCCGTGAAGGCGTCCCGCCACCAGCTTCAGCAACAAGTTGACGTTTGTTATCAACAATAACAACGGGTTCGTGCAAATACAAGTTAAAGTGTATCGATTTGACAAAAAAAAAATCAGTGTGAGAAGATTTGACTTAGCTTAATTTTTATCCACACTGCCTCTTATTGCATTTCGCATACAGGAATCAGGTGTATTGGCCGGTTATCAATTCAATACACAATCTTTACTGGACCAATAGAGGCAACGGTGTGGGCAAAGTGCTGGGGCTTCAGTGCTGGCCGGCTGAAGGCCAGTGTCCCATTATTGTACAGGTCCAGCGAGTTGTACAGCGCTTTGCCGCTATGATGCCGGTACTTTTGTTGCTGGCCAGCCTCTACGCTGCCGCTGATGGCCCATCCAAAAATGTTAGCTGGGTATGTCTGATCTATATTTCTATTTTTTCAAGAAAGATTAGATATATGTGAAGCGTATTGAAGCGCGAATCAAAAGCTTGCTGAAGAGGTTTCTCTTCGAGAAATCATACTATTCAATGCAGGAAATCATTGATGACACAGAGGTCGATCAAATCATGGATCATGGGTACTAATGTTAATGGATACCTTAGCATGAATTTATCTGTGATATTCACTCGGATATTCGAGAACTGAGGTTTTGAGCTGTACATACTTGATTTTTATCTATACATTTTTCTCATAAATTGTCTTTGTCCACCTATTTATTTATTATTCAATTGTTTGTTACTGTGTTATGTTGTAAATACATTGTATATATACATGCTGTACCCACGCTTGTAACTAAATAGTTTTCTTGACAGTTCTACAACCTGTAAATGAACCCCCTGTACCTCTGAAATGTAACCATTCTTGAAGAGACGCAGTTCTATCTGCCCAATCTAGTTTGAGTTTCAAGCAAAATAAAATAATGCGAAGTAAATAAGTAAGTTTGGCAAACACTATTAAAGTGAACCAACACAAAGACAATAGAAAATGTATGACCAAACAAAAAACAGAAAAACAGATTGAAGCGTTCGGGGCAATAATGCTACATACCAAAAAAATGTTGATTTTGAGACAATCACGTTCTAATCAGGGTTGGCAAAAAACATGTTTTTTTTTTTAGAACATAACAAAGTGTGTTTTTTTTGTTTTAAACATGTTTTTAATTGTTTATAACTGTTTTTTTCTCCTTAAAAAACATGTTTTAAACATGTTTAAAACTCATGTTTAAGATGTTTGATGACTGTTTTTACCGTCATAGGTTCATGGGTATGGAAGACGGTTTTCACCGTCATATGCGTCGCAGAGTTTCATACCGTCTCTGGAACCTGGAGCTCAGCTGCGCTTGCAGGTAGCTGGTATTGCGTACATGTGACTCGTCGCGACAGATTAATTTTCAACAAAAAACATTAAGGACGGAGTCATATTGGTGAAATAAGCGTTGCGAAATCAATCCGTCTTGGTTTATTCCTTGACGGATTCTTACCATCTTGGTCTCTTTTGAAAGCTACAAGAATGTACTTTGGTTTGAGCTCATTGGCATTTCCGAAACAAAAAATAAATAAATTTTGACATTTGAGAAAATTATTTTTGGATTTTGAGAATGCCAATGGGCTCAAACCAAAGTACATCCTTGTAGCTTTCGAAAGAGACCAAAATGGTGAAAATCCGTCCAGGAATAAACCCAGACGGATTGATTTCGCAACGCTTATTTTACCAATTGAACTCCGTCCTTAAGCGACATTCACAACCTCCAAATTAACCCTAACCGTATTACACATGCATACGCATAACCGTAGAAGCCTGGCATACACAATTATATGATGTTGTTACAATCTCAACTTAGGTACTACATGAGAATGACTTGAAATTTCTACGTGAGGAGCTTGTGGTGTGGTGGTCAGCCCGATCGACTACCACTCTAGAGGTCGCGGGTTCGATCGCCGCCGGGGACGGATTTTCGCCTCGAAAACAAGCTTCTTGGTTTAGTTAGAATGCTTGCTAAATGCGCGACGTAAAATACGAACGATGGTGCCGACCCCATGCGATGTTGGTGGTCGTTAAAAATCCCTACCCTGTGTTGGAACACACAGGGGTTCGGCAAAATTTCCGGTATAGTGGAGAAGAGCATCCACCAGCGTCGGTGTTGGGCGTCGTTGCGGAAATAGGCCGACGTTAAATAAACGAATAAAAAAAATCTACGTATACATGAAACCTTACAAGGTCCAAGCTTTTGTGTACACGTTAGAAGTTTACGTATAATTTCGGGCACATTGCGCATACTTGCCTCAACCGTCAGATGTCAGATTGGCTTTTTGTTCAATCTAACCTCGGCTAAGATTTGCTATATAGGAACTAATTTTCCATGACTATGACAATGAACTTTTCATTGGAGTTCTCGCTGAAGGATTGCAGAGATATTCAACAGCCTTCCACAAAGTCCACCAGGTAGAAGCACGGAGCGTATGCATTATGCAAATCGTAATTTCGGGTATTGTGAATGATGCGACCGCTCTACGTTCTACGTTACGTATATGTTTTACGTGCACTGCGCGTCTTTTGAATTGGATATTGCGAGTTTCTTGTAAATTGAGCACTGAATTCTCTTGCATGGCACTGATGGTAGGTAGGTATAATCGATAATTCAATTCAATGTTTTGATGATTTAATTATTGACTATAACTGCCAATAATGCTATGCTATGCAGGAAAATTTAAAACTTAATTTACAAGAAACTCACAATATCCACTTCAAAAGACGCGCAGTATATATGCAATAATGATAATTTCGAGGTTGTGAATGTATAGCTTTAGGGTATAATAAGCCCTTATGGTCCAAAATTTTGCAAAAAATGTCTTTATGGTTCTATTCTTAAGGTGGTCTGACAAAGAATAATTTGGATATATAAGACAGAACGTGTTCAAACAATTTCGTTTCAAACAATCAACCCTTAATCTTCATCATCCGGTATGAATAAAATCACAGATCAGTCCAAGAAATCGAAACGCACAAAAGACCTTACAGGTCGCAGTGCAGAAAAGTTCCTTCGAGGCCAAACGACCACATCTAAGAAATCGAAAATTCATAAAACCATAGAAGTGGTAACGTGCAGAACTATCGAAAATAAAGTCCAAAGTTATAATTTCCGCAAAAAAAAACATGTTTAAAACATGTGTAAAAAAACATGTTTAAAACATGTGTAAAAAAACATGTTTAAAACATGTGTAAAAAAACATGTTTAAAACATGTGTAGAAAAACATGTTTAAAACATATATGCTTTATTTGAAACATTTTGTTTTAAAACAACCAACCCTGGTTCTAATATTTCAATTCTTAAATCCACAAATCCTATCATTCAATAGATTTCTTCGATGATTTCCTCGTTTAAGGTCACTTCAACAATAATTGCTTTGTTTTCTTCTAATTTTACTCAAGTCCTTTAGAAATAATCAAAATGGACTAATAAAATTGATGTAAAAATATTTATTGAAACAAATAAGTGGCTTAATCCACGATAGGAGGATACGGCTGATGCTTTCGCTCCAAAACTTTGCAGGTGCCATCAGCCGTAGCCGTAGCCCCATGTAATTACTTGATATCTTTATTTTCATATTGATATTTTCACGAGTATTTTCATAATTATCAATTTTTGATACTTTGATATTTATCGATATTTGATATATCAATAATTATCGATATTTTTTTCTTGTCAAACTTTGATACTCGGATCACGATATCGCCCATCCCTAGTCAGGACCAAAGCAATAAAAAGTCGTGAACTTCCATTTCTGATGCAGAATTTTCCTATATTCATAGATTTGTACAGGTCGTATAACTTTATACCGCGATATAAGGTTCGTTTGCATCCTTGGCCGCAACATTTATTAGGCCCGATTGGTCTCGTTTGACGGTACTAGATGAAACAAGTGAGTATGCCTTCACTTGCGTGAGTCTCAGTAGTGCATTTTCTTAAAGAGGCATAATTATTGTGAAGGTAAAGAAATTGGGTTGAAGGAGAAACACCGTTCTTTGCCCACTCTCTTCAATCGAAACTCATTGTGATATTCTGTTATCAAAATTGGGTACTTGCCAATGAAATAGATTTCAATGAAAATTCTTTCAATTATCAATATTCTTTTGTTTGGGAGCGGGAGCTGGGGGCGGCGACTAATCAAAAGTGTCTGTCTTTTCCCATTTTTAGTCAGCTATAGCGAATGAATTAGATCGCTATGTCTTCAGGTTTATGGTAATTTTTGAAGAAGGGTATCGTTGGATCATAGTTAGATCCCTTGTTTCTCGATGTTTACGTTTACCTAACAGAGAGTCCGAAAAGCACTACGAGTTGAACCTTAAACTCATTAAAGCACGCAATCAATCAACCAAATCATGTTGTCATCCATCCATAGTTTTCAAAATTGATGAGCAAAGCACGTTTTACGTGAGAGGCGCATCAGCGGCATCTGTGAATAACGGCGCCAATTCGAAAGCATCATGGATATAGAACGCTCCCTACCTAGTTTGGCTTTTGTGTTGTAGATGATGCTGTAAGTAAAAATTAGGAAATAATTCAACAGGTATTCAACGCTGGGAGTTAATTTGAGTCTAACTGGGCTGTTCTGTACCTACCTATCTCATAACGCCCATTTTCCCGGCCTTTGTCAAGGTAGTAACTAAAAGTGAACACAGCTCAGTAACGCACGCTATGCGCGTTACGAGATAGGTAAAGGGTAAAAATTCACAAAGTTTTTCGGGCTGAATTACAATTATTGCTGCATTGTAACGATTTTTTTTTTCGAAATTAGCGGTTCGCGCAAGTAGAGCTCTGCAATTTGACATTTACCCACTCAAGTCAGTGGTGTTTTTAAGTCAATTTTGAAATTGTATCTAGTCATTCCTGTGAATTTTCCAGTAAGTGATAACGCTCAAGATTTGCAAAAACATTATTTGAAGTTTGAAATATGAGATCAGTGTAAATGTAAGTAAAAACAATGAACTAATCAGTGACTTAACCTCATTTACCGATCGTGTTTGGTTTGTTGAGTAGGTGTACGATAATATTTTCTACGAAATTCCGAAGAGCTCGATATCATTTATTATTTTTATAATTCTTCTCAGAGAAAGAAGGAAGATTCATCTTCTTATTAAGTAGGTACCTACATAATAATTATGACGCTCAAAGTCGGTCAGAAAAGTAAGTAAGTAAGTAATTTTATTTCCTAATGAAGTACATAACTAAAATATTCATTAAAATAAATAAACATTTGCACCTGATCTCCTTCAGGAGATCGTACTGTGCTATACATTAACTGAATGAAAAGTTGTTATGGTAATTCCCCCCCCCCAATCAGAAATACCGCAGAACACACCATATCCACGATGGAATCCCTTATATCTCACTTTATCCATCCATACAATCTTTCATCCATACTAACAAATCACTCATTCACTCACTCAGCTACACAGCCCTGAAGCTGGAGCGGGATCAGACGTCGAAGACGAGCGACCTTTTCAGTCGCTCTGAATCTTCATGAATGTACTTTTGTTCACTGTGATGAAACTCTTTCCGGCTTTGAATATTCTTGAGGTCCACAGGAATCTGATTGTAGAGCCTCGGCCCTATGTATGTGACAAATCTCTGAGATAGTGTCCTGGCCACCTGCGGAACCAAAAACATGCCCCTCTCTCTAGCTCTGGTGTTATGTTGATGTTCAACCTGTTTTTTTAACTCTGGTTTTCTGTGCATGAGTTTAACGACGTTTAGCATATAGAGCCCCCGGACGTCCAAAACTCTACTCTCCCTGAACAACATTTCCGTCGAGTATTGCCTAGGGCGATTGTACATTATTTTAAGAATCCACTTCTGCGTTGTTTTTAGTTTCCTCAGGCAGCCATCGCCAGCCCCACCCCAAATGGAAATTCCGTACTGAAGTATGGATTCAGCCAAAGATCGATATATCATTTTCAATATTTTTAACGGGAATGTTTCTCTTATACTATAAAACGCAAAAATCAACTTCCTCACTTTCCCATTTAACATTGCAATATGCTTATCCCATTTCATATTGGAACTAATCACAACACCTAAATATTTTATTTCAAAAGCACAATCTATAAAGTTATCACAGTTACAGCTATCACAGTCTGGGGCATTATCACAGTTTGCACCAATCATGTTAGTATCACAGGAATTTTCGATGACCATACTGATGCAATCGGTAGAGTGCATTATAATTTTATTAAAAGAAGGTAGGTAGCTGACATGACTGGAGAATGGAAGAAACTTGGTCTTAGTTGCATTGAGAGTGAGCAAATTATAATCAAGCCATCTTTTCACCAAAGCTAATCCCATCTCACTTTTCTTTTTGGTTGTAAACCAATCATCTGACTGGAAAATTAATACTGTATCATCAGCATATGATATTATATCACCCCTCACATCGAGATTTAGCATGTCGTTGATGTACAGAATGAACAATATGGGTCCTAGTACTGTTCCCTGTGGAACACCAAACTTAATCTGCGAGGCCCGACTAAGCACACCACAGACCTTCACGTAGGAATCCCGATCAGACAGATAGCTAGTAAATAATTTGAGAGCAACTCCTCTTATGCCGTATTGTTCAAGCTTAGCGAGTAAGATATCCTGTGATATGCTGTCGAAGGCCTTTGACAGATCCAAAAATATAGCCAGAGTTTTACAAAGTTACGAGTTAGCCAAAGTACTGAACTACTGTACCTAATTGCTTATTTACCTATTATTTATTGCAAATATCATGCGGAAATTATTAGACCTATAGGGTCACGGCTTGGCTTATGGTTGTAGTTTCCCGAGTAGTTTCCTAACAATTTAAAAATCAGCGAAAACTTTGTAGTCCTCCCGCACCACAAGACCAATGAATAAAAAATAATCAAAAAAAAGTCGTAGATTATTAGAATACCATTAGGAAGAATATGATATGATACATGTAAGGGTGGGTTCAGTTAGCTTATTCAGCCGCGGTTTTAGTTTTAGCCGTAAACGCTGCATCGCTTATTGGCTGTTCTGAGGAGGCTAGTTCATAAGAGCGAATGAGCGTCGCACAGTCAGGGCCGGTCCGAAGGGGGGGTGTGGGGGGTGTAACACCCCCCCAGTCGCGAACATCCAGTCGGCAAAATCAAATTCAGTCGGCAAAATCGAGATGAACTAGAATATTGTAAAAACGATATGAAAAAAAAATAGGCGCGTAACTATTAAGCATTCGCGCATAATGCAACAGGAACTTTGTTGTTGGTACCTATAAGTTTGTGTTTATTGTATTATATTTACTCTCGAACACTGTCACCAAATTGTCATCAGTGTTGGTAGTTCGAAAGTTTTTTAAAGTTTTGCATCAGCACCAAAAACTATATGTATAAGATAATATACAATTTGGACTATTCCAACAATTGCAGAACTTCTTTGTAGGATATATTCTAGTGATATATAGGTACCTATTATCCATAGACGAAATTTTTGAAGAGCTGGCCAAGGCTCTAAGGCGGCTTGATTCCTCGATATTATAATTTGTTGTGATTGTATGATACCTCTACTTCCTTCTTTATAAAATTATTGTTCTGTTTTTGGAATACTTCTACTCTTTTGAGTTTCAACTACACATTTCGTCCTTGCGCTATTGAGAATATCACCCTAGGGTTATGACCTACTTGTCCCATTTTCTTCTTGATGGAGCTATTTATAAAAAAATAAAGGAAGAAAAACAAAATGAGGAGCTTGTGGTGTGGTGGTCAGCGCGTCCGAATGTCATGTCAAGAGTCTGACGTTCGATTCCCACCGAGGGCGGTCGGATATTCGTCTCTAAAACAAGCTTCTTGATTTGTGTGTCGCATAGCACATAAAATATGAACAGTGGTGCCTATCCCATGCGATATTGATGGTCGCTAAAAATCCCTACACTGTGTTGGAACACACAAGGGTTTTGCAAAATTTCCGGCGTCGATTTCAAGCTTCGTTGCAGAAAAAGGCTAACGTTGAATTGATGAAGAAAAAACAACAAAATGGATTGAGAAAATTCCCTTTTTTGCTTATTACTATCAGTATTATTATTATTAAACCAGAAAATTTTCGGCTGCGGCGCTGTTTCTTCTTCAGACTCCTTCAAATATACACTAAAATTTCTCAATCCTCCCCTATTCATAAATCTAGGTACGCCACTGGTCACCACTATAGTAGTCGGCATTTTGAGATTTTTCACACCCCCCCAAGCAAATCGGTTTCGGTCCGGCCCTGCGCACAGTGCAGTGGTCTGAAATGGGATAAACCACGCAGAAATTCTGAAACTTCCAGAATGAATAACTCATACCTATATGGACATTTGTGAGAAAAATACCAAAAAAATCTATCTTCAGAATAGGGGTGACAGGGGGTGGAATTTTGAAAAAGCAAAAGAAATGCTCGAAACTCAAAATAATTAGACAACGGGTAGACGGTTTTAGTTTTTTAGGGAAAGTAGAGAGTTATTGCAGATGAAATAAGGGCAAGCAGTATTAAAAGCGGCACTATTTTGACACCTACGCTTGCGCAAATTAATGCGACGTTAAATTTCTCTTAATAAGGATAGTGCCTGCCTTTATTTGTGCACACTTTAGGTCGACCTTATTTATACTTTATTTTGACAAGCCCCAAAAATGGCCCTGTACTTAGTGTATTGTTGGTTGCCTATATTCGTCCAATTTTGAGCTAACTTCCTTTACGTTATTAAATAGGGGGCTGATTTTTTGCAGATAGACTCTTCAGGCCTTGCAGTACACGTGTGCAAGAAATCAGGCCCGTCAGAGGGGTCCTTGTGTCCCGCATGCAATTTGCACCCTAACTTTAAATTGAGACTAAAAATTTAGGTTAGGAATTTTTTTTTTTTCGAGATCGAAATCAAAATTCATTCATCTACAAGTACAACATATTATTGTAGAACTACACACATCAAAAGAATCTAGGGGACAAGCAAATTGAGACGATTTCTAAAATCATCATAACTTTTGATTTCCGTAAGCGATTTCATATCGGTTTTCAGTGTTCGATTGCCCAATCTTTCGTTTCCATGCCTTGATCACGTCAAATACGTACAGTGTTTCATAAGGTTGCTACAGGGTGATCAATGGAACAGTGTAAAATAGCCGAAAGTTCAGTACGAGCGCGATTTCCCAAAAAAAATATTTCATGCATTCCAATAGCACAGTTATGAAGATCGGTGTTTCAGCTTCAGTGACGTTTTTGAATTTTGAAAATCGAAGGTGAATTGCCAAAGATATTGATCATTTTGTGCCGCCGTGTTGAATTTCCAAGAAAAAAGAAAGTGGTCCGATTTCATTGAAACTTGGAACACACTCATGTCTGGCTGAAGTAATTGAAATTTCAAGGTTAAATGTCACTTTCGATCACTTTCGAGCCGCTATATTGAACTTTTTACATAAATGATTCAATTTGAATGAAACTTGAAACACACTAAAATTGAATCATTTACATAAAAGTTTAATATGGCGGCTTGGAAGTGATCGAGAAAGACATTTGACCTTGAAATTCCAATTACTGAAACCAGACATGAATGTGATCCAAGTCTCAATGAAATCGGATCACTTATTGGGAATTCAACATGGCGGCACAAAATGATCAATATCTTTGGCAATTCACCTTCGATTTCCAAAATTCAAAAACGTCACTGAAGCTGAAACACCGATCTCCATAACTGTGCTATTGGAATGCATGAAATATTTTTTTTGGGAATTCGCGCTCGTACTGAACTTTCGGCTATTTTACACTGTTCCATTGATCACCCTGTAGCAACCTTATGAAACACTGTACGTATTTGACGTGATCAAGACATGAAAACGAAGGATTGGACTATCGAACACTGAAAACAGACATGAGATCGCTAACGGCAATCAAAAGTTATGATGATTATAGAAATCGTCTGAATTTGCTTGTCCCCTAGATTCTTTTGATGTGTGTATAACCGTAACTAAAAATAGTTCGTAAAATTCAACGAGGAAGTGACATCGGTGCAAAGAGTTCCCATCACACTGATGGCATTTCCGAAGTTAGGAATTGGGAATGACGGGGCAAGTAAGGGAATTTGCAATCTGCAATAACTCTTATTCAACAATCAAAAATAAGGTAAGCAGTATTTTAATAACGCCTCCTTTAATAGTGCCGTGCAGTAAAATGGCATTCTGCAATAACTCTCTAATATCGAGAAAAATCCTCAAAATAGGGGATGAAACAAGGGGTGGAATGTCGAAAAAGTGACTTGAAATTTTTGAAAGTATCATTATAAATGAATACATACAAAAAAATAAATTTTTCTCTCCTAATCGGCTTTTCTGCCATACCCATTTATTTGTTCAGGAATTAATTACATACCGGGTGAGCCATAAAAAAAACCGCACTGTTTTATTTTCCTCACCGAATTTCTGTTTGTTGGCCGATTTTGACAAGTTTGGTATTCATGAGTAGCGAATTGAATAGGCTACCAAAATAATATACAGGGTGGCCCAACAAGAACATAACAGAGGGGTTTTCAGGCATTTCACCTCTTTTTTTTTAAACTCGAACAGGTCGATTTTTATATTGAAGGGGACATCTGAAACATACATTGGCGGATTTCTATCTTTAGCCCCCTCACCCCCACCCGCCCCAATCGAAGTTTCAAATGACACCACCCACTTTGCGATACATCAAATTGAAGAGAATTAAATTCTTTCTGAAAAAATATTTCCATAATTTTCAACCCCACCCCCCTTCTTCCTAAAATTGTCAGAGTTTCCAATGTAATATTTTTGATCTCTTGATTCTGTTCAGTGCAGTCAACGTCATCCTGCACAGCATCGAGGGAGAAAATTTTCTGTGTAAAAAGTGCCATCCAAATTCACCCCTTCACTCAACTCCAAAATCTAAAATGACACTACCTACTTTGTGATACATCAAATCGAAGGGAATTGAATTCGCTTCCTGAATAAATTATCTTGAGAATTTTCAAAAAGCCCCATTCCCCCTAAAATACTCCAAATGTTCAATTTACCAGGAGAGGGGTTGAAAATTTCAAAAAAAAAAAGATTTCAGAAAGAGAAATCAATTTCCTTTCATTCGATGTATCACAAAGTAGGTGGTGTCTGTTGAGTTTTGAAATTGGGGTGGGGGAGAGGAAAGGGGTGAATTTGGGAAACACTTTTCTCCACCGAAAATTTTCTCCTTAGATGCTATTTAGGATGACGTTGATTAAATTGAAGAGAATTGAGGGGTCGAGTATATAAAATGGGACAGTCAGAGAAATTCAGGAAGATGGAGGGTGGGGTTGAAAACTTTGAAAATATTTTTTCCAGAAAAAGAATTTGATTCTCTTTGATTTGATGTATCGCAAAGTAGATGGTGTCATTTGGAATTCTAAAGTTGGAGTGGGTAGGGGTGAGGGGGCTGAAGATAAAAATTTGCCAATGTATGTTTCAGATGTCCCCCTCGATATAAAAATCGACCTGTCTGAGCTTTTTTCGAAAAAATGATGTGAAATGTGTTTTTGTTGGGCCACCCTGTATAGATGTTGCTGGAATATCAAAATTCAAAATGGCGGACACAAATGGAAATAGGCCTTCTTTTGCAATCGTTTTTTTGATTGAAATTTGACAGAATGACAGAACTAAAGACATTTTTTGGAAGAACGAACTGTTTTCTACATTTTGAGACCATGATCAGCTCAATTAGTCCATTTGTTCTGGAAATGTAGCAAATTGAAAAAAGGCTAATCTGCCACTTTTCCAATCCGTAACGTATAATGAAAAAATATTATTTTGTCTGCCAAATTTTTGTTCCTCAAACGATTTTGACAGGTTTGTGTAGCCAACTAAATATGATACAAGTGTCATATGTGAATACGGTCAAAATGTCAAAATTCAAGATAGCGGACACAATCCATCTTTCCCATAACAGCTTCACGCATACCTGTGAGCGTAGACCTAGCGATCTGTAGTATGTAGCTGTTTGTATTCGTTGGAATCTGCGCTCACAGGTATGCGTGTAAGTGATTAATCTTCGTGGGAAAGGTGGATTGGAAATAGGCTTTCTTTTGCAGTCGTACTTTTTTTATTGAAACTAGAGACCAAAACTGCGCGCGCAGCTTTTCTACTATACAGTGATGAAGAGTTCAGGTCCATAGGTACACTTCAATTCTTGAAAGATGCCTTTTACGTCATCGATCGTATGCGTATGAATTAAGATTGAGACGTGAGTCGCAGTTTGTAGAGGATGCTCTGTACCGGCATGGACAGGGCGAGACAAGCGCTATGCGCTACGACTGGATTTATGCAGTTGTCTTTGTCATCATCCAGCTCTTACCAATAAAGCGTGTAAAAGACATGGTAGTCCATGCTGTTTCTTTTCAACACGGTGATACATGACAATAGGGCATTTTCCTGGCCATACTGCACATCTGCGAGGTGCAAGTAATGGCGGGATATTGAAAACAACCGGACAAACTAGTGCATTTACGCAGATTTGTCATAAACAAAATTTCTGCACAGATGAAATATTATAGCATATTTTGTCTCAAAAATAAACTAGCCTTGGAAATCTACCGCGTTACATTACATTACAGGTGCATTAGAGTAAGATTCAAAGGCTTTTGTCTTTTGTCCGGTTTTTTTTAAAAAAGGCCGCCTAAAATTTAGAGCATGTCCCGGAAATGATTGCTCAGGATAAGCCCCTATAACGTTGCGCATAACTCGAAAATAAATTCGTGACGTAAGGTGCATCTTTTAAGAATTGAAGTGTACTATTATATTTCATGGATTTGAATGAGCTACTTCTCTGTTCGATATACTGACGTCGTCTGACGTCTTAGTTTGGCAATTAACCCACGAACACCCTAAAAAGAATACTTTACGTGTTTTTTGTGTTAATACATGAGATATAATGACTTTAATATCAATTCTATGTGGATATTATATTACAGTGTAGGTATGTATTCAAGTTGACCCTTGTCAAAATAACTTCAAAAAGTACAAGAAATATACCTTTGCAATGGAAAAACAAGTGAAATAGTGTACAACACTCGTGGTCGGTTAGGCACAAGATGCATTCGGACACAGCCATTCCATGATAACGGACGGGACAAAATTTTCATGTTTTCTCCTATTTTTAATATCATATCTTTATTATGGCCTGGAATATATTTATGAACAGTATACCACGTTGTTCATAAAGGGTCAGTATTATAGGTGAACAACACTTTAGGGATTGAACAGTGTGAACGTTATAATTATCCACAATTACACAAAGCAAAGAGAATAAGCAAAAAGGCAGCAAGCTGTTCGCAAGGCACGATGGAAGTGGTGGCGTTCGAACTGAAGGGAGACTCAATGCTCGATCGAGAAAGATCTGTCCATTTTGGCGGAGGCGCCGCTCCAGAACCCGGCAGAATTATACGGGTAACGTGTGTGATTAATCAGGAATGGTCTAGAAACCGCATATGCCGGGCCACTATGGAATTTGCTGGAAGCAGACAGAAAGTTCGGGAACACTATTCGGAGGCCTTATATAAGGCATCAGCTGGCAGCTCAGGGCAGTATTGAATTGGAATGCGAAGTGGTAACAAGTGCGAAACAAGCGAAGTACATGCGGTATAATTCCAAGTAGATAATTGTTGGCGTGTAGTTATTGTACTGCCGTGCTAAGCCTAAAGCGCGTATCTACATTTCAATAAATTTAATACACTGCATCTTTATGCCCATATTTTAGGTGCTATGATGTTCGCGATCATGTGGTTATGATTATACATGGATAGCGCAATAATCAGAGTTCTCAAATAACTGCTTTATTCATATTATACTATAACATAACGGCTTAAAAACTTGGCATAAAACTGCAGTGTATCAAATTTATCAAAATGTAGATACGCGCTTTAGGCGTAGCACGGCAGTGTAGTACGCAGAAATAAACAGTGTGTGTTTTAAATCGATCGTCTCAATTATATTCAAACCCGTACGTGAGATATCGTAACAATATCATTATTGTTTTGTTGCTATCCTGGAAATTCCTAAAAAACTGGTTGGCAAAAAATTATTTGCTCTAAAACTACGGTGAAGCGAAATCTACTTGCCAAATGTCACCTGAGATAAAATGGCCATTTTTGCAAAAAGTAAGAAAACGAAAGTACGGATGATTATTTTATTAATTTTAAAGTCAAAGAGACATGATGATGATGAACAGAGCATGTCCGAAATAGGACCTTCTCGATGCAGAAATAATTATAATAGTTTCATCTCCATTAACACGTTAACACCATTCCGTTGAGGGCGGCTCTTGCCCCATAACTTGGCTAGGCTAGCCTAAACGGGTGCTTTGTTTTTTTTTTTGTAAAAAGCAAGCAAATATCTGATTATATCTGTAAAGGTCAGCTTTATACGGAAAATGCCCACCTCAGTAGTTAAGGGTGGGCATGAAACGACAACGTGAACAAAAAAACGAATCCAATTTAGGGGCTTAGAGGTCGTGGGCTCGAGTCCCACTGTGGGTGCTTGGATTTTCGTCTCAAAACAAGCTCTTTGATTTCGTTGGAATGCTTGCTAAATGCAAGACGCGCCGTGTGTCGCATAGCACGTAAAATACAAACGATGGTACCGACCCCATGCGATGTTGGTAGTCGTAAAAAATCCCTACCCTGTGTTGCAACACACAGGGGTTCGGCAAAATTTCTGGTATAGTGGAGGAAAGCATTCACCGGCGTCGGTGTTAGGCCTCGTTGCGGAAATAGGCCGACGTTAAATAAACGAATTTAAAAATATAATGTTTATTTAGGGGCTAAATATATTAGAATAGGCAGCTAACAATACATTTTCAGCTTTCACATGCAGATCGTAGGTACGTTATTGGTTCTCCTTTTGTGTTGTGACCTATAGTGAGTATACGACCGTGCTACGGTAGTAGGTACATACATACAACGTTTGACTTTGTAAAGTCAAGTTAGGTTCAGTAAAAGTTTCAAACTATAGTGAAATCCATTCAACTACCTACTAAAATGATAGAAAATTTACTGAGCTACATTAAAACAAAAAATAACTTTTCGATCATTTTAAAACTTCATCACTTTTTTCACATGCATTTGTGTTTTGTTGATTAACCTATCAAGTGTGATGCATATTTATAATCAGGATAAAAATCGGAATCGATTACCACATCAGAACAGGACGTCGAATGTAAGAGAAATTTTAATTATGTTCAAGGGGAAGTCTCCAGACGTATTCTTTGCTGTTAAATATGGAGGTTATGAAAATTTAATAATCTGAATGAGAACACGAACACCAGAAACTGACGTTTGAAAGCTTTGGTAGGCTTGGCGTTGGTTGAGTAGATAAAATGCACCGATATTTGCAACGTTGTCGCGTCTACCATGCGTTTATTTACGAAGACCCAATTCGAACGTTTTTCGTTTTGCGAACACTGCTCAAAAATTGGCACACGGAAACGTATACGTAAATCTTCGTACGCAAATTTGCGCATACGTAACTTTACGTATATTTTCAAAAATTGGCCCCCAGCGGGGTTCAGGGGATAGGCATTATGATTAGGGATCTCAAGATAGGCGAGATCTCCTCGGAGTTTTTCATAGTGGCACTAGAAAATAGGACACCTGTATACCTATAACGAATCGATATTTTCTCAAGAGAGCCCTCTTGATCCTTTTCAATTTCCTATCGATTTTCAAAAAAATTACGATTGAACATCACACATTCTCATCAAATAATCCATTGAAATAGTGACATTTCTGAAAAATCAACCTGTGATTTGATAGGTATTTATCGATTGAATGGTCAGTTGCGCTGTTTAAATCACGTGTTGCTTTTGACTTTTTAACTGGTGCAAATTATAATTAATTCGTACAAAATCCTCGTACCTGATTCACAAATCTATTGGGTTTGGCCCTGTTGAGCTGGGTCGCGTTATCATGTGCTATTGTTGCAGTCGCAGCCACCCATGATCTATTTTAAAGAGGCAACGGTAATGCAAAAGTGGGATAAGTTAACTCGTTGAAAATAACCAATCATTCCTAGTCAATTTATCAAATAGACGACGTTTCATTGAAGTCGTCGTAATTTTCTATTAGATTATTGACTGCCAACCCCAATACTTACCCGCCATGATTGATTGCTTTTCAATCTACTGCAAAATTCAGAAGTTTCTAATCCATTTCACTGTTTGATGATGAAGCTGTTCATTGCGGGCGAGTAAAAATTATTTTGAAGTACATATCATCAACGGTGATGTCTCACTAAGTCTTAGACAAAGCAACGTAAATGGCAGAACCTTTATTGCCCGGTTCAATGGAGCATTGCGACTGGTGGTTAAGTGGACAGTGGTCATTTTACGCAACAAACCTATCACCCCCCAAATAAGTAAACTAAACACAAATCTCACAACAGCTGGCCTCTTCACGCATCGTAACTTCAACAATCAAGAATTTAATGTTGGTGATGCTAAATCACGTTTTCCATTCATATATGACGTTTTCATATTTATTTTATTAGCGATTTTGTCTAATACAGTCACTTCTATGCCTAGAGCCTAGTTTATGAATTCATAACTTGCCCAAATCAGCAGGATCGAAACCCTGTTTCAAGATGGGCTGTAGTATTAAACTCCTCCATTCTATACAGTTTAAATCATCCGAATTTAGATTTTAATTACGCCACAATTGAGCGGTGACCCCTTTTACATTTCGAGGGGTAGATTTTTTTCAAACTCCGTTGACATGTTCTTGACAGTCGTACATATTATTGTATGTATACCTACATTACGTGACAATATGTTTTAATTACACCCCTTAATTCAGATGCGTGACATTTGAGAACGGTGGATGTGGATATGTGCGATGTCCTGCGTTTTAAACCGATTGCCCTGGACCCTTCAAAGATTCTGTGCAAACAGTTGCGCGAACTAAATTAAAATCGAATAGAATAAACAACGAAACGCGCTTCCTGCAACTTGCATAATTGACTTTGAAGAGGCTCGCGTGTCCATCGGTCAACTGGTCCCTGGGGGTCTAGGTTCTATGCTCTATCTAGCCTATGATATGGTACAATTGTTTGGCCGTTGGTCAAGTCCTGATGGGGTGCTACTGAATTGGAAATTGATTGCGAAAATTTACTAAGGCGAGTCGAGATCCTTATTCCTCTGCGTTTACGGCTCCCACCTGGGAACTAATCACCTTGCCTCGACTTAAATGGCCTTCACACCTATATAATCCCGGCCAAGTGAAAACGTGTAAGTACCTACTTAATCACGTTATTTGTGACAAATTGGTTGACCGTACCAATTACATCTGCTTTTCTGTGTTTGTGTTCTGCAAGTTGGTGGTGGACACAAGCGCTATTCTACATTGAATCTTTTTGAGGAATCGTATATACCGAGGGGCTTTATGAATCATGCTAATACCTTTTCGGCTAGATGTAAAAGTGGAACACAAAAGCGGTAGCCGAAAAGATTTGAGTTATGACGTCAGTGGCGCGTGCCCGACACACGCTGATCTTCGGTACATTGTTTCCGTTTTCGAGACATGCACGTGACCGTAATGGCCGACTTATATCCTTAATGCCTTTTTATACAGGCCCGGACACTGAACATTGCTGTAAATTTCGAGAAACCACGTGCAATTTTCGCCACTTCAAAGATATTTTGATTCGTCGACAAAAGTTGAAGATTTCGTAGTTTTACTTTTTAGCGCACTTTCCCTAAAAATAATGCCACTTTTAGCGGCACTTTGTCTGTCTGTCCGTCACGGCAACTACTCAGGGGGAAGAGCTATCGATCTAATATTGAACAGCTCTACGAATTTTTGAAAATGGATCTGTTCAATACCGTCTGCATTTGAAGAGATGTTATAACATGCTGAATCTGTAAAATATGGAGCTTATACACCTTTTAAATTTGAAACTTCCTTTTCTGATGTGACGTCACTTTCGTCTTTTACTTATTGTAGGTAAAAGGGGCAAGCATAGTGAAACGCCATTCGTCAGATAGAGACGCCCTTGTATCATAAATAACCGGGCGATTCTTCTTATCTCTTTTCTTTGTAAAGATCTATGACATAACAATAGGCAAGTCAGTACCTATCAAATTGATCATTTTTTCGGAAATGAGCTCCCTCCTTTATTTAAAATGTGCAAAATCAAAATGACCTAGTTCTCAAAGATGTTACCGAACAAATCCAAAATCTGGCCGTTCCAGTTTAGACTAGGCCCATGGACTAGGCTGAATACGAAGTGACCCATCACTTTAGGAATAATCTGTGTTGAAGAGGAAAAGTTCTTCAGTTTGGCCTGATGTTTTCAGGAACAGCTAGAAATTATTTTCATGACTTAGAATAAATCAAATGTGCCATTTTTTTTTTCTCCCTTATTTAACGTCGGTCTATTTCCGCAACGATGCCTAACACCGACGTCGGTGAATGCTTTCCTCCACTATACCGGAAATTTTGCCGAACCTCTGTGTGTTCCAACACAAGGTAGGGATTTTTAACGACCCCAACATCGCATAACGTCGGCACCATCGTTCGTATTTTACGTGCTATGCGACACAGGCGTGTCTTGCATTTAGCGACCATCCCAACTAAACCAAGAAGCTTATTTTCGAGGCGAAAATCCGTCCCCGGCGGAGATCGAACCCGCGACCTCTAGCATGGCAGTCGAACGCGCTGACCTAAGTGTGTCTATTAAGGACGGATTTATATAGGTAGAATAAGCGTTGCGGAATCAAAAATATTAGTTGAAATTTTTGTCAACAGTTTATTTATTGGTGCTCGTGGAGCAATACATATCAGCATTTTGTACATAAAAAGACATTTATCATTATTAAACGACTTCTTCCCAGCTATTTGGGTTGCTAAACAAAGGATACTTATCAATATAAAAGGGGCGTTGAAAGATTTAATCAAAATTTTAAGGCATCATTTGGGTATATTCTTCTTAGTTTGTATAATATGTAGGTATATACTCACTTTCACGAGCTACCTGATTTCTTTCAGTTCTTACCTATATTATTCATATTATCATTTGTCATGCAGGCAACCTACGCCACGTAGCAAGATGTTTGTTCTTTGAATATAATTTTTATACAGGGTGAATCAGTTTTAACCGATCAAACTTTGGGATAAGATTTTCTTTATCCTCCTGATTAAGAAAAATATAACATATGTGCCTCCCACTCGTTTCCTAAAAAAGATACAGGGTGTCAAAATTCATTTTTTTCGGTTTTTAAAAATTTGTAACTTGCGAACTATTATATCAAATTAGAATTAATTCAGCACGGGCCGGTTTGTCGGAAACATCTACCTACTTGCAAAATTTCGAAAGAATCCAATCAGTAGGCTAGAAGTTATGGAAGTCATTAATTTGAAAGCAGCTGAAGAACTTTTCAAATTAATGTTCTCTCCAGAACTCCTACGCTATTGATTGCATTCCTTTGAAATTTGGCAGGTAGATAGATAATTCCGACAAACCAGCCTGTGCTGAATTTAAGCTATTTTGGTTTAATTGTTCGCAAGTTCTTAGAAAGCAAGTGAGAGGCACGTATATAATATTTTTCTGAATCAGGACGATGAGGGAAATTTTATCCCAAAGTTTGATCGGTTTAAACTGATTCACCCTGTATAGAGTATGAAAGAGCTGATGGATTTTGTTGGGAGACATATCATGTGATGAGTAGAGCGTAAATTATTTAGTAGCGCAATGCATTGCATGCATTTGTACACTATGGTTGCACTGTAAAGCACCTTAGTCCGTCCCTGTTGAAAATTTAGGGTGCTCGTTTCCGTTACTTTGGTTACACATTCAAGTTATTAGAAATTTGTTATTTTAATTACGTTATATCGACAGCCCGCTCTAAGTCGCGTTACAAAAGGGGAGTTTCCATCTAGATACAACATTTTGGTTATTTGATTGTAATTTTTTTTTGCCAAACCACGAAGTCCGAGTCCATTTAGTCTACACTCTGTGTAATAGTCCAGGAGGCAGTGCACTTTTTTTTGACTAATTTTTCCATTCGTCAAATGCCGATGGGATTGTTCTATTAGTGACTAGTGGTCACCGGCCCCGGCAAGCCATGGCCTGGGTGACAGCACTGGTTCAAAAGTAGCCAGGGAATTTGTTCCACTGACACCGGACAAGTGGAAAGGGAATTGAATACACGATGTTGTTTTTCCATTGTTTTAGGCAGATGTCAGGTTTTCCCTTGGCGAGTTTAGTAATTTTTATGCATGCCCGTCGATAGTGTCTTGGTCAGTAGAAGTCTTCGCGTGCTTAAAATTTCTGCCTCGACTTCTATAATAAGTAGGTTATGTTGCGAACAAAACGCATGTCAGTGGATAGTATTTGGTCAGCTGAAATTTTCCAGATGACGTACTTAAACCATTGAAAATGTGTGATTGAAATGAATTTGGAATAAGGAATATGTGTTCTTGTTCAAGGTCAATAATATTAACTTAGAATGCTGAAAACGTCATGAATTTTTGTGACTGAAAAATGAAAACCCTCGTGAAAACCATGCGTGGTCTACCCCGAAACTGTATGGAATGGAAACCTGGAGATATTTTTATTTTGATCAAGTACATACATACCTACTTGTGTAAAGTCGAGTGTAAAGTATAGAAACGAGTACCTATATACAGGTGAACCAGTTTAAACCGATCAAACTTTGGGATAAAATTCTCCTCATCCTTCTGATTCAGAAAAATCCAATATACGTGCCTCTCACTTGCTTTCTAAGAAAGATACAGGGTGTCAAAATTAACTTTGTTCAATTTTGAAAGATTTGTAATTTGCAGTGAACTATTCAACTAAAATAGCTTGAATTCAGCACAGGCTGGTGTGTCGGAGTTATCTATCTACCTGCCAAATTTCAGAGGAATGCAATCAATGGCGTAGGGACTGATTAGATTCTTTCGAAATTTTGCAAGTAGGTAGATGTCTCCGACAAACCGGCCCATGCTGAATTTAAGCTGATTTGATATAACAGTTTGCATGTTACAAATTTTTAAAAATCGAAAAAGATAACTTTGACACCCTGTATCTTTTTTAGGAAACGAGTGAGAGGCACGTATGTTATATTTTTCTGAATCAGGAGGATGAGGAGAATCTTATCCCAAAGTTTGATCGGTTTAAACTGATTTACCCTGTAGAAATGAAATAAAAGGTGAACTTCCAAATATCGCCCAGGTCTATAAATTTGGCTACCAACTATTGATTACATTTCTATTGGAAGAATCTTTGAAAAAATCCAATTTTCAAGAAAATTTCCCTTGAAAAAAACACGAGTTCACGGAAAATTCTGTAACGTGTGACCATATCGTGTTTGGTATTGACGGATGCGGAAAAAATACACTATTTTTTCAGTATAGGTTTCTTGTCTCCACATCGACCCTATATGATCGACATAAATAAAGAGATATGATGGAATGTTCACCATTGAATCTTCATAGAATTGCATCAGCCTACATTCCATTCAAAAAAATATCGTCCCCTGTTTGAAAAAACGACGTATGTCTGTAATTCATAGTTCCGCGGAAATGGAGGTTGAAGTTTTCAGTTCTTTTCATTCTCATGTACATTGCCTAAAAAGGCAATGGCAACCTGCATCACAGATTTTAAGCTTTTATCAAGACAAATCCATTGATATTGTTACGAGCGGCGATTTCCGTGCATTTTGGTAAGTACGCGATCTTTCTAGACTCTTTCATTGCGTTGCGGTGTACAAATGCGAAGCTCTGGACATTTCTGGAGTGTAGGTAGTTAGTATACGTGATGGCTTGGCATTGAAATACATGGAGACTCCAGCGGTAGGTTAGGGCACATCTGTCCGTTTTGGCGAAGGTGCCGATACACCGCACGTTGGTGATGGCCCGCGAAATGTATAGGATTTTTCGGAACTCGTCGCGAAATCGTATGCCGGGTCACTGAGGAATCTGCTGGAAAACGTATGGAACATTCTAGATGAATTAGTTGGACCTATATAAGGCATCAATCGTCGGCTCACGAGCAGCTATGAATTGGAAGCGAACGAGTGCGATAGAAGCGAAGTAGTACCTGCGATATTTCCAAGCGTAAATAATTATTGTAGGCGTGTTTTTATTCTAGTACGCAGTAATAAATAGTGTGTTATTAAACGATCGTCTCAATTATAAACGAACCCGTACGCGAAATACGTAACAATATCAAAAACTAAAAATTGCCAAAATTCGACATTGGTACGTCGTTTTGTCAAACAGGGGACGATATGATTGAATTTACTAGGTGACAACAAAACTCATTTTTGAGAAAAAGAAAGGTACAAAAGGTAAGATGAAAATGTCAATTCGCTATGACTACATATTTCATTGAAAAAAATGTCAATTACTTCATAATTGGCATACAAACGTTTGTTTCGAGCTTCTTAGCTCTCGTCAGTGACAGATATATGTATAATGTTGGAATTAAGCCCTAAATGACAAAAAAAATTAAAGGGAAATGTCAAAAAAATTCTCTAGTTCGTTGGCGGAAGAGGGATAATTTTTTTTTTTGAATGTTTTACGACGCATTTACTACGAGGTTATTAGCGTCGACGGGACATTCAGTGGGTTTTTGGTACACGTTTCTATTACTTGAATTGCCTACTGTTAGCTATGTGAGGCCTCAGTACTCTGATGGCACTCAACTCTGTAGTCAGAAATCCATTTTTTCTGTAACCGCTGTAGTCAGACAGGTGCAGATATGGCATAGTAAGGTCGGAACAATTTTTGGACAGCACAAAATATCCATGGACGAGGCGGGATTCGAACCCGCTCGGTGTGTCACGACTGGCTTGGCGTGCCAACACCCAGACCACTCGGCCACCGCCGCTCCAAGAGGGATAATTATTTGAATCAAAATGAAAGGAATGAAAAAGAACACTTTCTGAAAGATCCAGGTTTTAGAATCCAAGCCAGAATAAGCCGCTTTTCTACAGCTACAAGGTAAGGACTCGCCTGGATTTCGTCGACGTTAAAACGCCAGAAATAATTGAATTTACTAAGTGACAACAAACCTCATTTTTAGGGAAAAACTCGGGGAAAAAGAAAGGTACAAAAGGCAAGATGGAATGTCTTGATGTGTAAATATTTATCCCTGACCGACGGTTCCGGTAACGAACTAGAGAATTTTTTTTTACATTTCCCTTTCGATTTAATTTTTTTTTTAATCATTTAGGGCTTAATTCCAACATATGTATATCTGTCACTGACGAGAGCCAGCAAGCTCGAAACAAACGTTTGTATGCCAGTTTAGGGGGAATTGGCAGTTTTTTCAATTAAATAGTCAATGTGAATTGACATTTCATCTTACCTTTTGTACCTTTCTTTTACCCAAAAATGAGTTTTGTTGTCACCTAGTGAATTCAATTAATTCTGGCGTTTTAACGTCAATTAAATCCAGGTGAGTCCTTGCCTTGTAGCCGTAGAAAAGCGGCTCATTTTGGTCTGGATTCTAAAACCTGGATCTTTCATCAAGTGTTTTATTCCCTTTTTAGCGCACTTCCCAAAAAAAATGGGAAAAAGTGCTTTTAGCTTCGCTTTGTCCGTCCGTCCGTCCGTACCCGGGATAACTCCTCAGGGAAAAAAAGATATCGATGTGGTGTAAACGCTGATCAATAGTACATATGTCCAAGATGTCAAGTTGACTTCTGGTTTTTTGTTACTTTGCCGCCATCTTTGATCCGCCATTTTGAATTTATCTAAAAGTGATCCGATTGGAATGAAATTGGTAGGCAATGAATATAATAGAATAGAATGGAACAGTTTATTGTTTTTCAATACGATCACACACGATCACAACAGAAACAAATGAAATAATAATATTAAAATAATAATAATAATAAAAAGATTATTCATTCAAAAGTACAAGACGACAATACATTATGACATGGAAGGTAGGTCCATAATAAAACAAAAACAAATTTCTATAAAACGATAACAAATATCCATAAAACATGAGTACCTAGTAAGTATAATAAATTCTCCCTTTTTTTTTAATTGACCATCAGCCACCCATTGCAAAAACATACCACTTTGCCTCACTCACACAGGACAAACGATCTCAGTCTCATGGCCTTGATCAAAAAGCTGGACAGTACACGCACCTGAGCCCTGTCCAAACTGTTCAATAGGGACTTCAAACCGTCGAAATCATGCGGCAAATCCTTTCTCAGACCGCGGTAAAGAGGACACTCTAGCATCACATGTTCAAAACTTTCTATTTCTTTGAGGTTGCAAAACGTGCAGATTGAGTCTGGATAGATTTTGTAAACGTTCCTTGTTCCCTTTGCCTTTATGAACAAATAATTTAAAGTTATACCTGTTATGTACTCTCGCCTGCGCCACCATCCGTATTAGTTCTATCGGTATTCTCAGCAACAGATAGTCCTGAGGGGACTCCCGCAGAAAAGTACCTACGTAAGAGTTTGATTTTGCCAAACTTTCTACATAGTTCCGCAGTAATAAGAGTGCTTCCGAGCTTATCAATGACATCATTCTTCCGTTCAGCCAAGGAGTTTATTCCTAGTTCCAGCCGGTTCCAGCCACAACTCGTTACACTGTGCCTCTGTGAAGAGGTGTCTAACTTGCTTCGCCCAATTGTACTTTAGATTTATTTCATACTGGACATACAAATGTTCGTACGAATTGTATACGTCATAAAAAAGTTTGATAACAAACCAAAAGTACAATTGAAACATGTAGATAACAAGATAACAATAAATAACAAATCACAAAACAGACAAATTTTCATCCAACATGTGTTCCTTCACGCAGTAATACGCCTTACGCGTTAGTATCTGCTTAGGTTTTTGTTTGAATACCTTGATACTTCCAATATTTTTTATAGAGTCTGGAAGCTTGTTGTAAATAGTGAGACTTATGTGCGACGGCGATTTTTCGTATTGAGTTGTGGTGTGCTTTTCAGTTCTTAATAAGTTTCCAAATCTAGTTATATGATCGTGAATTGCACCAATTCACAGTGGGACAAAATCAGTTGTCGGCGGCCAAAAGTCTGAAACTCACCAGATCGTCTTAGAATATTGAGGTCATTATGGAAAAAATATTGAAAAAATTACAATTGTGCTTGGGGGTGAAATTAGGGTTGAAAAAAAAGAACAATAGAAAATTTTCCAGTTCAGCGAATTTTCCCAGAATATCAAGGCGATTAAGGGAAAAATATTGAATAAAATTTGTTGACTTTTGGGGGTGAGATTTAAGGGTTGAAAAAAAAACTGCGAAATTTTTTTTTGAAATTCCTCAAATCATCCTAAAATATTAAATGGATGATGGAGAAAATATTGAAAAAAATTCTGACTCCAAGTTCTTAATGATAATAAAATTCTAAATAGAAAACACGTTCGTAACGAAAAAACAGAACTTTTCACTTTTCATGTAAAACACCCCTAGAAACAACCCTGCTGTTCCAATATCATTGAAATAGTGTCTTATTGACAATCTTTACATGATTTCGCAGCAATCCAGTGGAAATCAGTTTTTTCCAGAAATTTTAAATTTTTGTCTTTTTATACATATTTGAAAAAAAAAACGGTAATCACGGGGACGCACGTGGACGCATTTAATTTCTTTTGAAATCAACTTGAAAAAGGTGTAGCTTTTGGTGGGAGAACTTGTAGGCTGGAGCAAAGTGGAACATTTTTTGTAAGCCACTGCAAAAATGGAACTCTTGGAGAACAAATTAACCCAACATCGCCATTTGAAAAAATCTATAATTCTGAAACAAGTGAACATATATCCTGTGTAAAGTATGATTTACTTTCAAAAAACTTCAAGTGAGCTATGATAAAATTTATGGAATGGTATCTGGCCTCTGAAAAGCACAGTCGGCAATAGCACTTCAGTCACAAAATGCTATGAAAGTGTTATCAGTAGAGCTATTTTAAAGTCCTATGTTTGAGGCATCACACAAAAGTTATCAATTGCCTTGGAATCTCAAGACTTTGGTAACTTATATATAAACTATTTTTCTAAATAATATAAAAAATTTGGACCGAAATATTGAAATGACCTTGCTTGACTTTTGGCCGCTTTTTACGGCACTGTGCAATTGTACAATAATAATCTTGCTAGAGGGCACACTGAGCTGATTGCATCTGGACGAATTTAAAAAAATAGGCTGCTATCACAGTAATTTCAATTACAACAGTCGTATCTAAACTGCTACTAACGTATCGGTATCGGAAAAACGGTCCGACTTTGGAGGCCAATATTTGCCGATTGCGATTTCCATTTTGTTTGTTGCATTAACTAGCTTAATCTTCCCATAACCCTTCCTGTAATAGTGAATGTTGAGAAACTTCATGTGAATTTTCTACAGGGTGATACGTATAATGGTGCAAAATTGCAACGACTTCATCGTACCCCCATTTTTCAAAAAAAATATTTTTTTCTATAATTTGAACACAAAATTCATGAAGTGTGATGTCTTATCTCGAAACGGTTTTGGAATTACCCAGATTGGAAGTCTAACATCAAAGATTGAATGATGCAGATTTGCTAGACTCACGCATAGCACAAGCACAAAAAGTATAACATCCAGGGGGGGCTTTACTTCACTCGGAAACTGTAGTTTTACATCGGTACCATGTCCAGGGGCTTGAACTTGCAAATGGAACATGTTCCACATCTGAAATTCTGATGAAATTCTGACGAAATTCAACGTACGAAAAACAGGCAGTGACAACCACTCAAAGTGCCCCCTGCTTGGGCCCACACCAAATATTCAAGTTGTGTTGACAGTAAAATTGTCCTGGACTATTGTACGAACAATCTTGCTCAATACCAACATCCATTTATCAAAAGTGACTTAATCTCGCGTGCCAACAAGGCAAATCTGTAACATTCAACATAAAAATTTGTATCACCGATGTTAGACTACCAATCTGGGTAATTCCAAAACCGTTATGAGATAAGACACCACACTTCATGATTTTTGTATTGGAATACATAAAAAAAAAGACAAATGGGAGTACGATGAAGTCAGTGTAATTTTGCAGTATTTTACGTATCACCCTGTAGAAATTTTACAGGGAGTTTCTTAACATTCACTCTAACAGGGTAGGTTACAGAAACATTGGTCAAATCAAAACAAGAAACAAAATGGAAATCGCATTCGGCAATCGAAAGTGATTGGTCTTCAAAGTCAAACCATTTTTACGATACCGACAACTTCGTTGTCCAGCAGTTTACTTATGACAACACTGTTTGGCGCGCAAACTTGCGATATATGAAATTGCATGGTACCGGCGCGCGCAGTCTGGCGCAGTGGCGGACTGAAGGAATCGGGGGCCCTGGGCGGATTTGCGAGATGAGGCCCCTAAAAAGCGAAAGTTGGGAATTTTGATGCGGCCGGCAGACTTTTTGGCCCGCCCTGCTCCGCCGTGATTGAGCAAAAGCCTATAAAAAATAAAAACAAATGAGATGTTGACTACTAAAACCAAAAGTCAAACCGTTAATTGATCATATTCAAAAATGTGCCACGTTATTCCAACCTTTTCATATCAGTCGGTTAAATGTACTAGGTACATAGTGGCGTAGCCAAAATATGAGACCGGAGGGGGTAAAGGCAACGACGAGGGCGCGAGTTGGTGAGAGGTAGCGCCGCAGGCAGATTTTTTTGGACAAAATAATAATGTTGATAATAATCGGTATTTTTCATGTGTTTTGCGGTTTCAGATTTTGACATTTTCACCAAAATTACTCAATGATTATTTCCCTCAAGTTTCATGCATAATCCACCTATCTGTGATAAGTAGAAGTAAACTCAAATCTCTCTTTTGAGAAGGGATAATGAAACACAAAATTTCAAAGGCTGGAGGCCCCTGGCACTCTGACCTCTGATATCCGGTGCCGGGGCCCCTTGCCTAAATTAAAAATATTTCTATGAGGTTCCGTAATACAGACCCGTTATTGCCTGTCTGTGTGTAGGCCCCCAAAGCCTGTTGTCATGGGGCCTGCCGAGGTTACTTTGAAATGGAAAAAACTTAGTTGAGTACCTAAATGATCAAAAAAAACTACCGCTATTGGAAAAAATTGAAATTTTTCGATTTCATCCAATTTTTTTTACAGTATTTTTCACAAAGAAAAGGACCCCCCCCTTAGTCCGCCACTGGCCTGGCGCTACAGCGCTGCCCCCAACGAGGACTCGATTAGGCTAAGGACTTGGGATACTGAGGACTCGATTAGGCGAAGGACTCGGGATACCGAGAACTCGGTTAGGCGCGGAACTCGGCCGGATGATTGAGGGAAAAATATCTGCAAGCGAGTCCAAATAAAACTTCGATGTGAGACTGCCGATGCCGGTAGATCAGGTCCACCGGGCGACCGGACAAATTCCCAGTAGGCCAATCCCCAGTTTGGAGGCCAAATTGTCCACGTTTAGAAAAATTTGCACTTTGATGTTTTTTTTTAATCCAAATTTTCAATTTTGTATCAAAGTTTGGTCTACTTTTGTTTAGCATTGATTATTTCTTAGTAGTCACCTCGGAAGTCACTAGTCGTGAAATGACAAGATTGTCATTGGCTCCCGCTGCTTTCGCAGTTTTATCTGCCATCTAGTCGTGCTCTTTCTTTACCGTCTATGTAGAATTTACATCTTTAGCCACATGCAGAAATCATCGACAAATTCGCAAGTAGATCAGTATCTTTGAAATAAAAACTGTTGATGAGCTTATATGCAAAAATCCGGCTAGGTTTCATTTTTGTTCGCTATTATTTCTGTAATTCCTGGACATTCTGGATAACACGCGACTCTTCCCGTTAGATCGATCGCTGTGTACTAGTGCGACTGCAGTGCGAAGCGTTCTGGTGTGTTTCGGAGCGCGCGTGTAGGCTTTTTCCCGTACAACTGTATGTTTTTCCCGTACAACTGTATGGAGACTTCAGCAGTGGGTTAAGCTACATCTGTCCATTTTGGCGGAGGCGCTGGTTCTAGAGCACGGCTGAATTATACGGGTAATGTGCAAGATTTTTCGAGAGTCGTATGGAAACCGTATGTCGGGTCACTGTGGAGACTGCTGGCATGGAACATTCGAGATGAATCAATCGGACCTATATAAGGCATCAATCGTCGTTTCACGAGCAGTTATGCATTGGAATGCGAAGTGGTAGCGAGCGGATTAAAAGCGAGTAGTAATCACAGCGATATTCAATACACGCCAACAATATCGGAATAACTTAGGAATATCGCTGTGATTACTACTCGCTTTTAATCCGCTCGCTACCACTTCGCATTCCAATGCATAACTGCTCGTGAAACGACGATTGATGCCTTATATAGGTCCGATTGATTCATCTCGAATGTTCCATGCCAGCAGTCTCCACAGTGACCCGACATACGGTTTCCATACGACTCTCGAAAAATCTTGCACATTACCCGTATAATTCAGCCGTGCTCTAGAACCAGCGCCTCCGCCAAAATGGACAGATGTAGCTTAACCCACTGCTGAAGTCTCCATACAGTTGTACGGGAAAAACATACAGTTGTACGGGAAAAAGCCTACACGCGCGCTCCGAAACACACCAGAACGCTTCGCACTGCAGTCGCACTAGTACACAGCGATCGATCTAACGGGAAGAGTCGCGTGTTATCCAGAATGTCCAGGAATTACAGAAATAATAGCGAACAAAAATGAAACCTAGCCGGATTTTTGCATATAAGCTCATCAACAGTTTTTATTTCAAAGATACTGATCTACTTGCGAATTTGTCGATGATTTCTGCATGTGGCTAAAGATGTAAATTCTACATAGACGGTAAAGAAAGAGCACGACTAGATGGCAGATAAAACTGCGAAAGCAGCGGGAGCCAATGACAATCTTGTCATTTCACGACTAGTGACTTCCGAGGTGACTACTAAGAAATAATCAATGCTAAACAAAAGTAGACCAAACTTTGATACAAAATTGAAAATTTGGATTAAAAAAAAACATCAAAGTGCAAATTTTTCTAAACGTGGACAATTTGGCCTCCAAACTGGGGATTGGCCTACTGGGAATTTGTCCGGTCGCCCGGTGGACCTGATCTACCGGCATCGGCAGTCTCACATCGAAGTTTTATTTGGACTCGCTTGCAGATATTTTTCCCTCAATCATCCGGCCGAGTTCCGCGCCTAACCGAGTTCTCGGTATCCCGAGTCCTTCGCCTAATCGAGTCCTCAGTATCCCAAGTCCTTAGCCTAATCGAGTCCTCGTTGGGGGCAGCGCTGTAGCGCCAGGCCAGTGGCGGACTAAGGGGGGGGGGTCCTTTTCTTTGTGAAAAATACTGTAAAAAAAATTGGATGAAATCGAAAAATTTCAATTTTTTCCAATAGCGGTAGTTTTTTTTGATCATTTAGGTACTCAACGAACGAACGACGATTGAAACGATCGTCTCAATTATATTCGAACCCGTGCGCGAAATACGTAACAATAATAAATATTTTTCTTTCCTCCGTTGTTTTTTTTATCGTAGTGTATCTATCTATTTCAAGCAAAAGTTTTGAGTTTGAAGAAATCTGTAGACAATTTGGTCAGCGTCTTTTTTTGTTATTAGCATTATTTTATTATTAAAAAAAGTGGCCTGCGGCGCTAACTGGGAGGGGGAGGCGGGCCCCTCTGACTCCCTCTTTGGTTTCGAGGCCACTTTCATTCTTTGCCCGGTAGGCCAAAATTTGCCACTCCGACGCTGCGGTAGATAGTAAAATAGTGCCAATCGACGAGCTACTGGGCGGGTCTCAACTGGGTCTGGGTCGGCTGAAACAGCCCTTCGGGTGGTTCTGGACAAAACCCTCGAGTGTAGCATGCCTGCAACCGGCGGTATGGCAATGTGTAAAGGAAAACCGACAGCGCAGTCAGGAAGAAGGGCAAAGTTAGAAACGTGCCATCGCAGGGTATGTATGTGTCGGACAACCGCATGACCGCACCTGCGTTTGATGGATCGCCCATCAAACATCCAGGCACTACATTGTGGTTCGGTGAGTCCGGCTGGTCTGGGATGGGCTTGTCATACCATACCCCCCGTGCTACTCCCCACAATCCAGAACACAACCTCTAATGTATAAGGTGCAACTTTATCTATGGTATAACATTGAAGGTTCTCTGCTGTTTACTTGTTTAGGATGTGTCGCAATTTTGGGTAGATGACCGAATTATTTTAATCCCCTAATCTTATTCAAATATGTATCCATCTATTTTTAGGTTACGTTATCTGAAATCCAATTATTATATTACAGTTGTAGATCATGTTCCATTCATATCTACCTGTTGATTGATCTGTGCCAAACATGCGAATTTTTGAGGTATTTGTCATAGTTTTTATAGTTTTACTTCCCCGACCCACCGGGGAGGGGAAGTATTGTGAAGAGGCGAGATTTCGACGGATATGTCCGTTTTGACGTCCCCTATGACGATTAAGACCATTTCCAGAATGATCTCTATCTGTATGTGTGTATGTGTGTGCGTCTGTAACCTTCTCTCTCAATATATCTCTGTATCTGTATCTCAATAATTCTTCAATCTGTTCCTTAAATTCTGACTTCTCACCCGAAGGAACGTCTCATAATAAAATTTTCATCCGTTCCTTGCTACTCGTCGGGGAAGTTTTAGGGTGACACAACCGATCTTTTTTTTATTCTCAGGGTCGCATTTTCCAAATAATAATAATGTCGAATTGCGTTGGTGATTTTCTTATTTTTATTGCACCTCAAATATAACCACGACACAATGGTCAAAAATTGAGAACTTCTATTCTCAGAATCGTAAAATGAAGCTCTTTGAAATAATTTTTTGGCTAATGAAGCGGCAGCCTTGAGGGGTTTCTGATGTGGCTAGCAAAGTAAGAGAGGACGTAGTTTGGTGTTGGTTTGATTCAAACAAGGTGTAACTCACCCTCATCAGTGAAAGTAAGAGAGGTTTTAGGGTTTTTCTTTGAGAACGGAAAGTTCAGATTCGGCATGCGACTCTCTAAATGAAGAATGTGCGGTCGATGCTGTTTTATTTTCAAATAAAAAAAACAGTTCTAAAAGAAATAACAAATAGCATTGACTTAGGTACCTACGTGGTTTTTTGAAGAAGTCGCATGCCGAAGTCGCGTCTTCTATTTTCAAAGAAAAAGATTCCACAAACCTATTCTCGTAACCCACTTTTTTAGCCGCATCAGAAACCCCCTAACGAAAAATCAAACACCAGACGCTTTTTAATAATTTTAATTAAATAAACTATTTTATTTCTTAACAGATTAACAGAAATCACAGCCATAAGAAAAAATGATAATCAGTAGGTACATGAATGAAATACAAATATTAAGCATTTAATAATATTTACATTTCCATCGTCTTTCTATGCACTCGTTGAACTCGTTGTCTTTGCTTTCCGTGCAAGCGTCCTTCTCAAATAACCTGCCCTGGTTGCACAGGCAAGGTGTTATTTCGTACTCCAGCATTGTAACTTCGGTGGAAACGCTGCTGCGTCCGTACGTGGACAAGGAGATCATGGAGTTGTGAGCTTTGAACTTTCTTCTGTTGATGTAGCGACTTTGGAGGGACGTTCCTAGATTTTTCAGCGCCTGTAACATCGAAAAAAACTTTAGTAAACAAGCAACGGCGAAAAACCATTTAAGCACACCTTCAGGCAGCTGTGGCCGGTCCAAACGAAGAACTTTTTAACAGACATTGTTATCAGTTGGGCAAACGCGATTAGATTGAAACCCAACATTGGCGCCGCGCGTTCTTTATACGAGCGACGTCCCCCCTCCGTGATTCGCACTTGACTCTGCACCCTCATCCCACACACACATACCACCCCCGAATTATATAACCAGCAATGAAGCTGTAGGTACCTATTATTCTATTAATCCCATTTCCCACACTCCACATTGTATTTCGATTGAAACTTTGGGGAAGTAATCCATATGGAGTACGAGCCGTCCGAGCTTTCACACGCGTCATTATTTTCATACTTTCTTGTTTTAGGTAGATATTATGGACGTATGCCTAATTGCCTACTTACATACAATAAAGATAAAAATCGACCTAGCAGCTCGGTGGTCACATAGCTCAACTCGACACTAGACTAGGCTCGTCTGAGTATTTAGAGTGTTTATATAATATTATATTATAATGATATATTATAATTTAGATTTGTATTTGCCTTGTGCATATATTGGTATCTACGTCGTATCGGAGACACGTTAAAAGACAAAGGGTGAATTAATTACTTTATTATAGATCCATATCATGCGATTGAAAATCGCCTTTGGGCTAAAGTCTGCGATCGAAAGCAAAAAGCTTTGAAAAGCAAAATGTGATTCGTTAATAAATTTCAGTTTGTCCGCTTTGCCTCAAGCTTCTGTGAAGCACACAATCACACAAACAAGCTAAATCTATTGGCGAAGTCTACCCTGGAGCATTATTTTGTTGAGGTGTAGCTACTATAGTACGTATGTTCACCTTAAGTGTGATTCTAGTTCTGAGAAACGTTGTTCTCAAATTTCCAAATGTGAGATATAGAAAATCCTCGAAACCTTGCTGTTGCACAATAATTCACGATGACACACAGGTCATCCGGGCCCATTTATGGATTGAAAACACATTTTTCGCGCATTTCCGCTACATATGAACGGAAAAATTATGCGAGAAGTGATGTCTGACGGTTTTCTCCATTTTATTGGAAATGGCTTAATTTTACGACTGGTCTTTAATTTTTGCCCATAAACAAATATATCAAAGCAGCCTGTGACATTTGACAGTCGAGAAAAACATTCTATTAACGCCTTGAAGGAGTTCGTTTTTTTTGACGCTTTACGCTTTAAACTAAAAAATTCGAAACCTCTAGCTCCAAAAAAAAAAAGCGGCCCAATGAAAGCTCGACCCTTTCACCTGTTTCAATCAAAAAGACACGCCAAAGCCCTGGAGAATTATTGGGAAAACAAGGATCTCCCCGGCACCGGTCGGTGGTCATGTGCAGCAAGATTCATGTGTAAAAAGTTCATTAATCCAAATTCCAAAAAATCAAGCCGCTCAAAGTTGCGTATTGGGCCGAAATTTATGTGAGTACCATCAGTTTGCCATTTGCTTTTGTTTTGAAGCTCGCACGGGAAGAGTTTCTGTTGGCCCTGCCTGACCGCCGTCAAGATGTCTGAAATCGAAGAAGGTCTGCGAAGTTTTTGTGTCTAAACGACGGTAACACGTCTCTACGCCCCCTAGTCGCATTTCTACGTAGGTATGATTAAGTCAGTTTTCAATACTTCAATATTTTGATGTCAGTTTGCTGACCTCGTTTTGGACAAGGCAGTTTCACAGCAGGTAGGAAGGCGCCAAGCCTACAATGCCAAACTAGAAAATTTGCCCAGCCAAACTAGAATCACACTTATTAAGGACGGAGTTTAATTGGTAGAATAAGCGTTGCGGAATCAATCCCTGTGGATTTATTCCATGACAGAATCTCACCATTCAGGTCTTTTTCGAAAGCTACATGGATGTACTTTGGTTTGAGCCCATTGGCATTTCCAAAATCTAAAAATCTAAAAGTAAGGCGTGAGGTAAGGTTAAGTAAGACGTTGCTGAATCAATTGCTGAGGGCTTATTCCTTGACAGAAATTCACCATTCAGGTCTCGTTGGAAAGCTACAAGAGGTACTTTGGTTTGAGCCTATAGGCATTTTCAAAGTCCAAAAACATTCAAACTTTGAAAAAAATATTTTTGGATTTTGGAAATGTCTGTGGCTCAAACCAAAGTACCTCTTGTAGCTTTCCAACGAGACCTGAATGGTGAATTTCTCTCAAGGAATAAACCCACAGCGATTGACTCCAGGGCTTTGATGTGAACAAAAGTATCTTTTTTACACTTTTTAAGTAGAATTCGATTTTAAAATCGACGATTCGCTTCCTGAACTTGAAAACAAACAAAATTTCAATCTAATTCAACCTCAGTTTGACAATTTGCACATTTCGCGATTCGCGCCTTTCTCAATGACAATGAGATGATTGTAAACATACTGACTGCCGTGTACACACACACCTCTAGTAGGTATCAATTACTATTTATCATTACGGTTTATTGTAGACAGGACTGATAACTGTGACATCGCAGCCAATCGTGATTGTGATTGAGTCGCTAAATGGCCACATGTTATGATTCCACAGAGCAATAGTGATTCACAATAGTAATAACTATTCTGTATTCTCGAGCTCGAAGTTTGCGCGTGTGATTATACTAATGTTTTATTTGCAAAATCAATCGACTGTACGTTGTGGAAACACAAATGCGTCAACCTTCTTTGGCCGTCGTGCTAACTGACGCGTTGAACGGGAAATGGCTTATCAAATATGTCGTTCCCAGTATTAATATATCGTTGTTTTTGTATGTGTAAAATAAATATATTTGGGATTCCGGAAATCCGATTTTTCGCGCTTCATTTAACTATCGTTTGGCTATGGATTCAGATTCAGATATGATGTCAAGACTACCACACGATTTTAAATATCGCTACTTTTCTGGAGATGGACAAACCGTTCGTCCGATTTGAGAAATTCTTCTTTTGGGTAAAAGGTTGACTCCTCCTGAATAACAGTGTATGAAATAATCGAAAAAAGTCAATAATGGCTATATACCGGGTGTGACATTATGGTATAGCGTTTTTTCCCATATTTTTGGAGCCTCGCATGGAGAGTACCAGCCACAGTAAAAGATCACGATTCATGGCCAACTGTACCCTGGTCTTTTCTTAACATTCCTGTTTTTAATTCATTTCATTATGTCAATTTTTAAGGAAGATACATTTTTTCTTTCCACATCATGAACGCATCCACACATCACGCTTTTTCTCATTTTGAGGGTTAGTCACTATTCAAGAGAAGGAATGTGTCCATTGATGCACTTGTAATTCTCGTTAAAAAGTTGCACCGGATGGTAATTCGCTCACAAAAATTTATTTTTTCTCTTTTGCGTTCATAAGAAAGTCATTACGATACGCAAAAGACGTCATTCGCGTATCGTAAGAAGCTCCATTTCGATACGCATTTTTTTACCCCCAAATGTTGGCAATATCAGCGGGCATGACATCGACATGACAGCACTCACTGACAGAAGAGACAGCTTAGGTGACATCACTTCGCAGAAGGGGTTTATTTCAGAAAAATACGGCTCATTCCTGATGATTAACTGTGCTTTCACCATCAAAAGCAATTCCCAGCAATTTTGTTAGAAGAGGAAGAGGCACATATTTTACATTTTTTAAGTGAAAAAACAAGGAATAGTTGCAAAATAGAAAAAATTGTATGTAACACACGTTTTATAAGACCTATTATTGTCACACTTGTCAATTGAATCACTCGTCGCTTCGCTCCTCGTGCTTCAAAATGTTACGCATGTCACAATACGTTGTGTTATAAAACTTGTATTATAATATACCATGTGATCAACAAAATTCGGAATTGGGGTAGGCTGTGACCTGGTCAAATTTCAGGATGTCAAGCTGCTTTCGGATGGTAGAAACTATTTTGCGTAGACATGCTTCGAGTTATATTTGGAAAAGAGATTGAAATAATTTTTCTTTGAGGTGGGGGGGGGGACTCGAAATCGGACCCATCATGGTTTTCGAGTTTTCTGCCCTGGAAAAACTGCAGTTTCTAACTTTTTTTCCGTGAGTCGCTTTCACCAATTTTTTTTTACAAAAGGTAACTGGTTCTTAAACATCTTTTAACGATTTTTTTTCAAATTTTCAAGAGTTTTTCAATTGATTTTTACCAAATATATAATATGACAATTGCAAATTTTTCTCAGTTTCGCATCAGTCAAGTTCCAACTTCCCATTCGAAGGGACGTCTGGAACAAAAATGTCCATGGGATCCTGGCTACTAGTCGGAAAAGTATTGTGGTGCCACAACATTTTTTTTTGTTGACTAGACTATTGGGCCATCAACTTGAAGAAAATTCAAAAGAGAACATTCCACAGAGCTATTACAATCGTTGACGTATTTGCCTGAAATTAATAATAATGAAATATCAATTACAACAATTAGCTGCATGATTATGTAGTTATTCGATTGCATTTAGACGTATTCATTGTTTTTTTCAAAGTAAATAAGTAAATAAAGTGGTAACATTAGCAATAATTGAGGCATGTCAAAAATTTCTTTAATATTTTTAAGGTGAGCCATTTTTGAACATCGAATGCCTTTTCAGCGCATTTTTTCAAACAGGAAACCTTGTCGCCTTATTAATAACAATTTAGTGTGGCGCGGCATCGCCGATAAGTGCTGCATTTCAAAAGCCGCTGAGGACCTATGTTATCCATTGGATAAAGTTCAAGGGCTGTAGCTTTATTCCCCGAGGAGATAGTCAACTTTTTAAAAGTGCACAGGAGATCTTTTGTTTTTTGATAATAATGATAACTGTGTATGGATAAAAAAAATAGTGTTCATTGGCCATCCCCAGGGGACATCAGCTATACATCACATCGGAAAAAGTTCCAAGGCTCTAGCTTTAATCTCCCACGGAGTACAAACTACAACTTCTTAATTTCTATATTCACCGTACTACCGGCCACATAAGCATCATTTTCTTACAGAAATGCGCTAAGAAACACACGCCCGTACAGATTTTCAATTTGCAGGGGCTGAGCACAAAAAGATCAGAGAAATTAAATCTACAACCCGACCTTGGCCCATAACGAACAAACGAAGAGAAAGAGATGATTATTATCATGACACGCCTCAGAATAGGACATAAACTCACTCATTCTCATCTTTTTAAAAGAGAACCTTCTCCAATATGTGAAATATGTAATACCACCATCACGAATAACCATATCCTCACTGAGTGCCCATAGTACGAACCACCGAGAATACAATCAAACCGGGCCTAGTACGTAGCTTAGAAAGTCCATAGCTTAGAATGTCCATAGCTTAGAAAATCCTTAGCTTAGAATGGTCCGTAGCTTAGAAAGTCTATAGCTTAGAATGTTCGTAGCTTAGAAAGTTCTTAGCTTAGAATGGTCCGTAGCTTAGAAAGCTCACAGCTTAGAATGGCTCGTAGCTCAGAATGTCCATAGCTTAGAAAGTTCAAAGTTTAGAAAATTCATAGGTAAGAATGTTCTTAGCTTAGAAGGTTCTTAGCTTAGAATGGTTCGTAGCTTAGAATGTCCATAGCGTCCAGACTACTGAAGATGACGTTTCATCTAGACAGATTGGTGTGCAAAATTGTTGAGAAAGTAAACAATCTCATTGCTAGGTATTCCGATTGCGAGTCTACAAAACAAAAAACTACTGAACCTGACGACATCCATGTACACAGCTCGGTGTGCCAAATTGCTGAGAACTTTTGAGAATTTCGATTTCTAGTATACCCACTCTGTGCGCGCAAGTTTCCATCGGATTCTAAGCTATGAACTTTTTAGCTACGGATCATTCTAAGATATGATCTTTCTAAACAGACATATCCACGCAGTCAACATTTTAAGCTACGAACTAATCTGAGGTGCGAATTTCCCAAGCTGCGACCCATTCTAAGCTATGGACCATTCTAAGCTATGGACCATTCTAAGCTATGGACCATTCTAAGCTAAGAACATTCTAACCTATGCATTTTCTAAGCTATGAACTTTCTAAGCAGTGAACATTCTAAGCTACGAACCATTCTAAGCTGTGAGCTTTCTAAACTATGGACCACTCTAAGCTAAGAACTTTCTAAGCTACGAACATTCTAAGCTATGGACTTTCTAAGCAACGGATCGTCCCCATCAAAACCTCCCAGCTAACATCAAAGACCCGAAATACCCAGAAATTCAGAAATTATTCCGCGACGCCGTCGCACACTCAAATGTTATTACTGTATTGTTGTAATTTGGAAATAAAGGGTACTTGTCCGCATGTCCCAAGTTTCAAGATCCGACCGGCTTCTAAAATGCAGCTCTCATCGGCGATGCCGCGCCACACTAAATTGTTATTATTTATTTGTTTATCATTATTTCGTCGAGATTTTTCTTGGTTCAGGATACAAGGTCATTAGCTACCCATTGGAATAAAAAAAATCTCAAAAACCTTTTCGTCTAGGACTAGATGCTGTGCCGGACGGACAGACGGACGGACAAAGCGAGGACAGAAGCGCCTTCCCCTTACGGAGAAGTGCGCTATAAAAACACTAAAGATGCGTTCAGTCAGCTTATTTAGCCGCAAGTTTTAGTTTTAGTCGTAAGCGCAGCGATGCTCATTGGCTGTCATGAACCAGCCTCCTCAGATCAGCCAATAAGCGATGCTGCGCTTACGACTAAAATTAAAACTTGCGGCTAAATAAGCTGACTGAACGCACCTTAAGAAATGACGTCCTGTAGCTTCTGATGTCACTGAAAAAAAGGATGATTAGAAATCAGTTTTCGGACCTTTGTTTTGAAAATATGAAATTCAAATTTGGCATGCGACTTCCTTGAAGGGAAGTGTATAAGCACTGCTATTTAATTTTGGAATCTTGAAAAAAAAATTGTTCTTTCAATTTTGAAATCCAATACATCATCGCTCATGCATATATCTTCAAGGAAGTAGCATGCTAAATTTGAATTTTCTTATTTTCAAAATAAAGGCCCCAAAAGTGATGAGTAAAGGGTTACTGATGCCACTGAAATAAAAAGGGTATCAAGTATTTTTTATTACTTTTGTTATTTGTTTTGAAAATATAATTATTAAAAGTCAGATTCGGGATGCGACTTCTTTGACGAGAAATGTATTTATGGGCGATGCTATTTAATTTTACAATATTCAAATTTTTTTGGAAAATATCAGATTTTTTCAAGTGAAAATGTGTAGCATTGCCGGTACATTTCCATTCAAGGAAGGACAAGCAAAAAAAGGCACCTACCTGAAGGTATCCTACTCATACCCACCCACTTTTTCAGTTGCATCATAACACACCCCTTAAGAAATAGCTACCTACAGGTGAAATTTCAAAAAAAGTTCGTTTAAACCGGCCTTTTAAATTGAGTACCTATGTGCTGCGCGCTGTTTAAACAGCAAACAGGTGTATTTTGTTATTATGATGATTATCTACCTGAACCATGTTTAATGCGGGTTAGCAGCGGGAGAGTAGCGATATGTAACACTGAAGGGTAGAAAAGAACGGAAAACGGAACGTCCTGATAAAGCTGGTATCACAACTATTTTCTACTTCCGTTTCAGCCAAGAATAAAACATTTTATTGTAATGTTTCATTTTAATAAGCAAAGAAGTGAATAAGAAGTGCCGATTTTTCGCTGTTTGCGTTTGGCTTTAGTTGATTCATTCATGGGTGGTATTTCGGACACAATGGGGTTGTTTGAAGATTTTTCTGGATGAAGAGGAAAACCTCGAGGGCGTTTCTCGTGCCTTGTGACTATTGTGAAGAGTTCGTGATACCGCAAGTGTAGTATGGTGGAGAATGGCGTGTGCAAGCCTAGTCAGCCGGGCGCTGTTCGGCGTACGCATGAGAGTCGGCTTCCCAACTATTTCCCACGTTCCGCCACCCTAACCGAGTCATGTCATTACAACCCCATACTGCAGTAAACGCTACTATTTGCATTTCACTTTTTCAACACACTTTTCGTTTCAACAGTAGTACTAGCTACTGCTACCAGAATTAATGACGAATACAAGATGGGTAGGTAGGTAGGTAGTGCCAAGCACAAGTGGCCGACACAAGCCTCTATGCACAAGCCTCAATTGTTATCAACCGAAAAACTGTATATAGTAACAGGTTAAATTCGTTTTTTTTTTCTGTCTAAATTCACACAGCGTGTACCTTCCTACATTATATAAGTTCATTAAAGCCAATCTGTACACATTTTAGGATAATCTGCATAATCCCAATGCTGGTCATGATAATGACGACGATGATGATGATGATGATTATGATGATAATTTCTTATATGCAAATTCTCTTTAGCATTTAGCGAACCCTGTTTCTATTGCAAACACAGGTGTCCTTCCGGGTGACTTTCCTGTCCCCCCCTTCCTTCCTGCATTCCCTTCGCCATACGCTATCAAACTTCTCTTCACAAAGAAATTGATATAAGAAACGCATAGCAATTTTCTTATCGAATTATCGCGTTTTTCATCACAGTTTTGAAAAACGCGTTGAAACATGCACCGCAAGAAGACGACCAAAGTGTACCTCAGCTCCAATCCAATAAATAAAAAAAAATCAAGTAATCCTTTCGCCTCTCTCACGTACCACCAGTTAGAAAACTTAGCCAGCACCATGCTACCGCCACCTTGCGCGAACTTGGCCATCAGCAGCTTATCGAACTTGTCGTTGCCATCTAACGTTAAAGTAAGTAAACTCAACTTTTTTTGTCATACACCAAGTGACTAACTTTAGATTTCCCGAATTTCTCCTTTTCTCTCGGGTCACTTGTAAGTTCAAAAAAATAAACAAGTATATTACAGAGTGTCCCAAATGGACCATACATTGTAGAACTCGTTGGATTCTGAGGAGAACCCCCTGATCATAAGCAATTTGGGACAGATCTGTACAACGGTAACGTAACTTCTAAACATGATTGAAAAGTTGATAATTTTGTTCCAGCACAAGCTGTTATTGGCGCTCATTCTAGCGAAAACCAGCGACAGAGAGGATATCGTCGATGCTATCGTGAGCGATCTCCAAAAAAATCGCCGAGGTAAAGTACACGGTTTGAAAATGATACATTTCTTAATTATTTTGACTGTTGCAGGTCCAGTTGGGTTATATGGGTTTTTCAGCAACGAAAATAAAGAAAATTTGAAGCCCAGTAGCCCCAACCTGTCCGAGGCTTCAACGCTGACTTATTATTCAAGCGAATTTGGTGGAGAAACTGATGAACAATCAGCATCCGGCGCGTTCGAATTGTGCCAATTAACACCCCTTATTTCGGACAATAACTTATTTGTCGAGCGAGTTCATGGCGAAAATACGAAGAACTTTACACAACTACTGGGACTGGGTATCTCTGACACTGCTCACGCTAAGCTCGAGTTGTGATAAAAATTATTGTTAATCCATTTGAAGGTTCACTTATATTTCTTAATTACATTGTTCCATTGCTATTATATTTATATTTAATTTTTTGTAGCGAGTTTGTAGTTTTTGTAAGCGTAAGCTTGTATTCGTTATGAACCAAACGCATTTCCTGGTTTTAGCATAACACGTGCGTATTGTTAAATATTCATACTTTAACCGTTGAGTGCACGCCGTTTTGTGTCTGTCCTATTTTTACGCTGATAATGCAAAATCCATCATTTGTCCCGTCACGCGCGTGTTCAGAAAAATCGAAAATAATTGCGATAGTCCCATTGTTTGTGCTCTTCAGTTTACGCCTGACAAGTCGCAATGTTTTCTAAACAGGTTTCTGTTCTGCAATAAGGGTTGTCAGTGCATTTTGAAAGATCGCGGTGCGCTCGCCCTTTCGCTAAGTCCTGCGCTTATATGTATTCTCAATTCCGGCGCACTATATTTCTGCTGTTCCAGTTTCACCCGTTTATAATGCGTTGCGAAATCACAAAGCATATTATAATTTCTCGGCACGGAAGGGGAGGGGACCTCCGTTTCATTATTTCTCGTTCAACTAAAAGAGAGCCCTGTCAATGAAACCGTGTTCAAGACGGGTCCATCAATAGGGCGATTACATGTCGACGGCACTTGGACCGGAATTGAGCCCTAATTGTCATTCCACAAATCTCACTCAAAATGACAAAGATCCGTCTTACGTCAATGCCGCCGCGTCTTCCGTGTTATCAAATATTGAACGTCTTGGGTGGGGCCATGACATAAAGGGAACCACGAAGTTGAAAATTCCAAAAGTAGAAATGAATAGCTGATAGTATTTAAATTGCTTTTTTGTAAATTAAAGAGCTATGTTTTTGCATAGGTTTTCAAGAAAAAAAAATTGAAGTTACGGGATGACGGACGAAGCGAATTATGTTTATGTCAAGCGAACGCAAAGAAACAAAAACAAGCGAATACGCCTCATGGGCATGAGGCTCAGTAGCGCACTTCCTTTTTGGAGGATTAGTGAACGCAAGATGTTAAGTAATTAGGGTTCTACCGTCTTGGGCAAAAAATTCCAATATGGCGGCCAAAATATCGACAGAATCATGAAATTCGGCTTGAAAATCAGAATGATTGTACTAGACAAGGGTAAGTTCCAAGTTTCATGAAAATCGTTCCACTAATAAGAGATTTCAATATGGCGGCCAAGATGGCGGCAGAATTATGAAACTCAGCTTGAAAATAGGAATGATCGTACGAGACAAGCGTAACTCTCAAGTTTCATGAAAATCCTCCCACTTATAAGAGATTTCAATATGGCGGCCAAGATGGTGGGGCAATCATGAAATTTGGCTTGAAAATAAGAATGATCGTACAAGACAAGGGTAAGTTTCAAGTTTCATGACAATCGTTCCACTAATAAGGAATTTCAATATGGCAGCCAAGATGGCGGCCGACTTATGAAAGCCATTCTGCCTATTTGGTCCTTGAGAACCTAAGCTATCCACCGGATAAAGTTCAATCTTCAAGGGCTGTAGCTTTAGTTCCCGAGAAGAAGTTCAACTTCATCGAAGTGCACAGGAGATCTCTGTTTTTTGAGAATAATGATAACGATGTATGGATAACAAAAATAGTGCCCATTGGCCACCCTTGGGGACATCAGCTATTAATCGGAAAAAAGTTCCAAGACTCTTGTTTCAATTCTCGAGAAGGAGTACAGCGTCTTAATTTCTGCACGGACTCGGACAGACAGACAGACAAACCGGCCACATAAGCGTCCTTCTGTTACTTATATAAAAAAATGTTCTCCAACTGATTTCGACCTCCTGAACACGAATATCGGGTTCAGTTTTGAATTAGAACATTTCTTTTTTATCGAAAAACCGAAAAAAATGGTAGCCTGTCACATGATTTTTAGTGATACCTACCTACTTTTTTTTGTTATTAAGCAAACATGTTTCGTAATTTGAGTGCCATTATCCTTTAGGTACCTAGTATTGGCTATTTCAAAATGGTCAATTACTATTTCGGCACGTCTGATTTTAAATTTGTAGGGTCGTGTATATGCGCCGAGCCGTGGCTTTGCGGTCGTTTTCAAAAATTGATAACAATTGACCCGACGGTCGGATCGAAGTGGGGTTTTTGTCAAAAGAAAGTTCACATTGTTCTCTAAATATAATGCCGTACATGCAGTGATGTATTTCATTAAGAAATTGTAGTTGCCTGCATATCGCAACTTTCTACATCTTACCGCGAATGCCAGCACTTGATCGGCGAAGCCACCCTACACCAAAATGTTATTTTTGTAATTGTTCATGATTATTTCGGCAAAATTTTTCTTGATTCGCGTACCAAGGCCATGAGCTACCCATTCGAGTTGAAATATTTTCTGTATTGAATTTCGTTTTGTTCGGAGGAAAGGATATCAAGCACCAGCAAGCAACGAATAAATCATTTTCGGCCGAGCCGTAGTTTCGGAGTCATTTTCAAAAATTAATAACTATTGGCCTGCACCTCGCACCGATGTGAAATTTTCATTAAAATAAAGTTCAAATCATCCTCTGAATATAACTCCGCATATGTATTATGGTAAAATGATAAGATCGGGTACTTCCTCGCATGTGATAACTTTCGAGATCAGGCCGGCTTTTGAAATGCAGCATTCAACGGCGATGCCGCGTCACACTAAATTGTTATTATTGTCATTGTTTATTATTATTTCGTCGAGATTTTTCTTGGTTCGGGATACAAGGTCATGAGCTACCCAATGGAGTAAAAATTTTTCGCAAAAACCTTTTCGTCTAGGACTAGATGCTGTGACGGACGGACGGACGGACGGACAAAGCGAGGACAAAAGCGCCTTCCCGTTTGGAGAAGTGCGCTAAAAACTAAGTATAATGCAATTTCCGCATGAAAATATCAATCCCAGTGTCAAGAAGACCATGTCGACCCGATTTTTGATTCAAAGGGAATGTTCCCACACAAAAGCCCGTTGGTTTCATTCATCTACCTTATGACGTGAATTTTGGCTTTTTTAGCGCACTTCTCCAAACGGGAAGGCGGTTTTGTCCTCGCTTTGTCCGTCCGTCCGTCACAGCATCTAGTTCTAGACGAAAAGGTTTTTGCGAAAAATTTTCACTCCAATAGGTAGCTCATGACCTTGTATCCCGAACCAAAAAAAATCTCGACGGAATAATGATAAACAATTACAATAATAACAAATTAGTGTGACGCGGCATCGCCGTTGAATGCTGCATTTCAGAAGCAGGCCTGATCTCGAAAGTTATCACATGCGATCAAGTACCCGTTCTTATCATTTTACAATAATACATATGTGGAGTTATATTTAGAGGAGAATTTGAACTTAATTTTAATGAAAATTCCACACCGGTGCGAGGTAGCAGTCAATAGTTATGAATTTTTGAAAATGACTCCGAAGCTACGGCTCGGCCGCAAAAGATAATTCGTTGCTTGCTGGTGCTTGATATCCTTTTCTCCGAACTAAACGGAATCCAATACAGAAAATATCCAACTTGAATGGGTAGCTCATGGCCTTGGTACGCGAACCAAGAAAAATCTTTCCGAAATAATCATAAACAATTACGATAATAACATTTTGGTGTAAGGCGACTTCGCCGATTAACTAAGTGCTGGAATTCGCAGTTAGATGTTGAAAGTTACGATATGCGGGTAGCTACATGTTTTTATAAAAATACATTACTACATGTACGGGAATATATTTAGAGAACAATTTGAACTTTCTTTTGACAAAAACTCCACTCCGATACGACCTTCCGGTCAATTGTTATGAATTTTTGAAAACGACCGCAAAACTACGGCTCGGCGCATATACGAGTCCCTATAAATTTAAAATCAGACGTGCCATTAACACTATTTAACATTTTGAAATAGGCATTACTAGGTACCTGAAGGATAATGGCACTCAAACTATGAAACATGTTCGCTCAATAACAAAAAAAAGTGGGTAGGTATCACTAAAAATCATGTGACAGACTACCATTTTTTCGGTTTTTCGATAAAAAAAGAATTGTTCCGATTCAAAAATAAACCCGATATTCGTGTTCAGGAGGTCGAAATAAGTAGGAAAACATCCTTTTATGAGTAACAAAATTACGCTTATGTGGCCGGTTCGTCTGTATGTCTGTCTGTCAGTCTGTCCGTGTAGAAACTAGGATGATGTACTCCTTCTCGAGAATTGAAGCAAGAGCCTTGGAACTTATTTCGATGGATAGCTGATGGCCCCCAAGGGTGGCCAATGGGCACTATTTTTGTTATCCATACATCGTTATCATTATTATCAAAAAACAGAGATCTCCTGTGCACTTCGAAGAAGTTGAACTTCTCTTCGGGAAATAAAGCTACAGCCCTTAAAAATTGAGCTTTATCCGATGGATAGCTTAGGTCCTCAAGGACCAAAAAGGCAGATTGGCTTTCATAATTCCGCCGCCATCTTGGCTGCCATATTGAAATCTCTTATTAGTGGAACGATTGTTATGAAACTTGAAACTTATCCTTGTCTAGTACGATCATTCTTATTTTCAAGCTGAATTTCATGATTCTGCCGCCATCTTGGCTGCCATATTGAAATTTCTTTTTAGTGAAACAATTTTCATGAAACTTGGAACTGACCTTTGTCTCGTATGATCATTTTTATTTTCAAGCCAAATTTCATGATTTCGCCACCATCTTCGCCGCCATATTGAAATCTCGTATAAGTGGAAGGATTTTCATGAAACTTGAAAGTTACCCTTGTCTCGGATGATCATTCTTATTTGCAAGCTAAAGTTCATAATTTCGCCGCCATATTGGCCGCAATATTGAAATCTCTTATTAGTGGAACGATTTTCATGAAACTTGGAACTTACCCTTGTCTAGCTAGTACGATCATTCTGATTCTCAAGCCGAATTTCATTATTCTGCCGAAATTTTGGCCGCCATATTGAAATTGTTTGCCCAAATAACGGTAGAGTAGAACCCTATAGTTACTTAACATCTTGCGTTCACTAATCCTTCAAAAAAGGAGTGCGCTACTGAGCCTCATGCCCATGAGGCATATTCGCTTGTTTTAGAATACTGACATATACCAGCCTAAGCCAAGCCCCCGGTCTGACATGAAGGACAAAGAAATTTAAAACAACCTTATCAACATCACCATTATCAACCATTAGACCTTTGTTTTTTTTTTTATTCGTTCATTCGACGTCGGCCTATTTCCGCAACGAGGCGTAACACCGACGCCGGTGAATGCTTTCCTCCACTATACCGGAAATTTTGCCGAACCTCTGTGTGTTCCAACACAAGGTAGGGATTCTTAACGACCCCAACATCGCATAACGTCGGCACCATCGTTCGTATTTTACGTGCTATGCGACACGGGCGTGTCTTGCATTTAGCGACCATCCCAACTAAACCAAGAAGCTTATTTTTGAGGCGAAAATCCGTCCCCGGCGGAGATCGAACCCGCGACCTCTAGCATGGCAGTCGAACGCGCTGACCTAAGTGTGCCTATAGTAACTTTCATGATAGTGGTATACCCAACGCTTGCGCCAAATTTCAACATGCGCGCATGCTCGAATGACGTCAAATACAAAATTTGCGAACAAATGCTTGAAAATAGCGTGAAAAACCGCCATAGAATTGAACAAGTGAGTATGCCTTCACGTGCGTGAGTCTCAGTAGCGCATTTTCTCAAAGAGGCATATTGTGAACGTAAAGAAAGGTTGAAGGAGAAACACCACTCCTTGCCCACTTTCTTCATTCGAAACTCATTGTGATATTTTGTTATCAGAATGGGGTACTTGCCAATGAAATAGATTTGAATGAAAATTCTTTCACTCATTGATATATTTTTTTGTTCGAGGGCGGGAGCTGAGAGCGGCGACTAATCAACAGTAGTCTATTCTTTCCCATTTTTAGTCGGCTAACCATATAGCGGAAGAATTAGATCGCTATGTCTTCGGGTTTATGTTTTCCATTTATCTCTCACTTTGAGGGCAGCGTGTGGGAGTGGCAGCATTCGGCAAAGTAACTGTTGCACAGTTTGAGCTAGGAGTTTCTAAATGTTTAAGAAAATATGACAATCAGTGAAAATTATGAAAGTTGCATTTTTTTTTGTTTGGGGGCGGGAGCTGGAGGCGGCGACTAATCAAAAGTGGCCTATCTCTTTTCATTTTCAGTCAGCTATCTATATAGCGGAACAATTAGATCGGTATGTTTTCAGGGTTATGTTTTACATCTATCTCTTACTTTGGGGCGGCGTGTGGGAGCGGCAGAGTTTGGCAAAGAAATGCTTCCACTGTTTGAGTTGGGAGTTTCTGAATGTTTGAGGTAACATTAAAATGTAAATCAGTGAAATTTTTTGAAAATTGCACTTTTTTCTTTTGGGGTGGAAGTTGGAGACGGCGCGATGTCAAAGGTAGCCTATTCTTTCCCATTTTTAGTTAGCTATCCATATAGCGAAAGAATTAGATCGTTATGTCTTTGGGTTTATGTTTTTCATTCATCTCTCTCTTTGAGGGCATCGTGTGGGGGCGGCAGCATTCGGCAAAATAACTGTTGCACAGCTTGAGTTGGGAGTTTCTAAATGAAAGGGAAATATGACAATCAGAGAAAATTGTGATAAATGCATTTTTTTTGTTTGGAGGCGGCAGCTGGAGGCGGCGGCTAATTAAAAGTGGCCTATCTTTTTCCAATTTCAGTCAGCTATCAATATAGTGGAAAAAATTAGATCGCTATGTCTTCAGGTTCATGTTTTACATTTATCTCTCACTTTGGGGGCGGCGTGTGGGAGCGGCAGAGTTTGGCAAAGAAATTCTTGCACAGTTTGAGTCAAGAGTTTTTGAATGTTCGAGGTGAGATTATCAGCTAAATCAGTGAAAATTGTTGGAAGTTGCACTTTTTTCTTTTGGGGGCGGAAGCTGGAGGCGGCGCCATATCAAAAGTAGCCTATCCTTTTCCATTTTCAGTCAGCTATCCATATAGCGAAAAACTTAGATCGCTATGTCTTCGGGTTCATGTTTTTCATTTATCTCTTACTTTGGGGGCGGCGTGTGGGAGCGGCAGCGTTCGGCTGAGCAAATGTTGCACAATTTGAGTTGGCAGTTGCTAAATGTTCAAGGGAACATCTCAATCATTAACATTTGTGAAAGTTGCACTTTTTATCGTTTGGGGGCGGAATCTGGGGGCGGCGACTAACCAAAAGTAGCCTATCCTTTCCCATTTTTAGTCAGCTATTTATTTACCGAAAGAATCAGATCGCTATGTCTTCGGGTTTATGTTTTTTATTTTAAAGTGATTGGGGGCGGTTTTTAGCAGTTTTTTCATGTCGGCGGCGCATATTGGAGACGGAATGTTTCTTGGCTTACGTTTATAAGTGGCAACTATGTATTATACAAAAAATGAGAACACCAGAGCATCAGGTCTGGTAGAAAGTGCAATATTATGTTATTTCAAGTTTATCGGGGGCGGTTTTCTCTATGTTGGCGGCGCAATATAGACATCCAATATAGCCTAGCCCTCCTTTGGGAGTGGCAGCTATGTAACAGCGAAAAAATTAGAAAGCTAGGTCGTCTAGTTTGGGAGGAGTTCGAGGAACGGACGGACGGACGGACGGACAAAGCGGTTGCAATAGCGATTTTCATCAAGATGGAAAATGCGCTAAAAATACGCGCCGCAGCGAACAGGGTAATAGGCTAGAGGTTAATACACACTAGTGATTACTTATTTTTCATCAAGAAGTCCGCATTGTTCATTAAATTATAAATAACTGCGTTTTACATTGATCGGATGTGCGTACGCAACCCATAATGCAACCCCCAACAATGGTTCGGCATCATCATTCGTATTTTACGTCGCGCATTTAGCAAGCATTCCAACTAAACCAAGAAGCTTGTTTTCGAGGCGAAAATCCGTCCCCGGCGGGGATCGGACCCGCGACCTCTGGAATGGCAGTCGGGCGCGCTGACCACCACACCACAAGCCACAAGACCACAAGCTCTTCAATTTTTATTTTGTTTTCATTTAAATTTTCATTAAATATACTTTTTTCCAAATCAGAATTTTTTTAGATTTTTATATCGACCTGGGGTGCTATATTTTAACGTGTTCAAAAAGTTTTCGTACACGAATTCTCCTTTTCGACAGTCCAAGTGCACACGAAACCAAGGAGATTCGTATACGAAAAGTCATTCGAAAAAATCGAGAATCGCACCCCTCTTACAATGAAATCATGTTGATTGTGATAAAAGTGTCAAAACTGCTATGACCGAATGTAAGGTCGAAAAGAGGAAAGCAATATTTATTATTTATTATTATTATTACCTATTATAAAAAAATGACCCCCTTGAAATAAAAATTGATCCGCTTTTGCTGGAAAGTCTTTCTCAAGAATCGGGAGTTTATAGGGGAGAACGTTTCCTTTCATTAACACAGAGAGGATTTTCACAAGAGTTGGGGGTGGTTAACAAAAAAAAATAGAAATATGCTCGACGGAAAGAGAATCACAACATCATAGGTGAGATTTTGAAGTGGGATGGGGTGAGGGCGAAGTGGTTGAATATAAAAATTGGGCATGTGTCCTAGTTGTCCCCCTCAAAACAAAAAACGACCTGTTTCGGCGTTTTCCTGTAAACAATTTTGGCGAGAAATCTGGGGTGACAACTTTTCAAATGAACATCCTGTCACCGTGTCCTGTATCTCCTCCATACTTGCTTCCTGGTTTAGTATAAGCTAGAGTAATTGAGTAGTACTCACTGCTCATTGATAAGCATCAGAATATGGGGCCTGTGAGCAGTGGGTATTTCCATCCCATTTTCTTTGGTACTGCTGCACTTTGCCGCTTGTTTCTTTAGTGGCGGATTTGAAGGCAAAAATTTCGCTTTTATGAAAGCTCACGTTTTCCTATTTTCGCTACGTTTCTTGCTTATGCGTAAGTCATGTCGCGATGATTCGATGATATATTTATTTAGTACATCTAGACAACTAAACTACGCGACGCACAAATCAATACGTCGTTCCAAAAAAAAAAGTCCTTTTTCAATTTGATGTAAATTTGGATAACTACAATGAATTTGCCAGGGCCGTCTCTAGACATTTGCCCGCCCTCGTGCAAAAACTGTTAGGCCGCCCCTTTCTCCATTTTTTTTTAAATATTAAATTTTGTATATAGTTACTTTAATTTAAATTTTATTTTATGAAAATAACAGAAACAGCAACTGGAATTACAATTTTCACATTTTGAACCAATTTTTTTTATTGAGTACTTAGGTAGTCAGTAACGATATTATGATAAACAAATAAACAAAAGTTAACTTACCTACCGGATGGTTCGTGAACAGGGGCGGCGACTTATAGGGTGCATCGGGGCACATGCACCCATGCAAAGTGATTATACGGGTGCATTGCACCCATGCATGCAAGCTTAAGAAATTGAAATATACGTTCTTCAAGCCTGAATTTTTCATCACTTTGAAAATCACATAATATGCTAGGTAATACGTTACCTACTGCACGAGCATCTAGGTACTTAGTTTCATTATTTGATTTAGTATTTTATTTTATTCTGTTTTATTAATGAAACCTATAGTAAGTCATTAGCATTGAGTCATTACCTTGTCTTTGTTCAATTTCTAATGGTTTTATATCCGAAGCATTGTTGACCGCGCCCACTTTTCTCGAAAAATTTTCGCCTGCGGCGCTATTGCTCGCTTCGCTCGCTACCCTTATTGCTTTTTCTGTATGTTTCATTTTTTGCACCCATGCAAAATTACAAAACCCGCCGCCCCTGTTCGTGAATAAGATAGAATAACGTCAAAATAAGACGCCTGACTTCTTCTCGTGTCTATTAGGAATAATAAACCATAACTACACTTGAATACCGAACTGCTTCTAGGTCTACTGTACTTACCAATCGATTACGATTCCACCGCCCTTTGGTAGAAATCAAGAATTTAGCTTGCAAAATCTGATTTCATATTCACGTGTTTCAAAGGTAGGTTTCCATCATCATCATACCGTTTTAACAAAATGTTCAGAGGCGGCCAGGTCGCAGGCGTAAAATACATATGAAAAAAACAAACAAAAATTCCAAAATGTTCAGGGGCGGCCGCGGAGGTGAAATATAAAAAGCAAAAAATTGAAAAAACACATTTCTGCCCCGAAATGCCGCCCCTTAAATCTGGCCGCCCTTGTGCCATGCACGAGTTGCACGCCCGCTTAAGACGGCCCTGGAATTTGCATTCTGTTTGAAGTGTCTGTTGACTTGATCCTTTGGCTATCAGTCTGTGGTTTTGCAAGACACTAGATAATTTACATAAATTTTGTACAGGGTCTTCAAAACAGTGCAAAATTTCTGAATCGTCATGAAGCTCCCGTTCGAAAAAGAATTTTTTTCTCTTGAATTTTTACCACAAAGAAGATGAGGTAGGCCTTAAAGTACATGGTGGTGCTTGTATTATCTGCTTATCTCCTTTATTTACAAGGTGAGCACACAAAAATCATCTTTTTGGTTTTGCATGGATAACTTCTTTCTTCAATGACCAATTTTAAATATTTGCGGCTCATATTGAAGCTACAACTATAGGTAAAATGACCTAAGGATCTGAATTGACTCAAAACAAACATTCATAGCCAAGGGTTCAATGAAATGTGATCCAAATTTGAAACGCCGTCGACAGCCCGTTCAGAAAAAGGATTTGCTAATAGCCACGTTTTTTCGAATAAATAATTTATTCTGAATACATTATGGTCTTTGTTGAAGTGAAACTTCTATTCTCGCGCCTAGATCACAACACACCACTAACGCAGAACCACACATGGGAGTGAAATTGCTTGATAGCATCAGTGGTTGTAACGAACGCCTGTAACGATGTGCTGTAACGTTGTCTTGTCTGACCTTGGGGTGACCAGCGTCGTCCCAGGAAATGAAAGAATAAGCTGTTGCAGCGTTCGCCGCGTTCGGTTCTATTTTTTACTAATCGCCGACACTGGACTGCTCTTCGTGTTGTCGTACTGTTGGCCCGACAAGAATGGCTCTCGACTTGGCTTGAATAGATTCGAGCGGAAGTTGAATTTCGAAGGATTCTTTTCATTCCCGCATTTGGTGGGGCTCTCCACTGCCAAGCGCAGCGCGAAAAGAAATAAGACAAGTCTAATCGTGAAAAAATCATGTCGAAAGTACTCTGCCCTTTGAGTGACTAATAATAATAATAATAAGATTGATAATAAGAAAAACAAGATGATACAAATCGTGAGGGAGCGGAGCGGGAGTACGAAAAGAACACCTCTTCGAACGTTGTTTGCTGATTGATTCATATGTATAGAAGTTTCACTTCTTCCGAGGGTGACTATGGTCACGCACTCACGTTTTCTTGTCCTAGCCAAGAATTGTGTAGGTGGAGAAATTCATTTACAACTGCATGTTAAAGGAAGAGAAACAGTCCCTTGTTCACTTGAAATTGGTTGTAACCAACACTACGAAAATAAAAACAATGAATTACCTAAACTGGTTTGTTCATTACTCATTGTTTTAATTTTTGTAGTCTTGGTTACGACCAATTAAGGTGACCAAGGGGCTGTTTCTCCTTCTTGAACATGCAGTTGTAATTGGATTCCCTCACCTACAATCTTTGGCTAGGACAAGCTAGAAAAACCTCAATGTATTCAGAATAAATGATTCCTTCGAAAGAAAAGTGACTTTTAGCTAATCCTTCTCCCAAACGAGCTGTAGTCGACGTTCAAGATTTGGGTCAACTTTTATTGAACACTTGATTCTGAATGTTTGCCTCGAGGCAATTATGATCCTCGGGTCTTTTTACCTAAAGTTTTAGCTTCAATATGAGCCACTAATTTTTAAAATCGGTCAACGATGAAAAAAGTTATCAATGCAAAACCAAAAAGATGATTTCTTTGTGCTCACCCTGTAACTTAAGGAGATAACCAGAGAATTCAAACACCACCCTGTACTTCAAGGACTACTTGGTCTTATTTGTGGTAAAAATTCTGTACGGGCCGTAGTGGAATCACGAGATATTAGCGTGCTATTTACAATTTTTTTATTTACAAGTAGGTACTTTACATACATACATAATGTACATCACTATCAGCAGTTCGATGCTTACATGTCAAAGTCTGAATCTTTAGTCTTCTGTAGTCTAGTCTATAGTCACCGAGTGGCTACATCAGCTACCCGGGTGCCATCCCTACCACCAGGGAGTCCAGGGACGGGTATTCCCCATAAGCGGGCGACACAGTGCGGTACACAATATTGTACAAATTCAAGAGCAAAAAATTCTTCTTCGAACGGGAGCTTCTTGACAATTCAGAAATTTTGCACTGCCTTATTGAACACCCTGTACAAAATTAATATGAATTCTCTAGTGTCTTGCAAAACCACGGACTGATAGCCAAAGGATGAAGTCAACGGACACCTCAAACAGAATGCAAATTCATTGTAGTAATCCAAATTTACCTCAAATTGAAAAAAGGCAATTTTTTTTGGAATGACGTATTGATTTGTGCGTAGTTTATCTTCCAAGCATGGTGCTGCCAGGACGTTAACATGAAGTCAGCATCGTAGCGCAATGGCGGCCGTTTGGTCAAAATGACCAGAAACATAAGAACTGATACCCCACAAGTCCTAAACTATTGGTGCGCAGACCAGTTTTTCTTAAAGAATCCAAGAAAAGACTCTTGGCTTTTCTATAAATAATTATGATGATTTTTTCACCGTATGATTCAGCGATGCTGAAAAATTGCGAAACTATGAAAAATACCGCAGTATTTTGACTTGAACCAGGGTATTTTAAACCCTGTTTTTTAATGTTTGGGCTCCAGGCTCCATTCACTGAAATGAATAACTGATGGTGATGAGGATGAGGAAATCATGTTAGGAAGGCCCAAGTTGTAGAGAAAATATATGTCGCACGTTAAAGTCTATTAGGCGTAAATTTTCAGTAAATTAAAACCGCCACTTAGAAAAAACTATATCTCGGCCCCACAAGGAGCCAGAAAAAAGCTCATCCGGTGAATTCGATTAAAATTGTGCAAGGACCAATCGTGCCATTTTTTAATACCAAATAGCGGTATTTTTTGTTTTTGTGTAGCGCTATCAACTTGTAATACATAGGTACCTATTAGTGGACGTGGTAGGAAAAAACAAGTTGCAAATAATGATAAAGGCAAACCACTTCGCAGGATCGTAACTACGACTTAAATAAACGATTTGACCCGCAGTGCTTTTTTTTCCGTCCCTTAGGATTTGAATGGCGCCCCTTTTTCAAAATGGCGGATTCTGTCTAGGGGCAGAAGGTATCGATTAGCCTGGTGATGTCCAGCTTTGTTAAAATATATGGAGCTATGTCTCGATCGGTTCCTGGGACATCAAACACTCTTTAAAAAAATGGTGGAACATTGACATCTGTCGCAGGCAAATTTGGTGGAGGCGCCAAAATGAATTTAGTACGGTCATAAGAAAATCGCTGTAACGTTTTTATTTTTCAACCGATTTTATCACAAGACATCTAATTTCGTAGAAAAGTAAATTCTTCTTGTTATCTCATACCTACCTCCCATAAAAAAGACATTGAGGAATGTTGAAGAAAAAATTGAAAAATAATTTGAAAAAAAGATTTTTTCAATTTTTTTATTTTCATGAAAATTGCCTTATTTGTAGATTTCAATGAGCCTTTTCCAAATTTGCATTTTTCCGATTTATATCTTCGCAGTGCGCACCGCCATCTTGAAAAAATGATATCTGAAAAGAAGTTTTTGACAATACCTAAATTTTAGTCCACGCAAAGTTAAAATGTTTATGCACGTATGAAAGTACATTCAATTCTCCACGACTTGACACCTGAACCATCTCTGTGCGACTCGGGGCTCTTAAGCTAGAGCTTCCGGAAGTATCAATTTTCGGTGTTAAATAGTGACCGCGCCTACCGGATTTCACCACTGGATCACCACTATGTCTCAATCAAGCTACCCATCAATAACGCGTCGTCATTTATCACAAATCATGAACATTGGTGGACCTGGCACAGCCCGAAGAGGTGATTTTTAATTCTTTTGGAACCGAAAATTGATACTTCCAGAAGGTCTAGCTCAAGAACCACGGGTCGCACAGAGCTGGTTCAGATGTCAAACTTTGGAGGATTGAATGTGCTTTCATATGTATATAAACTAGAGCTGGGCCGATACCGATACTCAGTATCTGGTATTGGCCGATACTCCCTATTTTCAGATACATGCCGATACCAAGAAAATTCAGATACGTGTATGAGAAAAGTATCTGAAAATTACGCGGCGCTCCATATAGGACTTTATTTTGCACCCAGAGATTCCCAGAACTCGTTTGTCTAACCCAAACTGATTTTTATCATCAGCTGGTGCTTGCGTTTAGTAGTTTGAAGGTGTCCAAAATCTGCATTCAGATCCAGTGGATTAGTGGAAGAAGGAAACAACATTTCCCCATCTGAAAAAACTGGCTGCATACTACCTTGCTATTACAGCAGGCTCTGTGTTTTCGGAGTCAGTTGACTCTGAAACTGGGGCATCGTAACTATCAAAAGGACAAGTCTGACTGCAAAGCATGTGCAACAGCATATACTTTGGAAAAAAAAAATTAAAATGATTAGGATTTTTTGATGTTTTTTTTTTTAAATTTGATTATTGTTCGAATTTGAATTGAAAATGTTGAGAATAATAATTTTGAATGAGCCTTGTTCATAAAAAACTGAAAGATATACTTAAAACTAAGTAATTCTTACTTGATGCAGCTAATTAAAAAGAAACTCGCGGTTTTCCGACTTGAAATTAGATTTCAGATACATGTATCTGCATGAGTATCGGTATCGGAAAAGTCAGTATCTGAGTATCGGTATCGGTATCTGAAATCCTGGTATCGGCCCAGCTCCAATATAAACATTTTAATGTCACAAGGGCCAAAATTCAGATATTGTCAAAAACTTCTTTTCAGACATCATTTTTTCAATATGGCGACGCGTGCTGCAAAGATAGAAATCGGAAAAGTGCAAATTTAGAAAGGGCACACCAAAGTCTACAAATGAGGCAATTTTCATGGAAATAAAAAAATGAAAAAAAATCTTTTTTTTTCAAATTATTTTTTAATTTTTTCTTCAACATTTCTCAATGTCGTTTTTTATGGAAGATATAAGCTAACAAGAAGAATTTACTTTTCTACAAAATGAGATGTCTTGTGTTAAAATCGGTTGAAAAATAAAAATGTTACGGCAATTTTCTTATGACAGTACTAAATTCCTTTTGGCGCCTCCACCAAATTTGCCTGCGGTAGATGGCAATGTCCTACCATTTTTTTAAATAGTGTTTGATGTCCCGGAAACCGATTGAGACATAGGCCCCATATATTTCTACTAAGCTGGACATCACTAGGCTATTCGATACCTTCTGCCCCTAGATAATATCCGCCATTTTGAAAAAGGGTCGCTATTCAAATCCTAAGGGACGAAAAGAAAAGCACTGCGGGTCAAATCGTTTATTTAGGTCACAGTTGTAACCCTGCAAAGTGGTTTGCCTTTATCATCATTTGCAACTTATATTTCTTATTTCGGTTGTACCACGTCCACTATATGTATACAAGGCGGATAATGTGTTCACTGTATTTGTGTTGTTGTGTCCAATACTCTGTAATGTAAATTGTATTATGGGATATGTGACTGTCATGTAAACTTTTGATGATTAAATATGTTATTATTATTATTATTATGATATGCGCGGCATCGCTTGAAACTGGCAAAACTTTGGCGAAAAAATTGTTCAAGGTTGCTCACTCACCTTGTTCTTAACTAATGCGCAGACGGAATGATGTAAGGGAATTGTTCTGGATGAAAGGACAAAAAGGAAACTGTTCTGTTATCATTCCCAGGTGCATCGTAATGCAAATAAGTGTGAATGAAAGTTACCTACCTCCTGTCAAAGAATTGAGAATTTTTTTCTGGTAAAACTTTTTATTATTGCTAAATCGTAAAATCACAATAAAACTTCACATCGCTTGACGTTTCGACGCGACATATTATTTAAAATCGATATGTACAAAAATACTGCCTCATGGCAAGCGTTTCATATAATATTTATGTATAAAAAATATTTCTTTGTGGAATGCTTCAATTGTAAGCAATAAATAGAATTCATTGGAATTAGGTACAAAATGACTAAAAGCCTCCGATTCGTGCAAAGCAAATTTACAGCGTCTGGAGGCCGGGCACTTATTATTAAGACACTAATTAGATAGCGATCAGTAGGCGACTTCGGCCCCCCACGGTCGATAAGGCTTCATCCCCTGGGAGGTCGGGATGTTGCTCTGGTTGTAGTTTTGGTGGTGGTGATGGTGGTGGTGAGTGGAAGGCGGTATGGAAAAGGTGTTGACAGGGTACTGATGGGGACTGTAGGCGAGGGCCGATGACGTCGTGGTTGTCAAAGGCGTGAGGATGGAAGTGGACGGCGCGAGCCGGCTGGTGTCCGTCGTGGGCGCGGGGGCGGTCGTCTGTGCACAAGAAGTTGACACGTCGAAGTCGAAGTTCTGGTGGTGCAGCGGTGGCGGAGGCGGCGGAGGTGGCTGGTGGGGATGGGGGTTCAGGTTCGTCGTGACCGGGGATGGCGGAAGCGCCGTATTCGGCAGCGGCGGATACGGTTGCGTCGACCCGTAACCCCATGGCGTCGTTGTCGCCTGCTTTGTCGCCAATTCACGCTGCGCTGCACAACACTGGAGGTGTGAAGTCAAACGAAGCCGTAACGGATTTTGGACGTCCAGTCCCTCGATGCGTTCCAAATACCTCGCGACCTCGGCCACGCATTCTCTGAACCCCATCCCGTGATAGTCCATTGCGTACTTGTGCGGGTCATACGCAAACGAATCCAATCCTGCAACAACACAGTCATTATGTAGAACTGTGGTAACAAAACACAAGTCGAATAAACCCAGGAACGAAATAATATGAAAAACGAGATCATGTGATAAATGAAGGCTTCAGAAGGGAAAGTGAATTTTGAAATTATCTTGATAATTATTACTGATCGCCTATCTCAAAAACAGTACGGTATCCAAAAGGAAAACTGCCATTAAAACGGCTTTTAAAATCGAACGGCATACACACTAGGCTCGGCTCGACAAAATATGATAAAAATAAGTAATTGTCAGTAAATTTACCCACCGGCTTTATTCTTCGTAAAGTTCCGCAAAATGCATTCAAAATAGTTTTATTGCATTTCTCTACTGAGCAGTAGTTGACAAAACATCTTGTTTCAGCTATAAGTTCAGAACCTGACCTTCAAAGAAAACAAGGACGTTTGCTCTTCTTCGACAGAAAAGTGCGTTTTTCGATCGCCTTTCGACAAAAGAAATCGCACGGGCGCACGGCACGCTTCGGCTTCGGCGCTTTCGCCAATTCACTTGATAAAAAAAATGTGAAGATGTGAAAATGTACAAGACGAAGACATTTAGATGATGATGATGACAGATAGTGCTTATGTCACTGACAACGCAGAAAATATGACATACATTGACAATTTGAATAAGTCAAGCAGGAACAATTCGTATTTCAAGCTTGACTAGCATCAGTCAAAGTTGTTCTCTGCCAGACCTGGGCCGCGATTCTGTACTCTCCTACCGACACTTGTCGGTGTCGGTAGCTAGGCAGGAGCGAATTTGATTGGTTCTCACCCTAGCTACCGATCCGATAGTTGTCGGTAGGCAAGTACAGAATCGCGCTCCTGAATAAGAACAAAAGAAAAAGAACATTTTGTGACACTGTTGAGTCATAGTATAACTGGAATAGACGAAAACAGTTTAAAAGAAGAACGTATGCTCCAACGTGTGCTTGCATGATTGCATGATGCTAAATGCTAAAAAAATCTTTTTTTTCAAATTTTCCGATCGCCTTGCAGTTTTTTTCAAGAAAAAATTCTCATTGTCACTTCTTGCAAAGCAAAATGAACGTAAGGAAGGTACTTCATGATTTTTTTGCATCAGGAAGAACAAGTCGACATAAGACGAACAAGTTGAAAATTCCAATCACACATTCTTTGTATCTGTTTTTGTCGGACCGATCGAAGCGTGCCGTGCTATTTGAGAGCCTTCCTGATAGCAACTTTCCTGTACTTTGTGACTCTGGTGTCGCTTTTTTTAAGCGAACAGAAAATGCACTTTTCAGACTTTTCCGTTGAATATCTGACTTTGTTTAGGTCCGGTCATGGACTTGTTGCTGAGGAATAACCAGTTATCAGAAAATTTGAAAAAATGCTCATTAAAGTTGGTGTATCGAGACAACTTTTCAAACCTTCAGACAAATTATCTCAGAAACGGAACCTCAAATCAAAATAACACAACAGATTTTTTTTTCTGAATTGAACGTGGAATCCTAAAGAGGAATCTAGGCATCTCTGAGGAATTCAGAAATTTTGATGGAATGCGTTATTACTGTTCGACAGAGATTTATTTCAGTGAACTTCTAGGCAAATTTGAACAAAATCGGTTAAACGAACAGTTTGAAGTTATGCGCGAAAAATTTGTTCATTTCCAGTTTTGAAGAGAAGAATTTTATTTCAGTTATGAAAGCTGAATTTTGCGAAACGACTTCGGTTTTTCAGATAATTTCATTAGAAGAGTTTGTGGTTGAGCGTTGTCCAGTTTATTCTGTGACACCCTGTATTACTGATATGTAACGTAATCTAAAAGATCGTATTAGCAGCCGTATTAGCAGCATCACAAGAGTTGGGCAGATACGAATACGGAACGAAATTTGAACGAAAAATAAACCTGTTGCAGGTTATCAGTGCTCACGAGTGTTCCCACGGACCCCCCCTCAACAAAGAGCGGTGCCGCTCCAGCTGGCCTACCGCATGTTCCCACGCCGCGGGTAACCCTTCATTCACCTGCTAAAGAGGTGGCACACCATACTGCGCCACTGTTGCTCTCCTGAATTATGAATTTCGAATGACCTTTCGAATTTGCAGATCTTCGCAACAAATGGATGCAACATGCCAAGTTTAATAAAGTTACGTTGCATCTGGGTGGAGAATTTAAATCAAGTACCTAAATAGGTAACTAGGTATCCTGTTTAGTCTTACCTTTCGCATGAATCATTTTCAAGTGGTCGACTGTCATCTGTAGAATTTCAGCCTTTTCCAATTTGGCAGACCCTTGTTTTTCAAAGGCACTAGGAACTAATCGTTTTAATTCAGATAAGGACATGTTGATACGATCTCGCCTCTTCTTCTCTATCACACCTCGCCGTTTCTTCCGCGAGAGCATTTGGCAACTGTCTGCATCCCCTGGGGAGGTGCATCTAGAACAATATTACGATGGTTATAGAAATTTTATAGATAAGTTCAGATTTTATTTAGAAAACAAATAACATTGCCTCCATCTCAAAAATAATTTGAATAGGTAATGAGTACATGAAACTAAGTAATATAGAATGAATAAATATTTTCCTCCAAATTTTTGCAGAGGAAAGAAAGTCCTGGAAAACGGTGCCGTTGGTTTTAGTTTATACATGCACATGTAGTTGATAAATTTATAACAATTTACGGAAGCACGTGACGATTTGAATGGTACGCAAAAATGTTACTGTCAACTATGCGATAATCCTTGTCATCTGTAATGAAGTGATGATCGGACTTACTGCTCTTTGGAAGACTCTTCGGAGAAGACGTCGTCACAGTCGTCGCTTTCTGAGAGCGGCCTCTTGACGGGCCTGGACACCGGTGTCCAGGACGAGTTCGGGTTGTTGGCGGAGTAGCCCCAGTGCAGCGGGGCGTTCTGTGATAAAGTGTGGTCCATTATCCTTGTGGTTCACTGGCACTAGAACGAATAGACACTTGTGGCTAAGACAGTGGCGGAAGCTGTCGCGTGTCGGACGTCTGTCAGACCGTATTCGCGCGTGTACAACCCGCGGTCGAATGTGTCTTGCCCTGTTGATCTGACGGACGGCCGCCCTAGCGACGTTCAGCCACGTTTTTGCCCCACTCCTATCCCCACCCGGTAGGACACCAGCTCACACGCGACTTACTACCCTACCCTCGCTGTTACCCTCTTCCTTGACGCTCGCCCCATATAGGTGTCTTCGTCTAGGATTCATTCACTAGTTGAATGGCCACTGTTCCGGCGTGTGTGCATTTACGAACCCCCTGATTCTTCGCCATAACTAAATTTTCAAACACAACGCACGATCATCAAATATTGCTCCAGCAATACAATTGAACTCCTGTTTATTTTATCTTTATGAATGTGGACACCGTCGCTAATCAATTAAGTAATACATAACATGAACGATGGACCTTCTTTTGGACTTCCGAAGCTGCAGACCACCACCCCTTTGAGTAATTTTTTTTTCAATTGAGCAATTTCGAACCAATAAAAACTCCAGGTGCAGAAACATATAAAGAATCTCTAATTGATCGATATTATTAGGTATTAAGTAATTAAGTCTGTGTCGAATTGCAGAGGCGACACTTTTTTTTAATTTTACTTTCCCGGACTCCCACCAACATGGAAGGGAAAGTATTGTAATCGTGCAAAAAAAAGGTTTGAGATTTTGCCGGATATATCCATTTTTAGGTCCCCCAAGACGATTAAGACCATTGACCATTTTCAGAATGATGTCTGTCTGTGCGTGCGTGCATGCGTGCGTGTGTGTGTGTGTGTGTGTGTTGTGTGTGATCTTCCACGATAACTTCGTTGATCTTCCACATCTTCCACGCTGAACTTCCACGTTGATTCGATCGACTTGAAATTTGCGGTTTTATTTTATTTTTTTCGTCAAGAAGAAACTCTTCTAAAAAGAAAATGTACGGGCATTGCTATCAAATTTTGAAAATTTCCAAAAAAAATTGAATCTTTTTCATTTTGATTTTTGAAAATTCAAAAACCAGATAGCATCGACAATGCATCTTTCTTCAAGAAAGTCGCATGCCAAATTTGAACTTTTTATTTTCAAAAAAAAGGTACCAAAAATGATTTCTACTAATTTACTTTTTCATGTCTGCGAGAAATTATTTTTGGTACCTACCTTTTTTTTTAAATAAAAAGTTCAAATTTGGGATGCGATTTCCTTGAGGAAAGATGCATTGTCGATGCTATCTGGTTTTTGAATTTTCAAAAATCAAAATCAAAAATTTTCAAATTTTTTTGGAAATTTTCATCTGATAGCCCAGACATTTTCTTTTTGGAAGAGATTCTACTTGACGAAAAAATAAAATAAAACCGATTTCCGGCAACAACTTTTAGTCGCATCAGAAACCCCTCCCCAAGCAACAAATTAGGGCCAAATTAGGTTAAAATCTACCTCACTATTGGTCAGCGACCAATTTTCAATAGGTCGGATTTACGTTTAATCGACGTCGAATTCAGGTAAGTGGTGAAAAATAAGTGGGTAATTTAAACGTCGAAAATTGGGCACATAGGTCGATTTGACTTATAGGTCAGATACCCTGTTAGTCAGCTGAACCTAAAATAAGTTACATTCTTGGTAACAATAAGTAATTTGAGACCTATTTTTACTAATTTGTGACCTGTGTCTTACAAGACTTGAATAGGTATTATCGAGGGTATTATTATCCACTATGGTATTATTTTGGGTTTTCCTGACTTATAGTTGGTCATACGAGTTTAAAAGACATTAGTGCACAATAGTGTTGTTGGTGTTACCATAGTGAATGAGTTTCATGGCGGACCTCCGTCCTTCATAGCAAAATATACCTACCTACCTACCTACCTATTGGCGAGTAACATTACCGATGGTGGCGCTGCTGATGCGCTTCGCATGTAAACAAACATGTCGGATAGGGCACGGATTGTTGCCCGCGCGTTCAAAAATCTTATCAGTAGTAAGCGGTTTTTATTGTCCTCCAGACGTGAAACGTGATTAATTAGTACCTATTGCGGTGGAACTCGAAAATGGCAGAAGCGAATTGAGTGTTATGAAGGTTTTCAATCACTGGATGGCCTCAAGTCTCAACGGATTCTCGATGTATCGTGATGAAATACTGATGGGAGAGGAAATTCTGAAGTCACAATTTCTTGTGTTGTGTGGTCGAAAGCGAACCGAATCAAGCTTCGTCGTCGTACACGTGCCACTCTTATTTAAAAATGCAATGCTTTTGCAACCGACGACACCTAGTATATTCAAGATAATGAAACGTGCGTGGCTCACGTACTTTGTTGGAAAAAATCAACGCCGCGTTAAGTCAGATGGAATCAAATAAAGTCACCAAACACCGCAACGCTCATAAGAGTTTACACGTTGGCCGTCAGATGGCGTATTCGATCTTGAAACTCGCCAATAGCACGAAACATTTTGCGGTCTTGAGACTCCTCCCTGGTCATAATATTCACACGAAGGAAATATTTTTGACAAATGTGCCTCTTGCACCTCCAAATATTGCAATGCGCCTTGGAAAAATCGATTGTTTGCAGAACTTGCGGAAATAACAACTTGAATTTTTTTTGGTCAATCACAGTTTAGAGCACTAAAATGTTAATATTAAGCTCTTAAATTGAACAGTGTTTCTTAATTACACTTTTTTTGCCTGGTGCCTGGCAAAAAAACAAGTAATTAAGGGAATACAAAAATTACAGATCAGCTTTTATCGTAATGACGGACGTGGAACCTGCTGGAGTAAGATGGCGTGTCTGGTGATATTCCGAAATTTGACTTTCAGGGCAAATTTACTATTGTTTTTTACTTATAGGGAAAATTTCCCTTCGAACAGGGCAAAATTACTTGAAACTCGAACTTTGAAGTCAAAATTGACCTAATTAGGTAAATTTTACCTCATAGTCTACTCATGGTTTTTTGTTGTTATCGACTTCAGAGTCAACTTTCCCTAAATTACCGATTTGGACCAAATTTCAACTATGAAGACTACAATTTTAAATTACGCGCTCAATAAATCGGAGTTGGAGAGCGATGCTGGTATGTCGATGTCCGCCATTTCTGACGAAAGCGGAGTTGGATTTTGAGCCGCGCCGGTGACACTTTTTTTTAATAGGCGATAGTAACCTGCGGTGTGCCCGAGGGTGTGCCTATACAGCTTAAACTTCTTACTTGGAGGACATTTTCAGCTTTGCACTATTTTACAGCACAGCACAGCACTTCGTCACTTCGCTCCTCGTGCTTCAAAATGATGCGTGTGACAATACGATGTCTTACATATAAAACTTGTATTATAATATACTATTTTCTATTTTGCGTTCATAAGAAAGTCGTTTCGATACGCAAATGACGTCATTCGCGTATCGTAAGAGGCTCTATTTCGATACGCATCTTTTTAATCCCAAATGTTGGCAATATCAGCGGTCATGGCATCGACATGACAGCACTCACTGACGAAGAGACAGCTTAGGTGACATCACTTCGCAGAAGGGGTTTATTTCAGAAAAATCAGGCTCATTTCTGATGATAAACTGTGCTTTCATCATCAAGAGCAATTCCCAACAATTCTGTTAGCAGAGGCACATATTTTACTTTTTTTTTCAATAAAAAAAGCATGAAATAGTTGCAAAATAGAAAAAATTGTATATAACACACGTCGCTTCGCTCCCTCGTGCTTCAAAATGACGCGTGTGACAATACGATGTCTTATAAAACTTGTACTATAATATACTAATTCTTGTTCCCTTCAATTCAATTTGGTGTATCATAAAGTAGATAGGTGCCATTTTGATGTTGTGGTGAAGGAAGCGAAGGGGTGAATTTGGGCAGAACTCTGTCCACTGAAAATGCTCTTCTTCGATGTTATTCAGAATGACGTTGACTATATTTTAATAAGAGTTGAGGGATTGAAAATATCAAATTGAACAATCAGAGAATTTTAAGAAGGTGAAGGTTAAAATTTTTGGAAACACAAAGCGATTCTATTTCTCTTCAATTTGATGCATCACAAACACGTGGAATTTTTAAGTTGAGGTGGGTGGGGGCGAAGAGGTTAAAAGGTAAAAACTCGCCAGCCAGTATCTAATTTATATATCGATCCCGTTCGATATAAGAATCGACCTGTTTTTACTCGAAGAAGTGTTCACTAGGAATCAGGAGTTATTACAGGAGGATAGATAGTTTTCATTTTCAAATGATCACCCGGTATTTCATGAAGCATGTGTACTTGAGGGGTTCCTGAAGCGACTAAAAAAAATGTTGACGGAAATCAGTTTTATTTTATTTTTTTAGTCAAGTAAGAACTCCTTCAAAAAGAAAATGTTCGGGCATTGCTATCAAATTTTGTAAATTTCCGAAAAAAAAAAGAAATTTTTTATTTTGATTTTTAAAAATTCAAAAACTAGATAGCATCGACAATGTATCTTTCCTCAAGAAAGTCGCATGCCAAATTTGAACTTTCTATTTTCAAAAAAAAGCCACCAAAAATGATTTCTACTAATTCAATTTTTCATGTCTACGAGAAATCATTTTTTGTACCTTTTTTTTTAAATAGAAAGTTCAAATTTGGCATGTGACTTTCTTGAGGAAAGTTCTATTGTCGATGCATCTAGTTTTTGAATTTTCAAAAATCAAAATAAAAAATTTTCAATTTTTTTTGGAATTTTCAAAATTTGATAGCATTGCCAGTACTTTTTTTTCAAAGGAGTTTCTACTAGACGAAAAAAATAAAATAAAACCGTTTCCCATCAACAACTTTTTTAGTTGCATCAGAAACCCCTTGAAGGGAAATTCGGACTGACCGTAAAACGATAGGAATTATTTAGTTGAAACAGTACTAGTAAGTACAAATAGTGAACAAACAGACATCGTTTTCAGAAAAAAGCTTGAAATACGAAACTGTTGAGCTTTATTAACATCACAAGAACCGGATGGAAGCCGTATACACCTTGCTGTCTTTACCTGAATCGAAAGGGTAACTTTCATTTCAAATTCCCTTTCCGAGTGAGGCTGTGGCACCTTCACAAAGTAAAGTACTGTAAAATTATGATGATGATATTCGATATTTTGTTGTTCCCTGGAAGATAAAAAGAGCTCAGATATAGCTGTCGGTATACCTACCTACCTGTACAGGTGTACAATATACGATAACAGCACTTCGTCTTTTTTACACCCCTAGAGGTGAGGAGGTAGGTAGGTAGGTACTGTTAGTGACCGCCTTCGTTTTCATTGAAAATGTTATTTTTGAAGAGCACTTCCTGTTTTTTTTTATCATGAGAAGAGAGAGCATGAGTTTTGAATAAACAGTTTCCGTTATAGAAATTGTGATGTGTCGCTGAAAAAAACGCAATTTTATTAGTAAGAAATTTATGTGCATGCCTCTGATCAATATATTAAGCATGTAAATAAGATCGAGCCATTTTGACTCTATCATATAAAAGTAATTAACAATTAGATGGGGTGTTCGCTGCGAGGAGGGTAGAGCTTTGGGCTATCGTGGGAAATGGTGCTTTCTGGTCCTCACACCGCTGCCACGCGACTCGCAAAAGCCTATATTGTGTTACTGTATCGTATCGAGCTCGGGGATTTGTAGTTTCATCAAACAGTGTAGGTACCTACCTATCTTTTCAATTTTTACAATTCAATTTTTTCACGAGGGCTTACAAAGCAAGTAACCTCTATGAACTTATTTTCATAAGTGCTCTAAGCTACACAATATGAAAAACTATATAAAACAAATTGTGACAACATTATGCACCTACACATACCTACTGACAATTTACCATTTATTCAATACTGACCGATGACCGTTGCGGTTGTCGATTTGCATTTTTCTAAACGAACAGAAGCAGGCGGGAAGACAGACTGAGAGTCATTGTCTTGTTGTTAATATTAGAGTTTCACATTTTGCAGCACGCAATAAAACTAAATTAACTTATTTTAGGTGTAATCGGAACTTGTCGTGGACTCCCGTCGACGATTTTTTGGTTCTAAATAAAACCAGCGCGCTCCTCTGGCTTATCGTATGGTGGAAATACTTGAAAATTTGGTGAATCGGCAAAGACATCTTTTTTATGGTTGTGTGATAGGAATACTTAATTACCCGACCGAAAATGTCGGGAGACGTACAACCGAGGAAGCGTAAAGACAAAAAACGAAAGAAAGGTAAGAAACATGTGAATATTTTTAAATGAATAGTTTTCTTGTCTATTTTTAATTATGCATGGAATGCGCATGGTGTTGTATAGGTGCAAACTATTATTTCGTGGTTTTCCTTTCGTTTTTCTAGAGGAAAGCACAGATCAAGTTCCGCCACAATTTCAAACGCCTTCAACTCCACCGGCGAGCGAAGATATCAATATCCACGTTCACAAAGACGAAGGAACAGGTGGTGGAATATGCGCTAAAATAGTCTTCTTCTTTCTGTTTTCTGCCCTTGCTGTACTGATCGGTTTGATTATAACAGAACATCGAGGGCTGACCGACCGTAAGTTCTTTGAAAATTTGAAACAAAAAGCGTTAATATGATACAGGTGTCCGGTGTTAAATCGCAAACATTTTGCCAGTCGATAGAACCATAGAGCATCAAAAAGTAAGTGGACGTTCTTCAGAACACTTTGTTCAAAAATCTACAGTAATTGAAATACAGCCCTTGAAAGTTAAGGTTAAATGGATTCAAATATCGTTTTCCTCACATAATTTTCATACCGGTGAACCAATTTTCTCCCACTTTTGAATCCCCCAAAACTGACAGCGAAGAATTTTGACACACTGATCCAGTGGCATGGATATTGGGGGGTCGTCTCTGTTATCTATCTCCTCTAATTTCTACGTCACTGACTATTTTGCAAAAATGCTCAGGTACCTATTTGGGCTCTTAGATCAATTTATGAGAAAATGTTGCTTTTGACAAATTTTGACTAGAGGCTCAGTTTTCCAGATATTTGAATCCAATTGTTTGAACAACATCTCGAAAATACCATTTTTTAGAGCTTAGAAATTCAAATCCAGAAAATTCATGATTTGTTCACTAAAATAGATTTTCTATGCGTTTCAAGTTGAACAATCATTATTTCAGCTGAGATTCAACAAGTTTCCCAAAAAATTAAATTTCACTTCCCTTGAAATGGTGTTTTACAGGTGTTTTTCAAACATTCAGATTCAAATACGTATCTCGAAAACGAAGCCTCTTAATCAAAATTTGTCAAGTGGGACTTTTTCTTCTGAATTGATCGTAGAATCTGAATACCCAAACATTTTTGCAAAATAATCAGTGGCGTAGAAATTCGGGAAATAAGAGCCACCGGCTGGGCCGAGCCCACCAGTATCATCGTCCTAGTAATGTTACCAAAAACACTGAACCGTCATGACTAATAATTTCACACTGTCATTAGCCACCGAGTTGTTATGAAATTTTTTGACAACGTCACATTTGACTTCTTTTTATGATATAATTGATAAAATATCACTTTTGCTTCAAATCTGGCAAGTTAATTTAGCCAAGTGTCTCCTTCATGCTTTGTTGTCCCTCATTAACAACAAGCCCTCGCGATCCGCTTGGCCGAAATTATCGAGATATTTCAAACACTTGTGCCCGTATTCATAGTCGTTGTCAAGTACACCTTTTCCAATAAGTACCGCTTTCAATCAAGCTGTAACTCAAGTACGAATTCTGTTTCATAGACATAACTTCGTCTTTCCTCGAGGAATACCATTTCACGAGAATAGCCAAAAATATGTCCGTGAAAGAGAAATCGTACTTGAGTTACAGCTTGATAAAAAGTGATACTTCAACAAGGTGCACTTGACAACGACTATGAATACGGGAATTATTGATATTACTGTTGACAATCATGTATACAAAATTCGAGACAATTTGATTCAACGGTATGAAAAGTATGTGAGAAAAACAATATCTCAGTCCCAGCTCGGACGGCTGTATCTCAGTTGTTGTACGTTTTTGATAAAAGTGTTCTGAAGAATTGTCCACTCATTTTTTGTGCTCTATCGACTGGCAAGATGTTTGCTATTAACCACCCTGTATACGAGGTGCTTCAGTTCTTGATACATCAATTTAGGAGGTGATGAGAATGGACAATGAAGAAGACTTTCTCAAAAAAGTCTATTGAACAATAATTTCACGTTCCATCAAAAGTTTCTAGGAGCGTAAATAATGAGGAGAGAAGTGCCCCCTCCCCCCCCCCTATTCCTAACCCCACTGGTATTTTTTGAAAATTAATCCAAATTTTGAATTTTCCGCTCAATTTTGAAGTGAATTGATCTTGCAAAATTTCACTAGAGGCTTCGTTTTCGAGATATTTGAATTCAGATGTTTGAAAAATAAAAAAAAAACACTCTCAAAGGCCTTTAAATCAAAATTAACCAAACTCATGATTTTTTCACTGAATTTAAGTTTTCTAGGTGTTTTAAATTGAGAAACCACCAATTTATCTGAGAAATAAGCACGTTTTCAGAAAGTAAAATTTTTAGGCTCTTCAACGTATGGTGTTTTTGAAACGTTTTCCAAAGTTTCGAATCCAAGTATCTCGAAAACCAAGCCTCTCATCAAAATTTTGCAGAAGTAACTTTCTTCTAAATTGAACGTTTAATTAAAAAATATGAACAATTTTCAAAGATAGTTGGGAGGGTTGAAAATAGGGGAATAGGGGTGAGTAGAGGCCACTTCCTCATTACCTACGTCCCTGAAAAATGTTGATGAAACGTAGTAGGTACCGTAGTATGAAACGTTTTATGGAAAAAAACATTTATTATTTATGTTTGACTTTGAAACGCTATAGGTATCTTCCTTATTAAAGAAGTCTCCTTTATTTTTGATTCTCTATCACCTACTAACATTATTGTAATTAAAACCGAACCACCTTGTTCTGGACCAAATAAATTTGGACAACGCTCGACTATAAATTTCTTTCATCAAATTACCAGAAGAATCAGAACCACTTTGCGATATTCAGTTTCATAAAAGAGATACAGTCCTCCAAATTTTGAAATAAATAGTCGATTTTTCAGGTAACTTTTAAGCCGTTCAACGTAGTTTACTTAATCAAGTCTCTATCGAACAGTGATAGAGGATCTCGCACGATTATTATGGAAAATGGCTCCGGGTTAAATTCTCTGAATTTTTGATATGTTGTAGCTCATGAGATACTTATCAAATACCGTGAACCCTAAACTCGAATAATGAACAGTTTTTTACCCACAGGGGGTTGAAGTTGGAGGTTTTGACGGCTTCAAAAGGATATTATGACGTTGATATAAGCTTTTTATTTGGTTTCTCTTCAAGTTGTGTTTCATGCTAAATAATGTATTCATTTGACAGAAAAATGTCAACCATCTCCTCCACCCCCAACCCTTATCTACCATCATTAATTTTGAGATCACTCTCAAAAGCCATGCAGATTATTGCAGATGGCTTCTGTAATTTAAATTATGAATTTTGACATGAAAATTATTTTCCACCCCTAATGTTGGGGTGCCAATTTTCCAATTTTCCTCGGTTAATTTGGCTGAATTTTTGGTATTGTGTACTTCTAATTCTGCTGAACAAAAAGTTCTAATGCCCAAACTTATTCCTGTGGACTGTTTTTGTTCCACAGAGGACTGAATTTGAATATTTGAGAGCATAAATATTGAACTTCAGTCCCCTGTAGAACAAAAATTGTTCATAGGAATAAGTTTTGGCATGAAAACTTTTTGTTCAGCAGAATTAGAAGTACACAATACCAAAAATTCAGCCAAATTGACCAAGGAAAATTGGAAAATCGGCACCCCAACATTAGGGGTGGAAAATAATTTTCAAGTCAAAATTCATAATTTAAATCACAGAATAGCAGCCATCTGCATGGCTTTTGAGAGTAATCTCGAATTTTCTCATGATAGATAGGGGTCGGGGGTGGAGGAGGGGGTTAATATTTTTCTGTCAAATAAATACATTTAGCATGAGACACAACTTTTTTTCTATTATTATTATTATATTATTGAAGAGACAACAACTTGAAGAGAGACCAAATAAAAAGATTTTATTTACGTCAGAATATCATTTTTAAGCCGTCAAAACCTCCAACTTCAACCCTCTGTGGGTAAAAAACTGTCCATTATTTGAGTTTGGGGTTCACGGTATTTGATAAGTATCTCATGAGCTACAACATATCAAAAATTCAGAGAATTTAACCGGGAACCATTTTCCATAAGAATCGTGCAACCGGGACCGATTTTCCAAAAGGACAATCGGGGTCCTTTTTGAATTTTGCATTCAATTAAGAAATAGAGGTTACTCTTATGAATTTTTCATTACAACCTTGGCTTTCGAGATATTTGAGTGTCAAATGTTTGAAAAAAACTTCTGGAAAACGGCGATTTCGAGGGCCTAAAAATTTAAATCTAAGAAAATTATGATATCTCCACTGAAATAGGTTTTCTAAGCGTTTTGAATCAAGGAACCATCGATTAAGCTGAGGAACAAGTTTTCAGATTTTTTTTTCCGTTTCAAATTATATGTAGATATACTTTATTGGGGCATATTTACAGTTCATCAATTTCGAAAAGAGTTGCCACGTTGAATTTCGATGCTGACCCGTTGTTGTAAAAATTGAAACGAGCGCGGCTCAAATGTTTTCTGCTGGAGGCGTTTCCCAATAATTTTCAAAAGGTGGTACGCTTCAGTGCCCCATGAACCCACTGTTTCGAAACCTAGTGGTAAAAAATGGTCCTGGGAAGAGAGTGATGAGCACTACGTCCTTTTATTTTTCTCAGCTGTGTTTGCGGCAGATCGAGGTTCATTGGACGACGCGTGAATGTAGGTTTGTGCCTGAGTATCAACGACGGTGACGTCTCAGACCAGCATACGACCCTCGAGGCCTCGAGTCCCAAGTAGTTAAACTCATGCTATCAGGCCGCTTTCCATCCTTTCGGCAAAGACCAAGGTTCAAGTCTGGAGGGGATGCCAGCAGAAGTAAGGGCCCGGTGAAAAATCTCGTTTAGCTGAGAATGGCATGTGCGTCTACCGAATTCATTGCAGCTTAATCCATGTCTTCCATAAACACCAACTGGCGAACCTTAGCGGCAGTTGTGTTGAACGCAAAGGTAGCATCCAAGTCGCAGACCTTTTTATTTTTTATCTTTAGCTCTTGAAATAGGTGTTTTCGAGATGTTTTTCAGATATTCAGGCTCAAATATTTCAAAAATTAGGCTTCGAATCAAAATTTTACAAATCCCGGCGGTAGCTCGGTGGGCTCCGTCTCTGGCTTCAAACCCAGAGGTCCGGAGTTCAAATCCCGCCGAGGCAGGTGAATTTTCTCCATGGGCTCTCTAGTACTTTGACGTGTACTAACCGAGCGGTCACGTCAAGGGAAAAGGGTGAAACGGAGGAAGTCACCGAAAAAAGAGCGCTAATAAAGCATGTACTTGATGTGCCCCCAAATACAAAAAAAAATACAAGAGTAATTTAAATTGACTCTAGAATGTAAAAATATAGAAATATGTAATTTTCAAAAATAACTAGGAGAATAAAAAATTAGGGGAAAAATGAAGCATTCTCATTATCCAAGTTCCCGAAAAATTATATTAAAACGCGTTATTATTATTCGATAGAGATTTATTCCAGTAAACGTTGGCTCAAATTTGAACAAAATTAGTTGAACGGTTCAAAAGTTATGCAAAAAAAACTTAGTTTCTCAGATGATTTGATGAAAGGAATTTATAGCTGAGCGTTGTTCAGTTTATTCTGGGATACCTGTGTACATACATATATTTAGTTGTAACCTCTTTTACCCGCCTGAGCGTCGAGGTATTGGTCGCATTAATAACCTAAATATTTCTGCAGTTGATACAGTAGACACAGAGTCACGTTTTTCACAAATATTCGAAGGATGGATCGATAATAGTGTGGGTCACGATGATCACGATGACCATTTAGAGCATTCCTTGGAACATGATGAAGACGACCACGACGAACACGGCGTTGAATCTCGTGAAGTAAGCGAAGGTGATGAACACGACGAACACGAAGAAGAAGTCTCAGATGGAAAAAGCCACGCAGACGATGAGGAAGATGCCACCGAAGAAGACGAAGAACAAGAAATCACTGAAGAATCGGTATTAGAGTCAGAAGAAGACGCAGAACAAGAGGACGACGAAGAAGAAGATGAAAGTGTCACGAAATATGATGAGGACGAGGAAGAAGAACAAGAACCTTCTGATGAACAAGAAGAGCAAGAAGAATCTGAAGAACAAGAACTAGAGCCATCAGAAGAACAAGAAGCATCAGAGGAACAAGAAATATCAGAAGAACAGGAAGCATCAGAAGAAGCCGCTGAAGATGACGAAGAGGATGCTGTTAATTCCGATTCCAAAGAACCGGCTGAATCTCAAGAAGAACAAGAAACGGTCGATGATGATGATGATGATGATGCTGATGACAAACCCGAAGAAAGCACAGAAAACGATGTTGTGAGTAATTGCAAGGACTACCTAATAGACATTCAAATCGTGATCGTTATTTCAGGAGGATCAAGCTCATGATGATGATGATGAGACGCCAGATAATCAAGAAGACATAGACAACGAAAACGCAGAAGATAATTCACGAAGTAAGTAGTAGTGGTAGAACAATGTGACTTGGTTGGTTCATATAAATAATGTAATAAAATTATTATAAAAGGGGAAATGCAAACTGTTGAGAGCTACTGTATGTTGCAGTGGCTGTAAAGATTGGTGTTGGCGTTGCTCTTTTGGTTGTAGCACACGTCGTTCTGGTTAGAAAATGGAAGACCGGTTAGTAATGCATGTTGTTTATGTTTCTTCAATTAATTCAAAATTACTGTACATGTTGTAAACCTATGCCTCTATGCTTTAATCTTTGCAACTAACAATTTGCATTTCCTGATATTTAATATAAAATGATGTTCTCATGAGTCTTATCACACATCCTTGCGGTGCGCTTCTGTAGGAGTGGGACAACCACATTATGCTTACAGCCGCTAATACATTGAATACCGAGATACATATTTCGTACTGTTAATTTTTTTCCATGAAGCAAGTACGCAAGAACTACCAACAGAAACGCAAGGACCAATTCCAGATCTTACTAGAAGAAACACAATTGTAGTGCCACCAAGTTTTCAAGAAGTTCAACATGACATTGACGATGCCGGTGAAGAAGGTACTGAGATTTCGCTGTTGCCAGTTATAATCACATCATTTTATCATTTAAGTATACTCAGACGAAGAAGAAGAGGACGAAGAAGAAGTTGAAGAAGTGGCAAGTGAAGATGACAAGCCAGTGCAGAAATCAATTAAAACAAAATATCAAGAATTAAGATCTACCTATTCTCGATCTCTAACGCCTGATAACGAAAAGGAACGTCGAGAACAATTCGCTGCAACGGAAGATTATGAAGAAGGCGAGGAAGTCGAAGAAGAGGAAGAAGACATTGAAGAAGACGACGACGACGAGGAGGAGGAGGAGGAGGAGGAAGAAGAGAACGACGAGGAGGAAGACTATGAAAGAGATGAAGAGTTGCTCAAGCGATTGGAAGCTAAATATGGTAAAATGGAAGGTGGCCACCAAACTGAACCTCAAGAAGAATTCAATGAGACATTTTTCTCCTGGAAACGTAATATTTGTCAAAACTTCAACTGGTGACATTCGTTTCGACCATGATTCAAAAAGCATTGAATTCTACAAATCTTTCTATGGTGTAAACTTTACCGTAACGAATTTTATATGAACCAACCGCTTTCTTGCTCTCTTTCTGCGATAGTTGCAGTAGCAGTGATGCAATTATTTTATAGGTGTGAACGTGCATCCAGATAATGAGCCTGAAGAGTCGGACTCGGACCGACAATCCGATGATGTTGACACTTACGAGTATGAAAATATCACGAATAAAGACGATTGGCAGATAAAGGAAAAACTGGACGAAGCCCAGAAAACCTCTCAAAACGTAAGATATTCACACAACTTGCAGCAATATAACTACAACATGACGATAAATTTGATTTTCTTAGGAATGATTTGAGGGATAATTCCATTTTTTTTTGCTATAGCTTGATCATTTTTAAGCACGTTTTATTATTTTTTTTCGTAGGTTTGTGTGTATTTTATTAATGGATTCCTGTTTTACTTGGAGTGTTATTAAAAACGTGTTATTTAAAAAAGTTTTGATCCTAACTAAATGCGCGCGTAATATTTTGGTACAATCGATATTATTTATATAACTTTTGTCGACAATTTTTATTCATCTTATTCCGCACTTGTCCATCTATTAATAAAAATTGTGGATAAAATACATAATCATTACAATAGGTACCTACTATAATACCTAGTAAACAAGAGTGGTAATGTTTTGTTTATCAACTAATTTTTAGCTTTTTTTTTGTCTAATACAATCTGATCCCGTACCATAGAATGCAGCCTATGCTATTAAGCTTTTTGATGTTCTCCTCAAGAATTATCCCTCTTCACCGAGAAGCCTATATGGAAAAGCGCAAGCTTTGGATTTACTGGCAGACCAAAGGAGAAGTAATGATATTTTACAGCAAGCCATTGCGACTTACTTACAAGTTTTAAAGCTCGAATATATCCCTGATGCGCTGTTTCAAGCAGCAGCAGATCGATGCGTTAATCGCATGAGATTTATCGGTACGTAATACCATTGTGTAATACTGTGTGCATAGTAGTCGCAGGTACGAAAATACATAGGTACCTTGAAGGAAAGGTGATCCAAATAAGTTCCCTGGTTTTGCTTACTTTTGTGCTAATAATCTATAGGTACTTTATCAGAAAGAACCCAAACCATGGCCTGCACAAGGATCATGACGGTCTGATGTCACGCACAGCGTGACATGCTGACTAGAGATGCAACGGATAGTGATTTGGCCGGATACCGGATATCCGGTGTGCCTCTTGGCCGGATAGCCGGTTACACGGCCAAATTATCCGGCCTAAATTAGGCACTCCGGATTCCTACATTTGACGAGGTAGCAGTGGAGAAAACCAACAAAAAGGAAACAGCTTTGAAGAAAAGCAAAATTGTCAATGAGGTTGATAGTTTTTTGAAAACAGCACGGATTGACAGAAACAGCGATTCTTACGCATGGTGGTCTATCAACTCTAGTTCTAGTTTGCGAAGATTTACCTCTCAGCTCCCTGTAGCAGCGTATACAGCTAGAGTTTCTTCTCGGAAGCTGGTAACGTGTACGATAATAAACGGGATCGGCTCCTACCTTTGAATGCAAAAAAGGTTGTATTTATCCACCACAATTTGCCACTTCTTGATTTCAAATATTAGGCTAGGGAAGGCCAGAAATTTTTTCTTTTCTCTTACTTTTGTGTTAATGACTTGATTTTATAATCAAAGTTACAATGTAATATGTTTTTTGCTAGCCATAAACAATAAACAACCCATCAAGGGCTTCGGCTTGCTTTTCTGCCATAGTCATATTAAAAATAGGGGGTCTAAAGTTTGAAGTGGATTCCGACCCACCCTTGAATAGAAACAGCCAATCACTATTCCAGAGAGAGCTTTCGAAGGCCGAAGTACTCGGAAGGTTGCCCAGAACTTTGCCGAGGGGGATTTGGCGCCGGTATCCCGCCTTCAAGTGGGCCCCACCACAGCGTATACTTGTTGATGAAAAGATTTGAAAAAACTGTTGAGAGTTGGTACCTACTGCCTATTTCGCAATGCTCTCCAACGGTTTCAGGGAATATACGGAATACTATAAAGTTAATGTTAATACAGGAAAAGAAGATAGGGAAGTGGTGATAAATAAAATGTATCGATCTTTTCAATTTTTTGTGACTATCCGGTACCGGCCGGATATCAAAACACTATCCGGCCGGATAGCCGGATACTAATAAAATGGCCGGATACCGGGTAGTAACCGGATATCCGTTGCATCTCTAATGCTGACTATTGCTTACAGCGTGACATGCTTGGCCTTGTATGATGTCACGTGCACACAACCTACTGGATAGATAGATTTCGGTCTTGTTTTTGTTTCCATTGTTCCGCCACTGGCACTGGCATGGATTGTCGTACAGTTGTCGTACAGTTACAGTGTTGTCCGCCCATGTACTTTCGTACTTGCGATTACTATAGAGTATAGATAGCTGGTCACAAAACAAACAAAAAATACCTACCTACTGGTAAATTTTATGTTTCAGGTAGGCATAATCAAGCTATTGATGTGCACAATTTGCTAATACAGCGTTTTCCTCACGATCCAAAGCATCTTAATCAATTAACCATTACTTGTCTAACTGCCAATAGGTACCTACTTATTTAATATCAAAACTCACAAAAAAATTAATGATCGCAAAAATTGTGAATTGAAAAACCATTTCTATTTTAGGGTAAACAAGGCCAGGACGGTACTGATCGAAACACTAAGAAAATATCCGGAAGATGGATTAGCATTGGTTCATTACGGATTCATTTTGAAAACTACCGACAACAATTTGAATGAATCAGTTGTGTATTTAAAAAAAGGAATCAAGAGTAAAGAACCTGGCGTGATCGATGGACGCTTTTATTTTCACTTGGGAGATGCCCTGTCGCGTTTAGGAAGGAATGAAGAGGCAATGAAGGTGAAGTGAAACTCTAGAAGAATATAGTACATTTGGAAATTGTTGAATTTTTGTTTTAGATCTATGAAGAAGCAGTCCACTACAAGCTTTTTCTGTCCAAGTATCAGCGTTCACTGTACAACGTACCGCATTTGAAACCCCAACCGTGGTGGTCTAAAGAAGAAACGCCCTATGATGGTTTGTATTTGGCCCTCGAACAGAACTGGAAACAGATCCGTGATGAAGGTTTAGCCGTCCTGAGCGAAGCTGGTCGCTTTGAGAACGAATCGGAAAATTTGAGGGACACTGGCGATTGGAAACAGTTCGAATTGTTTGCAAGAGGCCAGAAAAACGTGGCAAATTGCAAGAAGTGTCCCATCACCTGCAAAATTATCAATAGCGTACCTGATGCCCGAGGATGCAAGAGAGGACAAACTAAATTTAGCGTTATGCATCCTGAGACGCACGTGTGGCCGCATTGTGGACCCACTAATTGCAGACTAAGAATACATTTAGGCTTACAAGTTCCTCCTGACACTTACATCCGAGTCACAGATGAAATTAGGTGAAGTATCATTTTAAAACTAGGACTTTTAGAAATTCATTATTACTGTCTGCCTTTCAGGAGTTGGGAGAACGGAAAAGTCCTCATTTTTGATGATAGTTTTGAGCATGAAGTATGGCACAATGGAACTACATTTCGGTTAATACTGATAGTAGACGTCTGGCACCCAGAGCTTACTGCAAACCAAAAACGGAGTCTTCCAGCAATATGATTTTTTTTATGTAAAAATCTAATTTTCCAAATAAATTTCCAACAAACGTTATTTTCAATGCATTTTTTTTATTTTGCTCGAACAGTACAACATATTATTTTTAGCACGAGATGTGATCGTGAATTTTTAGTTAAGGTACTGCATAAAAAAATGAAAAGACATCATAACTTGAATAACCGGCAATTCGTCTATATAAATTTGTTTTATGAAATGCAATACACAAAAAGACAGTTCCAGTCAGCACAGACCAGACAAATAATTGTTCAATACATAATAACTACCCGTAACAAAAAACGATTTACATACAAAAAGAATAATTATATAAAATACTAGGAATACTTTAGCAAAATATTGAGGGAAAAAACAATTGAAAGCTTAAGAATTTTCTTTAGAACGGCTTGTAGGCCGCAGGGAATTTCGATGGGAAGTTCCTCTGATAGTGCTGAACTAAATGATCCCATTCATTCAGTTTGCACAGCTCGATGATTTTCTCTTCGAGATCCTTATTGGGTTTGTCTTCCTGCAGTCTTATGGTGTATTTCAACATCCTTCCGTATTGCTTGTACACTTTGGCGTGCCACAGTACGAAATATATGATGTAAGGAGTTACAACCTGAAACAGCACAGTGTGAAAACCAGCCAATACTGAGAAAATTTTAGCCAACTAGTTTACCTTGGAATCAGTCGGATCTGTGAACCTCAGCAGATTTTTCCAGATCTTTGATATCGCTTCTATTTGATCGCCGGGCTCGGCATCATAGATGCGACATAAAGCTATGCCTTTGCGGCACAAGCACTCGAACAAAACGTTCTTTTGTTGTTCCATGGTAATTTTGATCTTGGACGCGTCTGGACGTAAGTCCGTTTTTGTCGCCATAAAAGCAAGCACGGTTTCTTCGTTCAAAATATCGAGGGCGTTATGGCAGATGCTGATAATTTTCTGATTGTTAGCTATGTAGTTGCTAGGCACGGTTGTTTCCTTCAAAGGTGGGAAAGCGCGTTTCACATCTAAAGGATCTAAACTTTGTAAATAAGCAGTGTGCAACTGAAGATGGTCGGGATATTCCTGAGAGAATTCTTCATAAAGCTTTTCGGCAGTAGCAGCATCACCTGCAAAATCGAGTTGATCAGTACCTGTGCTGTTTCTTTTATCAAGAAAACTCACTCATTTTACTCAAAAGAGACACTTTTAAATCTCTGATGGATTCTTTGCACTCGTCATACTTAGTTTTCTCATTACCACCATTGTTTGTACTGTTTGGAGAATTGCTGTTATTGTTACTGTTATTGTTGGCGTTGCTGCTGCTACCATTTGGGTGTTTTTTGTTAGAATCGCATAGGATGTATTTGACGGGATAAACGTCGACTTTCTTGCCTAGATCATCTTTACAATACGTTATATAACCAGTTAGAAATTGTGCTGGATTATTTGTTTTGGGAAGGAACTTGTCTGATGCCAATGGTGAAATGTAGAAAGGTACAGTCGTGGAATGTAACGAGCTAACTACGTTGTACTTTTTCCCATTAATCACAGCTTGAGAGTATGAGCTGTAAACGTCCAGAGTCAAATTGGCGCTGAGTTTTTGAGCCAGGAGAATAGGAACGTCACTCAATTTATCCAGGTACTCCTTCTTTTCATGCCTCACTTGAAGCCTAATTACGTAATCTCCTTTCTCCAATTTGATAGAATACTGCAAACAAACAGACAGTGAGCAGTTTAAAGGAAGAAAGTCGCATGTTAGTAGAGTTTAAAATGTTACTACTGGACCACTTTGAGTAGCATGAATATTTCACCAAAAATTTCATAAATAAATAAATAAACTAAATAATGATACAGTTTTTTCTTAACACCTTAAAATGAATCTAAAGATCTCTAGACCACCAAAATTGGGGGCACAAAAAAAATCGTGGAAAATTAGGGGAAGAAAGTCCCCATAATATTAAATGCATGCTTCAATAGTGAATCAGGTGTAGTTGTTATTATCATCAATATCATTATTATTCACAAAAAATTCGTCTGCGGCGCTACTACGGAGGGGCTCCAAAGGGTTTGGCTTCCGGGCCCAAAATTTGAAGTTACGCCACTGGTCTTGATTTAAACTGATCAAAAGTATTGAAAATCCTCTTCTGTTATCATGATTTCCACCTCTCCCCTCATTGTCCTCCGACCCCTGAGACCACAGCGATTCATCACTTGAATTTTTTCAGGATTTTTTCGTTATACCTCTGGTCTTAATTCTCAACCAATAAGTATATTCCGTTCACTTTTTATTTTCAGTAGAATAACTTTTTGGAGCAAAAATAAAGTGATAAGCTGGGGCGCTGGGAGGATACGGCTGATGGCCGGTGATAGTTTCGCTCCAAAACTTTGCAGTTGCCATCAGCCGTAGCCCCCCCCCCCCCTCCCCCGCTTGTCACTTTATTTTTGCTCCAAAAGTCATTCTACTTAATTCAAAACGTGAACGGCATATAATGTGAAGTTTCAAAGATGAATTCCGTTGTCGTGATTTCTATCCCTCGCCCATTTCTACCCAAAAACCACCTCAATTCAACACTTTTTTCAACGCATTTTTTTCGACATTTTTTTCTTTCCTCCGCTAGTCCTGATATGTGTTTTTTTCGTATTAGGTTTTCCACCTTTCAAAAAAATTTTTTTCATTTGCTACAAATTTTGCAGGTACATACTCCTATTTTACTCTCCGTTATTTTGGAAAAGTCTTGGTTATATAAACCGATGCATGTTCTTTCCACCATTCCAAAGGGTTTTCCGTTCTTTTCTTACACGTATTTGTTCATTTTCTTTACTGAATTAAGTGGGCAGTTTTTTTTTATCAAAATCGTCCCATATAAATAGATGAACCAGCAACGCATTAGTCAGTCAACTTCTATTTCAATGTGTTTTTTTTCTTTGTGTTGAAAATCTATTTCTGAAGCCAATCATATCACTCATCTATCACTTTTACTTTTTCGAAGGAAATTTTATTTGAATCAAGTTAGTTGAATTAAATCAAGGATCAAGAAAAGTGCCCATAGCGAAAATGTTACTGTCTTCAATGTTCATAACTCGCTTGTTTATTTGGTCAATAATTTATATTAGAGACATACCTAGAAACGGTAGAACCTGTCGTATAAAATATGACCCACGACATGTTGTGGTTTGATACGAGAGCTAATCAGGAAAAAAAATATATATAAAAAATAGTCAACTCATTCAAGAGCTATGCCACTTTGAATGCGACTGAAATTTTTGGGTGGGCCATTTCAATAGGGTGATTCCATTAAATTCGTTCACCTGATCACCGGCAGGCAGCGCAAGGGTCGATAGTTATGTTTTGACGTTTGTTGTGGAATTGCATTGGGGATTGGGGCCCATAACAGGTGTAAAGCATTGTTAGAATGATAGAATGATTAGAAATCACAATCTTGATCTCGTAAACGCCGAACAAAACAGTATGTGAACAAAACACGTAAAAATTACAGTATTAAGTGAGGTTAGTCCGGTTGACGTTGACTCCAACATGGATGAAACTTGACAGATGACAATGACACTATTGACGTTTTGCCATAAACTCCCTCTACATGCAATCACCCTATTGGTGCGCTGTTTATTACGACACCATCATTGTGTACGAAGAAATACAAAACGGTAAAAAAAAATCTGTTTGAAGAGTGCTTTCGAGTAAAAAAATAATTACTCTGATCGAACCACCACAAACCGATATACAAACGATTCCAAGATATCAAAGGTGTCCATCTTTGGAGGCGCCACCTCGCGTTCCTGTACGACTCCTTGAGTGGCCTTTTTTCTAGAAAACTTTGTTTTGGCCTTATCTATGACCACAGCAAAAAAAGCATATTATAATTATAACGGGCGCCGTGTCAGCTTCATGTGGTGCAACTCTGTGTCAAAACCCGCACGGCAGCGGAATAGCAATTCATGTCGTACAACTTTGAGACACTCTGACGGCTAAACTAAAGAAGGGAGGCCTATGCTACCACGGACATTTTTGTAGATAACTTGATCCTCTACAACTTCTTGCCTAAAAACTTTCTCCTACCTATCATAGTTTACCCGGAAAACAGGGAAAAAGGTCGCGGCGCACGATAAATTTGGTTTCTGGTCGTCTTCAGGAGGCCTTTTGAGGATGTTCCGCCAAGCGAATTTTGGCGAACTTTTGGCTAGAATGTTCTCACATGATGTACTTTCGGATAAAGTTGGTCAGAAAAAGTTAGAATGAACTTGACGGTTAAGTTGAAAAATGTAGGTTAAGCTGCAGGCCTATGTAAGAATAGATCGGATTATAGTCGGAAAAAACCGAGGAATGTACTTTTTTCTTTGATTGGATTTTTGGCTCTATTTTGGTCGTTTTTAAATGATTTTGCATGTGCCAATTGCTTTGGTCCAGAAATGAATGACACTTGGATGCCTATAACAAGGTGATTCATAGATGTTTTTTGTAAGGTGATTTTCAACGATTTTTTTGCTCCCAATTTTGGTGATCTAGAGATCTTTGGATTAATTTTGAGGTGTTTGCAAAAAGCTGTATCATTATTGAGTTTCTTTGATTTATTCATGAAATTGTTGATGAAATCCTCATGCTACTCGAAGTGATCCAGTAGAATCATTTTATACTTTACTCATGTTTTAGTAACGAACCTTTGAAGGATATGCATCTCCGCTTCCTAAAAGCTGTTTAGTGGAATCAAACAAAAGCCAGAGTTGCGATTCGAATTCCGACTCGTACAGGACATTACTGAGCAAAGCCAAGTTTGGCGAAACATCCGTGGCTTTGGTTATGGAAAAGTGGTATACCAACACGAGCTCGTAGATCTGACGATTGGGCGGGATAACATCTCTGGAAGTCAGCGGGGTAACTTTACCTTCACTTGGTCTATAATGAAGGAACAAATCATTATGAAAAGCATAGATGGAGACAGCGCGAATTTACTTCAAAACTTGGACGGAATTTTTCAGAGTGATCGACGGTGATATCTCTTCGCCTTGCAGTGACGTCACTTCCACCATGTGCACACCATCGGCCGCATGCATTGTTACCGACTGCTGGTTGGGCTTGACACCGTAAAACGAGATGGAATAGTCCAACACTACTTCGCCCAAATTGGCCCAGTACTTGGCCAAAACAACTTCCAAGATCGCATTGCCACGGACCTGGAAACTCAACGTCGAGTCGGCGTTGGAGGTGACGTTGAGGGCCTTGTTGCATTCCAGCGTTTTGCAGCTCTGCTTCGGTAAGATGTGCATGGAATGCACGACAAACCGGCCATGCCCGTTCGGTTCACTCGCCGTGGCCCTCAAAACTGCCCACGTCGCAAAATGCGGCACGACAAAGAAATGCCGTTTGATCGTGTTTGGCTTGAATGCTATCGAACTGAAGGCGACGATGTGTTTCGGACTGAGCACGGCTTCTGGTTGGATGATCGTCACGGGAATTTTGAAAACGGGACCTTTCTGCACGCAAGCGACGTCAAACGCCTCCACGAAAGTGCTGTGCACGCCCACAGGAAGGAAACTGGGATCGAGTTGAACTGCGAACACCCTGCTGGCATTTGACAAATCCAAATGCGTCGGACAAGTGACGAAATTTGAGCTGCACACCAGCACCAGCTTCATGTTGAACTTGATTTTGACTTCGGGTGCCACGTTGTCGGTGTCCAAGAAGTGCGGCTCGATTGAAATGTTATGCGAAGACGCCACATTAGTGTGCTTCGAACGAATGTACAAACCCTTGGCGTTTCCAGAGCCGCAGGTCACTTGGAAACGGACGTTGCTCTCTTGGACGTTGTGATATTCGAGCAGGAAATCGAAGCATTTTTCAACTTGCAGAAGGCCGTTGCCTTGGGCGAACACTTCGACATCTTTCAGCACGGTGGCGGTGTTCTCGATGGCCCGCTTTATGCTGTAGGGCGAGTAAGTCACGTCTTTTTGCGTCAAGCCCGAAATAAGAACGCCGACGGCCCCGGCGACGTGCGGCGATGCCATCGATGTGCCGTTCATCAGCTGGGAATAGCGCAGCGTCCAATTGGGAACGGACGTCACCGCCCCTCCTGGGGCACAAACCGTCACCCCTATGGCGCCGTCAATGCAAGGACCTCGCGATGACCACGTGAACGGCATACCTTCAAAAACACAAGTTCACCGTGACTCACTTTGACTGGCTCGACCACTTTACTTTGACACCTTTACTTTTGATGGGGTCTAGGACAACGGATTTAGGATATGACTGAGAAGTGAGAAGCTACGAAATAAACAACTGAACGTCAATTGAAGTTGAGCACTAATAATAAAAAACTCGCAGTAGCTACTTACCAACTTTTGAGCTAGATTGACCCATGCTTTAACAATGTTTCAGATGGCTTTTCACGTGACAAGTGCATACAGCATTCATACGACGTGGTTAACAAAAAGAATAACATTCGGCATTGGCTTTGGAAGCACTATTTTCATCAATAATAATTACTAATCCGACTGGATTGGCGGAATGACTGAATGTGAATATTAGAAGCACAAGTAGTGTCACATCATCATGTATAAAACACTCTACCCTGTATACGGGTCATTCAGAAGCCGCAAAATTATAACACACATTGATGACGAATGAAATAATCTGCCAGTTGATGAATTTTTCAAATCGGATATCCAAGACAAAAGTTTCAAAGCTTAGAAATTAGATGTTTTTTTGTGTGTTCCATTTCAATTGACTGCCAGCTCAATTTCCAGCAAGTTTTGTTCAAAGGAAACTTGAACGCGATTCTTTTCGATTACTGTAAATCCAACAAAATCAGATAAAACTTAGCCACCCATGATAATGTAAGAGCGGGACGAGTTTTTTGAAACGAATCAGGATCCGACTCAGGTGCCAGTCAAAAATTTGACTTCACTTGAAATGGAAATATCTGCAGACAAAAATGATAGATTTCAAAACGGACGACTCGTTCTTTTGTCTACGAGATACGGAATTCACGGAATGTGCTATTTTCATTTTCAAAAAAATCACCGCCGGAAAACCGAAACCGTGTCACATGTAGAAATGGCCCTGCACGAGGCCCAATGCAATCAACATTGGATATCACTTGGAATTTTCCGATAAAAGTGGATCCCTGAGCAGAAAAGAACGTCTGAGTCGAGTCTTGCACCAAACGCGGGTCGCTTTCAAATGACATATTGCAAGTCAACTTCCGTGATGTAGATATATATATATATATATATATATATATATATATATATATATATATAGAATGTTAACCGTTTTTGGTTCTTGGAATTTCTTTCCCCAAAGCATTAGCTGCAATTCAACCTCCATATTTTGAAAACCGGATACCAAACAAACCTATCATCAGTGCAAAACCAAAAGTTTATTTTCAGATCACTCTGTAATCCAAAGAGATAGGCGGAAATTTCAGAAACCGTTTGAAGATGATTTGAGCTCTCCAAAAATCAAATTGGAGAAAGTCTGGTACAGATAGTTTAAAATAGATCTTTCAGACACATCTTCCCTTCCGTGTTCACCTGTATTTCACTTATACAGGTGACAACGACAACCGCTAATATGGCAGCTCGTAGACAAAGAAAAGCCTTATCAGACATCGTAATCCGTTTTAAATTCGGTCACTTTTCCCGCAGATATCTCCATTTGAAGTAAGTTAAATTTTTGGGTGGTCCATTTGAACGGGGGCAATACTGACGGTTTTTCAGAGGGCCCCCGTGTAGCTGGAGTAGTTAAAAAATGTAATACAAATGTAATCACTGTCGAAGTCGTCAATTTTTTTTTTCAATGTGCCTGTCACATGCCTATCACTGTTATACAGGTTATGAATAAAAAATTTTAAAGGCCCATCGCAAAGTCCTCCCTCATATTGGCCAATCAGAGCCCTCGAATTCAAAACTTGACGTACAAACTCGCATTTTCTGTCTGAATATTCGCATCTGGGAATCCAGTTTTAATCACATCCTCAGAAAGCATTTGTGGCGAATCTATAGACTACCTACTTAACTAGTGCGAAGCTCTGCATTTCGAGGGAGCGGCGAACCTGATTCGTCTCTAAAAGCTGTATAATTGAATCAAAGTTACTCACCATACCGGAGACTAGATTTTAATAGAAATAAGAACTTTACCGATTAGAGCAGGCTCCTTATCCGCTCTACGATTACTGGTACTAGAGATCGTATAGCATCTACCTGTATCAATTATTCCTACAAAAAAATTACAAATTAAAATAAAACGTTTCGGTGATGTTTTCGTCCCAAGAGTTATCTGTGTGTTCAATTTTTCTTCGCTTCTTTCCCACTTAAAAACTACACTATTCAAGCAGGTAGATTCATTATGCAAAATTTTAAAAAAAAAAAAAAAAAAAAAAAAAAAATGGTTCTTTAGCGGATGAAGCAATGTAAAACACGTTGTTTACGAGAAAGGAATTGGTACAGATCTGGATGGATAGGGAATCTGTGAAACTTTACAATAATTTTATTATAGCTTGTTTCAAAACTAGCCAAGCCCTTTTGACTCTTTTTAGATTTTTATTCTAAGACTTACCAGGGAGTTTCTGCCTCATAGAATAGGCAGCTACCATCATGTCCGGCGATACGTAGGCGCCGACTCCGATGATCGTTTCCTGGCTAATATCCGGAGGTGTGCCGATCGTGCTTAAAGCAGGTCCATGATTGCCAGCAGAAGCCACCCACACGACGCCATATTTGTTCACTACCTCGTTTATTAAATCTCCGATGCGCCTGAAATTCAAATTCTCTGGTTGGTTGTCGCCAATGCCCTTATGACGCGAAATTTAGTTAGTCAGCGATTTTTGTCTGTGATAGCTTCAGAACCGTTAGTAAAGAAGATTGCTAGAACCCTGTCAAACTCGATTTTTTGAATCGACTAGACGGGTCCCGCGGCGGCGGCGTCTCAGCCCAGCCTCAACTAGTCAAATTTCATCTGAAGGTTGAAATATGTTTTGATGAAACCCAATTGAAACTGTCGCTACAACCGTTTTTCTGGCTAATAAATTGGGTAATGGCTTCTGCTGTCCTCTTGAATTTGAAAAAAAAAACGGACAACCCTCATTAATAATTATTACCTGAACAAATTTCAAATGTCAGATTTTTCATTTGGGTCACAGCCACCTTGGACAGTCATCCCAATTTTGTGGTCGAAGTTCTTACAATTTTCAAACCGCTATGAAATAGTTATTTGTCATTGTCATTGTAGAAAGTTTTGGAAAATTCCATCGTATTTGTGGGACGAAGCTGTATAAAGAAAAATACACAGGTGCTCCATTTCAAAATCAAAAGTTGATGTCATATTTTCCAGTTACCTCTGGAAATGCAAGCAGCTGTATGATTGGTGCAAATACATAAGTGCAATATGGTGGGCAGAGATGACGTCACAATTGAAAACAAAACTGCCCATTGGCTACCCTGGCTCTTACTTTATTCCTCGGTGAGGAGTTCAACTGCAAAATTTTCTAGACAGACAGACAGATCTAATCTTAGAACTTACAAGTGATCACATGGAGTACTCAACAAATAAAGTGGCCCACCCAAAATTTTCAATGAAGTTCAAAGTCCCCTAGCTCCTATAAAATACGACTAATTTGAAAGTTGTTTTCCCCGTCTCTCACAGGCTGGATACCGAATCTCATTCAGATCATCAGATCCTCCGTATTTGTTATACCGGGTGGGCCATAATAAACCGGAATACTTTTTTTTTGCCCATAAAATTTTTATTCTTTGACCGATTTTGACGGGAATGATACCAACGGAAAGCCAATAGACTAGGTCGTACACCACAAAAGTCAAAATGGCCGTCACTTCAAAATTCAAGATGGCGGAAATGTTTGAATATACACCTTCTTTTGTTTTCGTTCTTTTTGTTCAAAATTTACGGAAACTGTAAAAACAACAACATAATTGGAAACAATAGAGTTTTTCTCACAATTCAAGACCATTCCGAACTTATTCGGTCCATTCGTTCTGGAGTTATAGCGAAATCAAAAAAGGCCTACTTCACATGTTCTGACCAGAAATTATGGTTTTTAATTTTGGTTTCCTGCCTATAAAATTTTTATTCTCCGACCGATTTTGACGGAAATGGTACCAACGGAAAGCCAATAGACTGGGTCGTACACATAGAGACAGTCGTACACCACAAAAGTCAAAATGGCCGTCACTTCAAAATTCAAGATGGCGGAATTGTTTGAATATACACTTTCTTTTGTTTTCGTTTTTTTTTGTTTAAAAGTTATGGAAACTGAAAACAACAACATAATCAGAAAGAATGGAGTTTTTCTCACAATTCAAGACCATTCCAAGCTTATTCGGTTCATTCGTTCTGAAGTTATAGCGAAATTAAAAAAGGCCTACTTCACATGTTCTGACCAGAAATGGCCACCACCATGCCTCCGATCGACTGACCCCGTGTCCTTATTTTTTTGTTGCCAAGTCGTAGAGAGTATTTCCGAAACCTCTGTTCAGGAAAGTCGGAGATAATTTGGGCGACAGTACGACCCGCATTCAACAGCCCCTTGATAAGAATTTTGTTTTCTTCAGACAACATGATTTTTACTACCTACGATAAGAAAACTCACGGCTTGTAAAAAGAAGTTGTCAAAAGATTTGTTTACTAGCCAACAGTTTTGTTTGTCAGAGCCATCATCCTACCCGTTGCGCAAAAACGTGGGTAGGGCGTTCACCAGTGATTTCGAACTTTTCGTTAAGATGCGCAAAGCCTTGAAAAAAATCAGGTTCTTTTGATCGCGATGATATTGTCCATAAAACTCATTTAGGTGATTATCCATTGACACCAATTTTTGTGGAATCGGCCCCGAAAAATAAAAATTTGGGAGGCAGGAAACCAAAATTTAAAACCATCATTTCTGGTCAGAACAGTGAAGTAGGCCTTTTTTAATTTCGCTATAACTCAAGAACAATTATTATTATTATTATTATTATTATTATATATACGGGCACGCAACAGACTAACAAGTCCAATAATAGCGTGACCGCGGAACGAAGAAAAGAAAATCCGTCGCAACACTACTCACTGACAAGAACAATGCGTCGATTGCATCTTAATCAAAAACTCGCCTGACATCCGCCGCACTGCAGTTGAAAATGTCGAACTTCTCCTGGAACCTATTGTATGTCAGAGCAAGGCGGTTCACTGGAGAATTGAAGTAAAAGAGCTTTTGTGTGGGCCTCACATAAAAAACATCACTCCGCCTTAGGCCCTGTCAAATGGCCCTGACAAATGGACCGAATAAGCTCGGAATGGTCTTGAATTGTGAAAAAAACTCCATTTTTTCCGATTATGTTGTTGTTTTCACAGTTTCCATAACTTTTGAACAAAAAGAACGAAAAGAAAAGAAGGTGTATATTCAAACATTTCCGCCATCTTGAATTTTGAAGCGACGGCCATTTTGACTTTTGTGGTGTACGACCAGTCTATTGGCTTTCCGTTGGTACCATTCCCGTCAAAATCGGTCAAAGAATAAAAATTTGATAGGCAAAAAAAAGTATTCCGGTTTATTATGGCCCACCCGGTACAAGGCGGTAAGGTCCTGCCCAGTAACAACTAGAAAGTTTGGATGACTCCTAATATGCGATATTCAGCGGCACGAGTTGCGCTGTAGGTTCGCAAAGCTAGGGGATGGAACTCATGCGTCTGCGCGAGCTAGGAAAAGTCAAAACCTGCAGATTTTCAGCCATCGATTTAACAAAGAAAAATAGATGAGAAGAAACTCCTGACTTCCATGCTAGATTATGTGGAATGATGTTGTCCATGTGCATTGCTGTCGAAAAAATGAATTCCGCGCGTAGTGTTCCGAAAAGAACGAAAAAGCCGTTTTCAGTGTATAACTGGTTGCCTAGAAGGTGATGTTTTTTGGGAACACACATGAAATGGAACTGTAATGTTCTTTTCGTACGGTTTTTGCAGCCAGGCACTTAACAAACTGCCCGTCATTTTTGAAAAAAAAAAACAGAAAACATAAAACCTCTGATATATTATACATATAACCCGATAAAATTTTAGTTATCATTTGTTTACATGCTGGTCATGCCACTGACAGACAGGACGGCAACCTTAAGGCAGAGAAGAATACCAGAAGTAGGGCGGTATTTTCAAAAATACACCCATTGATAAACACGTTACCATATTTTCGCTCATTGTGTATCTAGAACTGATCCATCATTGCTGGTCTTGAACACAATGAAAAATCAAGAAACACTCTTTTTTCCATAGCTTATTTGAATGTTTCATTTCCAGCCGTTTCAATAATAGACAATGTTGAAATTACGCTTTTTACATGTGTTAGCATACGGCACTATTCTCAAATCCCCTAGCATGGTTGCGCCAGCGCAGAAATGGCACTGAATTTCGTCTATTCCGAAAAACATTTCAATGATTTTTTTTCTGCTGGTGCAGACAGGTTGGTGCACCCATATCTCGAAACAGTTGTTCAAATTTTCCAATTATCTTGATCAACTACAGATGATTTCTAAAAAAAATTTGGTTTTTTGGTTCATTCTTGTTTTCGGTTGACCGATTTTGAAAGCCTGAGATTCTATTTGAAGCTAAAACATTAGGTAACAAGAACACGGGTTCAAAGTTGCCTTGCCGGTCATCTTCAGCTATGATAAAAGGTTGTGGAATTTTCACTTTTTTTTTTCTTTCGTATCCATCAGACAAGATTCCTTGGCAAAGGAATTAAATTTCGGCTGCATGTTTTCAGCGGGAGTTCAGTGTCCTTGCTCACCTGGAAATGGATGAAACCTAGGCTACGAATATGACAGTTGGCTGAATTGGGTTACTTCTCGGTTCGAGTATTAGCTGTGATATTCGTAACCTAGACATAATAATAACATAATAAAGACATTGAATTTTTGCTGAAAACTTGCAGCCGTAATTGAATTTCCGCGCCAAGAAACTTGTCAGATACATCTTGAAATAATCATATTGAATGGTTCGTTTGGAGTTAAGATGATTTCCGGCGAACTCTCACTTTCGGGGCAGTCCCTTATTTTCAATTTTCCTCTTAGATCAATTCTAAACCCCTATTCTTGTTCCCTTAACTTTTAGGGGAGGGATGATTTTTTGGTGCTCTGGATTGATCAACTTCAAGAAACCTGAAGAGAAATCCTGCAAAAGGAAATTGCTTCTTCATCAAATGCCGTATTCTCCCAAATCTTAGAGTATACGGCGGCCACTATAAGCTTCCGTCTGCATCCTCTTCCCAGGCGCTGGCGTGGGCTTCTAAATCAGAATAAAAAGGGTGGGAACCATATCCGAAAAATCCAGTCGAGCTCATCACTTTGAGACGCCATGCCATGCGCCAGTTCGAACACTATTTTTTTGTGTGTGATTTAACTGGACAAAAACTTCATCTCTAAATGTAAGGCGGTGTGAATAAAAACCGTATATACTTATTTCTTATTCTCAGGGAGTAAAACGGATATACACTTTTGCCCTTTTACTGGTGACTGGATTCTGGATTTTATTTGGGGAGTTGGTACCTGGCACGTAGGCCTCACTATTGGGCCCATTGTACCCCTTTCCCAAACTAGCCGGACTCACCGAGCTATAATGTGGTGCCTGGATGTTTAACGGTCGGTCCATCCAAGCACTGGGGCCGACAAGCGCACGGTTGACCTGGGTCCCGTCTTTGAACCCCCGACGCAGGTGTAGATGACCGATACATCCACGCCCTTGCGATGGTACATTCTTGACTGCATCCGTCTCCCCGACTACGCCTGCCGGTTTTCCTCTACACATTGCCGTACTGCCGGTACTGCAGACGTATCGTACTCGAGTTTCAGTCAGCCCAGAAGCAGACGGGGCCCGCCCAGTGGCTCGCCACTGGCACTACCTCTTGGTGGTCACCAATGGGGAACTATAGTGGCAAACGCCTGAAGTAATGGCGCTCGTGTTCCATGCACCCCAGCTATCATTAGTGTCATTTTAAGCGTACATAACCTCAACTTTGGAAGTGTAATTTCATTTTCATTTGTCAGCACTCAGCATATAACCAGCGGTTTGCGTCACTTCGTGAGTTGAAAAGCAGAGAAAAGTCGAAAAGTCGACAAGCGAAAAATAGCGGTGAAAAAAAAAGGTAGTACCGTGTTATGTGCCAGGTTGCACCTTGCACCAGCTCTTTTTTTCCTCTCAGTGGGGCTCCTCTCCGCCTTGACTCTTTTTTGAGCATTAGCACTTTTCCCCTTTCCGTACATTTCTTTGAGGGAGGTTATGTACGATAACTGTCAAGAGTGTCAATCAATATGGGTGCATGGAACACGTCGCCCTCTACAATCCGTTTTGCCTATAGTTCCCCATTCATTTTCTGGAATAAACAAGCGTTGATGCAGTCGAGTTATCTCCCGACTGGAGCGGCCTACTACACGCTATGCCCTCCTCTTCTACTGGTGACATACTAAACGGCAAGGAGTGATTCATTTACCAAACTGTGAGATGAATTTGTGATCAAAATCCAACAAAAAATCCATTTCGTCAAATTTGCTTTTCACCGACTTCTCATTTTCGTGTCTTCAATTGTTGAATAGTTCCAAGTCTGGTGAAAATACTGTACCGCAGTAGCTGTCGCGTACTCAATAATACAGGTACATTTGTATACCCATAGGTCGCGGGAACAAAACGTCACCTTGGCATCAGCTATGACAACGTTGCAAGTACGCCTGACGTGGGAACAGCGCAATGAGCATTCTTTTCGACGGTGAATTGATATAAAACGCTCGCGCCAGCGCATGATTAGGTGCCAAGGTCCGTTGTAGAGATTGTTTGTTTTTGACATTACTCAGTCAAATCTTGAGTTTAGCACAATTATATTTTTAATAAATCGGCAATTGTTCAATAAATTATCTATACAGGGTGGCCCAACGAAAACAGAACAGAGGGGTTTTTGGGTATTTCACAGTGGTCGAAATGGCATTTTTTTTACGAAACGGAACGCTCGGACTCCCGGCGAACGTACCCCCAAAGAGAGGGGGAAGGGGGGGGGAAGAAGTTGATGAGACCTTCCCATTACTGTTACATTAAAAACTCAGGTAGTTTTAATTTTTTAGATAATTCTAATGTGCCCAAGATAGGTAGGTACTAATGAGTAGGCAATTATATCCCATTTGCAATGTACTTAAATTCAGTACCTAATGTTACTCCTTGTATTGATCCGGGAACCTTGTAAAATGAAGATTAGATTGGGCCTGGTTTCCTCCAACAAATATTTTGCTGGACTTCCAGAAAATGGGTTGCGGTCATTGCATCACTCTACGTTTAAGTTCACGAACAGCTCAAAAAGTGATAATACCGAATTTTCTTCGTGAATGGATAGATTCCTGAAATAATAATGCACGATTATAATTTCTTGAAAGAATAAATGTGATTTTTGAAGATATTTTACGAACCGGAACACCGTTCCGGTCTGTTCCGGTACATTTCGATCACTGGTATTTCATCTCATTTTTTTGAGGAAAGCTCGGACAGGTCGATTTTTATATCAAGGGGGACATCTGAAACATACATTGGCGAGTTTCAATCTTTAGCCCCCTCACCCAACTCACTTCAACTTCGAAATTTCAAATAACACTACCCACCTTGCAATACATCGAATTAAAGAGAATTGAATTCTCTTTATGGAAAAAATATTTTTTTTATTTTTAACCCCCCCCCCCTTCTCCCTAAAATTCTCTCAGTTTCCAATTATTTATTCTTGACCACTTAATTCTCTTCAGTACAGTCAACGTCATACGGCACAGCATCGGAGGAGAGAATTTTCCGTGTAGAAAGTGCCACTCAAATTTACCCCTTCACTCCACCACCCCAACTTCAAAATCTAAAATGACACTACCTACTTTGTGAAACATCAAATTGGAGGGAATTCTCTTCCTGGATAAAATATTTTCAAATGTTTCAAAAAATCTCTTTTCCCCCTAAAATAGTCCAAATGTTCAATTTACTGGGGGAGGGATTGGAAATTTTGAAAACATTGTTTTCAGAAAGAGAATTTAATTGTCTTTAATTCGATGTATCACAAAGTAGGTGGGGTGTTGTTTAATTTTGAAGTTGGGGTAGGGGAGAGCAAAAGGGTAAATTTGGGTAGCACTTTTCCAACGAAATTTTTTTCTTTCGGTGCTATTTAAGATGACGCTAACTAAACTGAAGAAAATTGAGGGGTCGCGAATATAAAATGGGACAGCCAGAGAATTTTAGGAAGAAGGGGGGCGGGGTTATAGATTTCAAAAATATTTTTTCAGAAAAATGATATGATTTTCTTTGATTTGACGTATCGCAAAGTAGATGGTGTCATTTGAAATTTTGAAGTTGAGGTGGGTGGGAGTGAGGGGGCTGAAGGTGTAAATTTGCCAATGTGTGTTTCAGATGTCCCTCTCGATATAAAAATCGATCTGTCTGAGCTTTTTTCAAAAACTCAAGTGAAATGCCCAAAAACCCCCGTTTTGTTTCCGTTGGGCCACCCTGTATAATTGATTACAACTACAGCAAATTGAATCAACAAGTACTAGTGAAAATAACATTATACCATATTATTACACCATATTATTGTACCCATCTTTGGGACGCCATTTTTGCTCCCGCGACCTATACCTGAGCCCGGCATCTCCTAGCAACGTCGAGTCCGGTATTTTCCAGAGAGATCGGAATTCCCGTATTTTCTAGATCGTTCCTGGGATCCCGACTCGCAGTGAGGAGTGGGGGAAGGGTCTATAAATAGAAAACCAGCCGCGTGTGGAGCTCGTTGACAACTGAAATGATACATGAAGCCTGAAGTCGAGAGAACACCTGCGAAACCGAGTTGTTGAACGAGTTGCGAGTTGTTGTGCTCTGAGTTACCGTTGTGTGGTTAGTTATTTTGTATTCAAGTTTCTTGTATAAATCAGTTCGAACCCGAAATCCACGAAAATACTTACACTTATATAGAGTGGTAGGACAGACAGACAAACCGGCCACAATTGAGCACCTCTTTTATAAAATGCGTTAAAAATAATACACGTACGTATTCTTGACAAATTCAAGTTAAATTGCCAACTCTGGCTATGTAGCCTCTACTCAATAAAACTGTCATCCTGAAAGCTAAGCTATCACAGACGCAACTTTAAAAAAATATATTTTAAATTGCCTGCCGATCTTATTATAAAAAAAGATCTTACCCTGCATCTGAGAAGTGAGCATGTTCACCATAACTCATGTTGATTACGTGGATTTTGTGTTGTTTGCTCAACTCCATTACCTTGATGATTGCTCGAACCAGTGCAGTCCCAGTTTCCATTGATCCAAGTCGGCAGTCGCCAATCGTAAACGAAATCAATTGAGCACCGGGCGCGACTCCGTTCTGTTCAGGGTTGTCTGGGAAGAACGCGGACGCTATCGAAGCCACGTGAGTGCCGTGACTCGCTACGAAAATTCAAACAATAAAGTGACAATACCTAAAAACTAAGTTATCATGCAACAAAGAAATAAGTATTCAGCGTTTGCTTTGTGATTTGTTGTTGAAAAATTTGGTCATTAAGCCAGGCCAACCCCAAATTATTATTTCTTTGATCGCACGGTATATGCTAGTAGTTTAAAAGCTCGCAATTGTTGCACCTGACAAAAAACATTTATTGGTATAATTTAGTACTGATTGTATAAGTTCAAGTTTAGCGGTTGCTCAAGAGTCCTCTGTACGCTTAAAGCAGATCTGACTAAAAGGCCTCTGAATCGAAGGCGGTGAATTTCTTCCAACTGGCATTTAGTGGTTTCACTTCATATCTCCATATAAACATCTGAAAAGAAAAAAGTACGAGAAAAACCGATCACAGTCAAAGATGGTCGAATTTTACGCGCGCCATCCTAGGGCCTTTATTCGACTTGAAAAAAATTCCTTTTTCTCAGGTTGGACTCCCTACAGTATTCTGCACAATCGTACCGGGTGATCTTTCAATAAAGCATCTGGAGCCGAAGTTATTTGGCTGTGAAAATCATTGAAACATTGCTTAAAAATTTGCAGCTTCATATCTTTAGCTGACAATTTTTTACTGAAAAATCACCTGGTACGATCGTGCAGAATACTGTTGAGAATCCACTCTGAAAAAAAGATTTGGTAATTGTTAACGACGACTACTTCTCGACTAGCATTTTCTAAGAGTTAGGCAACCACTTGAACAGCTATATAGGACGCTTCCTTCTTGCATGTACTTACGTCGTAGGACAAGTAATGGAAAGAAGGGGCATTTTACAGTGGAAATAGTGGTTTCCCCAGGAAACTACGGTCGACGAACGTGATGTTGTGGTGGTGTCTACCTACCGTGAAAAGTTGGTGGCTGAAGTCGAGAAGTAGTGGTCGTCAACAATTACCAAAGATTTTTTTGAGTCAAAGAAAAAAAGGCCTTAGGATGGCGCGCGTAAAATTTGTCTACCTTCGGCTATGATCGGTTTTTCTCGGATTTTTTCCATTCACATGTTTATGTCGAGGCATTTTGTAAAAATCCGGCAAAACGAGTGCATTTGATTTTTCTCGCGTTACGCCTAGTCAAAATGAGAAATGCCGGCAAAACGAGAGTTGAGGCTTACTTTTCTCATTATGTCTGCTTATTTTCAGGCATTTCTCATTTTGCCTGCCTTGAGTTAGTCAAAACCCGAGGGCGCCAATTCTTTGCGTCGGACAGTTCATCGCTGCATTGTGACCGCACGTGACTAAGCTCATTGAGGCTCAAAACGACACTTGAAGACACAAGAGGGCTCAACAGGGTTTATTAAAACGCTATAATGTAAGTCCCAAGGCAGGGGTGTTCACTTAGGTTTTGGAACGTAAGAGAGGGCTCAATAAAGGGCTCTAAATAACATGAGCATGAGCAAATACAAGAGGGTCCGATTGAGCTCTGAAAGCCATGGAAAAATGCAAGATGACTCAACAGGGCTTCAAACGATATTGAAGACATAAGGGGGTCCAGTAGTCCAGTGGAGCTTTATATAACAAATGAATGCAAAAGGGGGTTACTGGTACTCTCTAAGCCAACATACTACACTTGAGGATACAAGAGGGTCCGATAGGGCTCCAAATGAGGTATCCCATGAAGGCACAAAGTTCCTACTAATGCTCCGAAAGCTACAGAAAGATGTAAGGGGGTTCAGCGGAGCTTCAAAAGAAAGTTGAAGAAAACAAGGGGTCCCGATGGAGCTCTGGATAACACAAGAAGGAAAGAGGGGACTTACTGGAACTCCGATAGTCATAAAAAAACACAACGGGACTAATTAGGGCTTCAGACTACACTTTCGAACATAAAAGAGCTGGATAGGACTCCGCATATCGCAAGACACAAGGGATTCACACTAAGGGTTCCAACAAGGCAAGAAGGCACAAGAGGGCTTACTGGAATTCTGGAAGCCATGAAGCACATAAGGGGGCTCATTAGGGCTCCAAATGATTCTTGAAGACACAAGGATGCCCAATGGAGCTCTGCATAACATGAAAACGCGAAATGTGGCTTACTGGTACCTACTCTGAAAGCCATGAAAGAACATAAGGGGGCTCCAATCATACGTGACGACAGAATAGGGCTTGATAAAGCTCCGCACATGACATGATTGCACAACGCTGCTTGCTGCTCCGGAAGTCACGGAAAATGTAAGGGGGCTCAGCAGGGTTTCAATTCACATTGAAGACACAATAAGGGGGCCCAATGAGGCCTGGATAATACAAGACGGCAAAAGAGGGAGTGGAATTCTGGAAGCTATGAAGCACATAAGCTACCTTATTAGGTCTCCAAATGATACTTGAAGATACAAGGGGGCCCAAGGAGGCCCAATGGAGCTCTGTATAACAAGATAACGCAAAATGGGGCTTACTGGTACCTACTCTGAAAGCCATAAAAAAGCATAAGGAGGCTCAACAGGGCTCCAACTATACTTGAAGACACAATGGGGCTCGATAGAGCTCCACACATGACATGATGGCACAACGCTGCTGGCTGCTACGGAAGTCACGGAAAATTTAAAAGGGCTCAGCCGGGCTCCAATTCACATTGATTGAAGACACAATAGGGGGCCCAATGGGGCCTGGACAACACAAGACGGCAAAACAGGGCTATGTGGAATTCTGGAAGCTATGAAGCACATAAGGGGGCTCAATGGAGCTCTGCATAACATGATAACGCGAAATGGGGCTTACTGGTACATACTCTGAAAGCCATGAAAAACATAAGGGGGCTTAACAGGGCTCTAGTCATACTTGAAGACACAATGGGGCCCGATAGAGCTCCGCACATGACATGATGGCACAATGCTGTTTGCTGCTTCGGAAGTCACGGAAAATGTGAGGGGGCTCACTCGGGGGCTCAGCAGGGCTACAAATCACATTTAAGACACAATAGGGGGGCCCGATGGGACCTGGATAACACAAGATGGCAAAACAGGGCTAAGTGGAATTCTGGAAGCTATGAAGCACATAAAGGGGCCATTAGGGCTCTAAATGATACTACTTGAAGACACAAGGGGGTCCAATGGAGCTCTTTATAACAAAATAACGCAAAATGGGGCTTATTGGTACCTACTCTGAAAGCCATGAAGAAACAAGGAAGCTTACTAGTGCTCATGAAGCTTAGTGTACTTATTGTACTAGCAGAAGCGCTTGGAATAATGCAAGGGGACTCAGCAGAGCTTCAAACAAGATTAAAGACACAAGGGAAGGTACGTTTTCTTCGGGCACATTTTGAAGGGGGCATTTTATCTGCCTCCATATCGGCGAGCTCGTGTTTTGCCAAACTCGTAGCAGGCAAAATGGGAAATGCCTGAAAATTATCAGGCATAATGAGAATCATATGCTTGAAATCGCGTTTTGCCGGCGTTTTGTCATTTTGCCTAGGGAGAACGCGAGAGAGTACTAGTGATATTGATTATTTCTTGTTTTGCCGGCTTTTTACAAAACGCCTAGGCGTTTCACGAAAAGCCTGAAATCGCGTTATGCCTACGACATTTATATAGAGATATGAAGTGTAATCTCCAAATGCCAGTTGAAAGAAAATCACCGTCTTTGATTTAGAGGCCTTTTAGTCGGAGCCACTCTGAGCGTACAGAGGACTCTTAAGTAAGCCGAACTTAACTAGGGCTCAAAACGCATGGACTGAGCCGCGATTCAACCAGACACAGATTTTAAGCTTTGATTGTGAAACGCACATTTTACGTGATCAATTCATGATGGCTTAGTGTTGTGGCTCAAAATTGTGAGCTCATTAGGGGCGTTCAAAAAGCACATACAACACAGTCCGACAATCGGCCCTTATACCATGTGTTTTTCGAAAACCGCATCAGCCTATAATTTTTTTCCTATGGGATATACAGATTTGAAATTTTTATGTGGTATTTGAGACTACTTTTGCTATTTGTTGCGTTGATCATATAGCTGCTCTCTTGAAATTCTTGGTCTTGAAAATTCTGAAATTCTGAAATTCGATTTCAACTGGCAACGCTTCCTGACATGAACAATAAACAAACTTTCAACTTCAGATTTTTATTTGTGGCTGCAGCCACCTCTGGTGCCAATAATTTGATAAATTTCAGTTATATTCAATCCCCCTATAAAATGGTCACTTTTTATCATAGAGAATTTTCAAGACCACCACTGTGTCAATAAAAAAAACTCTATCCAAATATCAAAAAATATACAGGTGTTCCATTTGAAAATCAAAAGTTGATGTCACTTCTGGTTACTTCCGGAAGTGAGAGCAGCTTTATGATCAACGCAGAAATAGCAAAAGTTGTCCCAAATACCCCAGAAAAATTTCGAATTTGTATATCCCATAGGAAAAAAATTACAGGCTAGTGCGGTTTTTGAAAAACACAGTATAATTTTCAGAAAATAATTTAAAAAATGCAATTTTAGACACTTTTTACGTGTCTTTATTTATACCCCACAACGGTACCGTGAAATAGAAATTAGGTACAAAATTGTGAGCTCATTAGGGGCATTCAAAAAGCACATACAACACAGTCCGACCAGCTCTAGGACATTGCCGTTGTCGTGAACGTTAACGCTGAAGTTCAAATTATCCGTCGGCGTCAGCGGGGCATACTCGTGCGTCAAGCTGTACTCCCCTAGCAGGGGGCACCGTTCAAGATCACCCTGTGCGCTCGTGTCGACGCAGCACAACCATTTGTCGCCGTCATGGAACAGAACGCAATCGTACACTGGCCCGACATCAGAGTACTTCTTTTCGCTTGCACCCAGTATGTCGAGCTTGGCATCCAGATCTTCCTTCTTCAGCTTGTCAGCCTCGGCCAGGTTCGGACCTGTGTGCTTTGAATCGAACTCCGCCAGCAGCCTGTTGGCTTCGGCCACACACTTCCTGTGAATCTCGTTCCATTTCTTTTCTTTATATTCCGAAGACATCCGCTCCTGCAGACGTTCCGGATACAGATCATAAGCATGCTTGACACCTATTCTGTAATTGTTCGTCGGATTCTTCCAGGTGCTTGGAATCTACAAGTGCATAAAGATGTAGCTGACGTGCAATTTAAAACGGCTGTTCGAGGTACCTTCAACTTTCGACCGGTCAATCCTGTTAGGGTCGAATCAACTGGCTGGACGATTGTGCTGGTGTTCACATCGCCGCACCCGCTGCAGTCATATCTATGGATGACTTTAACTTTGCCTTCTGAAGTTTTCTGGAAAAATTCAGTGTTATATTTAAATCTGCCAGTATACAAACTGAACAGAGCTCACCCCCAGTCCAGGAGCTCCTGGATCAATACCAGAATCGAATATGGCAATTATTGTTCCTCTGCCATCATATTCTGGATGTTTTGTTAGAAACGAAGAGACGCCCGTCTCTTTTTTCGGCAGCAAACCCCACACGGGGAATTCATGGTCGATAGGTTGATCTCCTGCCATGTTCCAAGTTAAAACGAAAACGAATCCAACGTCACCTGCGAACTACCGCTGGGCTGCTCCTGCTAGGCTGCTGATCAAACAATAAACAGCACTCGAAATTAATTCTTGCTTCTTTTTTGCTTATCTGTTGCCTGTTGCACAATCGAAAAGAAATAGCACGGCGGCAGTGTAAACAACAGATTAGGACAATAGTTTTGTGTTGTTCTGCTTGCTTTGATGCTTTGTTAATTTTAATTATATTTATTGTTAACAACTTAACCTCAAAATGTCATCGTGTCATGTCATATTCATGAGTCATGCTCATGACATTTCGAATTTCAGTTTCAGCAGCACAAGACAGAGACAGACTGAACTGATGGGCTATTTTCGTCCCGAAAATTTCGAACGGCTTTGTAATAGGCTACTTCGTTTGGGCAGATGCGCATGCTTGAAAGCTCCAAATTTTGAAAACTTTCGTACACCTGTCAGTTGAATGGCAACGCTGCATGCTCTGTCTAGCCGCCTGACCAACAACTGGTTCCTGGCAGTCACTTTTATACATACCGTAAATGCATCTCTTCGTAGCTTCTTTGAACTTCCTTCTCGATACAGCCATTTTCAACCGGTTCTGTTCTTTCGTCAAAACATGAGCAAATGAAATGTAGGTCAGGTAGAAACGAGAAGTGTGATGATAATTGTCACAAGTGGCAGTTGGCGCCGATGTCTTGTTGTTTTGTGCGCTGTTGCCATTTTCGTTGTTCCTGAACTTCCACAAATAATCATTCAAGTTAATTTCAATTAAACATTTCCTTTGAATATACAAAAAGGGTATCTAACATTCAACCAAATTATTTGTGGAATTTTAGGTGCACTACAATATTTTTTACTGTTAATTTTCAATATCGGTGTACGAAACTATGAAATTCGCGCCAGACATGCGCACTCAAAAAAACCGAAACGAAGAGACCTATTCTGATAATATGGTATTTTAAAAGCCCTACCTGGAATTCCGACAGGATTTATCCCTGCAGATTCATGCACACATCTAATCTAATCTGATTGATCAGTAGACACAGAATTATTGTTATGTTGTCATAATATGCACCTACTCCCATTGTAAGTTGTACTTGTAACTACTACCAGAACCAGAGACTACAATACAGGTATCCCGAAATTAGACAGCAATATTTGACCAGCTTATTCTACGTCAAAAAATAGGAAGAAAAGTTCCAACAGTAGTTTTCATGACAATTTTGCCGCCGGCAAGGAACGTGAGCATATGCGCTCTAGACCTGATGAAAACTACTATACTGGGCGCTTTCCATTTAAAACATTTGTGTCGGTTTGTGTCAGCTTGTGTTAGCTTGTGTCGATGAGACAAAGGAAAACAGATCAAATGGAACGCATTTGTGTCGATTTGTGTCAACACAAGTCGACTTGTGTCGGTAAATGGAAAGCACACACTATAGTCTGAAGTCTGTTCACCGATAGAACGGACTTTTTTGAATTTCAGTGATGTAACCTATAGCAAACAAAAGCACCAAAGATTGTAACAACATAGGCGCGTTTAGAACTAATATTAGTTCTGTTCGGTTGGTAGTCTTACCCGGGCAAATTATTCCTACGCCAAGCCAATGGCATTACATTCAGCGAGTTTGACACTTACCTACGATTTCTAACCTCCATTTCTCTATGATGTTTGTTATTTTTAGTCGGCTCGGCTGTTGTGAGTGTTGTGTAACAAAATCAGCTTCATTAAAAAAAAAATCTCATCCATTAAAATTGGTATTTAACTGGTGTAATTTAAAATTACCATATAGCACTTAGCTGCGATTAGCGGAAATAAGCACCTCTTTCTAACTGGAATTTTAAATTTTGCGGGTAACGCTCGGGACTACTTTTCAAGCGGAGGAATCTGGTGGTCCTTTCTATCAGTGTATAGAGTTATGGGCGCTTTCCATTTAAAACATTTGTGTCGGTTTGTGTTAGCTTGTGTTAGCTTGTGTCGATGAGACAAAGGAAAACAGATCAAATGGAACGCATTTGTGTCGATTTATGTCAACACAAGTCGACTTGTGTCGGTAAATGGAAAGCACACTGGGCGCTTTTCATTTAAAACATTTGTGTCGGTTTGTGTCAGCTTGTGTTAGCTTGTGTCGATGAAACAAAGGAACACAGATCAAATGGAACGCGTTTGTGTCGGTTTGTGTCGACACAAGTCGACTTGTGTCGCTAAATGGAAAACGTCCACTATATAGGCGATTGACCTTATTGGAGTTATTGGGGAAAATGGCCGTTTCGTCGAGGAAGTTTTAGGGAATTGATTTTTAGAACTGGTGTAAGTTGCCGTCCGGCAACGGCGGTGGTTACGTCAATTGGTGGCATGTCAAAACTGTTACTTTGCTGTCTTGTGCAGTACGCTACAAGCAAACTTTCGTTCCTGTGAACCCTTGGGACCCCATAGGCTCGTTATTGGGCCCCCATAGGCTCGTTATTGGGCCCCATGTTGATGACCAGCGTCGTCGCAGACCTTTCTCTAAATCATCCATAGCTTCCGCCCAAGGAAGAGCAACAGACTCTGCCACACCCGCACGGAGGGAAACACACTAGCCCGTCGACCAGCCTGCCAGCCAAGAAAAAATCACCTCGGGCTGGCCGTGCAGAGTCAACCACCACCTACCTTTTTTCCTCGCTTTTTTCTAAAGATTTCCTGCTTCGACTTCAGCTGGAGATCCGCATTTTTCATTCTAACAAGCTCGCCGTAGCTACCTCTGTGTTCGCGACGTAAACGTTGTCTTTTTTTATCGCAATTATGTAGTGCATTGCTGGGGGCGTAGTCTTTCAGCTGCGCACCTCTGGAGCTAGATCTACTACAAACCTGCTAAATACGCTAACCATAACATGAAAGAAGAGACACAAATGCAACCCCTTTTTAATGCGTGCTTTCCACCTAGCCTCAAGTTCGGTACACCTGCCATTTACGCATGTGCGGGTTCCAAACGGTGCTTTCCATCTACGTGTTTTTACTCGGTTCTGCGCCGTTCATTGGATCACGTAAAATTTTGTGCCACACCATGGAACATGTGCCGTCTGGTGGTATTTGTACCGTCTAGGTGGAAAGCACCCAATGATTTTTTTTTTTTGATCACCCTGTAGAAAATTTTGCAATGCTGTGATTTTCGGTGACTTTGAATGTGTGATAGTCTCATTTTCTGAGTCGGCTGGTGAAAAAAAATTTCATGAAGTAATTTTCGCCACCTTCTCGGCTATTTTTCCTGTACGATAACTACAACACAACAAAAGTCCTAACAAACAACACTAGACGAACACGATTGGCCAACCTAAGTCTTCAACTTAAAGGGGATTCTTCTTCTTTGGGGAAGGTTTATTTTTAGAAGAGGGGTGGGTTGGGGAGATTTCAATAGGTCACTTTTGATTAGTCGCCGCCTCCAGCTCCCACCCCCAAACAAAAAAAAATGCAACTTTCTTAATTTTCACTGATTTGTCATATTTCCTTACACATTTGGAAACCCCCAACTCAAACTGTGCAACAGTTACTTTCCCGAATGCTGCCGCCCCCACACGCTGCCCTCAAATTAAGATAGATGAATGAAAAACATAAACCCGAGGACATAACGATCTAATTCTTTCGCTATATGGATAGTCGACTAAAAATGGGAAAGAATAGGCTACTGTTGATTAGTGGCTGCTCCCAGCATCCGCCTCCAAACAAAAAAATATTGATGATTGAAAGAATTTTCATTCAAATCTGTTTCATTGACAAGTACCCCATTCTGATAACAAAAAATCACAATAAGTTTCGACTGAAGAGAGTGGGCAAAGAATGATGTTTCTCCTTCAACCAAATTTCTTTACATTCATAATATGCCTCTTTAAGAAAATGCGCTACTGAGACTCACGCACGTGAAGGCATACTCACTTGTTTTTCTATTTTTTCAAAGTAAGGTACACAATAACCGACTAATTGAAAAAATGCCAAAAATCAATCCCGCGCAGCAACAAAAATAGTGTTTCACTCCAGCTTGTCTATTCTGCATGCGGGTTAATAACTGGTAATAACTTGGTGAGGGGGTGAGTGCGGCAAAGGGGGAGGGGGTTCATGGCTAGAGCGGTCGTAGAAATATGCGATATTTAGCGGCACGACTTGCGCTGTAGGTTCGCAAAGCTAGGGGATGGAACTCATGCGTCTGCGCGAGCTAGGAAAAGTCAAAACCTGCAGATTTTCAGCCATCGATTTAACAAAGGAAAATAGATGACAAGAAACTCCTGACTTCCATGCTAGATTATGTGGAATGATGTGTCCATGTGCATTGCTGTCGAAAAAATGAATTCCGCGCGTAGTGTTCCGAAAAGAACGAAAAAGCCGTTTTCAGTGTATAACTGGTTGCCTAGAAGGTGATGTTTTTTGGGAACACACATGAAATGAAACTGTAATGTTCTTTTCGTACGGTTTTTGCAGCCAGGCACTCAACAAACTGCCCGTCATTTATGAAAATAAAACAACAGAAAACACAAAATCTCTGATATATTATACATATAACCCGATAAAATTTTAGTTACCATTTGTTTACATGCAGTTTCATGCCACTGACAGACAGGACGGCAACCGTACGGCAGAGAAGAATACTAGAAGTAGGGCGGTATTTTTAAAAACACACCAACTGATAAACACGTTACCATATTTTCGCTCATTGTGTATCTAAAACTGATCCATCATTGCTGGTCTTGAACACAATGAAAGATCAAGAAACACTCTTTTTTCCATAGCTTATTTGAAAGTTTTATTTCCAGCCGTTTCAATAATAGACAATGTTGAAATTACGCTTTTTACATGTGTTAGCATACGGCACTATTCTCAAATCACCTAGTATGGTTGCGCCAGCGCAGAAATGGCGCTGAATTTCGCCTATTACATGAATTTCCGGGTGCGTCGGCTTGTTCCGACTTATCATTGCTCCGACTCTCGCTTGGTCCGACCTTGGGTTGGCATCACTGGAGATGAAGTGAGGCTTCTGGTATGTTCTGCAGTGGCGTAGCCCCAGCCGTTTGGGGCAGGGCATAGACCGGGCGCGGGCAGGGCATACAAGGGCAGGGGCATCGGCATCACGTGACTGTCATGAGGACCCTGGCCTGGAGTGAAGAATCAACAAACCGGCACTTTGCATTAGGTAAACATCGCCGTTTACCTCGGGGGTGCCATGAGGATTCGCTATTCTGGGATAACATAAACCATATACTTATCACATAAACATAAACAGAGGCGGTGGTATGGACTCCCGTAATGTGTTCAGCTTTGTGAAGAAGATGTAGGTAAATTTACTTCCAAAAACCAGTACCTAGATAAAACCGCATAATATGGAGCAGGGATCACGTATAGGCATTCTGAACCTATTGGCGAGTAACATTACCGATGGTGGCGCTGCTGATGCGCTTCGCATGTAAACAAACATGTCGGATAGGGCACGGATTGTTGCCCGCGCGTTCAAAAATCTCATTAGTAGTAAGCGGTTTTTAATGTCCTCCAGACGTGAAACGTGGTTAATTAGTACCTATTGCGGTGGAACTCGAAAATGGCAGAAGCGAATTGAGTGTTATGAATGTTTTCAATCACTGGATGGCCTCAAGCCTCAACGGATTCTCGATCTATCGTGATGGGATACTGATGGGAGAGGAAATTCTGAAGTCACAATTTCTTGTGTTGTGTGGTCGAAAGCGAACCGAATCAAGCTTCAGTTCAAACATAGACATATTTGGATTGTGTTTACAAACAAGCGCATTGTATGAATCTCCTCACGAGGCAACTGAGATTGTAATTAAAAGAAATAGTAGTAGCAGTTCCTGCGAGAGTTCCTGTGAAATTGGAACGTTTAAATTCACTTGCAAAGCAGGCCAGTCCGGGACATGCAAACATATCGCAGCTGTGCTTCTTCGATGCAGCCATTTAAAGTTCCTATTTTCAGCGACACTTCCCAGGCTTTTCTCGTAGTCATATTTTCCACAGTGCCAAGTTTGTTTGTCATCTTGACTACCCAACTTGCGTCTTTCGCTTTCGACGGGAAACGGTGAAAATGTAACTCTTCCTTTTTCCGGTTTCCACAGCGCGACTCGCACTCGGGCACTCGGAAACGAAACCAATTCTCCTCCACTTTTTGTCACTATGACAAAATCACAAATCTTACCACCTCCCATTCTGATGCCACTTTTGCTTGCCAGTCGTCGTACACGTGCCACTCTTATTTAAAAATGCAATGCTTTTGCAACCGACGACACCTAGTACATTCAAGATAATGAAACGTGCGTAGCTCACGTACTTTGTTGGAAAAAATCAACGCCGCGTTAAGTCAGATGGAATCAATTAAAGTCACCAAACACCGCAACGCTCATAAGAGCCCACACAAATCTGCGGTTGATCCGTGCACAAACGTCGTTTACACGTTGGCCGTCAGATGGCGTATTCGATCTTGAAACTCGCCAATACCTATCTGCATGGCTTTCAAAAGAAGTACCCACACTTGTTGTTCGTAGAAAGTACCCACTACTTTCTATTCCTTGACAGAAATTCACCATTCAGGTCTTTTTGGGAAGTTACAAGAATGTATTTTGGTTTGAGCTTATAGACATTTTCAAAATCCAAAAAAATTTAAGTTTTGAAAAAATTATTTTTCTATTATAAAAATGTTTGTAGGCTCAAACTAAAGTACCTACATCCTTGTAGCTTTCCAAAAAGACCTGAATGGTAAATTTCTTTCTTAGAAAAAACCCACACGGATTGATTCCGCAAGAATGTCTTTATTTCACCAATATAAATAACTTTGTCCTTAAATGTAAAATAGTTATTTCATCAGCGACCATTGCAGCTAGAATCGATAACGACCAATTTTTACATGGAGCCAAAGCGGGAGCCAAAGTAATCAACACCGCCTGACGGAAAAGAGAAATATAGGGTCATTTATCGCAGACAGGTAGGACTCAAGGCGAAGACAGCAAAGCTTTTGGTTTTGTCTGCAGCAATCATTTGGTTACCTACTCTAGTTACTTCTAGTTCCTAGTCCTAGTCCTAGTCCTCTAGTAGGATTAGTTGGTTAGTTAGTAGTAGGTGGTACTAAAGTAGGTACCAACCAGACCCAGTTGGAGTTTTGTTTGTCATGCGAATTTTTTTATGGGGAGGGGGGGCATCTGAGAGTCACTCATCAAGTTTGGAGTAGTATATATTGTATGTGGCGGATTTACCCGTTCAGTCAGCTTATTCAGTCGCAAGTTTTAATTTCAGCCGTAAGCGCAGCACCGCTTATTGGCTGTTCTGAGGAGGCTGGTTCGTAAGAGCTGCTCTTACGACGAAAATTAAAACTTGCTGCTAAATAAGCTGACAGAACGCACCTTTAGAGGCCCCCAAGGGGGGTCTGGGGGGGGGGGGCGTGCCGCGCAGAATTTTTTTGCGGATAATAATATGAATGTTGATAGTAATAAGTGTTTTTTAGTCAACAGTTGACACAAAACAGGTAATCAAAATTTAATTCAAAAGCAAATGAAAATGGAAAAAGATGTAAAACAGATTTTTTTAAGGTTAAAAAAAGTGGGGGAGAAGGGCCCTCTCCCAACAGTTTTCGCGGGGGCCCTCAGCCACCTAGCTAGGCCGCTACGCCACTAAACTCGGGTTACATAAATACACATTATATACCGAGCATTATTATATACCAATCAATCATCATTAATATTATTATATGAAGAAAAAATGAAAAATTAATACATATAAAACATAGCCCTGCTCGAACTCTCAAACAGAGGCCTCTTGTTTTGTGAATGAAGTAGGTATATAAAGTGAAGTTGAGAATGTGCAGGTTTGAAGTAATGAGACTGAAAGGGCGGAAGGGGGGGAGGGGGCAGGGCCCAGAAACTAGCATACATCGATTTAAGAAAAAATCTTACAAACTTCGAATTTACAAAAATGAAGGGAAAAAACAGTCGCCTCCGCTGGGCCCCTTTGATAGCGCGCGTTAGGCCCTGGGCGCGCGTTCACTGCGCCCATGGGTAAATCCGCCAAATTATAATATCTGTGGGACACAGATGACCGAATGTGATTGATTCATATTTTATGTCAAGTTCCTTGTGGCGTGAACCCTACCCTACTAACGTCATCCACTTCCTATAACCTCTAACTTATACTGCGAAGGGGCAAATTATATGCTCTTTCCTTCCTTCCCCAAGAAACAGTCCTAGCTCGAAAATGCGGGGCTTTCATGAAAAATCTAACGGTACTTTATTCTTCAAGATGAGACGACGGATCATTTGATTGTGCCGATTCCCGAAAATTCAGAAGATTATAGTGACACCAGGACCGAGCCAAAGCAGGGGTCACAAGGCCGTTTTTTCTTCACATTTCGCAGACTTCTTGGGTTTCAGAAACGACAATCGTAGTTGGAATATTCACAGTTGGGTCAATCCCGCCTATATTTGCAGAAGAACCCCGAATTTTTCGATTCCGACTGGCCGAAAAATGGAAATTACACTCCGTACTCCGAGTTACACTCGCTCCGTGCCGTTATGCCGTCGCCATTAACAGCCATTAAAGGAGTAGGCGCTGTGTGCTGTGATGACATGACCATGGTATCTTCACGTTCACGAAAACGATTTTCCCGGTTATCGAGACCATCGCGTACAGATGCGCTCTAGAAAACTTTAGCATCAGGTACTTGAAGGACAATTTTCGGTGGTACTGAAGCTGAGATAAACCGATAAATCTTCTGAAAGTCTAAATTTGCAAAAAAACAGTGCTAACTTGAAAATGCGGGCTTTAATAAAAAATCTCCTAACGGCACTTTATCCTCCAAATGAAACGGCGGATCAAGCCATGGTACCGATTCCCAAAAATTTTCACGAATAATGACACCAGGGTCGGGCTAAGGGCTCCGGAGTCGATTTTTTTGACATTTCGCAGACTTTGTAGCCTCGAAAGCGACATTCGACGACGCAATTTCCATAATTAGGTCAATTCCTTACATATTTGCAAAACAAACGAAATTTTTCGGGTTCAGCTGACTGAAAATATGACCTGGTCGTTCTAAGAATACAGATCGCATTTTTTTCTTGAATGAGCCTTTATATTGAACGCAAAAAAAATTGCGGTCAAAAAAACCCGAAAATTTTATGGATCTCAGGTGCTGAAAGGTCTACCGAGCAATTTTTTCGGGAAAATTTCGAAATTACCAATTTTTAAAAAAAAAAAAACTTTGCAAATCGAAAACGCAGGCTCTAATCAAAAATCTTCTAACGGCATTTTATTCTCCAAATGAGACAAGAGATCATTCGATTCTGCCGATTTACGAAAATTCTCACGACAGGGTTCTCGCTAGTCAATGGAGTCAAATTTCTTTGACTTTTTCCCTGATTTTACAGACCATGGATGGTCGTGAGTTTTCCCTGACTACTGAGTAAAGAAATTCTCAAGCACCTAATAAAAGAAATAGTTGTGGGTAGCAGGTAAAATAAAGCGATCAATTTTTTCGGCAAACACAAAACATGTTAACTGCATGATTGATGACTAGGAGCGATAACAGATTTGAAAAATGAAAAAAAAGTTGCTCAGTTTACGAATTCCCTGACCCTCAGAAAAAAACCTTGACTTTTTCATTTTTTTTTTCTTCAAAATTTCATGACATTTCCTGACCAAAATTTTCAAATAGTGAATTCTCCAGGTTTTCCAGATTAGCGGGAGCCCTGCACGATTAATGATACCAGAGCTGACCAAAGGGCTCCGGGGCCGGTTTTTGATAAATCTTTTATAGCCTAAAATTGACAAAAAAAAATAAATTTAAGTTGAAAACGCGGGCTTAGATCAAAAATCTTCTAGAATAAGCCCTTCATTTTTCATTTTCACACGATACCAGGGTGGGCCGCCAGGCTCCGGAGTAATTTTTTTCACATTTCGCTGACTTGTGGCTTCAAAAACGACACTGCAACATTTTATTCCAGCATTTTCGGTTTTTCCGTTCTTTCGAGTTTTTCATCTTTTCGGGGGTATCTTCGCCCATTTTTGGAATTACCAGACAATGAAATCGTACTTTGAACCTTATATTATTCTTTTGTTCATAGATCCCCTGTTGTGAAATAACTCTAGCTCTCACTCCAGCTCGTTATTTGTTTTAGCTTCTACCGTTAAAAAAATCGGCTGTGTCACCCCAAAACTTTTCCGACTAGTACCCAGGAACCTCTGGAATTTTTTTTCGAAACGCCCCTCCGGGTGGAAAGTTAGAATTAGAAAGAGAGATTGAAAATAATTTGCAAGAAATTGAAAATTTTGTCAGGAAAATTTGAATTTTCCGGGAAAACATCAAATCTTATTCCAAATCATTGTAAAAATAATCAATTAAAAGCTTCACTCCAAGCTCCATCATTCAAGTCCGGTTTCGAAAACCCAGGCCGGTTTTACATTTTCAACCGGAAAATTCTCGTGAAGTTGAGAAAAAATTGTTGGAGAATGTTCATGACCCAGTTACCCCCTGTTTAAAATAGCACTGAAAATCTGTTCACGGGAGAAAAAGTTGGAAAATTTTAAGTTTTTCCAGAGAGGAAAACTCAAAAACCGTGGGTCCGTTCTCAAAAGTTTTTATTCCAAAAATTAATTCAATCTTTTTTTCAAGTTTAATTCCCAGCATGTCTGCACCTAAAATCAATATTTCGTGGGGCTCACACTGCATGTCAAAGTCTGCATTGCAGTTTTTTCAAATTCACGAAATGTGCTAATTTCATTGTGGAAAAATTACCGTAAGAAAACTGGTACCGTGTTGATTTTGAAAATGTGTCTACACGACGCTCAATTCCATCTACTTTCGATATCAGTTGGAATTTTTCAAAAAAGTCGATCCCCGCGAGTGGGAATGAATTTTCGAGATCAAAAAGCGAGTCCTCCTGGTCAAAACACAGGTGAAATGCTCCTCTCGGTAATATAACTTTTTTTGTTGTGTTTCTTCCTGCCAAAATTTAATTCCAATATCCATCGGATAGGTTTTAAATATAATTGAATGATGAAGTTTTGAATTTTGACATTTTTCATTATTCGACATAACAGATAGGACAATACATTCAACTGTGCTGAATACAGTTTTTCAGGGCTTTCAAATGACATATTGCAAGTCGAGATCCGTGGGATATATAGCTTCTGACATTTGTTGATAGTGAACAGTTCTGTTTGACAGATGACAGTCAAAAACTATAGACCGAAGAAGTGTGACGTCACAACACGGCAACATGGCCGGCGGTTGACATTTTCTGGAGGCCAACGTCAAACGTGACATGACCGTGGGATGCACGGCACGTGGCATGCACTTGACGTTTCTCTGTTTGTGTTTGTCATGTGTTTGTCAAATTTTTGCGAAGGTAAATAACGGAAATGGATATAACAAAAAAAGATCCATATTTTGGGCTATATCAGGTGGAGGAAATCAAACTATATTGCTATAAACTAAAAACTGCTAACTTTAAACTGCGATCCATTGCTCTTTGCCTCTGAGCATCTCATGAACGAGATTGTCGACGGCGATTCTCCTGCCCAGTTTTTCTTCGAGGTCTTCTCGCTGCCTTGATGGACCGTTACAATGAAAACGAGCGTGTTCCGCGTTGTCCTGGCGCTGAGGCTTTTGAGGCTCCCCAGTATTTCTTTCATCCAACTTTGAACCAAGGCGTTCCACTGCCGTTGCCACTGCTCGACGAACTGCTCTCTGGCCTTGTTCCTGCTTTCTGGTTTGCTGGTGGGCACTCCTAGGCTTGTTTCCTCTAATCGCAAGCATCAGGGCGAAGGGTGGGATACCCGAGAGCGCTCGTGCTGCATCATGCGGAACCGTTCTGTAGGCACTGGTGATTCTGAGTGCAGCTTTGCGCAGCTCTCTGTCAATGAGTTGGGCTATGTCTGGCCTTTTTGCAACCAAGTCCGCCTGTATGACGCTGGCTGTCTCTTAGGCTGGCAATTTCAGCAATGCTCACTGCCATTTTGCACTGACTTTTGTGACTTTTGTTGTGAACCTCCAGAAAATGTCATGCACACAACCAAACATAGAAACGTCACGTTCATGTGACGTTGGCCTCCAGAAAATGTCAACTGCCGGCCATGTTGCCATGTTGTGACGTCATCACTTCTCCGGTCTATTGGGCTCATTCCACGGAAAAACCATGTCTGCACACCAAATTTCAAGTCTAAGTATGTCACAAATTCTTGAGACAGGAAGAGTTGAGGTGTACTCTGCTTTGGTAAAATTTTTGAAGAGGAAGAGTCGTTCAACATATAACGTTTTTAATTTTGCAGGTCTGAACTTGATTGCGTTTGTTTATGAGTCCTATATTTTCTTCTGGTTTTAATTAGTGTAATGGCTAATAGGACAAACCAGTCCTAAGGCAAAAAAAAAGTTGATCGTATCAACGGTTTCGCAGTTACCGTGAGAGATTACAGACACACAGACAGATAGACAGACATCATTCTGGAAATGGTCTTAGTCGTCTTGGGGGACCTCCAAATGGATATATCCGTGGAAATCTCAAAAACTTTTTTCTGCACGATTACAATATGTACTTACTTTCCCTTCCATGTTGGTGGGGGGGGGGGGGTCGGAAAAGTATAAAAGGAAGGACGTCAAATTAGGTGGTTTTGGCATGTTTCTGGCAAATTGTTTCGTATTATGCGTTCAGCTTTTATTTTCACCAAAGCAGGCGAGTCTAGTGTGTGATGTGTGACAGAATCCACTTTGTAAGGGCGCATATTTTTGGAATTGATAAGCCGCTTTTACAGAACTTCGTATGTCGCCGGGGACAGTGTCGCCGGCCAATAGGATTCGATCCGCCTGTACTCCCCTACCTCCCTCCATAACTCCCCGCGACACGAGTTTCTGTCGTCGTGTCGTTCAAATTATTCAACTACATGCAGTGGAGTGGGGGGATTGTCGCCGGCGACAAACGAAGTTCTGTAAAGCCGCCAATAAGCTTTAGGTATTCTGTGTGATAAAGGGTATTATAGTTACTATACTCTTTTAAAAAGACGTATGATCACCCGTGATTATCACACTCTTCCGTGTGGTTTCCTTCGAAAACCAGTCGTGTGACAATACTGCATACGACCTACAAGTTGGGGCTAAGACCGCCGTAAGTGCGGTTACTATAGCAACGGGCGCAACGGCCAATCAGACCGCTCTATTTGGCAAGTTACGCCGTCCTAACTTTTGCGCCTGGAACTTGGTATCGAGCCCTTATCTATTAATACGATTCTGGCCAATAAATCGGGCATGCATGCGCCACTCAAAGGCAGTGAAGCCAAACCTTTTCTCAAAAGCAGCTCCCGGGAATGAGGTCCCTCGATCAGGGACACCGTCCAGCTTAAAATGAGAGATACTTTAATAACTTTCTCTGGACGGTCCTCTATCTGGCTCATGTATTTCGCGTAATCTGGCGACCAAACGCAGGAAGCATAATCAGGCCCTCCCCTTCGCTACGCCACTGGCCATTGCCTGTGCAGAAGCCTCACTTCATCTCCAGTGATGCCAACCCAAGGTCGGACCAAGCGAGAGTCGGAGCAATGATAAGGCGGAACAAGCCGACGCACCCGAATTTCCAGCATTGAACCAGTAGTCGCAAAAATTGCCCTGTTGATGTATTGTTGGTTGCCTGTACTCCTTCAATTTCGAGTAAACTATCCTTACGTTATAGGTAGGGGGCTGATTTTTTGTGGATAGATTCTGCAGGCCTTGCAGTACACGTGTGCAAGAAATCAGCCCTGTCGGAGGAGCCATTGTGCCCCGCATGCAATTTGCATGCCGCATCATGCGTTTTAGAAACTCCCCACTGGATAACCTTTCATATTTCGCGCTCTTTGCTTCACGCCCTGTTGATGTATTGTTGGTTGCCTATATTAATCTGCCGGCCTTGCAGTAAATGTGTGTAAAAAAATCAGACCCGTCGGGGAAGCCCTTTGTGGCCCGCATGCATTACATGCGGCATGCGTTTTAAACTCAAACTCCATAGAAGCTCAAACTCTCTTTGAGCCTTGAGGACAGATGACAGATATTGCGACTAGTCGCAGAAAATTGGAAATAATGGCGGGAATTTTTGTTTTCGAATTTTGCGATGTATCGCAGATGGGGCCCAGGCTGTAGGACGAAGGGGGTGAGGTATGGGTGGGTATGGAACTGTTTCCTGACACCGACAACAAGTGTCGAGTCCGAGTGACTCGAGTGCAGCGTGCGTGTGAGTGCAGCAGGAGCAGATGAGCATGAGCGCTTTCTATTTCCTGGGAAGTATTTTACCCTAAGGTTGGTACTGGTGTCGAAAGCTGAAAACTTCATATTATCGTTTAAATTTTGAGGTTAGAAATTTGAAATTTGTTTAGATCAAGCACTCGGTGATTTCCTGATTTCGTGTAGGAAAAAGAAACGATTCCGTGTCCGTCGCAATGGAAAATGGAAAGGGCGATTACTGGCCTAGTTCTACAATAGGAAAAAGCCAAAAACCGGTGACTGCGACTGCGGTGAGCTCTTCCAGCTCCACTTCTACAAAGAAGACGGGCAAGACACCACGAACGGGAACGGGTGCCAGTCGTGATGCTGCTGATTCCAGAAAACCGAATACACAGAGTCACGGACCGTCAAGCTCACCGAGGCCAAGTACGAGCTCGGCTGCTGACGCGACTGTAACGCGTTCTACCTCCAGTCTGTGTGGTACCTCGTCCTCCTCGGAGTCGCCAGTTTTCGTGGACTGCATTGATACAACAATCAAAGGCGAAGAAACTACTTCAACGTCCAAAGTGGATCTCGAAAGCTCACCCACACAACGTGCTTCCAAGCTTGAGCTATTAGAGCAAAAACGGAATGAAGCTTACAGAGTACTCAGAAGACTGGAAAAGCACCTGGAACAAGCAAAAATCACTTACACATCGATCAACAACCAACTGGTGGAATACAAGGAACAGTTAGGGTTCAAGAAGAACAAAGCCAAAATTGAACAAATGAAGGTGAACATTGAGAGCGAGTGGATTGAGCAGGTGTTCAATTGGACAGAACGAATCCAAAATGTTCTGGAAAAAACGTTCAAGTTGATCGAGTTTCGGCCAAAGCAGTTGGCTGCAATCAATGTGACCATGTCGAAAAAAGATATGCTGTTGGTGATGCCCACGGGTGGTGGCAAATCTTTGGTGTACCAGCTTCCGGCTGTTATTGAACGAGAATTCACTTTGGTCGTTTCGCCGTTAATTTCCCTGATCGAGGACCAAGTGATGGCGATGCAGAAGCTGGGCGTGCCCGCTCTTGCTGTACACAGTGGCATCGGGCGAGAACAAACTCGCAGCATCAACAACCAGTTATCTAAAGAAAAAAAGACTGACTTCAAATTGTTATATGTAACACCCGAATGGCTGGCCAAAAACAAGAGTTTCATGGGTCATCTTTTAAAGGCGTACAGTTCTGGAATGATTGCCAGGGTAGCAATTGGTTCGTTTTTGATTATTTTGAAATGTCATGTGATTTTAATGAAAAAAAAATTAATATTTCAGATGAAGTTCACTGCTGCTCCAGTTGGGGACATGATTTTCGTCCCGACTATAAATTTTTGGGAATACTCAGGCAGCAATTACCCAATGTGCCTTTTGTCGGGTTGACTGCAACTGCCACAACCAAAGTCCTCACAGATGTACAGCAAATGCTGAAGATGGAGGATTGCGAGATCATCACAGCCCCATTCAACAGACCCAATTTGTTCTATGAGGTAAGTGCTTTTAAAAAGTTGCTGTGCTGTTTCTAAGGTTGTTGTGACTAGGGCTGGGCGATTGTGAAATTTCACAATTGACAATCGATTATACCAATTAATCGATTGTTTCGAATAATCAATTGTCCAATAATCGATTATTTCGATTAATCGACTGTCTAATAATCGATTATTTCGATCAATCGATTGTCTAATAATCGATTATTTCGATTAATCGATTGTCCAATTATCGATTATTTCTATTAATCGATTGTCTAAATAATCGATTATTTCGATTAATCGATTGTCCAATAATCGATTATTTTGTATCATTGATTGTCCAATAATCGATTATTTTGATTAATCGATTGTCCAATAATCGATTATTTCGATTAATCGATTGTCCAATAATCGATTATTTCGATTAATCGATTGTCCAATAATCGATTATTTCGATTAATCGATTGTCTAATAATCTATTATTTCGATTAATCGATTGTCTAATAATCGATTATTTCGATTAATCGATTGTCTAATAATCGATTATTTTGATTAATCAATTGTCCAATAATCGATTATTTTGATTAACCGATTGTCCAATAATCGATTATTTCGATTAGTTGATTGTCCAGTAATCGATTAATCGATTGTACAGTAATCGATTTCTTTCTTTTTATTTCTATGTCAATTTCGATTATTCAGTTATCGCAGATCGATGGATTTGAGCGTATCGAATCGATGGCGTATCGTATGCCTTATCACGAGCTTGATAATCAAATATAACACTCGCCATCTCGGGGGGGGGGCTTTGGTAGCTCTATGCCATGAGAGCAATAAGACGCCATATAGTACCTAATTTGGTGCTAGGACAATTATCCGCGCGGACAATTTTTTGTCGGACAATTCTTCGCAAGCATTGCGCCCGCGCATGACCGAGCTAATTGGGGCTCTAAAAGACACTTCAAGACACAAGGGGGTTCAGGAGGACTTGAAATCCTACAATGTAGACACAAGGGAGGATAGGGCTCTGAATATAACAAGAAGACCTGGCAGAGCTCACTTGGGCCCCCAACGATACTTAGAGACACAAGGGGGCTAGCGGGGCTCAAATCGCCACAATGTAGACAAAAGGCTAGATAGGGCTTGTGAGGCTCCAAACGACATAAGAAAACACAAGGGTGCTCAGCAGGACCTAAACCACTACAATGTAGACCAAGAAAGGATAGGGCTGTAAATATCGCAAGAAGGACTGATGGGGCTCACTAGGGCTACAAATGACATCTAGAGGCACAAGAGGGCCTATAGGGCTCCGATCAACACATGAAGACAACAGGAGCTTACTAGAACACAGAAACAAAGACAGGTTAAAAAGGGGCTCAACAGGGCTACAAATGACACACAAAAACATAAGGGGGCCTAATAGGGCTCCGAGAAACCTGAAAAGGCACAAGGGAGCTTTCTAAGATGCCAGAAATATCGAGAAATCAGAAGGAGGTCACCAAACAACAATTGAAGACACAAGTGGGCTCAATAGGGCTCCAAACGATAATTGAAGATACAAGGGGGCTCAGCAGGGTTTGAAACGCTTTAATGTAGATACAAGGAAAGATAGGACTCTTATAATTGCAAGAAGGCCTGGCGGGGCTCACTAGGGCTCCAAATAACACTCGGAGACACAAAGGGGGCCCTGTAGGACTTCAGCCAACACATAAAGACTCACAGGAGCTAACTAGAGCTTTGAAAACTGAAGCGATGGAAAAGGGGCCCAGCAGGGCTACAAATGAAACATAAAGACGCAAGGGGGCCACACAGTACTCTGAGAAATCTAAGAATGCACAATAAACTTTTTAAAATTACTGATGGTTCAAGAAGTCCAAAGGAGGTCACCAGAGCTGCAAACGATAATTGACGACACAAGAGGGCTCATTGGGGCTCTAACAGAGCTGGGTAAAATACTTTTTGGAAGTATTTATTATTTAAATAATTTTCATTAGGCGAAAAAAATATTATTTAAATAATAAATACTTTATTTCAAGTGTGAGTATTTAAATAACAAATAGTATCTTTATTTAAATACTTTTGTCATTTAAATACATTCAAAGTATTTAAATACTCCAAAAGTATTTGGGTAACTAAAAGTATTTAAATACCTTCAAAGTATTCAAATAATTTTTTCATTTAAATACTTTTAAAGTACCTATTTGAATACTTTTTTCATTTAAACACCTTAAAAGTATTTAAATACTTTTTTCATTTAAATACCCCCAAAGTATTTGATGAACTAAAAGTATTTAAATACCTTGAAAGTAGGTATTTGAATTACCTTAGAAATTTCTAGAAGACATACCTATCTACAGGGTGCTCATTTAAAAAGTTCTCACCTCTGATTTCTGGCCGCCAAACAATATAGCAATATCACCGTCGTCGGGGTTAGGACTCGTTGCGGAAATATGAATAAATTAATAAAAAAAAAACTTGGCCTTGAGCTTGAGCGAAGCATTCATTCTAAATATCTTCCAATGCTTAGAGCTTGAATTGACAAAAACTGGGACCAAATTAGATCTGCATTATCAAGGCCGAATCATCTTTCTTGATCGTATGAAATCGCATTATCACAAGTGATGTAAATTTCCCAGAGGTCCACTGGTGTATTGAAGCTGAAGCTTTAGGTAGGATGACACTCAAAGCAGAATTGAATGAAGACAAACAATAAAATTCAGGGTTGCTTCAAAAGTGGCCTGGAATGGCATCGCTCACCTGCGGCTTTTTACAATTTATTATTGTGTTTGTTGTAATTTCCGCAACATTGGTTACAAGCGATTTCATACGAGCAAGAAAGGTGATTTTGCTTTGATAACATGCAGATGTTATTTTGTCCAATGTATTGTTACGATACCTCGCGTACGGGTTCGAATATAATTGAGACGATCGATTTAAAAACGCACACTGTTTATTTCTGCGTACTACAATCAATACACGCCAACAATTATCTACTTGAAATATCGCTGTGATTATCGCTCGCTTATCCGCTCGCTGTCTCTTCCAATTGAATACTGCCCTGAGCTGCCGGCTGATGCCTTATATAAGGCCTCCGAATAGTCTTTCGAACTTCCTGTCTACTTCCAGCAAATTCCATAGTGGCCCGGCATATGCGGTTTCTAGGCCATTCCTGAATAATCAAACACATTACCCGTATAATTCTGCCGGGTTCTGGAACGGCGCCTCCGCCAAAATGGACAGATGTGCCCTGATCAGGCATTGGAGTCTCCATTCAGTTTCACGTACACGAACGCTCTGGAATGCACCAGATCGCTCCACATTTCTACACTGCGATCTAATGGATGGAAGAATCCAGAAAGATCGAGTGTTTACCAATATGTACGGGATCGCCGCTCGTAACAGTATTTATCAGCAGTTCTTGTCTCATTCAAGCTCTTAACATCGGAAATGGGGTACTTGCCCAATTTTTTTAACTATAATAATTTAACCTTTTTTTCTTCTGATTTCCCAAAATTGCGGCTGTAATTCGTGTTTTAAAAATATATTTGTGACGTCACAAATATACTAAGAACTAAACAAACAGCATTCTTGGATTGAAAACTTCAAAAACTGTTGAAGTGGCATAACCATATTTGAAAAATACAGACATAAAAATTCCACTGAAGTTTACTTGTTACCAACCATTTGTTAAAAAAAAAACGAAGATTTTTTTTCTAACCAATGGATATTTTTTTCGAAATTTTTCAGGAAATACTCTTTATCACTCTTGTTGATGATTAAAGGTATTTCCAGTCGAATCTATTTCATTGGCAAGTACCCCATTGTTCAGAATGAATGCTTGGTTCAGGGCCAAGGTTAATTATCAGTGAATTCTCATCCCAAGCTAGATTCCGGGACAGATGAAACGCCGGGTCACCCTTGAGGGAACCATACATGTTTAATGTTTGTTTCCAGTCGACTCTGATTATTATGGGATAATCTTACTTGAGGTTTTAGCTTCAATTTGAGCCTTGGATTTTGAAATTCGGGCAAAAATAAAAAAATGATATCCCCAGAAACCAAGAAATTGTTTTTTGATGCCGCCCTGTGGATAGAAGATGTTAGGGAAATGAATCGAGCAACGTGTCGAGGTACAAGCTCTGATCTTTTATGCCTCCAATGTTTATTTCAAAAATTAGAATAATAGAATGGGCTAAGCAACGGCACAAACAGATTTCAAACCGTCCGAAAAGTTTTCTGTGTGTCGTATTCGATGTTTCGTAGTTCATTTGAGACAAAAAGTATTTAAATAACGTAAAAGTATTTACAAATACTTTTCCAAATACTTTTCCAAATAATAAATACCAAATACTTACATAAGTCTTTAAATACTTCGGAAAGTAGGTATTTAAATAACTTAAAAGTATTTACAAATACTTTTCCAAATATTAAATACCAAATACTGACAAAAGTATTTAAATACTTTGGAGAGTATTTAAATAACGTAAAAGTATTTGGCTAAATATTTGTAAATACTTTTACAAATAATAAATACTAAATACTTCTAAAAAGTATTTAAATAATAAATACTTTTCCGAGGTTGAGGAGGTCTCAATCGTTATTGAATTGTAATAATAAGTACCCGTCTTACGTTTATGCCTAAATGAAATCAAGTTTGGGTCCATGACACTTAACGGCCACAGGCAAATCGAAATAAAAAAAATAGGCAAATCACTCAGAATGGTGTGTGGAATGATAATCTAAAATAAAATTTGCGGATTATTCAGGAATTTTTGCAAAAAAATAAAGAAGGAACAACGCGTTCAAAGAACAGTGACTGCGTTTCTATCGCAGCTCTCGATCCGCTCGAATTTCAATCGGATCCAAAGTGGCTTCAGTCAAGCGCGTTTTTATCGTCGCACGTTCGATCCGCTTCACTCAATCCTCTTTCACTCCTTTAGAATTAGGTTAGAATTTAGGAGCGACAACAACATGGTTTAAAACGCATTAAACTGTCCCAAACCGAAACCTATTCAGTGATTGAATTTTTTGGTGTATTTTATTCACAATTGATGGGAAGCATCCCTTATATTTATCAAAAATACGCTTTGTTTACAAGTCGGTCATCTGTCACTTCGATCCGATCCTGTTTACATCGGCAAAAATACGAGCGGTATCGATCCGCTCGACTCAAGTCAAGCCGGCCAAAGCACCGGATCGACTTGAACTGCTCCATCCGATCGAAATCGCAATCCTGACCGTTTATATCGGCAATTTCAAGCGGATCGACCCAATCGGATAGAGTTTCGATCGGATCCAAAGCTGCGATAGAAACGCAGTCATTAAGACTCACAGGAGGTAACTAGAGCTCTAAAAACTAAAGCAATGAAAAAGGGGCTCAGCAGAGGGCTACACATGAAACACAGGGGGGGCACATAGGGCTCCGAGAAACCTAAGAAGGGACACAAGGCAGCTTTCTAAGATTCCAGAATCTTCGAGAAATCAAAAGGGGGTCACCTGGGCTGCAAACGATAATCGAAAAATCGGGGGGGGGGGGGTGAACAGAAGGCAGACAAAATGCCTCCATCCATCAATAAACAGCAAAGATTTGGACTAAAAGTAATAATTGTGTAGAAGGGTAGAACGTTATTACGTATTATACAACGAAATAAGGTATACACATTATTAAATTTTCAACAATATTGGAGCGAGCCTGTTTCTTCCCCGGTATACCTTCTTATTATTATCACAGATAGATGGGGGGGGGGTGCCACCCCCATAAATACGCCACTAGTAGGGACCATGCAATCCAGGATCAAGTGAGATTCTAGTATTCTACTGACGTTCGAAAAAACCTTGTAATTTTGTTCTTTATTGGTTGACTAATACCTATAATTGACGTGCAGTTCTCTTTAGCAGTGGGTGCTTTCCACCTAGACGGTACAAATACCACCAGACGGCACATGTTCCATAGTGTGGCACAAAATTTTAGGTGATCCAATGAACGGCGCAGAATCGAGAAGGAACACGTAGATGGAAAGCACCGTTTGGCACCCGCACATGCGTAAATGGCAGGTGTACCGAACTTGGGGCTAGGTGGAAAGCACGCATTGTATCTTTTGTAATAGCAGATGAATTTGATGTATGACAAAGTAGGTATTATTATTTAAGATTTTTATGGTGAGGTGAGGGGAGCGAAGGGGTGAACTTGGGTGACACTTTCCGTAGAAAATTTTCTCTTTCGATGCTGTGCATGATGACGTTAACGTTGAATGCATTGGAGAGAATTGAAAGGTCAAGAATATTAAATTGGACACTCGGAGAATCTCGGGAAGAGGGGGGGTAGGGTTAAAAATTGTACAAATATTTTTTCATAAAGAGAATTCAATTCTATTTGATTTGATGTATCGCAAAATAGGTGGTGTCATTTGAAATTTCGAAGTTGGGGTGGAGGGGGCCAGGGCGCTCAAGATAGAGATTCGCCAATGTTTGTTTTAGTGTCCCCTTCGATATAAAAATCGATCTGTTTTTGCTCGAAGACATCTTCACTAGGAATCGGGAGTTATAGGTCGCGGGAACAAAAATGGCTGCCTAAAGATGGGTATATGGTATGATGTTATCTTCACTAGTACTTGGTAATATAATTTTCTTTGGTTGTAATAAATACAAGGATAAATTATCGAAGAATTGTCGCTGTATTAAAAAAATTAATGCGCTGAACTCAAGGTTTGGCTGAGTAATGAGTAAAAACGAGCGAATCTACTGCGCTACCTTGGCACCCTCCAATGCGCAAACGCGGGCAAGAAGCTGGCAAGAGGCGCTTCGTTCTCGGCTTCGTTGTGCCGGCGTGCCTGCAACGTTGCCATCGCGGGTGCCAGGGTGACGGTTATGTTCCCGCGACCTATTGCACGTGGATAGTTTTCAAATGATCACCGGGTATAATCCGTACTACACTGTTGTAGCGGAAGTTGCCTAAAAACACGAAAACACTGTACTACCGAGAATCTGCGCTCACAGGTATGCGCGCAAGTGATTTCTCTGATAGGAAAGGTGGATCGTGGGAGAAACTCCCTGGAAGTTTTATGCAATCCGCAGTACATCTATGTAGACGGCTCCGTGGCACAGGCGGTTGGGCAGTCGAGCAGCCGCCTGTAGTGCGAAAGGCTCCAGGTTCGATTCCTGGTCTTGTCTGGGTGTTGTGTTTGTCCATGATTTGCGCTTGTTAGTGATTTTTTAGCAGTTTGTACATTTAATAATAAAGTGCAAAAACTCTTTATGGCTTGAGGAACCGATAAAGAGAAGAACATTTATTTATGTATTACGTCTATGTAGCAAAAGTTGCCTAAAACCCTGTGAGATTGGTTCTCGCCTACCTTCGGGTATGTAGTTTTGAGTACATTTCACAACGTTACCAAATCACCACCCTCTTCAGTTAGATGGACCCTGACATGACGTTGAAGATGCCCCGTGAATACGGCCGTTTTTATCAGGTAGCGGGGCGCTTTCCCTAGAGCCATGCTAAAGGTGCGTTCAGTCAGCTTAAGGTGCGTTCAGCCAGCTTAAGGTGCGTTCAGTCAGCTTATTCAGCTGCAAGTTTTAATTTTAGTCGCAAGCGCAGCGATGTCCATTGGCTCTTATGAACCAGCCTTCTCAGAACAGCCAATAACCGATGCAGCGCCTACGGCTAAAATTAAAACTTGCGGGTAAATAAGCTTACTGAACGCACCTTTATTTAGCCGCAAGTTTCAATTTTATGGCGAATTCACTTGGCTGCTCCAGTGCTGCTCGGCCGCACTTGTTGCCAAGGAAATTCCAATAGGATAGGCTCTTTCTTGACAACGAGTGCGGCCGAGCAGCACTCGAGCAGCCAAGTGAATTCGCCATTAGTCGTAAGCGCTGTATCGCTTATTGGCCGTTCTGAGGAGGCTGGTTTATAAGAGCCAATGGGCGTCGCTGCGCTTGCAACTAAAATTAAAACTTGCGGCTAAATTAGCTGTCTGAACGCACCTTAACAGGCTTATTATCTTCCTCATAACATGCATGTTCATAAACGATTTTCGTTCATGAACATGAACGTGGATTCTGTTTTCGCTGTTGGAAAGCCCCTAACAACTTTGGCGATTGCGCCGGTGCGACTCATATAAACAGATTCAGTTTATAAACAGATTCGAACGGATGGGATGGGGGAGTCGCTATTGGATTTTCAGAAACGGCGATTCTCTTTCCATCCAGAATCAAAAAAATGGGTAGGTAATGTTTTTGGAGATGTAATTGCAAATTTTTCAACTTTTTCTCCAAAGCAATTAATCATCCCAATTGTGAGAGTTAAAAAACGGGACACCCGTATACAGGTCTAGGATTAATCTGAAATATTTCAATGATCGATATAGCATGAAGAGACAATAAGAACAAACCCAAAAACCATATACCAAAAATGCATATCAACGGAAATATAACCTATCAAAGTTGAACTGCGCACCACTCAGGGTCGGTATATTCATATCAGGTAACTACCGGGTATCCCTAAACTGGGAGGCAAATACCGTGGAAACAATTATTGGGGCAATTGTATCTATGGTATGGTATCTTCCAGATAAAGTTATCTAGAGATGGAAATACCCTCAATCTGTCGCGATTGAAAATTTTGCCTCTTTTCAAAACGATGTAACTTCTGATTACAATACAATACAATATGCGATATTCAAAGGCACGACTTGCGCTGTAGGTTCGCAAAGCTAGGGGATGGAACTCATGCGTCTGCGCGAGCTAGGAAAAGTCAAAACCTGCAGATTTTCAGCCATCGATTTAACAAAGGAAAATAGATGACAAGAAACTCCTGATTTCCATGCTAGATTATGCGGAATGATGTTGTCCATGTGCATTGCTGTCGAAAAAATTAATTCCGCGCGTATAGTGCTCCGAAAAGAACGAAAAAGCAGTTTTCAGTGTATAACTGGTTGCCTAGGAGGTGATGGTTTTTGGGAACACACATGAAATGGAACTGTAATGTTCTTTTCGTACGGTTTTTGCAGCCAGGCACTCAACAAACTGCCTGTCATCTTTGAAAAAAGAACAGAAAACACAAAGGCCCGTATTCATATCCCACTTTTAAGCCACATTTAGCATGCCTCTAACAAAAAGCGCTCGGCTACCTGATAAAAGCGGTCGTATTCATAGGCCACCTTTTACATCCTGTGAAGGTGCGTTCAGTCAGCTTATTTAGCGGCAAGTTTTAATTTTAGTCGCAAACGCTGCGACGCCCATTGGCTCTTATGAACCAGCCTCCTCGGAACAGCCAATAAGTGATGCAGCGCTTACGACTAAAATTAAAATTGCGGCTAAATAAGCTGACTGAACGCACCTTTAGGGCCCATCTAACTAAAAGGGGTGTTGATTTGGCAACGTTGTGAAATGTACTCAAAACTACCTACCCGAAGGTAGACGCAGGTAGGCAAGAGCCCCAAGCCGCTTTTGTTTTGCGCCGGGAGCCGCTCCGGTCAGATCACTAGATAGAGAAAGTAGATACATACACCAATCACGGCCCAGCTGGATCTGTTTTCTTTGTCTGGTGATTTACCCCGAGCAGCTCCCCCTGGCAAAACAGAAGCGCTGGCAACTCTTGCTACATTGATGTACTGCGGATTGCATAAAACCTCGCATAAAACTTTCACGGAGTTTCTTCCACAGTTTCAAGAATAGCGGCCTGGATCTGTTAACTTAAGAAGTGAACACCTGTTTCGACTGTTTTGTGTAAGTCGTCCCCGTCTTGAGAACAGTAAATAGTAAAGGAGTATGACTGAAAGCGCGCTAAGAATTTTAGCGAAGAAAAAAATCAGACATTGTGTCGGTAAACAAGTCGTAATCGGGCGTTTTCCATTTACCGACACAAGTCGACTTGTGTCGACACAAATCGACACAAATGCGTTCCATTTGATCTGTGTTCCTTTGTCTCATCGACACAAGCTAACACAAGCTGACACAAACCAACACAAATGTTTTAAATGGAAAGCACCCATCGAGGACAGGTCCAGCACTCCAGCAACGCCAAGATGACGCGCGGCCATGAAAAAAAAAATAGGAAGAGTTGGCGGTTTCGGGGCGGACATCCAGAGCATTGTGCACTTTCCGCATTTCGGCGGCTTGCTTCATTAATTCAATAGTAACTTTCATTATAGTGGTATACCCAACGCTTGCGCCAAATTTTGGCGTCAAATACAAAATTTGCGAACAAATGCTACAAAATCGCAAGAAAAACTGCCACAAAGTTGAAAAATACGCGCCGCAGCGAACAGGGTAATAGGCTAGAGGTTAATACACACTAGTGATTACTTATTTTTCATCAAAAAGTCCGCATTGTTCATTAAATTATAAATAACTGCGTTTTACATTGATCGGATGTGCGTACGCAACCCATAATGCAACCCCCACCAACTCTATTTTCAGTTTGACAAGCAACGGCCGTGACTTTCCGCTGCTGTCTGCTGTCAACATCAACTATTTATTAGCCATTTTGAAGTTCGCTCCGAGTGTCGTACGTTTGTGAACAAGTGGGCCGCTATTCTTGAATCGTGTGAGAAAAGTCCCTGGGAGTTTTATATAATCCGTAGGTACTACACTTCTGTAGCGAAAGTTGCCCAAAAACCACGATTTTAGGCAACATTCGCTACATCAGTGTACTGCGGAATGTATTGTGTATGAATGTATTGAATCTATCCTTGGTGACCCGTTTCGGAGTGAAATTTTTCCGGTTACACAGCTTCACCCACCGTGCACATTGTCACATTCCTCGCAAGACTTTGCGTGTTTTTCAAATTTCTCCAGTACCAAGTTTTTACGCTATTTTAAGCACGTTTTTGGGAATCGGATAAAGAAATACATATTTTTGTCATTATACCGACTATCACTGTGCCCATTCCCATGAGCACAATGTTTCACGGCCCCTTTCACTTGTTTTTCCATGATTTTTGGAAGGATAACACCGCTGATTTAGTTTCGAAAAAACTGATTTTTATACTTTGAAGAGCACAGGGCCGCTATTCTTGAATCGTGTGGGAAAAGTCCCTGGGAGTAAAATACATTCCGCAGTACACTGATGTAGCGAGTGTTGCGAACTTTCGCTAGTCAAACTGAAAATAGAGTTGTTGGGGGTTGCATAATGGGTTGCGTACACACATCCGACCAATGTAAAACGCAGTTATTTATAATTTAATGAACAATGCGGACTTTTTGATAAAAAATGAGTAATCACTAGTGTGTATTAACCTCTAGCCTATTACCCTGTTCGCTGCGGCGCGTATTTTTCAACTCTATGGCGGTTTTTCACGCCATTTTCTAGCATTTGTTCGCAAATTTTGTATTTGACGCCATTACTTCAGAAGACGAGTATGCGCGCTGATGTCGCGCTGGATAATGAAAGGTACTATTAAATCAATATTTTAGAAAGAAAATTTGATTTTCGTCACACTTCTCAAGAACACACGGCACAGCTTGTAGGTTAAATGGACTCAAAACACGCCTGTTGGCACATTTGGATCCCATCTAACTTGACGCATGCGTGAGACCATCCAAAGTCGCTTAGAGACACGTAAAAGAGACATATGAATAGGCGCGTCTCTAAACATCCCCTTTTAAGACGACTTTAGAGACGCCTGTTTAAAGTGATGATAGATGCGCGCTAAAACCACGTATGAATACGGAAATGTTAGAGGCGCATCTTTAAAACCGCTTTTAACACTAAAAGGGGGATATGAATACGGGCCAAAACCTCTGATATATTATACATATAACCCGGTAAAATTTTAGTTACCATTTGTTTACATGCAGTTTCATGCCATTGACAGACAGGACGGCAACCGTAAGGCAGAGAAGAATACTAGAAGTAGGGCGGTATTTTCAAAAACACACCAACTGATGAACACGTCACCATATTTTTCGCTCCTTGTGTATCTAAAACTGATCCATCATTGCTGGTCTTGAACACAATGAAAGATCAAGAAACACTCTTTTTTCCATAGCTTATTTGGAAGTTTCATTTCCAGCCGTTTCAATAATATACAATGTGGAAATTACGCTTTTTACATGTGTTAGCATACGGCACTATTCTCAAATCCCCTAGCATAGTTGCGCCAGCGCAGAAATGGCACTGAATTTCGCCTATTGGTACAATAATGATTTATTTTCTTTTAAATAATGTACAGTGAGAAGAATAATTTCAATAATACTAATAAGGAGGTAAATATGGTAAGTCCTACTTAAAGTTCCAAATGGAACTTTGTGTGCAGGTGCATATTGTTTCTTCACTTGGGTTCAAAATCAGACGATAACAAGGGTAAAACATATTTAAAAACAAGAGTAAAGTAATGAAGCATATTAAAAACAACAGTACAGTAAAACGTGTGTAACGTTATACTCTCTTCAAACGTGTGTAACAGTATATTACATACCGAGGTGGAAAGCGTTTCATTACAGCCAAGGGATTCAATATTTTACCGAGGCCTTGCCGAGGTGAGATAGAATCCCGTAGGCTGTAATGACGCTTTACTCCGTGGTATGTATAGGACTTTATTCACAATGATCCAGTTTAAATGCAAATAATTGACTTAAGGACGGAGTCATATTGGTGAAATAAGCGTTGCGAAATCAATCCGTCTGGGTTTATTCCTTGACGGATTCTTACCATTTTGGTCTCTTTTGAAAGCTACAAGGATGTACTTTAGTTTGAGCCCATTGGCATTTCCGAAATCCAAAAAAAAATTGAATTTTGACATTTGAAAAAAATATTTTTGGATTTTGGAAATGCCAATGAGCTCAAACCAAAGTACATCCTTGTAGCTTTCGAAAGAGACCAAAATGGTGAAAATCCGTCAAGGAATAAACCCAGACGGATTGATTTCGCAACGCTTATTTTACCAATTGAACTCCGTCCTTAATTTAAAGTTTTTCGCGTCAAACGTTTTCATCAGCTAGGCATAGGCAACCTTTTCAAACAACGCATCCATCGACACTCCCCACTCCGCGATAGCTGTTTAGATCAGATCACCTCTCTTCATACGAAAGTGGTATTATTTTTAGTGATGGGCACTATCGATAAATTTCACTATCGAATGATCGACTATCGAATGACTGAAACTATCGAATGATTCATTCAAATTCATTCATTCGCATAAATCCGTTGAATTCATTCATTTGCTATCGATTCATTCATTCATTCATTCATTCGTTCATTCATTCATTCATTCATTTATTCGTTCATTCATTCATTTGAACGTGCTATCGAATTATTCGATAGCTGACAACTATCGAATAATTCGATAGTATTCATTCGATAGTGCCCATCACTAGTTGGAGGATCCTTCCTGCACTGCGACCTTTTTTTTTTGAGAGGAGGGTAATGCATTTACGCACGCCCCGGCTAGATGGCACCGGGGCAGTGTGGGGCTCGCCGCGTCTTTCGCTAAACACTACCCACTAAACCCCCTCCTCTGGCCTAGTGGTTATCCGCCCCCTGGGACCGCGCGAGCATTGCTTCGGGGGGCGGGTGGCCCGTGTCAATCATCCTCTGTCTTTTCACTTCTTCATTCTTCATTGCCGTTGCTGTTCCTCGCTCTTCTTTCTCATAATTTGCCCGACTGCGCTCGTAATGCTATTCCAGGTCGTCGTCTCTCAGCATATTCTCCATGAGATTCTCTACATCCAGCTTCTTCCCAATTTCCCTCTCGAGCCGCGTTCTCGTGTCGCTCCATCTTTCACATTGAAACAATGTGTGTTCGGGGGTATCTGTCATTCGGCAATAGTCGCATTCATCCGTTTCCGATCTTTTGAATCTTTTCAGATATCCCCTGAAGCATCCATGTCCACTCAACATTTGCGTAAGGTAGAAGTTTATCTCTCCATGCCTTCTTGTCACCCAAGTTCTTATATCCGGAATCAGTTTCCTTGTCCAGCTCGCCTTGTCTGTCTCCGTCCACCTTCGCTGCCATTCGTTCAAAACTTCCTCTCTCAGCTCTTCCTTTGTTTTACCCTCTCGTCTATATGCCTTCGACCTTTCTTCCACCAGTAGGTCTATAGGTGGGGTCCCCGCCAGGACCGTAAGAGCTTCTGTCGACACCGTTCGGTACGCTCTTGCGATTCTTATCAGGATCCTGCGCTGCACCCTTTGGAGCATCATTCTATATTTCCTTACATAGATCGCTCGTCTCCACACCGGAGCCGCGTACAACATCATGGAGTACATAACTGTCGCCAGTATTTTTCGCCTCTCCATTTTGGCTCCTCCCATGTTAGGCATAAGTCTTTCCAGAGCTTTGGCTGCTCCTTCTGCTTTTTCTGCGGCTTTTATCGCGTGGGACGTCATCTTCATATTCTTGTCAAATATAACACCCAGGTATTTGAGGCTTTCTTGGCTACTTATTTCTGTGTCTCCGAGTGTGATTGTTATTGAATGGATCTTCCGTCTTGCCACTAGAAGGACCACCTCTGTCTTTGCAGGAGCCAATTTAAGTTTCTTCCTCTCGAGGCAAGCGACAATTTCAGATGCACTCTTACCGCTAACTACAATGGCTATATCATCGGCATATGCGATAAGTTCTACTCCTTTCGGCATTTTGAGTCGAACGACTTCGTCATAATATAGGTTCCATAAGGTCGGTCCCACTATTGTTCCTTGCTGGACTCCACTCGATACCTTCATACTTCCTCTCTCACCCACCAGTATTCTCCTGTTTTCGAAGTAGCTTGTCATAAGTTTCATAAGATACTTAGGTGTATGGCGTTCCTCTAGCTCTTCGATTAGGCCAGGCCATGGTGCACTGTTGAAGGCGTTCTGTATATCGAGTGTTATCAAGGCGCAAAATCCGCGTTTTCTGTAGGGTCCCCTATTAACTTCCTGTGCAATTTCTTGGACCTTTCTCATAGCATCCACGGTAGAGCGGCCTTTCCTAAATCCAAATTGCATCTCTGCCAGTCCTCCGTTTTCTTCGATAATCTGAGTCAATCGTTGCGCTATCATATGTTCTAAAACCTTACTTCCAGTATTAATCATGCACAGTGGTCTGTATGATGTCTTGTCTTCCCGGCTTTTCTTTGGCTTTTCAATCATTACCAATCTTGTTTCTTTCCACTGTGTTGGAAATTCCCCGCGCAACAGTACGTTGTTCATCATATTTAAGCAGTGCTCCGGTTGCATTCTTGCTGCTGCCCTCATTATTTCCGGTGATACACAGTCCGGTCCTGGCGCTTTGCCGACTTTCATTTTTCCTACCGCCATTTCGAGTTCTTCCCGCGTGAAAAGCTCAACTTCTTCGGGCCTCAGCTCTCCTCCATTCCACTTGACTGTTTCCCCTTCTGGAAAAAGTTCTCTGGCCTTTCGCAGTAGTTCTTCGTCTGTCAGTGTTATCTTTGGCAGTATCTTGAGTTTCTTGCGGACTATCTTATAGCCGTCCCCCCAAACGTTGTTTTCCACTTCTTCGCATATTTCCCTCCATGCTTGTTTCTTGGCGTCTTGGATAGCTCCTCTCAGCACGCTTCTTTGCCTCACGTACTCATTTTTCATTTGGATTTTTTCTAAATCAGTCTTCGTGGTTTTCCTCATGTTTCGGGTCATCGTTCTTTTTTTGATCAAGCATGCTTTTCTCAGTTGAGCTATCTTTTCACTCCACCAGTATACCGGTTTCTTTCCTCGAGTGCCGCCCGTTTTCTTTTTGAATGTTTGCTCGCAGGTTTCTTTCAGAGCGCTGTCCCATATTTCAGCTGTTATATGCAAGTTGTCTCGTGTTTGTTTCTGCAGGTTGGTCTCGAGATTTCTCTTGAATATGGGCATATCAGTGCAGTTAATTATCCATCCCCTATGTTTTGATTGGTTTATTTGTGGTGTTCCATCTTCTTTCACTCTTTGCTCCTCAGCGATAATGTCGAAATATATATTTTGGTGATCACTCATATTTTCTTCTTCGCTAACTCTCCAATCCATTATAAGTTTTCTCTTGCTTCCTGGGTATATAGTGAGGTCTATATATGATGTGTTCCCTGCTCTAGAAAAAGTCGGTGTGTTGCCTCTATTCGCGGTTTCCATTTCATTCTCCTCGAGCCACTCTTCCAGCAGGTCTCCTCTCTCATCGTTTTGTCTCGCTCCCCATCTTACGGCTTTCGCGTTGAAGTCTCCCGCTATAATCGTCTCTTTCGTCCGTAAGTGCTCAATCTCGGTCTGCAGTGAGTGCAAAAATTTATCGTATGTTTGTATATCTACGTTAGGAGATATATAACACCCCGTTATTGTAACTTGATCCAGCACGACGGTCAGAATTCCATTTCCGCTCTTATCAGCTCTAACTTTGATTTCTCGGTTGAAAATCCTAATGGCAACATCCCTTCTCTCGTCCACGAACCATGCTCCTTCACTCACAATCTTCTTATTCGGTTCCACCACTACTGCGATGTCTATTTTTCTCTCCTCCACAGTCCTGCACAACAGATCATGTGCAGCTTTGCATCTGTTCACATTTACCTGTAGCACGGTTATCTTTTTATAGGTGGCTGCCATATTTTGTTGTCGATAAAAACGTGTTGTATAAAAGTTCTAAAAGTTTTCTGTTGTAAACAAAATACGATAAAATAAGTCTGTATCACAGTCGGTTTCATATCACAATTTATCACAGTTCATTGTATGCTAACGCTATGCGCCTTGTTGGGCTTTTCCGTTGTGTCCAGTTCTTTTAGCCGTTTTGTGTTCCTTGAAGGCTTTGCACTCTTTACTGCCCGCATAGTGATCCGTATTCTGTTCAATATCTTTGCATGGGAAACAGACTGGCTTCCTCTCACAGTCCGGCGCTTTATGGTCATCTCCTCCGCAAGTTCTGCACAGACTGCTCCTATCGGGTCCGTCACATTTAACAGCATCATGTCCATACCTATAGCATCGGTAACACCTATTATTCCTTTTCCGCTCTTTTATGTAGCAGTTGCTCCAGCCGATCTTGATTTCTCTTTTAGCTAAGTAGAGCTGAGCCTCTTTTACATTAGTAATAATCATTGCGGTTTGTTTGCCATCTTCGTGTTTTCTCATCCATTGTATTTTGACTTCATTTGTCTCATCCACCTCTCTAGCCAATGCCGCCTTAATTTCGTCCTCAGTAGCGTCCTCATCTATATTTCTAATTTCCAATGCTTTTGTTTCTTTGGTTTCAGAATAGTGATTCACTGTATTTTCTACAAGGATCTTTTTGATAGCCTCCGTCAATTGTGGACCACTTTGTGCTTCTTTTTGCATCTCGATAACCATCCTTCCATCTTTAATTCTTTTCACCGATTTTATTTCTTTCACTCCCGCTTCTTCGGATATATTTTCCTTCAATATTTTAAGAGTTTCTGCGTACGTTCCCGTTTCTACATTTACCACGATTCTCTCCGGTCTCACCCTCTCCAGAGTTTTTCTGTTCGCTTCCTGATTTATTCTCTTCAGTGTTCCAATGGGTACATGGATTTTAAATTTGATGTTGGTGTCGTCGAAAGTTTTTTCGATGATTTCCTGGAGTCTGCCTGGCTCCATACCTGTTATAATAGGCATCGCTATCTCTTGTGGGGGCGTGTCTTCGCTTCCGAACCTTTCCTTCAGGATCCTCATTGCTTCCTCAGCTTCACCTGTGTCCCTTAGACGCATTTTCCATATGTTTCTTTCTTTAGTCTTGATCAGGTCGTTGACAGATGTCATTGTAGTTACAGTCATTTTCCCTAAATCATTGTCCATTTCCAAAAGCTCAGGAAATCTCTCTCGGAACAGATTGTGGATGCCTGCCTGCATTCCTTCCTGGCCGTTAAGCACCACTAGGAGGAGATCCTCGGTGCATCCCGTGATGGGATTTCCCTCCATCAGCTCGGAGCTAGCGTACGCCTCAGGGTCCTTCCCAGTCCCCTTGCATCTTGTGCACGGCGACCGTGGTTTGTTTTCCCGTCGTTGTAATTTGTTTTCTTCTTCCAGTCGTTGCAGTTTTTGAAGCTCTAAATCTTGACCGTGTATGGTGTCTTGCAGTTTCTTCGTTTCCAGTCTCTGCCGTTCCTTCAATTGTTCCATTGCTGATTCCAGGCTTGCGAATTTTCGTTGCTGCTCTTCGGCAGCTTTTCTTGCATGGTCTGCTAGGTCTGTTGTTAGCCGTTTTATTTCCTTATGTACATTTCCATTCTCTTTGCAAAACCTAATCAGACTCTCTATTGTCCTTCTAGTTTTCTCTGTGTCTGCGCCTTCTTCCTCGTCGACGATCGGGCTCCCCATTTTCTTTCTTTTTGTAGAACGCTGCCCTTTTGTTCGTAGGTCTTTCATCCTGTTGAAAATCGGGTGCACTGCCATAGGGGTTTTGTGCTCTTCCTCATCCTCTGTACTTTCCGAGGTCTTGTTGGGAGATTGTATCGGCGAACGTGATATACTGTCACGTCGACTAAATATTTGTGTTCGCTCATGTTCCGCAATCTCTTCCACGCTCATAGCCTTGTCATCTTGGGGGTTTTCCGAAAAATTAAATTCCATGCTGTTCCCACGAGTTGGGTCCATTTCTTCGTCGCCCCTCAGCAGTGGGCCCCTACTGAGGGGAAGGCACTCATACTGTGGAGTGTGCCTGGTGCCCCACAGGTTTTTACGGCTTCGCTGTCGGATTTTTATAGAGGTTTGCTCCTCGCGAGACGGCCGTTTAAGGCAAGCCCCCCGGTCACAGTATCACCCAACGTTCCTCAGCCACGCCTTGCCGAAGTCTCTGTGGAGTGCCCTGTGATTACGGTATGATGAGAGGCTGACTGGCGCTCCGCTCAGCCCCCTTTGTGCTGTTTCTTAGCTTTCTCCGCTCTCCATCGACCTTTTCGGCATGAGTGTCCCTGCCAGGGGCCTCTTCATGTGGCCCCCGCCGATATAGCTCTCAGGATCATCGCAGTTACTTGAGCCCCTCCACCAACTACAAGGTCTTACAGCACCTAGGAGAGGGCACTGCGACCTATAAGATCTTTTGTGCGTAACCATGCGAGTTCTGGAACTCAGTCCCTCAATTATTAGACCAAGAGCTAGCAACGTTTTTTTGCACTCATCTGATAAAGGTCTGTTCCCATCTTAAAATGTTCAGGTACAGTTTCTGTGTACAAAAGTATTTGTTATTCAGTTACTTTGTGTACAGTTACTAAGTTTAAATTTGATATTTCTCTTTATTTAAAGTGGTCAACAAAATAAGTGTCTATGTCGATATTTGTATAGTTTTTCAAAACTTGACAGCTTTGGAATCTTTCGCGCGATTTTGGATCTGTTTGAACTGGTGGATAGCCTCATTCTTTGGCTATCGGATCCAAGTTTTGCGGATATTGAGAAAGCCCAATAAAATTTCTACAGGGTGTCAAATAAAGCAATGCAAAAGTTTTGAAAGTTTCGCTAACCCCCATTTTGCCAAGAAATTTTTTTTGTGGATACCAACACCAAAAATATGAAGAATGATGTATTCTCTCGAAAAGGTTTTCGATTCATCCCCCTATTTCTGTTTAAAAAAAAGTTATGTCATTTTTTCCTCAATCTACACTTTTCGACAATTAACGTTACAACTGGCCATATTATCGAGGCAAATTTGACAACAATTGATACTTTCACTTGAAAAACTGTCCCATGAAAAACATTTTCTTTACTCATCCCTAAAATGATTATCTACGGTCAGTGCCTTAAGCCCCTGCGGACCGACTTAGAATGTAGCCTGCTGGAGCGGGCATCAGGATGGGATAGTACTGTGTCACAACAGATTTACCACATCAACCATATCAAACCCCCTTTGATATTGTTTGTTAGGGGTTGTTTTCAAAAAATTGGTAATTGATAACTTGAGAAGAAAAAGACCTAGAGACAAAATTTTTATTTCATGTTCAATCGCATACGGTGACACATTTTGCAACGTAGTGGGGGTGTCCTTCTTAGCAACCCTTACTTAAGGGACGGAAATGTTTTTGTAGGAGTGTGTGGTTTCATTTCTTATGGTTTCGTCTCTTCTGAATTCAATTTTGGTATTAAAAATTGTTTTTATTCAACATTATCTCCTATTCGGGTAAAACTCGTTCGATTGGTTTTTCATTTGTGTATGTGTCTTTTTAGCTGAAGAACTTATCGTTTTACTTATGTTACCTTAACAACCAAACCTTCTTCTTCCGCTATTGTGAGCAGAGTAATTTGTAAAATGCCGCGTTTAAGTCCGGATGAATTAGCCATCGTGGCACGAATGCGAGAGAGGGGCGACACCATCGACAACATTGCGGCACTTTTTAGGACCTCCTCTAGGTCCATAAGTCGTGCAATTCGACGTCTGGCAGCTGGAGACATTAATTACCGTCGTGGAGGAAGAACTCGGAAAACAACCGCTGCGCAGGATCGCTTTGTTCGAAGGGCGATCCAGAGAAAACCGACCACTACTGCAAGTGCCATCAACAACGTGTTGAGGGCCACGACGGGGATCCAGCTGTCAAACCAAACTGTCAGACGAAGATTGCACGACTCTGGGCTAAGAGCGAGAAGAAGAGCCTCATGCCCTTTAATGAACCGACGTCATCGCGCCGTGCGTCTCCAATGGGCTAGGGACCACCAGAACTGGGGAATAGCTGAATGGGGTAGATGTTTGTTTACGGATGAAAGTAAGTTCAATTTGTTCCATTCGGATGGGCGTGTTTTGGTGTGGAGAAGAAGAAATGAAAGATTTTTGGAAGAGCACATGGAGGCGAGAGTGCCGTTTGGAGGTGGAGGAGTGACTGTTTGGGGTGGAATCACGATGACAGGAAAGAGTGAGTTGGTGGTGTTAAGAGGACAGAGCATGAATGGAGGGAGATATCGAGATTTGTGTATTAGGGATATTGTGGTCCCCTACGCGCAAAACTTCGGTGATGGATTCATTCTGGTTGACGACAACGCGAGACCACATCGTGCACGTATTGTCACCGAATTTTTGAGGGATCACAATATTGAGCGAATGGATTGGCCACCCTTGTCTCCTGATATGAATGTGATTGAGCATGTATGGAGTAGAATGAAGAGAAATATGAAAGAAAGGGAAGGACAAATTGAAAATTTTGATGACTTGGCGGATGCGATTCAGGTTGAATGGGATGCTATTCCTCAGGAGTTTTTGCGAAACCTGGTGGAGAGTATGCCTCGAAGGGTTGCGGCTCTCATTAGAGCAAGAGGAGGTCCCACCAAATACTGATGAAGATGAACTTATGTGAGTGATTCAAGGATATTTTCATATCCCTCGTGTCTAACGGTGTTTACTTTTTTAGTCGCAGCCGAAGAGTATTTTGCGGAGAGACCCGAAGGCAGTTCCTAGTTACACTTTTACTTGGTTTGAGGTGACTAGTGACGTGGCGCACTAACCGAGGAAGAACGAGTGCTTTACGTGTCCTCCGAGACACGAAGACAAGCGAGTTGGCTATTTTTGCGTGAGACTCTAGGCGCGGGCGTATCTCCAACTTGAAATCAAGTCCATAGTTCCGGCTACGCTTGCTCTATAGGTAAACCGCAGTGGAAGTCTGGTGTACACAATGGTGGCGGTCAATGGAAATCACATGGAAGTCAGTAGAAGTTACGTGGAAATCAGTGGAAGTCTTGTCTACAAAATTTTTGCTGTCTTTCACCGCGCCGAGTTTGAAAGCAACTGAAAGTTAAAACTGGGCTGTACCAATTTTTTTCGCTACTGATAGTATAACTCTATCGATTTTATGGAAACATTGTTTTCAATTGTAAACATTTTGTCACAATAAAGAAAAACACCATCCGAAGTTATGAACTTGATTCTTTCTTTCAAATGGTAACATTTGTTCAAAATCAATTTTAATTGCCAAAATTGCATTCAGAACAGACGAAACCATAAGAAATGATACCAAACACTTAAACAAAAACATTTCCATCCCTTAAGTAAGGGTAGCTATGAATCACACCCCCACTTTGTTGCAAAATGCGTCACCGTATGCGATTGAACGTCAAATAAGAAAGTAGCCTCTAGGTCTTCTCGTTCTCAAGTTATCAATTTTCAATTTTTTTAAAACAACCCTTAACAAACATTATCAGAGGGTTTCATATGGTTAATGTTGTAAATCTGATGTGATACAGTGCTATTCCATCTCCAGCTCCAGCAGGCTACATTCTTACTCGGTCCGCAGGGGCTTTAGGCACTGACCGTAGATAATCATTTTAGGGGTGAGTAAAGAAAATGTTTTTCATGGGACAGTTTTTCAAGTGAAAGTATCAATTGTTGTCAAATTTGCCTCGATAATATGGCCAGTTGTAACGTTAATTGTCGAAAAGTGTAGATTGAGGAAAAAATGGCATAACTTTTTTTTAAACAGAAATAGGGGGATGAATCGAAAACCTTTTCGAGAGAATACATCATTCTTCATATTTTTGGTGTTGGTATTCACAAAAAAAATTTCTTGGCAAAATGGGGGTTAGCGAAACTTTCAAAACTTTTGCATTGCTTTATTTGACACCCTGTAGAAATTTTATTGGGCTTTCTCAATATCCGCAAAACTTGGATCCGATAGCCAAAGAATGAGGCTATCCACCAGTTCAAACAGATCCAAAATCGCGCGAAAGATTCCAAAGCTGTCAAGTTTTGAAAAACTATACAAATATCGACATAGACACTTATTTTGTTGACCACTTTATTTTGATTTCATTGACTTACCTATAAAAATCAATAAGAAATTGAATACATTATAAAATTGTACATCTCATAATTCATTCCAAAAAATCGACTGGAAATCAATATGTTTAATTCATTCATTGCTGATTCCATAGAACATAAAAAACTGATAATTATACTTAGGTATAACAAACATTTTTATTACAAGTCAAAATTCATCCATTCATTCGTTCATCAATTAATTCTGTTTCGCATTCAAAATTATTCAGTTCATCCGTTAAATCCACTTGTATATTGAATCATCCATCCATTTATTCGTTCAGTCATTCATTCGTTCGTGCATTCATCCATCAGTTTGTTTATTCATTCATTCATTTGTTCATCCATTCGTTTATTCATTCGTTCATTCATTCATTCATGTATTCGTTCATTCATTCATTCATTCATTCGTTCATTCATTCATTCATTCATTCATTCATTCATTCATTCGTTCATTCATTCATTTGAACGTGCTATCGAATTATTCGATAGCTGACAACTATCGAATTATTCGATAGCTGACAACTATCGAATTATTCGATAGCTGACAACTATCGAATTATTCGATAGCTGACAACTATCGAATAATTCGATAGTATTCATTCGATAGTGCCCATCACTAATTATTTTCCAACCTGTAAGGAATCATTCACTTTCCAACTTTTTGAAAGTTAGGAATATATCGATTGCTAACTCATTGTGAGTAAAAGCAATTTTCTCATAGGTGAAATCATGGCGTAAAATAAAACATATCTAAAATAATCTTTCATCACACGGGTTGAAAATGACTGAAAATTAAGCTAGGGATGGAGCCGGATCTGGATCCGGTTATCCGGCAAATCCGGCCGTTCCGCCGGAACCGAACCCAGATCCGGTTTGGCCGGATTTGGATGAAGATCCGGCCGGATCTCGAAAAAATTCTATTTTTTAATTCTATTTTTTCATCTCCACTAACTTTTGAAGTCGAAAAGCACACATATACCAAGTGATTGAGAGGAAGAGAGCAACATTCATGCTTATACATTCTCATTGAAATAAATACGCTGAATACTCAATGGGTTTTGAAAACATTACACATCACAGTTGACATTTATTTCCGAATTTTTGAAAGTTTTGTCTTCATTTTCAAGTAGTAGTTACACACGCGCTATAATAGCTACATACTTTTCATAATCTTCTCGCTAATTGGTCATTCGTGTGAAAGAAACCCTAAAATTTACTAGAGTTGATTGCAACAGGACGAAGTAGAAAATTATACTTGACATATTCGGAGACTACGGCTAAAATTGTCCATGTCGTCCCTTGCCAGGCAAAGCAACGTAAGCGACATTTTAGCAACTCTAAAGAAGAGACAAAAAATCGTGTTCATTGCAAATTGCCTACGGAAGAATATTAATTTTGCATGTTTCATGTTATGCAGTGTATAATTAAGCATAATTTAGTGCTTGTGATAGTTTACTTGTTCGACGCGGCTCAGTGAGACTTTCCCAACAACATCAAAGACTCATTTTTGCCAGAATGGCGCTTACGTTGCTTTGCCTGGCAAGGGACGATATTCGGAGACTACGGCTAAAATTGTCCAAGGGAAGTTTTTTCTTTTTTGAATCATCTTGAAGGGGAAGTTTTTTTATGGGGGGGGTATCCGTCTTGCGTGAACACCCTGTACATTAGCAGATATTCGTGTGTGGAATTTTTTTTTCCTTCATAATTTTGACCTCCTGTTTATAATTCCCCTGTCAAATTTGAAGTTTCAGACAAAAACAATGTATCCAAAGGACAAAACTCAAAAAAATTCAGGGTATCGAAAGTCTCCAGTTCTAAACAAAAATCGTATTCTCATTGTTGGTTGGACTTCCGTTTCGAAAGATTCAAAAACCGTTTCGAGGTAAAACATGAAGCTTCATAATGTCAGGGTTGAAATTGCAAAAAAGATTTTTTCGCAAACAGGGTTTGGTTGAAATTATTGAAAATTGGCACTGGTTTACATAATTATGACTCCTTACTTTCTTGATAAACATACCCTCGCAAACATATAATAACGGAGATACAGGCCTCCAAAGTTGTTTTTTAAAACAAGTTTTTTTGATAACTTTTGAACCGTTCGACCGATTTTATTCAAATTCAAACCAAAGTTTACTAAATCTATTGAATAGGCCTACATGGCAATTGCATGATATTGGTTCAGCTTCTCGCCACTTGGTGGCTTTGGTTCGGTGGCACAGCGCGCTTGCGCCAGATCCAGATTATCGATTAGTCTCGTTTATGTTTCGCAAATTGCAAATAAAAGTCGAACAACGGCCCATCGCTTCCTCAGGGCTTCATTGGTGGGAAACTTGTGAAATTTTATGCCATTTCTACTTTGTTAAATTTTGAGCGCGGTGTGGCACACAACATTTGCCTATAGGGCATTTTTCAGCGTCGACAATATAGAAAGATGAGAAGAGAACTAATGACAGCGAGCAATTGGTGTGGCGAGATGAACGTTAATTTATTCAAGTGCCAAAATCGATTGGCGATTTGCAATAACAATTGATAAACCTAAAGTCCCCAGGTGGCAAACGGCGCCGTAAGCGCCCCCTACATGCAATCGTCCTATTGAACAATAACGCATTTCATCAAACATTTTTAGAGGCGAAGATGATAGGGGATGATCTCCCCCTTTTTCTCCATTTTTACACGTACTCCAAAGTTGGTTTTTAAATCAGTTTTTTTGCATAACTTTTGAACCGTTCGCGTTCAACCGATTTTCTTCAAATTCAAACCAAAGTTTATTTACACAGGTCTCTATTGAACAATATTAACGCATTTCCTCAAACAATTGTAGCGGCGAGATGATAGGAACCGTTCCCAAAAAATACTAAGGGGAGGGGGGGGTGAAAAATGGGAGAAGAAGGGGGAGGTTACCGCTATATCTTTGCCCCTAGAAATGTTTGATGAAATGCGTTATTATTGTTCAATAGAGACCTGTTTTAATAAACTTTGGTTTGAATTTGAATATAAGCGGTTGAATGGTTCAAGAGTTATGCAAAAAAACATGTTTTTAAAACCAACTTTGAAAGCCTCTATCTCCGTTATCATACGTTTGCGAGGGCGTGTTTATCAAGAAAAGTCTCCTTATTTTTCAATTTTCTATCTTCCTGTGAATTTTGTTGCACTTATTCCGGGACACTTGTAAGTATAGGCTGGACTGCCAGAAGATAAGGCTAACGGAAACCGTCAACCGAATCAAAATATTTGGCGGGGATTAAAAGTTACATCGTTTTGAAAAGGGGCAAAACTTCCGGTCGCGATACATTGAATGGTGCGCAGTTTATTTCAAACTCTATAAAATTGCACGACGAATATGAATACAGGTTTCCTAAATTGAGCGTCTCTTTCTGGCCCGTGACGTCACGTTCGATTGCACAGTAAATCGTCGCAGTCATAGTGTGCCAACATTGCCCCGATTCCGTAAGCCGAACGTGTGTTTTGATCATTTGATGGTGTTATTATTGGTATTTATACAGTTTTTACAAGTACTTATGGTAAATAAAAGTTGTGTGCCACTATGCAAGTCCACAAGTTATACAGTGATGGCCATAATACCTACACCATTAAAAGTATCAAAACTGGGACTTGGAACACGCACTTACCCTCGCACTTACCTGTGCTTTCTGGGCACGTCCATATATCGTTGATATATCCATTACAAAAATAGTTGTATCCGTGCATCAAATGCCTCTCTGGCAAAATCTTCTATGCGAAATATTTATTTGCAATATTCATTGAGAAGTTCGTTATATTTTTAGCGACTTTCCCAGCATGGTTGGCTTTAGAATTCAGAAAATAAAACGCACTTTCAACACGGCGGAGCAATGTAAATACAAATGGCGCGATCACTCATGGCACACTGTGCCCAGAACGTGCCGAAAACAGCTGCGCGGAATCGCGGATTCTCCATCTCTCTTTTGAGGAAACCTGTATTGCACGACAAGCAACAGTTTTTCATTATCTGATCATTTTTGGAAAACCAATTTTGAGATATTGTTCAGTCAAATTTCACACCACACACAAAATTAGAATTAGAAATAATTTATTCTTCATAAATACATCTTGTATTATAAGAAGGAGGCATATTATGTGCCTGTAACTTGACTAATTAAGAAAAAAAAATAACAAAACCAATAAAACCCCTGTTCATTCAGGATAAGTGCTCTGATTTTCCACACACAAAATACCATTGTGTATCGCTACAACGGATGAGATTCCATACGCTGACCTGCACCTGACCGAGAATACTACCGCAAAAACAATATTTTCCATGAACTTCCTGAATTTGCTATTAGTTTCAAAACTGACATAAAACTATTTTGTTGGTTTTGAAGGGCTTATAATGTTCTCTACTTTTAAACTGCCCAAGAAACATTCTGATATGTATGTATAGTTGTTTGAATTCAATCATGTAGGGCCCAACGTCTTCTGCGGGGCCAAACCTTTTCCAGCCCCGTTACGGAAAATGACCTTTGTATTTTTCAGGTGATAATTAAACCGTCCAAAAACGACCTGGTTGATTACGTTGCAAATCTGGTAAACAAAACATACATGCACCAGTCTGGCATCATCTATACGAACACGGTCAACGAAACTGTGACAATGGCCAAAGATTTGAGAAATCGCGGCCTAAACGTCTATCCCTACCATGCTCAGCTCGATCACGACACCAAGATCGACATCCATAACAAATGGATGCAGGGCAAATGTCCGGTGATTATTGCCACCATGGCGTTCGGCATGGGAATCGGTAAGTCGGTTTTTATGGCATGGTATCATTGGTTCTAGCCTGGTGCAATAATCATTATAGACAAGGCGAATGTCCGCTACGTCGTTCACACCGCTCCCCCAAAGTCGATGGAGTCGCTGTATCAGGAAAGCGGTCGTGCTGGACGCGACGGACAACGCGCAGATTGTATTGTCCTCTTCAGTTTAAAAGACCATTTTAAAAATATGGGAATGACGAATTCGTTGGTCGAAGAAAAAAAGCTGGCCGGCGTGCTGGAGTACTGCCTCGAACAAAAGAAATGTCGACGCCTGATATTGTCGCAGAACTTCGAAGAAACCTGGGATGGCAGCGACTGCGTGCAAATGTGCGATCACTGCAAACTGGACCCGAACAATTACACCTACTACGACTTCACAAAAGCTGGAATGTGCATCCAGGAAATCCTCAACCAAGCCGCCGTCAACGACGAGAAGATGACCCTCTCCAAGTTGATCGATGCTTGGTACCAGACCGGACCGGCGAAGAACCGCGTGGCTTCGGCTCCCGTACCGAGATTCAGCAAAGAACTTGCTGAAGTTGTGGTAGCTTATTTGCTCATGAAGGAGTACTTGGGCATCACTAAGGGTTACTCCTCATACTCTACTATCATATACTTGGAAGCAGCCATTTCCATCACACACCAGGACAGAATAGAAATGTACACCCACTTGAAATTCAGAGGTTTTACTCGTCGATATGCGTCCCGCGATGATTCAGACAGTGGCGAACCTCCAAAGAAGAAATTGAAGACTGCACAATAAAGTTTTTTTTGTAATTAGCAGGTACCTTTTTGAGTTACGAGGTCTAACTGCTAGTCAAAACGGTATTATTTCATTCTGCATTTAAAATATTTTCACCTTTAAAAGTTGTGTTAATCTAGTTAGTTACATTTCCAACCCACATAGGGCTAATTTGAGCTCGGAAGTGAAAATGTCTATTTTAATATATTGACATGTCATTTTTTTGCAGATCTTTCAGAAGAATTTTGACTCACTGTTACCATTATTTGTTTGTAAGTTATTGTTTTTGATACTCTAAATAAATTATTTTGTTCAACATTGAGTACAGTATTATTTTACTGGAATAAATCGCGATGTCTAAAAATACACGTGGTAATGATGCTATGATCCAGCTCTACCTCACTGTGATATTTTTAACTCCATCACGTTATAAGATCTTTTTTTCAGAATTCTGCGAGGTTAGTTATTGAAATGAAAATACCTACCTGTATGCAAGACAGGCGTAAAATTGCAAAAACATTGACATCATCCAATTTTTGTTTTATCAATTTGAACCAATCCACAAGATTATTTTCATCCAAAGACGTAATTACTGACCCACGACCGTGACTACGTTGACGTGGCAAAGAGTGACATACCAACATTGAAAATATCATCTTTTATTTCTTAGCCTATGTCTTCTTACAATTTTTCTTTCTAAATGATTGAAAAAAAAATAGATGAGAAAAATAAAAACTAAGTAAGTATTAATTCACTACGATGTCGATTATTTTTTACATAAATAATATACACAATACTACAATTAATTAAAAACACTTTTCTCGTAAATTTAGTTACCTGGTAAGGAATTGTACATCTGGTGTCAAAAATACATAATAATATTAACCCACTCTTTTTGAAATCGATTTCTGTATGAACACTCCGATTGAAAAAACTCTTAAATGCGATCAAAACATATGGCAGGAGACTATATAAGCGTGGCTGACTATCGTCTGTACACTTCACATCTGTCCAGTAATGCGACAGCACTGGGAAAATTGAAAATAAACAACTTAAGAGATTATGTCGCGATGCTACCTGACGCCTTCTCGACGTCTAGAGATGTATAGAGTCTTTACATTGGTGGTGCAGGATTGTTCCCTACATTTATGAGAGCTTGTGTGACTTGGTCCTTGACGAAAGCCTCAACTACCTGGAACTTGAGCTTGATTCGCTTGAGTCGCTCCACCCAAGGCACTTTCTACGAGACGTTTGTGCTTTCCAACTAACTCCGGGAGATCATACGCAATGGCAACGTCCAGCCTATTGATTGGACAACCTCTGAAATACGTGCATGTCGCTGAAAGTTGCTGGAACTCATACAGAGGGTTTAATTTGAAGAAATCTTTGTACACATCGGGATCGGGAAGATCGTAACGAGAAATGTTGGTCAAAGTCGAGAGACCTTCGTAGATGTGGTAGTCTTGGGGATGTTCGATGATTTGTTCGGCTACTTGTTTGCGATTTCCAAACACCGATTTGTGATTATAGTACGTCGTCAAGTAACAGTCGACCATTTTGGCATGGTTACGTACACGTACCTACAATTGTTCGAGTTAAATCAATTCGATCAACACTTTGAATTTTCGAATCTTACCGCAAATCTACGTGCACTGGCAATCTTGTTTTCGATACGCTTGTCAATAGCGGATCTCAAATCTCTTAAAAACGCCCTTTCTTGTGCTTGCAATAGCCGCGTAGGAGCCCAAACTTCGTAAGGTCTGGACCACAACGACGTCGTGTACATCACAGGCGGCTGCGCCGATGACATCAAAGGAGAAATGTTCCATATTAACGCCCCTTGAACTCGCATGAGTTCTTCAGGCTTCACTTGATCGGCTTTATTCAAAATAATCCGCGTCTAGAAATGTCTCATCGTAAGTACAACCACCATAACCAAAAAATCACTTACCTGGTGTTCTCTGCCTTTCAACTGATCCAGAATGGCTTCCGTTTCCGGGCCAACATCGAGCTTAGATGGATCATATACTAAAAATATTATATCAGCTCTATCGATAAACCACTGGCATGCATCATTGAACGGAAACACTCGTGACACTTGCTTACGTACTTCCAGAATGCCTGGAATTTCAACGATATTGACCTAGAAGAAGAAGAAGAACTGAAACATCACATCTAGATCCACATTATCACAAAATCGTACTCTTTCTAAAAGTTTATTCGGCAATTTCACACCCCGGAGACGCTCTTCCAGCCCCTGGCCGAATTTTTGCAATCCAGAAAACGTAAAATCCGCAGCCAGCTGCGTCCCGTCGATAATTTCTGGCTCCTCGCCGTACATCAAAATGTTGAAATATGCCGGCGAAGGCTCTGCACCTGCAACCATTTTTTTAATGCGACAATTTACGATTGTGATCGTTCCAAAATACCTGTCCTCAGAGAAGTTTCGTTGTACTCATTGTCGAGCAAATAATTAATGATCGAGGACTTTCCACCACTCCAAGGTCCCATAAACAAAATCAAAGGCTTAGAAAAGATCTCCGAATCGCCAAAGTGCCTGTTGCTTAGGTCTCTGTATTTATACAGCCCTTCCAGCGGCTTGATGGCGTTCTCGTACAGTTTTTTCAGTTCTCTCAACGTGATTTCTGCAATTTTGTTGATTATGCTCTCTGTTTCGGATGCCTCATCATCGATCTTCAGGAGGTGTTCCACGTGATCTCTTTCGCGCAAATCGGTCGGAATTTCAATGTCCAACGACAGTTCTTCTTCTGGCGATGGTTGTTCGTCGCTTCCACTTTCTTTGCTGTCGTCGCCATCGTGGCGCTCTGTACTTTCTTTGCCGTCCTCGGCTGATGCCTCATCGGCTTGTGGTTCTGCATTTTCTTTGCTGTCTTCAGCTGGAACTGAATTTAGTGTTCTAGTTACGAAATAAAACTGTGCAATGTAAGCATACCTGATTCTTCTTCTTTGCTGTCTGCTGCAGGAGAAGCTTCATCAGGCGTGCTGTCTTGTTGTTCGAAGCTTTGTTCTTCGACTGACCTTTGTTCTTCCTCTTTACTGTCTTCCTTAGTTTCTTCCTCCTTGCTGTCGTCTTTTACTTCTTTAGTGTCGTTCTCATCGGTGTCGTCTTTTTCTGCTTCTTTGCTGTCCTCCTTGATGTCGTCTTCTCTACTTTCTTCCTTTGTTACGCCTTCTTTGCTGTCCTCCTTAGTTGCATCTTCTTTGCTGTCTTCCTCAACTTCGTCTTCTTTGCTGTTTTCCTTGGCATCGTCTTCCTTACTGTCTTCCTTGGCGTCGTCTTCCTTACTGTCCTCTTTAGTTTCGTTCTCTTCACTTCCGTCCTTGGCTACGTCTTCGTTGCTGTCTTCTTTGGTGTCGTCTTCATTACTTTCTTTGGCTTCTTCCGTACCTTCTTGACTGGCTTGTGCTTCTTCTTCTTCTTCTTCTTGGCTTGCGGCGTCGCCTGTTTCTACGCTTGCCTGCTCTTCTACCGTGTCTTCTTTGCTATCACCGGGTGCTTCTTGGCTTCCATCTTCTTTGCTTTCTTCCTCTTTGGTATCATCGCCTTCTTTGCTTTCGGCGTCGGTGGCTTCGGCTGAAGCTTTCACTTCCGCTTCTTGACTACCATCAGTATCCTCCTTGGTCGTGTCGTCCTGTATAGGTACGTGTTGCTTTATTTTCGACTTTTTATCGACTTTGTGAACTTACCGTATCTTCAGCGCTTTTTTCGGTGTCATCTTCAGCGCTCGGTTCAGCTTGGACATCCTGCATGCGAAAGCATAATGTAAAGTTTGTGTGATAATTTAAATCTGGATGCGTTTCACCTCTTGTTCAGATCGTTCGACATTTTGTTCGACACTTTCTGTACTTTCTGCGCCATCTTCGTGTGTATCGTGTTCTCCTTCACTATCGTGTTCGGAGTCGTCGGTAGTGATCTCTACTGTGGGGACGTCCTCTGTACTGTCCCCATTAGTCTCTGGAGTTCCTCCATCGTCGTCGGCTTCTCCAGTCTCCAACTCTTTGAGAGCCTTTTCGATGTAGGGCCGGCATTCGGATTCGGAAGGACCTTCCGACTCTACCTCACCTTGCACACCTTTAAAGAACGATAAGAATACTGCATTATAAACGCATAAACACCTGATAGGCATGAGAAGTGTTTATATGTCGCGTATAATTACTGATTTTATTCGATACCTATTCAAAGTTTTGGCAGCCATCCACAAAAACAGCTGTGATTTTACATTTTCACGTGTAAGTAAGCATAGAAAATACAATATAGTACCTACGTAGGTCTAAACTTGGATAATCTTGTTTAACCGCGTGAAATATTACCTGTAGAATCCTACTTTTCCCGAACAATTTTTTTTGTCTAATACGTGGAAGCGCCAAAAAAATAAGACCCGTGATGTCTCGACAAGTAGGATTGGAGAAAATTTACCAAAAATGCATAGTACAAGGGTAATTACAATTGAAATAATTGTTCATGCCACGGTCGGTGTCTGATCTAAATCCGTAACACAGTCTAGGGTAGCCTTTGCTGGCGATTTGCCGATGTCGTCAGTTGCATTAGGTACTTGGCTACTTTTAGATCAGCGATTTTACATCGAAAAAACTGATGCCACCTTTTATATTTAAATTGTTTTAATATTGAATTTCCCTTTTTAAGCGTTCAAGTAATTATCGTACACAATCGCAATAGATTTTTTCTCTTTAGCTCCTCCAATTTTTGGATCTCAGACCCGAATGAGCTATCGACTACCGAATTTATTTAATTCAATAAACTATGTCAATGATAGTATGACATATCATATTCTTGTATTTATAGTTTATTAGGCGAAAATTTTTATTATTAGAAACCGGTATCGTCCAAAAATAACATATCATATTATATAGCTCGAAAAATGTATGGAATCATGGCTGCCATCCACATTATATAATTTAGGTAATATTGAGATATCACTGTCATTTAGCACTAATAGAGCTGAAACTGGAGAACTATTTTGAACCCACGCACGGTACCGTACACTTTTTTTCTTTAAATGGAACAACTTTTTCCGCGGGGTTAAGTTTCGAACACTGGCGATGAAGCCTTTTCAGACCTACCCTGCAAGGTAGTGGCGAGAAGTGAAACTCCAAGAAGTAGCAAGAGCCACGAGGACCTCCGGCAGACCTCCATGGCGTGTCTTCACTACACCCGTCACATTAACGGCTCGCACTGAAAACCCAGATTACGTTGGACCATCACATATCACCGCGACGCTACCCAGTGGCGCCGCTAAAAATTTTCGAATCAAAATTGAAAAGCAAAAAATCTTACCTTAACCATATCGGTAGGTAACGCGATCTGTAAAAAATCTTGAAAGTGCAAAGTCTAAGCTCTAAAAACTACACTGTCATCTTAATTTTAAGAAAGATTCTGGTATCTGATATCTCACAAAAATTACGAATATCTACGGACATTAAACATAATTCAATACCTAATACTAAAAAGCTATATTTTTATTTATTTTTTCAACTTGACAAAGGATGAAAGTGTGCTTCTAAAAGCAAACAACAAACAATAATGCCATTTCAGATGTTTCCTCGATAACTCACAACCCAAAATTGTGTCAAAAATATTGCGGAAATATCCTTTCTTGTATTTTAAATATCAAGGTGAAGCTGATATGTTGAATGACACTTCAAACCCAAGCATGTTGAATCGATAATTCTGCTGGAAATTTAGAAAACAAAAGAACGGCTGTCTCGGCTGGAACTATTCAAGATGCAACTATTGCAAACATTTCGAGAATCGGAAAAAAATTCGACGCCACTGCCAAGCAGCTAAGTTCCAGCGACGCCTGACGACGCTTGCCGAATTCAAGGCGCTCCGCGCAATCTCTAAATGACTTAAGGTAATTTAATGTGTAAACTTCTCATTCACTGCAAGCTATTTAACATCTAAACGTTGCTAAATTATAAAAAATTATTTGGGAATGAATTTTCCTGCGGTTTTTATCTCGTTGTTTCTGATGCCATCAAATCTTGAACTTGTCTTGAAATTTAATGGACTCTGTAAAGGAACTGTAGTAAGGAAGAAATAAAATTTGGTTGTTTCAGTTTTTTTTTTGTAATCAATCATGAAATAGCATTTTATACTACATACCTATGTGAAGGTAAGTTGTTCGATCCGATTTGAGAATATAATGAAAATTACAACCTACCTACGCGAATATGGGACGGATAAAAATAACTTCATGTAACTATTTAGAATTTCTAACCATATGATTCTCAAATGTGGGTTTTTAAGCTATATTTCAGGAGATCAACCCCATTTTGTGCTATTTTTAGTGACAATTACAAATATTTATCTGAGAGCAATCCGATTTGAATGACATTGAGCTTGAATCTGTACCTGAATCAAAGCGATAAAAGTTAAATTCTCTCGGTAATGCCACCTCAAGTCGGCCACCTATCTAGTCAGTGTTGGCCAGTATCAATCAAATTTGGTAGTTTTGTAGCTCTATACAGGGTGTTTCCAAAATGGTGTTACAAACTTCTAGGGGAGATTCCCCATCAAAAATGGACAAGGAAAATATATACCTTTGATGTCCTAAAATGCTCAGTTGAAAAGTTACAGGGTGTTCAAGTTGACTTTTTAAAACTGATTTTTTGACATAAGTTTTGAACCGTTTAACCGATTTTGTTCAAGTTCTCACCAAAGTTAACTGAAATACTAAAGTAAGTAGTAAAGTACTTACTAGGACGTGGTAGTTTTCCTCAGAAACGGAAGCTGCAGACGCGTGTTTCGCTATAGGTACTGTTTTAGCTCTTCAGTACAGATACCAGACATGAAAGGATCCCGCACGATTCTTATGGAGAATGGCTCCCGATTAAATTCCCTGAATTTTTGATATGTTGTGTAGCTCATGAGATACTAATCAAATACCGTGAACCACAAGTTTTCCACCCACAGGGACAGGGGGTTGAATTTGGAGGTTCTAATGGCTTGAAAATGATATTATGACGTAAATAAAAGATGTTTTTTATTTGGTTTCTCTTCAAGTTGTGTTTCATGCCAATTGTATTTATTCAAGAGAAAAATATCAACCCCTATCTACCATCATAAAATCCGAAATTAGGTACTCTCAAAAGTCATGTAAATAGCTTGTGCGAAGAAGCGATTAGATTCATTGACAGTTTAGGAATACTTCTACACCTTCAAACTGGAGAGTCCCGTTCAAGATCTTTCTGGACCCAACGTATCAGTGGGACTATACAAAAAGCTAATGCCATTTCAGTCATGGGAACTTTTCTAAGTACAGAATCCTTGACAGAAATATTTTATATTCTTACCTGAGTTATACTTTTTTTTTCGTTCATTTTTCTTTCTAAGATATATGTATACATAATAATTTTATAAAATATACACCTATAATCCTGTCAATAGCTTTTGTGATTTTAATTATGAGTTTTGACATGAAAATTATTTTCCACCCCTAATGTTGGGGTGACGATTTTCCAATTTTCCTCGGTTAATTTGGCTGAATTTTTGGTATTGTGTACTTCTAGGAAGTCTGCTGAACAAAAAGTTCCCATACCAAAAGTTGTTCCTATTAAGGTTTTCGTTCTACAGAGAGGACTGAAGTTCAATGTTTTGCTCTCAAATATTCAAATTCAATCCCCTGTAGAACGAAAACTGTTTATAGGAATAAGCTTTGGCATGGGAACTTTTTGTTCAGCAGAGCTAGAAGTACATAATACCAAAAATTCAGCCAAATTTACCGAGGAAAATTGGAAAATCGTCACCCCAACATTGGGGGTGGAAAAATAATTTTTATGTCAAAATTCATAATTTAAATTACAGAAGCGCCTGTTAGAAAAACACCGCCGAAATATGTATACTGCCTTCCAAAAAAGTGCAACACCTGGAGGCCATTGGCCTATTTTGATGAAATTTCCATAGGATTTGTATTTCAACGATAGAAACAAATGATTAAAATTTCAAAAACGTAGGAGCTGTAGTTTTTTTCGTTTGTTGCCTACTTTGGTGATAGTAAAACCAAAGACATTGGTTTTGGTGTTTTTTTTTTTTGCAAGTTGCTGCCAAATTTGTGATTGCAATCACGCTATCCATTTCCAAGAAGTGCTGAAATGCCACGAAGTCGTCAACCAGCGCTATATCACCATTTAACAGAGTTCCAGAAAGGCCGTATTATCGGCCTAAGAAACGAGGGTGTTCCATATGCGGCAGTCGGCAGGGATGCAGCCTCGGTATTGAGATGGTTGAGGAGGTGGAATGAGGAGAGGGATTATCATCACAGAAATGGCTCTGGCCGCCCTTAGGTGACCACCCGTCATGAAGATCAGCGTCTTAGAATGTTGTCTGTAAGAGGTCGACAAATTACAACCCGAGAAATTGGGAGCAACTGAACTGGAGGCCTGGGACGCACGATATCGACCAGCACTCTTCATCGAGGAATTCGTTCTTTTGGACTTCGTTCTTGCCGCCTCCTTTTGACCTTGCCGCTTACTCCTGAGGACCGTGCTCGAAGGCTGAAATGGTGCAATTATCGAAGAAACTGGATCGAAGAATGACATCATGTGGTGTTTCGTTTAGTGATGAATCAAGGTTTTGTTTGTGAGCCCACGACGGCCGCAAGAGGTTGAGGCGCTTCCATGAAGAACGGCGGAATCCAGATTTTTTGTTGAACGTCATACGGCCAGCACCCCTGGCTTGATGGTTTGGGCAGCGATATGTCATGGAAGCAGGTCACCTTTGGTATTCATCAAGGGCACATTGACAGCTGCCTCCTACGTCGTCAATGTTCTAGAGCTCATTCTTCTCCCATACCTTCAGGACCTTGAAGCCCCCATTTTCCAACAAGACAACGCACGCCTTCATACGGCAAGATCTTCAACAGAGTTCCTCGAGAATGCTGACGGTGACCGGCTCCCATGGCCTGCTTGTTCTCCAGACTTATCACCCATAGAACATGTATGGGATACTGTGGGGAGAAGGAAAGGGTGAAAGGGTAATTGCCCCATCCCCCGCGTAACTTGAGGAAACTTCAGTTAGGGGTTCAATAGGCATGGGGATAACCTACCGCAACAGGATACTGATCATCTGATTAAAAGATGCCTCGTATAGTTATTGAATGTTTAGAAAATCTCGGAGGCGCTATTAATTTTTGTGGAAAAAAAATTAGGTTACCGTTTCCAAATTGGAATTATTTGTTTATACAGTTGAACTACACATTCTGTGGAAATTTCATCAAAATCGGCCAACGGCCTCGAGGTGTTGCACTTTTTTTGGAAGGCAGTATATTACCGCTCGAGAAAAAGGTCGATTTGTAAAGACTTATTTCTTTTTTTTTTTTTTTTAAAGGCTGGGTGCCAGTTCAGCAAATATTTGCTATGTCATGGCATTGTTACTAGCGTTCAAAAAATGGCCCAACAATAACTTGCCCTAAGTAACCTTAGGTTTATTCGTTCTCATCTTCTGACGCAATTTGATCTCCAGTTCAGACAAATGTACTTAGTAAACAGTTCGGCTTAATTATTTCTGATGATGTTTTCATACTTATCGATTGGAAACATTGTGAAAAGGATTGTAAAAAATGGTAGTCACGATGGACCACTTCTTTAACTTGCCATTCTTCAAGAAATACAAGTATTAACAATATTATTCCATAAATGAACAGACCGCATAAAAATTAGTCAGGAAAGATGCACAACTTGAGACTTGTCAGTTCATCTTTACATGGAGAGGAAACATTGAAAATAGGTTATCGTAACCAGGTGAAGAAATTGATGTTATTTATTTGTATAAAGAATACCACGGACATAATAGAAGACAGAATAGCCTCCACGTGCGTGAGTCGCAATAGCGCATTTTCTTAGTGCAGATCTGTCATTGATGAAAATTAAGTCAAGCTTGGAAATAAGAATGTTCATACGAGACAAAAGTAGGTTTCACGTTTCGTGACAATCGTTCCACTTACAAGAAATTTCAGTATGGCGGTCAAGATAGCGGCGGAATCATAATATTCAGCTTGAAAATAAGAATGATCATACCAGACAAGAGTACCTACCTAAGTTCCTTCCAAGTTTCATGAAAATTGTTCCACTAATAAGAGATTTTGGACAGGTATTTTTCATAATTAGTTTTCTCCCCACCCCCCACAACCCCCCATTCTTAAAAATGTTCGGCCCGGCGACAATTTCAGGGACCGCCCCGGGCGGCAAAGACTCTATCTACACCACTGGCCGGGCCTAGCGGGCAGTATATAATATACATATGTATAATGAAGTTGAATTTCAAAGGATTCTTTTCATACCCGTATTTGGGGGAGGGGGTCTCCACTGCCGGTGAGGGGGGCGGCAATTTTTGCACGCAAGCGGCAAATAGGCCCGGCCCGGCCCTGTATCAGACACTCCTTGACAATAAGCTCTGTCAAAAATCCCGCAGGCCAAACTTTGATTCAACACTGAGTGAAAGCCAAAATCCTTCACACAAGTAGTAAGCGTTCTTGGGTTGAACATAACATCTTGAAAAAGTAACAGTTTGAATCTACAAATTCATCTCGCTGTACGTAGTGTAAAACGTTTACATTTCACATTAATAGGCTACTTCGTTTGGGCAGGTGCGCATGCTTGAAGGCTTTAAATTTTGAAAACTTTCGTACACCTGTCAGTTGAATGTTGAATGGCAACGCTGCATGCTCTTGTCTAGCCGCCTGACCAACTACTGGCTCCTGGCTGTCACTTTTACACATACCGTAAATGCATCTCTTCGCAGCTTCTTTGAACTTCCTTCTCGGTACAGCCATTTTCAACAAGTTGTTTTCTTTCGTCAAAACATGAGCAGATGAAATGTAGGTCAGGTAGAAACAAGAAGTGTGATCATATTTGTCACAAGTGACAGTTGGCGCCGATGTCTTGTTGTTTTGAGGGCTGTTGCCATTCTCGTTGTTCCTGAACTTTCACAAATCATCATTGAACTTAATTTCAATTAAACATTTCCTTTATATAGAAAATGGTATCTAACATTCAACCAAATTATTTGTGGAATTTCAGGTGCACTACAATATTTTTTAGGGTTAATTTTCAATATCGGTGTACGAAACTATGGAATTTGCGCCAGACATGCGCACTCAAAAAAAAAAACGAAACGAAAGGACCCATTAAAAATACGCGATATTAGTGTGACGTCAGGATCGCCATTTTTAAATGCCGGATCCAACAATAGTCTGAGAACAAAGGAAATTTCAGAAATTATTTTTTGCTAGCATTACCTTGCATATTTAACTATATTGGGGTACCAAGTGACAAACTACAGAACCTAGAGGTCATTTTGGAGCATATTTCGATTTTTTATCTTTTTTCTTAAACATTATATTAGCAAAAGAATTTTGAATGTGACAGCGCGACATAACCTCAAACCTCAATGCATAAACAACTTGTAGAGCGGAAGCGTGGTTTTGCGCTTCTTTTATCAGGGCTTTATGAAGAAATGGCAAATGCATAAACATGCACCGGGTCCGTCCGTGCCGTGTTCCACAACTTCCATATTTCGCCTTTAACGGCACCAGTACCTATGCGATTAGTGATGTAGGTATCTTACTTCATTAGAACAACAAATAATTCACCAGACGTACATTTCGTATTTTCGCACCTAATCATAACAGTTCAAGGCAAATTATTGTAAAGTTGGAATTTACCCGTATTACGAAGGCTTAGAGCGGCCACTGCAGTGTTTTTTTCCTAATTTACACTTTGAAACTGTAAATTTTCACTTTGAAACTGTAAATTTACACTTTGAAACTGTAAATTTACACTTTAAAATTGTAAACTGTAAATTTACAATTTGAAACTGTAAATTTACAATTTGAAACTGTAAATTTACACTTTGAAACTGTAAATTTTTACACTTTAAACTGTAAATTAAGCGTTGTGATGCCGGATTGGTTCAAATTCAAGTGGTCAACGCACCCTCACCACATTCTCACCCTTATCACTTTATATCCATTGTTCCCACAAAAATTATTAAAAATTATAATTTCATCAAAGGAGGTGGCTTTTCAGCGCATTTTCGTAAGAAAATGACGCTTATATGGCCGGTTTGTCTGTCCGTGTAGAAATTGAGTAGTTGTACTCCTCCTCGGGAAATGAAGTTAGAGCCTTGGAACTTTTTTTGAATGATAGCTGATGTCCCCAAGGGTGGCCAATGACCATTTTTTTTTATCCACACATAGTTATCATTACTATTATCAAAAAAAAAAGATTTACTGTGCACTTCTAAGAAGTTGAACTCTTCCTCCGGGAATAAAGCTAGAGCCTTGGAACTTCGTCCGATGGATAGCTGATAGCTGATATCCCCAAGGGTGGCCAATGGGCAATATTTTTTTAAACATACACAGTTAAGACTATTATTATCAAAAACAAAGGTTTTCTGTGCACTTCTAGGGAATTGAACTCCTCCTCGGGGAATGAACCTAGAGCCCTGGAACTTTTCCCGATGGATAGCTTAGGTTCTCAAGGGTTGCCAGTGGGCAGATTGGATTTCGTGGTTGCGCCGCCATCTTGACCGCCATATTGAAATTTCTTATTAGTGGAACGATTTTCATGAAACTTGGAACTTACCCTTGTCACGTGTGATCATTCTTCTTTTCCAGCTAAATTTCATGATTCCGCCGCCATATTGAAATCTCTTATTAGTGGAACGATTGACATCAAACTTGGAACTTATTCTTGTCTTGTATGAACATTTTTATTTTCAAGATGAATTTCATGATTTCGCTGCCATCTTGGCCTCTATATTGAAATCTGTTATTAGTGGAGGGATTGTCATGAAACTTGGAACTCACACTCTTGTCCCTTGTCTCGTATGATCATTATCATTTTATCATAAGATCATTATCATTATCATTATCATAAGAGTTTGATAAGCGTACGGAACAGACGCGTGTGACTGAGCTCCGTGATTTAAAGTAAACAATGGCTCCACCAAATGAAGTTCTTATCCAAAAAGTAGTGGAGAAAGTGCTTTCATCACCCAAATTCGTTGAAGTTCTTGTGAGAGCCGTGTATGAGCAGCTTGCCGCTGTCGTGGACGAGCATTGTAAGGCTCAGGATGAGAAGTTGAAATCGTTAGAGGAGAAGTTTGTCAAGTTGTCCGATGCCCACGACGAGCTCGACCAGCAAAGCCGTCGAAAGACCATTCGCATATTCAATCTTCCTGTAAAACCTGACGAAAGAATAGTCACAACGGTCCTGGACACATTTAACCGCAAAATGGGAGTAACGCTGAATGAATGGGATCTGGAGTCCTGCTTCAGGCTGAAAGGACGCGACGAAAAACCGCCACCTATTCTGGTTCATTTCTCGAAGCTAAGCGACCGACAGAAAATTGTTCATACAAAGAAAAAATTGAAAAGCAGCGGTATCGTGGTCAGGGAGGATCTGACAAAAAGAAGAGTGGAAGTTCTGCGGGCAGCTTGTGATAAGTTTGACTATAAAAATGTTTGGATCTCGAAGGGGAAAATCTGTGTCAGAAGCGGCGATCAAATTCACAAGTTTTCTACAGCTACTGAATTAGCGGGAATCAAATAATTCATTCAATTGATGAACTCCGAATAGCATTCACTACGACCTTGAAATTTTATGCTTAGTTTTTGAACTTGCTACTTATCTTATCTCAATTTTTTGTTGCCTACCTGTGTAGTTGGCAACGATAACTTGGAATTGTTTTATATTTATTTGTTCTAAATTATTTTTCTTCTTTATTTCACATTTCACATTCTAGCGATTGAATACTGTGATAATCATTTATTGTTGAATTTCATCTTATATGTTCATATGATTTATTTTTTATTTTTTAGTGGTTTCATATACCTAGAATCTCATAATTTCTTTCACTTCGGTGACTTGAGAGACCATACAATTCTAAACTCATGATATGATATTTTAGCGCTGAGACGTAAATATTAACTACTTGTCAGTGGGCGTATTGTATGTACTGTAAAAAGTGTGGATCAATGACGTAAATTTTGTTTAAGTATTGTTATTTGTTTGAATCAAGAGAAATTGGGGCTCTATCAAGAATGTTTGTACTTTTATTTATTTTAAGAATAAACCAACGGCTGCCGTGGAAGATCAACTTCCTGATACACAGGAAAGTTGAACGGCAGCCCATTTGCTTGCTACGGAATTTTCAGTTTAAATTCACATCTTGTATCAATTTTTGGTAGGCAAATAAACTATATTATTATTATTATTATTATTATTTTCAAGTTGAATTTCATGATTCCACCGCCATCTTGGCCGCCATATTGGAATCTCTTATTAGTGGAACGATTGACATCAAACTTGGAACTTATTCTTGTCATGAACTTATTCTTGTCTTGTATGAACATTCTTATTTTCAAGATGGATTTTATGATTCCGCCGCCATCTTGACCGCCATATCCAAATCTCTTATTATTGGATATACATGGACAATTGGATATTATTGGAACAATTGACATGAAATTTCAAAGTTTTTCTTGTCTTGTATGATCATTATCATTTTCAAGTTGAATTCCATGATTCCACCGCCATCTTGGCCGCCATATTGAAATTTCTCATTTGTGAAACGATTTTCATGAAATCATAGAAAGACTACCTACCCACTCAGCAAGAAAACATCTCTGTGACATCATTTAGATGTTCAAGTCACAACTGCGATCTTAACAAAAAAGTCTATGCGATGTTGAGTGGACATCTCTGTTACCTCTTATGTCCAGGTAATTAGAACATGAATGAGATCGATATCTTAATGAAGATGTCCAAATGTGAAATACTATCTACATCACTATTCCACATCTCGTAGATATCACTTTTTGACGTACCTACATAGGTATAACGTCGCATTTTGGATGTGTATTTTGAAAGGAAAATTAACTTTTCACCACTTTTCAACATAGTTTCATATCATAGGAGGTTCCGCACCTTCGCACCTATTTATACTAATTTTTACAATCTATACAGCACGTTTTTTCCCTAAGAAAAGTTGTTCTACTATTGGCGTCCTCCGCAGGATTCGAACCTGGATCCCTACAGGTGATAGAGACACTGCTGCCGATTCGTCTAAGCTACCAAATTGTCTAATACAGTAAATTCAAACAGCGCGCTTGATGTCCAGGGATATTTCATCAGGACTCCGAGCGATACACCGAGCCCAAAGAGCCTCACTGGGGCTCGAAACGTTACAGCAAGACATAAGGGGCTCCGTTGGGGCCCCGGACGTTACAATAAGACAAAAAGGGGGCCATTTTGTGGTTCCGAATGACACAAGAGCAGACACAAGGGTTCACCAAAGGTGCGAAAGCCACGACAAAATGCAAGAAGGTCCAGAATAAGGCCCAGTAGGCTTCCGAAGAACACAAGGAGACCCAAACGGGGCACACTAGTTCCGAAAGCCACAAGCACAAGAAGACACAAAAATGGTTCCAAACGACACATGACGACATAAACGCTGTTCTGGCATTACACACATTACACATGGAATAGGGGGCAAAACTATTTATTGAATATTTTCCGACACACAACTGAACGATGACAGCCCGCGAAATTCAAAAAATCTCCCAGTGTATGGATAAAAAAATAATGGCCATTGGCCACCCTTGGGGACATCAGCTATCATTCAAAAAAAGTTCCAAGGCTCTAACTTCATTCCCCGAGGAGGAGTACAACGTACAACTACTCAATTTCTACACGGACAGACAGACAGACGGACGGACGGACAGACAAACCGGCCATATAAGCGTCATTTTCTTATGAAAATGCGCTAAAAAGCCACCCTCTTCGATGAAATTTTAATTTTTGATAATTTTTGTGGGAACAATGGATATAAAGTGATAAGGGTGGGAATGTGGTGAGGGTGCGTTGACCACCTGAATTTGAACCAATCCGGCATCACAACGCTTAATTCACAGTTTAAAGTGTAAATTTACAGTTTCAAAGTGTCAGTTTACAGTTTCAAAGTGTAAATTTACAGTTTCAAAGTGTAAATTTACAGTTTCAAAGTGTAAATTAGGAAAAAACACTGCAGTAGCCGCTCTACGCCTTCGTAGTAAACACTACAATGAGCGGCGAACATGTAAATTTTTCTCATGCCCAAAAGGCGAAAATGAAAGAAAACAAATCGAAGAATCTTTTGACATACTTAGGTACCTACCTAGGTATGCTGGTAAATTCCAACTTTATACAATAATTTGCCTTGAACTGTTATGATTAGGTACGAAAATACGAAATGTACGTCTGGTGAATTATTTGTTGTTCTAATGAAGTAAGATAGGTACCTACATCACTAATCGCATAGGTACTGTTGCCGTTACAGGCGAAATGTGGAACACGGACCCGGTGCATGTTTATGCATTTGCCATTTCTTCACAAAGCCCTGATAAAAGAAGCGCAAAACCACGCTTCCGCTCTACAAGTTGTTTATGCATTGAGGTTTGAGGTTATGTCACGCTGTCACATTCAAAATGCTTTTGCTAATATAATGTTTAAGAAAAAAGATAAAAAATCGAAATATGCTCCAAAATGACCTCTAGGCTCTGTAGTTTGTCACTTCGTACCCCAATATAGTTAAATATGCAAGGTAGGTAATGCTAGCAAAAAATAATTTCTGAAATTTCCTTTGTTCTCAGACTATTGTTGGATCCGGCATTTAAAAATGGCGATCCTGACGTCACACTAATATCGCGTATTCCCGGCGAAGTGCTACCTTCCAGCCAGTAGGTATGCCCGGTACCATCGATTTCTGAAGCACCGTGTGTCGCCTTGCCGCATGAGGGAGAGATTTTCTGCTGCCATCCAGAGACGTCTTAACCGGCCCTCCTGGCCCTTAGACAGCTGCTGCTCCTGCAATAGTTCCTGTGTTCGGTGACGTATACCCTTGACGAAGTCGAGTATTTTGAGGTGCCCCCTTTGTTTTATTTTATCACGGAATTAAGTGAGGCAACAGAGTTTTGCCAGGATGCGTTAGGACAGACAAGAAATATCTGTGCACAGAAATAAGGTTCTCTCCTAGTCGTTTGGCCGCGTAAATAATCTCAGGACGAAAGTACGTCCTTTAAATAAGGTTCGAAGGGACTAGCCAAGGGTACTGATTTTTGTTACGGGTGTATAGTCGCACCATAAAGTTTTTGCTGAATTTCCCTTTACGAGTGTTTTTTTATTGTGTACAGTTTTCATTTAATAATACAAATTGTAAAATCAGTCACTTTTTCATTAGTTAACACATCTATTTCTCGCAAGAAGTATTTCGTTTTCTTTATTCAATAATTTTTGCAATTTCAGCTCCTGTCAGTTGTCACCAGTTTCCACATAAAAACCACCATTCGTTTTGGAGTTAGGCGTATATACCGGGTGTTTCGCTCTATGGACTTGACCCAGAATTTCGGATCCGTCTGCCTACCCTCGGTTGGCGCCCCAAAAAAATTAATAGAAACTTGGGATCTCATCGCGGAACCCACGACCAAAACTCTATACGAAAAACGACTGGCCACGTGCAATAAAACTCTTTCTGGACTTGGTAGCCCTGGCTCCCAGTTTAGATTCAGTTACAGTAGGTACTTCTATCAGAGAAGTAGATAATTATTGGGCGTGCAGTGTTGGTGGTGGTGGGGGGGGGACAACCTTGACATTGACCTTGACCTCGAAAGTTCATTGACCCCATTGTCAAGGTTGTCCCCCCACCACCACTGCACGCCCAATAATTATCTACTCATAGCCTGAGATAGAAAGTTGTAGATCGTCCGCGCCTGTCTTTCCGTTGGTCTCCGCAAGGCAGAGTGCCAGTCCCGTTCGGCAAAATCTCGCGTAATGTTCTTTCTGAGGCTTTCGTACAAAGGGCAGTCAAACAACAGATGGTTGACTCCCTCCAGCTGTTTCCTATTGCACAATGTGCAGATATCATCTTTTATGATGTATGAGCTATTGTTCACATACAAAACCATACCCCTACTGTTGATCGTACGTAGTTCTGCTAAGCACCGTTTTACTTTCAGGGAGAGATTAAGGTTGAGATAATAAAAAATATGATCCCCTAAGTTCGAGATCAAGAACTTATAATCTGAAGCGTATATGCTTAGCAATGCTTTATTCCAGTCTTCCACCGCGCGGCACTGACTATATTTATCACAGATGTTTTCAATTATCACATTATTTATATTGCTCAACTCTTCGGTATCACAGAGACTATCACTACTCAGCAGTTCACCAACAAGCCGTGTATACCAGTTATTATCCGCATTGTTCTCTGGTGCAGCGTGAAGCGTTAAAAATCTGTTCAAAGCTCTATGCGGGTACCTATTTGGACTCATTTTCTGAATTCTCTCTATCAATCTCAGAGCCTGCTTGATGACGATACACCCAATGCTCATCACTTTTGCTTCTAATCTTACCACGTAGTCTGGTGTTGAGCGCTGTAGGTACAGAATGTTTTTCATAAAACTGGTTTGAATTAGTTCCACCTCGTTCAGTTGCCTTAGTCCCCATATGCTACTTCCATACGAGAGAGTCGGCAGAACTATGCTGTGAAATGATTGAAATGAAATGAATCATTTTAGCATGATTGTTTGTATTAGGGAACAACACTGCTCACGCATTGCTTTGCTTGTTCATGGTATGTATACTGAAAGAACAATAAAGACTAATAATAATAATAATAATTATTATTATCTACTCAGGGACACGCTCTTTCAAAGAGAAGCAACCGAAACATTTGACGTGGTTCAATATCTTTCGATGTTCTTGTGCTCGGTAAGAGATATGAGTAAGTTAGTAGGTAAGTAAGTAAATAAGTATAAATAAGTAAGTAAGTAAGTAGGTAAATAAGTATAAGTAAGTACTTGAGTAAGTGAGTAAGTAACTTTTAATCTATGTAAGAGTGTGGATAACAGACCAAGTCATGTTGTTAGAATAGGTCGGTAGTTCAAAGTTCAGAAACTCACACTAACTAAATAGTAAAGTTTAGTAAGTAAGTACAGCTTTGATTTCCAAGCGCAACAACCGCGTCAACATATGGTCCTTCGAGCCGGATTACTTGCGACCTAGGAGGTAGACCAGTTAGTTCTCTAATTTGTTCGCTCTCTCTCTAGTTTTCCCTTTGATTTTCAAGTCATTCCGCTCATTTAAACCGTAGTGTAAAAATTGTAATTGTTCCCTTTCGTTTTTGCTACACACCTGCTCTGTGATAGCTTATCAACTTTCCTTTTTACGATGACTGATGAATCCGAAACATTACCGGCGGCGCTCGATCTCTTGAAACCGAAGCGAGAATTTGTCTATTCTCGAGCCCAAACGATTTACAATGCCTCTAAAGCTCTCAAATCCGAAAAGGACGCTCTTTTGTTCGAATGGGGAACTATAGGCAAAACGGATTGTAGAGGGCGACGTGTTCCATGCACCCATATTGACACTCTTGACAGTTATCGTACATAACCTCCCTCAAAGAAATGTACGTAAAGGGGAAAAGTGCTAATGCTCAAAGAAGAATCAAAGCGGAAAGAAGCCCCACTGAGAGGAAAAAAAGAGCTGGTGCAAAGGTGCAGCCTGGTACTCAACACGGCACTACCTTTTTTTTCACCGCTATTTTTCGTTTGTCGACTTTTCGACTTTTCTCTGCTTTTTAATTCACGAAGTGACGCAAACCGCTGGTTATATGCTGAGTGCTGACAAAAGAACATGAAATAACACTTTCATAGTTGAGGTTATGTACGCTTAAAATGACACTAATGACAGCTAGGGTGCATGGAACACGAGCGCCATCACTTCAGGCGTTTACCACTATAGTTCCCCATTGCGCATCGAAAGAATTGGTAAGATTAGCAAGGAATTTACCGGCATCCAGAACGAAATAATCGTTTGTAATCGCACCTTGGAGGATTTTAAAAAGGTGTGAGAGGTCGTCCAGGCTCAAGCATGGCTTGATGAGATGGTATTTCGGACCGAATCCAACACAAAGACATTGATAAATACCGCAAAGCTAACCGCGTAAGCCCCGCGTCGCCTCCACAAGTTCTCAATCGAAACACTTCCTCTCTACCTCCTATTTCTCTCCCGACTTTCTCCGGTATCCTTCCTGAATGGCCAACGTTTTTTTCTCTGTTCAAATCTCTCGTGCATGAAGATTCGTCTTTGTCTAACACGAAAAAATTCCAGTACTTGAAATCTTCGCTTCGCGGTGACGCCTTGGCACGAGCCTTGCCTTGGCAGTCATTTCCGTCTTCGAATTTGTGCCTGCTAATTACAAGTTGGCTTTTGATGCCTCGGAAGATAGATATCAGTATCAACGTCGGTTAGCTAATTTTTTCATGGATCAGATTCGCTCCTTTGCTCCTCTTATGGAGGCGTCGTATTCAGGTTTCCAGTCCTTTTTTAATACGCATAAAACGGCCATCAGTGCTCTCAAATCGTTGAAATTGCCAGATCTGTCGGATTTTCTTTTGTTACACATGTATTTCTCGATGTATTTGTCAAATCTTGATTCTCGCACGAAACAGATTTTTGAAGAAAAACATTCATCCGCTAACAAGATCCCGAAATATAAAGAACTGATAGCGTTTCTAAGTGTGTGGCCATAACGGCACACCGACCATCGCCTGGTACCATCGTCTGGCCCATAGCCTCGTACTCTAGAAAAAATAGATGCATTGTTTTAAATGTAAGTGTCCGCCGTGAGGCCTCGCACATCGCCTGGCTTTTCGTGTCCGCAACGGCGCACCGACCATCGCCTTGTACCATAGCCTGGCACCATCGCCTTGTACCATAGCCTGGCACCATCGCCTCGCACACGCAAAAAATATATGCGTTGTTTTAAATGTACGTGGCCAAAGTGGAGCTTCGCACAGCGCACCGCACATAGCCTGGCACCATAGCCTTGCCTCGAGAAATAGAGCATGGTATTGTTCAGACCATCGCTCATCGCACGCGATTTTTGCAGCAATACGTTGGGTTTTTCAATTTGATTTTGAAGTTCAGTAATAAAAGCAGCTCTTTTGACCATGCTTCCAGACATCGAAACTCAAATTCTCGAAAACGAAACCTCCGAATAAGAAATATCAAGGACATTTTTCCCTTTCTAAATTCAATGTAGAATCTGAAGATGTGACTAGAATTCAAAAATATTCGTCGGGGCAGAAAGTAATAAACGACGGTGACAGTGTCATAAAGGAAATCTCGATTTTGATCATCGCAAAAGTAGGAATGGACTACAAACAGTGACCAAGAAGCTTTTTCAAAGGAAATTTTGCTGGAGATCCACAAACTTTCGAGAAAAAAAATCAGAAGTTTGGAAAGCTGCGCAGTGTAATTTTTTTGACGCCAGGCGGATATGCAATCCCCCGAACGAAATGGAAATGAAACTAAAAGGAAGATAAAATACACCAGCGGAGCTGGGGAGCAAAAGAGGGGTGTTGGGAAGGGGAAGCTAAAAATAACGCGTCATAAATTTAAAACAAGCGAATACGCCTCATGGGCATGAGGCTCAGTAGCGCACTTCCTTTTTGGAGGATTAGTGAACGCAAGATGTTAAGTAATTAGGGTTCTACCGTCTTGGGCAAAAAATTCCAATATGGCGGCCAATAAAATATCGACAGAATCATGAAATTCGGCTTGAAAATCAGAATGATTATACTAGACAAGGGTAAGTTCCAAGTTTCATGAAAATCGTTCCACTAATAAGAGATTTCAATGTGGCGGCCAAGATGGCGGCAGAATTATGAAACTCAGCTTGAAAATAGGAATGATCGTACGAGACAAGCGTAACTCTCAAGTTTCATGAAAATCCTCCCACTTATAAGAGATTTCAATATGGCGGCCAAGATGTTGGGGCAATCATGAAATTTGGCTTGAAAATAAGAATGATCGTACTAGACAAGGGTAAGTTTCAAGTTTCATGACAATCGTTCCACTAATAAGAAATTTCAATATGGCAGCCAAGATGGCGGTCTATTTATGAAAACCATTCTGCCTATTTGGTCCTTGAGAACCTAAGCTATCCACCGGATAAAGTTCAATCTTCGAGGGCTGTAGCTTTAGTTCCCGAGAAGAAGTTCAACTTCATCGAAGTGCACAGGAGATCTCTGTTTTTTGAGAATAATGATAACGATGTATGGATAACAAAAATAGTGCCCATTGGCCACCCTTGGGGACATCAGCTATTAATCGGAAAAAAGTTCCAAGACTCTTGTTTCAATTCTCGAGAAGGAGTACAGCGTCTTAATTTCTGCACGGACTCGGACAGACAGACAGACAGACAGACAGACAAACCGGCCACATAAGCGTCATTCTGTTACTTATATAAAAAAATGCTCTCCAACTGATTTCGACCTCCTGAACACGACTATCGGGTTCAGTTTTGAATTGGAACATTTCTTTTTTATCGAAAAACCGAAAAAATGGTAGCCTGTCACATGATTTTTAGTGATACCTACCTACTTTTTTTTGTTATTGAGCGAACATGTTTCGTAATTTGAGTGCCATTATCCTTTAGGTACCTAGTATTGGCTATTTCAAAATGGTCAATTACTATTTCGGCACGTCTGATTTTAAATTTGTAGAGTCGTGTAATATGCGCCGAGCCGTGGCTTTGCGGTCGTTTTCAAAAATTGATAACAATTGACCCGACGCCGACGGTCGGATCGAAGTGGGGTTTTTGTCAAAAGAAAGTTCAAATTGTTCTCTAAATATAATGCCGTACATGCAGTGATGTATTTCATTAAGAAATTGTAGTTGCCTGCATATCGCAACTTTCTACATCTTACCGCGAATGCCAGCACTTGATCGGCGAAGCCGCCCTACACCAAAATGTTATTTTTGTAATTGTTCATGATTATTTCGGCAAAATTTTTCTTGATTCGCGTACCAAGGCCATGAGCTACCCATTCGAGTTGAAATATTTTCTGTATTGAATTTCGTTTTGTTCGGAGGAAAGGATATCAAGCACCAGCAAGCAACGAATAAATCATTTGCGGCCGAGCCGTATTTCGGAGTCATTTTCAAAAATTAATAACTATTGGCCTGCACCTTGCACCGATGTGAAATTTTCATTAAAATAAAGTTCAAATCATCCTCTAAATATAACTCCGCATATGTATTATGGTAAAATGATAAGATCGGGTACTTCCTCGCATGTGATAACTTTCGAGATCAGGCCGGCTCCTGAAATGCAGCATTCAACGGCGATGCCGCGTCACACTAAATTGTTATTATTGTCATTGTTTATTATTATTTCGTCGAGATTTTTCTTGGTTCGGGATACAAGGTCATGAGCTACCCAATGGAGTAAAAATTTTTCGCAAAAACCTTTTCGTCTAGGACTAGATGCTGTGACGGACGGACGGACGGACGAACGGACAAAGCGAGGACAAAAGCGCCTTCCCGTTTGGAGAAGTGCGCTAAAAAAGGGCGAAATATCGCAAGAAATAGTAAGAAAACCACCAAAAGACATTGGTTTTGTGGCAATATGCTACCAATAGACACCAACGGGACTTGGGAGCAAAATGGGGGTGTTTGGCGGGAAGAAGCTGAGAAGAACGCGTCGTAAAACAAGAAACAGGGCTAAAAATCACAGAAATCGTTATAATTGAAAAAAATTGAAAAGAAGGAATACATCACACATAAAGGGAAGAAAGTTGCAAGAAAAGGGTAGTCGACGCGTGTAAGGAAAGAATGAAATGCAGGCAAAATAGCGGAAGAGCGCAAAGAAAGGATAACAACGCATGGAAAGTATCGCGCAGAAATAGTTGAAGTACGTTCAAAAAGAAGGAATAAAACACAGAAAACGGGAAGAAAGTCGCGAAATATAGGCACCTAGTTGAAACGTGTAATTTCTCTATTTGGTTCTCATTTCATATTGGTGTTTTCTTTTTACTTCCCCGACCCACCACCCAACGAGAAGAGGAAGTATTGTGAACGCGTTAAAAAAAAATTTCAAGATGAAGACGGATATATTCATTTTGAGGTCCCCCAAGACGATTAAGAATATTTTTGGAGTGATGTCTGTCTGTATGTGTGTCTGTCTGTGTGTCTTGTCTGTAACCTTCTACGATTACAGCCGCAGCGTTGATCCGATCGACTTAAAATTCGGCATGCGGACATTGTTGGTCCCTGGAATGAGCGCATTAGTTTTTGGCTGTTATCAGTCAAACGGAAATGCCACTACCAAAGAATGACAGATGTTATACATCACGGAACTTGATTTGCAATATACCGTTTGAGAGTCCATAAAAAACTGTATTCAGAACAGTTAAAAGTTTTCCCCTATCTGTCATCTGTCAAATAATAAAAAATGTCAAAGTTCAAAACTTTACCATTTAATTATTCAAAATCTATCAGATGGATTGGGACCAAATTTCGCAGCAAGCAACAAAATAAAAGAGTCAAATCAAGTCAGGAGTTGCAATATTCCACCATTCTCCAGTCGAGCGGTATGAGTTTTCAAAATTTCTCCTAGCCGTTGCCGCCTGAGAGGGCCTCTCGCCCGAATTTTGACCAGACCGACTCGCCTTTGATGCAGGACTCAACTCAAAAATTCATTACTTCTCGGCGATTAACTTTTTTTGAAAAAGTCAAACTGATATCGAAAGTATATTTGATTGGGCGTCGTGTAGACCAATTTTCAAAATCAGCACGGCTCCGGTTTTCTGACGGTAGGTAATTTTTTCAAAATGAAATTAGTATATTCCGTGAATTTGAAAAAACTACTATGCCAACTTTGACATGCGGTGAAATATTGACATGAAATATTCATTTTAGGTGCAGACATGCTGGGAATGAAAATTGGAGAGAAGATTAAATTAATTTTTGGAAAGAAAATTTTCGAAATCGAACTCATGGTTTCTAAGCCAGGCGGTATGTCGGTAAAATCACTACAATCTGGAAAAAACTCCGACCAAAGCTTTTATGGTGTCAAACTCTTCGTAAGGTCAGTAGTTATCTACCACTGAGTTTCCGCCCAAAAACGAGTTGTGCTGATTCCTCCACATCTGCGCGAAGGTAAAGGATGCCTCGAAAGTGCAAAAAGACCTGTTAAACCTCCGTACTTTTTTGTTATATTTGCCTAAATGCAAACGTACAACTCTTACTCAAACATTGGAAGCATCTGTCATCATCTCTGTGCCAGTCTTACTGTTGAAAAAAAAGATTTCTTTGTGCGGATCAGATAAATCACATTTTATTGTTTTTCCACACAAGAAAACGATGAAGCAACATGTATTTTGGATGTTTTCTATTGACTTGTACTCACTGAGCGGACTGAGCCCATCTATGGCATTAAAATTTCAATAACAGCATTTTTGAAGATGTTGCCAGCAAAAAAGTCAATAATTTTCACCCGCCTGTTCTGCAGCAATTTTTTCAATTTTACCAAACACCGTTTGCGAAAATTTTATAAGGAATGGAAAGCTCAAACTCTTCTCTACCGATATCGTGCCTGGCTTAACCGCGGCACGCACTTGGAAGTCTAAAAAAACTATTTTCTTTTCGAGAGGTCCTGTTTCACCCGTGTGCGGCCGTGCCTACTTGACATAGACCGGACTGATTACACGAGCTTGGAAATGTACTCTTTTCCAGCTTTGAAACGCGACCATTATTATTGCGACTTTCTACATTGATTTATGAAGAAATCATACATTATTTTATCATTAATGGTCGTGTTTCAAAGCTGGAAGAGAGTACATTTCCAAGCTTGTCTAATCAGTCCGGTCTATGTCAAGTAGGCATGGCCGAACGCGGGTAAAATAGAACCGCTCGAAAGAAATCAGTTTCCTACACTCCCAAAAAGCGTGCCGCGGTTAAGCCAGATATAATATCATTAGAAAACAGTTCCAGCTTGTCATTTCCTATAAAATTTTCGAGAACGGTGTTTGGTAAAATTGAAAAAACTCCTGCTGAACAGACGGGTAAAAATTATTCTCTTCTTAGCGGGCAACATCTTCCAAAATGCTGTTCTTGAATTTTTAACGCCATAAATGGGCTCAGCGAGTACAAGTCATTAGGAAACATGCAAAATAGATTTTGCTCCATCGTTTTCTTGTGTGGAAAAACAATTAAATGTGATTTATCTGACCCGCACACAGAAATCTTTTTTTTTTAACAGTAAGACTGGCACAGAGATGATGACAAATGCTTCCAATGTTTGCGTTAGAGTTGTACGTTTGCATTGAGGCAAATAAAATGAAAAAGTACTGGGGTTTAACAGGTCTTTTTGCACCTTCAAGACATCCTTTACCTTTGGGCAGATGTGGAGGAATTAGCACAACTCGTTTTTGGGCGGAAACTCAGTGGTAGATACCTACTGACCTTACGAAGAGTTTGACACCACAAAAGCTTTGGTCGGGATTTTTTCCATCCAGAATGACCTACCGCCTGGCCTATTCCGAGTTTTCATCTCTAGGATAACCACAAATTTTCCAACTTTTTATCCCGTGAACAGATTTTCACCTTTTTCTTTCAAACAAGAGGCTACTGGCTCTTGAACATTTTCGAATGATTTTCTTCTCAATTTCCCGGGAATTCCCCTGTTGAAAATGTAAAACAGGTTTGGGTTATCGAAACCGGATTTGAATGATGGAGCTTAAAGTGAAGCCGTAATTGACGATCTTCATAATAAGATGAATTGGAAATTTCTTTGAAGTTTTCCCGGAAAATTCAAGTTTTCAAAATTTTCAATTTCCTGCAAACTATATTTTCAATCTTTTTGTGGTGCCATTTTCGAATCGATCACCTCTATCCATGTATTAATGCGTCTGACTGGCTCACTCGCTTTTCTTTTACATAATTTGGTTCCTATAATGAAAACCTGCCTTGTAACTTTTTCGCTTGTGAACAGATTTATACTAACGTTCTTCAAACAAAAGGTAATTGATTCTTGAACATTTCCAGGCAATTTCTCTTGAAATTCTTCAAGTTTTCCGAGAGTTTCCCGCTTTAAAATCCACCGGCCTAGCTCATCAAGACGAGACTCAAATGATGGAGCTCTAAATGAATCCCTAATTAGAGAAAATATCTCAATTCTTCAATCTTTTTCTCCAATTTCCCACCCGAAGGAACATCATTTCATAATAAAATTTCCATCCGTTCCTTGCTACTCGTCGGGGAAGTTTTGGGGTGACACAACCGATTTTTTTTGAGTTTGTGATTGCATGCATTCGCCAATTTCTTATGTTTGCGGTGCAATATTTTCATCGTCCGAGGACGAGGACGAGGACGACGACGAGGAGCGAGGAGGTAAAGTCCATAACTGTGGTAGATATATTTGCGTATTTTCTTCCTAATAACAATCGCCAAATAATCAGAAAGTCAAGACTTCTGGCACTACCTATACGTATAATAACGTATAACAACAGTAGGTAGCTTTAGGACAAGGCGATGGTCTAGGCGAAGGTGCCAGGCTATGGTGCTATGGTCGAGGCGAGGGTACGAGGCTATGGGCGAGGCGATGGTACCAGGCGATGGTCGGTGCGCCGTTATGGCCACACACTTAAACAGCAATGCTGTGACCTTGAACTCTGTGGCTAGCAATCGCAAATTTCTTGTACTCCTTCGTCCGTATCTGCTCCCACAAAAAAAGCCATATCTAGCCGTTCGCGTGCATTTCTTGCTCAGGATCCACCTAACGATGATAACAGGGCGCCATGGCCTTGTCCCGTGAGCAAAGAAGCGCATTCAGTTTTTAAATGTACAACATTTCTCGGCCAGAATATCTCTCAAAAATCCGAGACAATTAAAAAATTGAAGCGATGCTTCAATTGTCTCGGCTCTCATCTACGCTCAGAATGCAAATCTACCAGTTCGTGTCGCTTTTGTCACAGCCGCCAACATCACTCACTTCTGCATCAAAATTCAGATCTTGGCAATGATCCTGTCGATGATGTATCCGGTGCAGCTCTTCGCACCCTCTCTTGTCAATCATCGGAAAGCATTGGCGATCGCCAATCGCCAAATTGGGATTGGGTCAGGGATTCGAACGGCGTTTATCGTTTATCATCCTGTGCGCGCGGTCGTAGACAGTGGTTCACAAATTTCTGCTATAGCCTTTTCTTTGGTGCAAACACTTGGGCTTCGTTATCGCAAGCAGACAGGTGGTATTTCTGGTATAAGTAATTCCAGTTCGAAGTTTTTTGGAATTGCACCTTGCAATCTCAAACCTCGTACACAACCTGAAAAACAACTGAATGTGCAAGTCGTTGTTCTTTCCTCTATTTGCGATTCTCTTCCTGCTCATGCTGTCTCAGATTCCGTTTCACACAAATTCGCGCACTTGCTCTCAGCGATGATCAGTTCAACGTTCCAGAGCTAAGGTGGAATTTTTGATTGGTGCGGATATGTACGGTCAAATTTTGGAGGACTCGGAACCTGCGTTAATCCGCGGGAACCCTTGCGCCCCGAACACCATTTTTGGATATAGATAACTCTCGGCAACCTTGACGCTTCTGTTTCTCTACAGCGACCAATATCTTTGTTGACATTGGACAGTAGAGATGGGTCGTTATTTGGATAACGTTACTTTGGAACGTTATTTGCTAGGAACGGAACGGAACGTTATTGCATCTGAAATAACGCGTTATCGCGTTATCACGTTATTAGGTAATTGGAATTGGGTATACGTCGTGAACGTATTGCTCATTCAATCAATCTCCATGCCGATTTAAATACTTGCAGGTTCCAGTTCACAATACCTTACGATAACAATTCGGCCATAAAACGTAACAGCTTGCATTGAGGAGTTTGCGTTCACACGTACGCACGACGTAACGTAACTTCCAACGTGAAAATTGGCGAGTTTGTTATCTGCAATTCCTTAGTTACAGGGGAGTTTTCACGTTCTACGTTGCGTTACGTCGTACGTTCAATGAAATCGCAAACTCCCTATTACAACAGATCAACAGAAAGACAAGACAGTCAAGTCAAGACAAACGCACAAAACGAGGCATAAAATAACAGTTGTTGGGGAGTTTGCGTGCACACGTTCGTACGACGTAACGTAACTTTCAACGTGAAAATTGACAAGTTTGTTATCTGCAATTCTCAAGTTACAGGGCAGTTTTCACGTTCTACGTTGCGTTACGTCGTACGTTGCGTGAAATCGCAAACTCCCTATTGGGGAGTTTGCGTGCACACGTACGTACGACGTATCGTAACTTTTAACGTGAAAATAGACGAGGTTGCTATTTGCAATTCCTTAGCTACAGGGGAATTTTTACGTTCTACGTTGCGTTACGTCGCACGTTCCATGAAATCGCAAACTCCCTGTTACTTTGAATTTCTTGAATAACGTGAAAATTGAAGTAATAAATATAACGACCACTAGGCAGGCAATCCGCAATAGAATAGGCACATATGGGTATTGGAATTTCCATTTTTCCGCCAGGGTATACGTTATTGGTAACGTTATTTTGGAACGTTATTAGTTGGTAACGATAACGAGTAACGCGTTACCAAAAACTATACGTTATTCCCATCTCTATTGGACAGCACTCGCTTGACACATTGCTTCGTAAGTTCTGGGAATCCGAGAAAATTCCCGCACCCGCTCTAAAAGATCCTGAAGACGTACTCTGTCACAATCATTTTGATACACATCACTCGCGCGATCCACACCCTGTGGCCATTTGTGCCGATTTGAAAATGATGTATCGACAAATCCTCGTCGCACCTTCTGATCGTCGGTACCTGCATATTTTTTGGCGTCTGCATTCGGAATCTCCGGTGAGTGAATTTGAGCTCAACACCGTAACCTACGGTCTGCGTCATCTTTTTTGGCGCAACGTACCTACCCTTCTCCAGTTGGCTAAGGACGACGGTCGCAACTTTCCTTTAGCTTCTCCCGCATTGAATGAGCACACTTATTGCAGTATACTCAATTAATTAAGCGAGCTCTTTCAATGTACGTCGTTTATTCTCAAGAGTCGGTGGTAAAGTGATAACTTTTTACATGATATAAAATATGGTAGAAACCTTATCACTGACTTCTTATACATACACAACACCTCCACACTTAAGCTTTTAAACACAGATATAAACAATAACAATAAACAATACAATTTTAAAATTCACAATTTTTAAAAATGTAAGTTTTCTCTTCTAGTGTGACAATTATACAACGCAACAATAACATACGTACATAAATGTATAAAGTATAAAAACCTATTCATCATGTATTACCTTTCACATCGGTAATCGTCTAAATACTTTGGTTTGGCTATCATTCTTTTCGGTCTTTGCCTTTGCGTTGCAATTTTTGTTTCCTGTGAAATTGGTGGAGGAACTGTCAAGGTTTCTTCATCTTGTGTGCCTCCCGGGACGGCAATCCTCTCATTACTGTGCCGGGATGGTCGCGTCATGTCTAAAACAATTTCATTAACAATGTCATCGCCGAGAAGCGGCCCCGTCACGTCTTAACACATCAACATTCCCACCAACATTACCGACTTTATCCGCGTCAACAGAATACGGTGCGATTTTCACCTTCTGCCTCGGCCCCTGGGTGTGTTCTGTCCGCCCGTCACTGAGCTCCGTCCTCCCGATAAGCTGGTTTACGTGCCTTTTAATGTCACCATTTTTTGTCCTGCAAAGATAAACGCAGTTTCCCAATCTTGACGTAATCTCGGCTTCTATCCACTTCTTCTTGTTGACTGCTGTATAGTCTCTTGCCATCACCAAATCTCCCACCTTGAAGCTTCTCGGTATCTTCGGATTCTCTCGAGGATTTTCTACCGGTCTTTCACTTTCACTTCGCCCTCTTTCTCTAACCAAACTCAGAGTTGTGCGTATCTCTCTACCCAACATCCTCTTTGCTGGTGTTTCTTTCGTTGTTCTGTGAATCGTATTTCTGTAAGAGATAAGGCAACGAGATACTGTAGTTGATGCTGGTCTTCCATCGTTCTCCTTGTCTAACATTTCGGCATAAATCTTTGATTTAAATGTCTTCACGCCATTTTCCGCCAATCCATTACTCTGTGGGTGAGCCACTGGTGATGTTTTATGAATCACTCCGTTTGCTTTCAAAAAAGTCTCAATCTGCTTTGAAACAAAGGAACTTCCATTGTCTGTCACCACGATCTCAGGCAAAGCAAACCTTGAAAACATTTCTCTTAGTCTTTCCTCAAGAGCGTCGGCATTCATGGATCTCATGGGGAAATTTCGGGCCATTTACTATATATGCGTCCACTGCTATCAGATACGTGGTACCTTTGATTGGCCCTAAGTAATCTAGGTGTACTCTTTCCCATGGTCTCGTCGTTGTTTGCCACGGCACTGGCTCTGCCTTAGGAGGATCTTGTCTATTATGCAAACATGGGACACAGCTGCTCGTAATTTGTTCAATGTCTCTATTGATGTTCGGCCACCAAAACAAAGCTGAGGCCCTGCTTTTCATTCTGACTATTCCGAAATGGCCTGCGTGAAGCTCTTTCAGCAATTTTGTTCTCATTGAAGTTGGTATTATTATCCGATGACCCCTGTTCGAACTTTAGCTCGTTGCGTTTTCCAAAATAAGATTTTATATTTTCTGGAGTCTTCTTCGGCCATCCCTTTCTAATGTACTTCTCAACCTTCATGAGAGTGGTGTCCTTTTCCGTTTCTTTCGCAATTTCATTTCCATCCAACGGCCACTCTTCCTGAGAACTAGCAAAATTCACAAAATTGCCACGCTTGTCTTCAATCTCGGGTGAAATATATTTTATTTCGGCTGGAACCCTCGAGAATGCATCCGCTATGATGTTGTTCCTTCCTCTGATAAATTCGATTCTGTAATTAAATCCAGATAAAAACAAAGCCCATCTCTGAATTCTACTTGCGTGCATCTGTGGAATTCCTCGCTCTTCTCCAAATAGATGTATTAATGCTTTGTGATCTGTTTGGATGGTAAATTTTCGGCCAATTAAATAATGTTGAAATTTGTAAACCCCGTAGTAGATTGATAAAGCCTCCCTGTGTATTGTAGAGTAATTTTTTTCTGCCGGCATTAGCGTCCTTGAAATGCACCCTATCATTCTTTGCTCTCCATTGGGCATCAGATGGCTCAACACAGCCGATATTCCCAACTGGGATGCGTCTGTCATCAAAATCACAGGTCGATTTGGATCGTAATGCACAAGTATCGCATCCGATGACAAAATTTCCTTGATCCTTCCGAACGCTCTGGCACATTCTGCATTCCACTTGAAACTTACATATTTTTTCAGTAACTGGTACAAAGGACTCAACTCTGCCGCAAGATTTGGCACATACCTAGCGTAATAATTTACCATTCCACAAAAAGCGCGAATCTCAGTCACATTGCTTGGAGTTTTTGCAAGCTTGATTGCTCGAATTTTATCTTCCGACTTTTTTAGTCCATCCTTCGATATTACATGGCCTAAATACATTACTTCTTTCTTAAAAAATTCGCATTTTTCTCTGCTTACGGTCAATCCTGCATCGCTCAATCTTTTTAGCACCATTCTCAACACTTCCACATGTTCCTGCATGTCTCGTCCGGTAATTAAGATATCATCTTGAAAACAAACTACTTTTGGCACTCCTTGGAACAATTGTTCGATATGCCTCTGAAAAACTGAGCTAGCCGGAGATATCCCGTACATCATTCGATTTACTCGATACAGACCTCTATGTGTACTCCATGTTAGTAATTTTGAGAATTCTTCGTCCACTTCAAATTGCGTATAGGCCTGATTTAGATCGATTTTTGTAAACAGCTGCCCTCCATGCAGTTTTGCGAACAGTTCATCAATCCTTGGCAAAGGATAATTTATATCTACGAGATACTTGTTCAGCGTGCTTTTGTAATCGCCACCTACTCTCAATCCGCCGTTGTTTTTCACAACTACCAAAGGTGTACCCCATTGACTTGTTTCGGTTGGTGTTATGACATTGAGTTTCTCGAGTCTTTCCAACTCTTGATCCAACTTTTCGCGATAGGCGAACGGAACCTGTCGAGGCCGACAGAACACGGGTCGGGCGTCCGGCTTCAATCGCAACGAAATTCTGGAATACCTAAAACATCCCAACGCATTAGAAAAAACAACAGGAAACTGACGGACCAACTCATCGACGATGCCATCGCCATTCCGAACTACCACCGCGTTGACGGCTTCCAATTTCAATCTGAAGGTTTCAATCCAATCCCGGCCAAGCAACGGAGGACCACCCCCAGGAACCACACAGAATCTGCACACATTACAAACATTATTGAATTCTACATTCATATTAAAATATCCTTTTGGGATAACACATTCACCAACATAAGTCTTCAGAGTCATGTAATCCTTCCTCAACCTGTAATTCGCGAACTCTTGAGCGTACATTTTTTCGCTCACACAACTGACAGCGGCGCCAGTGTCAATTTGCATTGAGTACTTCTTTCCACCTACTCCTACAAGGATGGAAAAAGGATTATCTGACTTATTACTAATTACAAATAAATTGTGGTCATCTTGTTTACAATCTTCTATTTCTGCTTTCGCTTCCACGTTGTTGACTTCTTTTCTTCTTCTCGGACACACACGAGATAAGTGACCTTGGATGCTGCAAGAATTGCATTTATACGCTTTGTATCGGCATCTTGCTTCGCCACCTGGATGGGCGTAACCACATCTGTTACAACTGCTGGTCTGGAACTCATCATCTAGCTGGCGGCCATTTTGTCGTTGCTGCGGCGGACCTTGCTGGAGTCGCCGATTTTGACCTTTATGACGTTGCGCCAGCGCTTGCTGCTGCGCTGCGCATCGACCATTTGTGCGCACGCCTTCTAGTTTGTTCACGACAACCTGCAAAGATGCTTCTTTTTGTAGCGCAATTTTCAGGAGTTTTTCTAGCGTTTCTTCTGCTTCTTCTTCACATAGCCTGTCCTGAACTTTTGATTTTCGCATTCCGACTACAAATTTTTCTCTCAGCATGGAAGTTAAACGCGCGTCAAATTTGCAATTGACCGATCCCTGGCGTACCCTTGCGTACCATTCGCTTATGGTTTCGTTTGCTTCTTGGGTCATTTCATGGAATTTTATGCGTTCTCTCCATACTGATACTTGCGGTCCAAATTGCGTCATCAACAGCTTGCAAAGCTCTTCGTACCTCTTCGTTTTAGGCAAGTCTGGAAAGCAAAGATTGCGCAATACCTGGTAGGCTTCACTGCCGGCTACCGTTATTAACGTGGCTACTCTTCGTTCGTCTCTAGTTATGCCATTTGCTTCGAAATACTGGTCTAGACGTTCCATGTAGATAACCCAGTCGTCCTCTTTATGGTTGAACTCGCTTATATGGCCAATAGTTCCCACAGCCACGACTGTTCTTTCCTCAACGACTTCGACTTCGACTCCGGTAGACATTGTGGTAGGTACTTGCTTTACTTCGTCGCCAAATTGCAGTATACTCAATTAATTAAGCGAGCTCTTTCAATGTACGTCGTTTATTCTCAAGAGTCGGTGGTAAAGTGATAACTTTTTACATGATATAAAATATGGTAGAAACCTTATCACTGACTTCTTATACATACACAACACTTATGTCGACGACATCGTTTCCGGCGCCTCTAATTTCGATGAAGCGATAGCTATCTTCAATCAGAACTCATACGCTTGCACGCTCTGGGTGGTTTCGAACTGCGAAAATGGTCCAACAACAATCCTGAGGTCCTCAAGTGTTTACCATCGAATTATCTTGAAACTCCAATGATTTTTTCTCATGATCAAACTTTCAAAATTTTGGTATTGATGTGGGAATCAAAGTCTTTTCCAATTTCGTGTGCACCCCTTCCATGGACTCATGACCAAACGATCGATTATCTCATTTGTGGCTCGCATTTTTGATCCGCTCGGTTTTGTCGCTTCTGTTGTGTTTTGGGTCAAACATTTCTTGCAGCTGCTGTGAGCTGAAAAGTACGATTGGGATGATCGTTTGCGTTATCCTCTTGAGTCTTGACAATGCTTGGAGAAATTTCGTTGACACGATTCCTGTCTTGTCCACCTTTGGCGTTCCCCGACATATCATATCTCTTGATGAGAATCATCTCGTTGGTTTTTGCGATGCCTCCGAGCGTGGGTATGGCCCAGTTTGCTACCCTCATTCGTCTGGCAGCTCTGCATCCTCCACCGTTCAATTTCTGAGAGCTCGCAGCAAAGTTTCTACCCTGAAAACCTCCTTGATTCCTCGGCTCGAACTCTGCGCCGCTCTCTTATTGGCCCGTCTCGTAAAATCGCTTGAATCTGTTACACAATCCTTCAACGTCGTTTCCATCAAGTTATTTTCTGATTCTGAAATCATGCTTACATGGATCAACACGTCCCCTCATTTGCTCACGACTTTTGTTGCCAATCGAGTGGCCGAGATAAGTCGCCTTGTGCCCCCTACTCAATGGTCTTATACAGGGTGTCCGGTGAGTGAACTGACATAGCTCAAGAGTATATCCAGTTTTTCAAGGCGGTTCAGGATCTGGCTTCAAAATTCTCCTAAGGCCTTCCGTTTCGGAGTTACAGGGTGATCTATGGTTTTGGTCGAAAATTTCTATAGTCATATCTTTCGACTGGATCAATTCAGTTGGTTGAAATTTGGCATGTGCATTCTTATGCTTAGGCTCGTTATAGCCTCACTTCGATTTTTTTACCCTCAAGTTTTTATGGGAAAAGTCACCCTGTAGAAAAGTTTTTTTAAAACTGGCATCAGATTCGGATTCTGCATGAAAAATACTACAAGTAACGCTACTTGACTGGTTTGGCACCTCGTTTGGCACTGATTCGCTGTTTTGAGGAAACGCTTAATCACTTGAGATTTTTTCAAAATTTTTATTCTCAGTAAGGCATAATTAAAAAAAAAATAGTTTCATGCAATTGTTCTTACTTGCCTACTTCGATTTCTCAATTAGAATAATACAGCATTTGTTCAATTTGTGAAAAAACACAGAACCGGAGTCAGTTTTTTCAGAGTAATTCCTGTAAGTCATATCATGTGCTTTTTTGTTTGATCATTATGTTAAAAATAGAAAGAGAGATCTGAAAACCCGTAAGGATGTAGACAGCGAATAAAATTTAATGCTGAGGAAGTTACTTCGAAGTTGAATTCGATGGAGTTGGATGGACGAGCAGAGGGCAGAACTTCGTTATGTCCACCTGAACTCCGCTCCATGTGAGTGATTTTTTTTCTGGATAAAGACATTTATTATTATTATTATTATTTCTTGAATAATCGTAACGATTCAAATAAACGAAAATCAAAAGTAACGAGTGATCGAATAAATTTCTCCTCAAGTCGCCTATGATTCCTGAAAATCTGGCGGAAAAACATGGCTACCAAGGAGACAGAGGCCTACTTTAAGGAGAAATTTATTCGATCACTACTTAACAAATACAAACAACGAATCATTTATTGTAGTACATTTTCAAAGTGTTCTACATTCTTCTCAATACATAATCTTGCCCTTTTTTGCGAGTGCATCACAGCACTACGGGTCATATCTGGCTGATTTCAGATTTCCTTAGCCGCCGCAATAACTCTTTGTCTCAACTCAGCCACTGTATTGACTTCTTCTTGATAAACAAGATTTTTCATGTGACCTCAAAGGAAATAATTCAAGGGGGTCAAGTTTGGAGATCTGGGTAGCCATGCGTGAGGTCCGTTTCGACCTATCCACCTGTTGGGATAGGTATCGTCCAGATTGTTGTATTTATTGTTTATTTCTTATTTGTTAACTTGTGGGACAGGGAAATAACACAACTGTACTTTGAGAGCGTTGCATAGTAAGTGCTAGAGATGGGTCGTTATTTGGATAACGTTATTTTGGAACGTTATTTGCTAGGAACGGAACGGAACGTTATTGCATCTGAAATAACGCGTTATTGCGTTATCACGTTATTAGGTAATTGGAATTGGGTATACGTCGTGAACGTATTGCTCATTCAATCAATCTTCATGCCGATTTAAATACTTACAGGTTCCAGTTCCCAATACCTAACGATAACAATTCGGCTATAAAACGTAACAGCTTGCATTGGGGAGTTTGCGTTCACACTTACGCACGACGTAACGTAACTTCCAACCGGAAAATTGGCGAGTTTGTTATCTGCAATTCTTTAGTTACAGGGGAGTTTTCACGTTTTACGTTGCGTTACGTCGTACGTTCAATGAAATCGCAAACTCCCTATTACAACAGATCAACAGAAAGACAAGACAGCCAAGTCGAGACAAACGCACAAAACGAGGCATAAAATAACAGTTATTGGGGAGTTTGCGTGCACACGTACGTACGACGGCGACGGAACGTAACTTTCAACTTAAAAATAGACGAGGTTGCTATTTGCAATTCGTTAGCTACAGGGGAATTTTCACGTTCTACGTTTGCGCTACGTCGCACGTTCCATGAAATCGCAAACTCCCTATTACTTTGAATTTCACGAATAACGTAGGTAGCCTTTATTGACCAATGGTAATGACCCACAATTAGGGGTTTTTTTGTCTACAAGAATATCTTTAGTTTACGAAGTGTCCCATCCGTTATCATAGAATGGCTGTCAAGCAACTGAGCATCAGATCACCAGCAGAGGTTATTCACATATGAAAAATTGAAGTAAATAAATATAACGACCACTAGGCAGGCAATCCGCAATAGGATAGGCACATATGGGTATTGGAATTTCCATGTTTCCGCTAGGGTATACGTTATTGGTAACGTTATTTTGGAACGTTATTAAACTGCTCAACAATTGAAGTGGTCCACTCGAAAATTTCGCTCGATTTCAAATACGAATATCTCGGAAAAAAATTGACCGATTCTTAAAAGTGCGGTGTTTTTGAATAGCTCATTCTTTCCACTATAAGGTGTAACAATAGACCAAACAATCGAATACATAATGCATGATGTACCGGGCGACAACGAAAGGAGTGTTGAAATGTTTCATTCTAAAGTACGTCCCAGTTTTGCCAAAAAAATCGCCGAGTCTTCCTGATTACATTTTCAAGAAGTGCACATTCATGGCTCGAAACGGTTTTCAAAATTCCTGCCTATATTTTTTGGTTACAGGGTGATGTAAAATGAAACAACTTTTTGCTTTTGTAGTGGTAACTTTTTTGTTTGTTAACCGATTTCCACAATTTGGAGCTTATGTTGAAGCGAAGACCTCAGTTAAGAGAAATTGATTAACATAATTGAATTAACACATAATTTCAAAAAGGGGGGTTGCATCAAATGTGACCTAAGCATGAAATAAGACCGAGATCCGATTTGGGGGAATTTTTTAACAAGAATCAACTTGTCGTTGAAGGAACCACTCATTGCGAATATTTTAAGATCAGTCTCGCTTATGTGGGGTCACAATTAACGACGGAAAACACAAATTAGGACTGCATGTTTTTACAGGAGAACTGATGCCTTTGCTCACCTGGAAACATACGTACTCATTGTTACTTTTGACTGTTTCTGTTGACCCTCTGCTGACTGTCCAAATCGTTAAGGAAACTCGATGAGTGATTCTCGTAACATAGGTTACGTGTATTTTCAGGTAAGCAAGAGCATCGGTTCTCCTGTGAAAACATGCAGTCCTAATTTGGGTTTTCTGTCGTTAATTGTTGCCCCAAATAAGCGAGACGGATCTTAAAATGTTCTTATTGAGTGGTTTCTTCAACGACAAGTTGATTCTTCTTGAAAAATTCCCCCAAATCGGATTCCGGCCTTATTTCATGCTCAGGTCACATTTGATGCAACCCCCCTTTCTGAAATTATGTGTTAATTCAATTCTGGTGATGGATTCCTCTTACCTGAGGTCTTCGCTTCGACATAAGCTCCAAATTGTGAGAATCGGTTAACAAACAAAAAAGTTACCACTACAAAAACAAAAAGTTGTTTTTTTTATATCACCCTGTAACCAAAGAAGATAGGTGGAAATTTCAAAAACCGTTTCGAGCCATGGATGTGCACTTCATAAAAATGTAATCAGAAAGACTCGGCGAATTTTTTTGCGAAAGTGGGACGTGCTTTAAAATGAAACATTTTGAAACTCCTTTCGTTGTCGCCCGGTATATCATGAATTATGTTATCAATTGTTTGGTCTATAGTGGCACCTTATGGTGAAAAGAATAAGCTATCCAAAATCACTACACTTTTGAGAATCGGTCGGTTTTTTTTCGAGATATTTGTATTTGAAATCGGGCGAAATTTTTGAGTGGACCACTTCAATTGTTGAGCAGTTTAGTTGGTAACGATAACGAGTAACGCGTTACCAAAAACTATACGTTATTCCCATCTCTAGTAAGTGCCTTTATTCATACACCTACTTCCGAGGGCTGCGTCTACTTGTTCGTGGAAACTGCGCGTACTGGTATAATATTTATGTGCAACTGTACGTACACTAGTGTAAGCCTGGTTGCCTACATGACTATGTTATTTAATATTTACACAACATCTTGTTACACAAAAATTTCTGGGATTGTTGTGGGCATTGTTGGGCAATGAAACAATACATCCAACTCACAGTTTATTGAGTTATACAAACCCTTCCCTTCCTTGCTTTCGGTTCTTTCATTTTCGTCTTTTCGTCTTGGCTCCTTCCATTCGGTCTATCCTCCGACAAGGTAAACAACTGGTCAGTCTGTCAGGGTTTGACTCGAGCATTATTGTACATGAGATTACCTGAGGGAAAACAAAAGAGGGCACGAGTAAGAAGGCTAAAGGCAGACATATTGCTCTTGTGGAGAGTGGTGTCACGAAATTTGGAAGAAGCGATAATTCAACATACCGTGTACACCGTAGTGGCCGGAAGTCGTGTATAAGACCGCCACTAGCTTCAGCTTCCCACAGAAGATTCCGCTTTGAGCCCGCACAACATCGAAGGGCTCCTTTTCGTACCCAAGGCAAACCCAAAACCACATCTTCACATCGACGCCGAAGACAAGCCGGAGTAGAGTGAAAGAGCTGCTGCTGCTGCCGTCCCACATTGTGCCATCCTCGGTACGGGGAAGCGCCTAGGCCGGCGCCACATCACCCCAGGACAGCACACGCCTTCACCCCAGGCCTCTGTCAAAACATCTGTCGACACCGTAGCACCGGCTTCGAACCCACGGCTCTGATTTGCATTGAGAGTTTGGAAGCAACCAGGGAGGCCTGCTGCAGCATTCACGGGGCCAGCATAGACGGGCCAGTCACATCTGGCGCCCAACTGAAAATAACCCTTACGAAGTGGTCAGTAGAGGTCGTTTTCGCTTGCGTTTTTTTTTTGACAGAAATTTTCGATCTGCGGCAGAATCGGCGGATGAACAGGGTAATCCAGGTTTAGGGTAAAGCGGTTTTTTTATTTTTCCTTTCGGAAATAAGGTAGGTTAATTCTATTTTCGATAATTGTGTGGTAAAAAGAGGTAGTACTTCTTTGTAAGTTCACCTCAGGAACTGTATTGCGGGGTGCATACAGTTTAGTGTACATAATCCCTAGTTTAAAATTCTTTAGGTATTAGTTTAGATTTAGTTGCGGATTTCCGCTAGGAAATAATTTTTCCTAGGTAGATTGGGCTTTCGAAAAAATTCTAAGGAATTTTTTTTTGAGGTTTTGGGGGTCGGTTTGACGTCAGCCGACTTCAAAAGTTCTCAAGTGAATCCTATATAACCAGCTTTTGCGTGTTATCAATTTTAGGATACCTTGTTTTCCAAAAGAAAACAAGCGGCGAATCCAGAGCTGCATAGTACAGCTACCTGGAAAAGGGGAAGGGGAAAAAGGGAAAATAAATTTTGTACCCTATAGGTGGTATACATACCGATATTTTTGATTTTCCGCTCTTGTTTTTGTCTGGGTTGCAATTTTTTTAATACTTATATACAGGGTGTTTCTAAGTGAGTATCAGTGCTTGCTTACCCTCCTAGTGTGAAAACAGTTAACAAGAGTTTTCAACAGTAGACAAGATGGTCGAACAACTCGCACCCAACCGGTTGTTGAAAGACGAGCTGGCTCACGAGCTCATGATTCGAGGTATAATTTCTTCGGGGTTGGTTGATGGGGACAGAATTCTCTTGCGAGAAGCGTACCGATGAGGCGTAACAGTTCGACCGGTGCAACTGGATCCTCACGATGAATTCGACATAATTCAGCGAAAGTTGAATGAGTTGACTCTTCGAATCCGAGATTTCGACTTCAGCAACCGGGATAATGAATATGAAAGTATTTCTACCCGTCTCAGACATTTAACTGGCCGGCTGGATCGGTTAACGCCGACCAATGAAAATCTCAATAGACTTCACATTGGTCTCAAATCCGAATGCCTTCGGTTGAATGTGTTGTTGTTGGCTGTGTTTGAAGGCGAGGCCTCCGGTGGGTCTGACGAAGAGGGCGAGGTACAGAAAGAACGGAAACAAGCTCAGAGGGCTCTTGTGAAGGCGGCGGAAGACGTGGTGGGGATGCTCTCTTCCCTCATCATGGATCCGGGTGATTCGGATGTGAATGAAGAAGAATCACCACCTGTTGAGCAATCATTGGAGGCTCTTCTGGACAAGATTTCCGCGAAGACCAATCCCGACAAGGGAACTGTTTCGCAGGCTAACTGGCCACCGAATAATCCTGGCTACGGGACTATGACAGGATATGGTAGTGGAAGGCAGGGTATTGATGTGACATACACGCGCGGTTTGCCTGTTCCGTCGGTGACGAGCGCTAGAAATCCGTACATCCCGACCAGTAATGGCCCGCTGTACCAACCATACTACGCCGGTCCTTTGACACAACCTATGCAACAGCAAACACCGCCAGCTCAGTCACAGTCTGCCTACCATCCAGCTTGTTGGAGTCCTTCGAGCATCCCTACATCCGCTCAACGACCGAGTCAACAACCTGTTCATCATCGACAGCAACCACCACTAGCTCAGCCACAGGCTACCGCTTGTTTTGGATATCCGAGTGGATCTACTCCGACTCAAGAATTTCCATGGCCTTCTCACTCCAAAGACGGAATCGTCGCCAAGTGGAAGGTGAAATTTGATGGATCGGGAAGTCTGGCTGCATTTATCCAGAGAGTTGAGGAGTTGGCATTCGCGAGAGGAGTTACCCAGAACCAACTTTTTTGTTCAGCGGTTGATCTGCTGGAGGGTGACGCTTTCAACTTTTGGCGGGCACGTCGGCTCTACTATCGGAACTGGGGAGACTTGGTCCAAGGTTTACGCTCTGCCTTTGAGCCCATGGACTACGCCAAACGGTTGTGGGACGAAATCAACCAGCGAACCCAGCATCCGTCGGAAGGCATCGTGGCATATATCTCGGCCATGGAAAATTTATTCACGCGGTTGGCCGTACCGCCATCGGAAGATGTTCGTCTGGGGATAATACGATCCAATCTTCTCCCATATTTGCAGTTAGAGATGGCAAGATTCTCATGCCGAACTGTCGCGGAATTAATGCAGATGGGCAGGACGTTTGAAGAGACCCGCATAATTGCAGCACGCTACCGTCCGCCGACAACGGACACCTCTGCTTTGTTGGAACCGGACTTGTCTTGTCCGAACCTTCGTTCCAGGCCCCGAATTTCGGCCTACACTGGATTACCTGAGAAGAAGGACCGAACTCCTGCGTTGAAGGTGTCGGCCGTAGAATCCTCAGGTTCGGACAACACTGAGCAGCGCGGCTTTCACTCCTCGGCAAGAAACGATAAGGGAGGGCGAAGGAATCAGTGGACATGTTGGGTTTGCGGTGAAGCAGGACATTTTGCGGCTGAATGCAAGCAGGGAGAGATCCGGTTCTGTTCCAGATGTGGAAGAGAGGGAGTTTCCGTTCTCAAGTGTCCCGTATCGTACGTTTCACATTTGAAAATTCTGGACCGCTGCTTGTTTCAAATTCAAATCTGTTGCCGCCACAATTTGTTCCCCCACCATAACAATAGCCAGCCTCGTGACCAGGTTGGGCGTTTTCCATTTAGCGACACAAGTCGACTTGTGTCGTCACAAACCGACACAAACGCGTTCCATTTGATCTGTGTTCCTTTGTTTCATCGACACAAGCTAACACAAACCGACACAAATGTTTTAAATGGAAAGCGCCCGTTATGAAATGTATAACCGGTGATGATATCAAAATGGCGGCACTTCCTTTACCGCTTATAACCAATCCTCGCTCAAACGTCAAATTCTATAACCAAGTGTAACCGGTCATGAACGGTTATTCGCTCGAAAAAGACTAATGTTGAAATTACGCTTTTTACATGTGTTAGCATACGGCACTATTCTCAAATCCCCTAGGCCCTAGCATGGTTGCGCCAGCGCAGAAATGGCACTGAATTTCGCCTATTACCCAATTTTTTCCTGGTCAGGATGACTTCACTCGTGTCGTGACTGCGCACTGCCTCCGGGGATTTACCCGTCCAGTGCACAAACTCATTCCTCTTCCCGAACACTGAAATGTAGCGATTTGTGCGAAATGTGCAATTTCAGTCTCCTTTTTTTTTTGTTTCTCGTTTTGGTTCCCTTTTAAACTGCTGGACAACGAAGTTGTCGGTATCGGAAAAATGGTCCGACTTTGGAGGTCAATATCTCTGGATTGCCGATTGCGATTTCCATTTTGTTTGTTGCGTTAACTAGCTTAATCTTTCCGTAACCCATCCTATAATAGTGAATGTTGAGAAACTTCATATGAATTTTCCACAGGGTGGTACGTAAAATGGTGTAAAATTGCAACAACTTCATCGTACCCTCAAAAAAAAAATTTCATATATTCTAATAAAAAAGTAATGAAGTGTGGTGTCTTTTCTCGAAACGGTTTTGGAATTTTCCGGATTGGAAGTCCAACATCAAAGATATGCATTTTTATGCGTTGAATGTTGCAGATTTACGAAACTCAGTATAACGTCCAGGGGGGCTTTACTTCACTCGGACATTTAAAGTTTCACATCGTTACCATGTTCAGGGGCTTAAATCTGCAAATAGAACATGTTCCATATCTAAATTCTGACGAAATCCAACGTACGAAAAACAGGCAGGGACAACCACTTGAAAAAGTGCCCCCTGCTTGGCCCCACACCAGATATTCAGGTTGTGTTGGAAGTTGAATTGTTCTGGACTGATGGTTGTACGAACAATCTTGCTCAATGTCAACATCCATTCGTCAGAAGTGACTTAATCTCGCGTGCCAACAAGGCAAATCTGTAACATTCAAAATAAAAATTTATATCTTCGATGAAAGACTTTCAATCCGGATAATTCCAAAACCGTTTCGGGGCAAGACACCACACTTCATGATTTTTGTATTAGAATACATGAAAAAAATTTCTTCGACAAATGGGGGCACGAAAGTCGGTACAATTTTGCAGCATTTCACGTATCACCCTGTAGAAATTTTACATGAAGTTTCTCATCATTCACTTTCATAGGGTAGGTCGCTGAAGCATTAGGCTAATTAACAACAGCAAACAAAACAGAAATCGCATCCGGCAATCGGAAGTTATTGGTCTTCAAAGTCGGACCATTTTTCTGATACCGACAACTTCGTTGTCCAGCAGTTTATTTTGGTTTTCATTCCTTGAAAATCTTTCATTCATTTAAAAGTTTGGTGGGCGGAATGTTCGCGCCATGGTGCGTTTTACCTTTTAGTTGGCAAGAAACCCGCTAAAGCGATTAAGTTTTTGTTTTCCTTTTTTTTTTTTCTAAACCTTAGTATCAACTCAGTCTTTAATCGGTTCGATTCATTTTATTTCAAAATCTTTTTAAAACCAAATATAACCATTATACTACCGAAAGGCACGCGCGTATCACGGAGTTCTAGAGCAAAATACGTGTTGTGTCAAAAACCATACTCTCTTTCCGCGCGGTGTTATGCCAAAATGCTATGCTATGCTATGTCAATATGCCAATGCAATGGGCTCTATTTTCACTATTTTTTTTTTTTCATCACCATCAACTTCAACCAATTATTCCACCAGATGCTGAAGCTTCTTGGACCTCATCAGGGCTGTCGGGAGAATTTTCCGTACGTGCCTGGCACATCTGTATCCAATTGGTCATGGTCAATTTATTTCAAGCCATGTACGATTACGCCAATACGATTGTTTTTGATTTTTATTCAAAAATTACAGAATACAACATAACTAAATAATAGTTTCAACGAAATTAATCAGTCTTCTAACAGTAAGATAGATGATTGGAATTATTCATTTATCCATTCACAGCTGAGTGCCGCCGAAGCAGTGTATCTTAAACTTGGGTCAGGTTCAATTAATGATTCTATGAAGCCGGCAAAAGGTATAGCGTCTAAGCGTTTCCACTTATATTTGTCGACGAGCACGTCTTCGATTTTCCAAATTCGCAGTCCCTTTTCGTCTATGTTCCTTAGTTTTCCAGCTGTAATATCATTGATCGTACAGTGTTTTTGGAAGGTCAGGATGGGCACACACCATGCTTACCATTGTTGAAAAAAATCTCTGCTTTGGCACCTTTCTTAGTTATGTATCCAGGAATGCCACCGAGTACTTCCCATATTAAATTTAAATGGTCCACGTCCAAGGAGAAGTTCTTGTATAGTTTAGGATAAAAAAGGTACTCCCCTGTGGCCAGCTCGAAGGCCAAGCAACCAACAGACCAAATATCAGCTGGACAATCATATCCCGCGTCCAAGATCACTTCCAGAGCCCGGTATTGTCGCGTCTGTATGGTCGAATTGTATTTATTGTTCTGCAATTTGAGAATAGTAAAAATTAGCATCCAAAAGTTTTTCGTCCTTTCTTCTCGGCATCAAGCCTGGGCTCTCTTGGTCACCTATTAAGGTTGTTTATTTCGGAAAACAAAGTTTGGGTTGAGTTTCCACAAGGATCGAAGAAAGAATGGGAAAACAGAGAAGGCAATAGAACGGAAACCAAAACAAGCGAGACATAAAAGGGAATACGAACAGGAAAGAGAACTCTTAGAGTTAAATACTTGAACAAGAAAGAAGTAAGGTAATCAGTGAAGTTGTTACTATAGATGGTCTGGTTTGCTAACGGGATTGTGAACAGCAAAACAAAAAACATATTAATGATTAGTGATGATAATTACGTGTTCCTAGTACCGCTTGATTTTTATGTTGATCAGATTAATTACGATTAATGATTTATCAGGTCGTTTACGGTTCTGACGAGACGTATGAGCGTACACTAAAACTTCGAAAGAAAAGAGTAAAGATGAAAGGGGTATACAAGATGTAGGAGAAACGTTTCTACCTTGGAACAGGACTGATATTTCAAAAGATAGTGCCATCTCGTAATTTTAATCACCAGATATCAATGAAGTCTCAATGATAGAATGTCACAATCCTGTTATACCAGCTTGAATTCCTTGTACGCTCAGAACGGATTCGACTCAAAGGCGGCTAAATCGAAGCCGCGGTGACTTTCTTTTGACTGGCATCTAGAGATTTTACTTCATATCTCCATATAAACAGGTAAAATGACAAAAATCCGATCACAGCCGAAAATGGTCAAATTTTACGCGCGCCATCCTACGGCCTTTATTTGACCCGAAAAAGTTCCTCCTTTCTCTGGGTGGACTCTCCACAGTATTCCGCACGATAGATCCAAGTGATTTTTCCATAAAATATCTGGAGCCGAAGTTATTTGGTTATGAAAATTGATAAAAAATTGGTTGAAAATTTGCAGCCTCATATCTTTGGTTGACTTTTTTTATTGAAAAATTATTCGGACCTATCGTGCAGAGTACTGTAGAGAATGCACCCCAAGAAAAGGGAAATTTTTTCGTGTCAAATGAAAGCCCTAGGATGGTGAGCGTAAAATTTGACTATCTTCGGCTGTGATCAGTTTTCTCGGATTTTCCCCTTCCATCTGTTTACACAGGGTGAGTCATTGATAAAAGGCGGGCTCAATTACACTTAAGCCATTAATGATATCGAAATGAGCCAAACGGGAGATCAAAGTGAAGTTTGTAAAATTATTTTGCTTTATACAGGATGTCCCATTTTTGCAGAGCAGTTCAGTTCAGTTTATTCATTTTTTGTTACAGCATGGACCGTATAAAATAAGTCAAAGGGGTATCTAACTATCTAATATAAAAAATAAAACAAACAATTCAAAATCATCAACAACAAGATATAGTTTAGACTCAAGAGACATCAGCCTTAAGTTGGTAGAAGCCACCGGAAATCACAAAGAGGGCTCCTGGTTTAGAGAAAGACTATCACTCGCGATTCAACGGGGAAATGCCATCAGTGTGATGGGAACTCATTGCACTGATGTCACTTCCTCGTTGAACTTTTAGTTATGGTTATAGTTCTACAATAATATGTTGTACCTACTTGTAGTTGAATAAATTCTAAAGTTTAGACTATGAAAGTCATAGAAAAAAAAAGCAGTTTTTAAATCAAATTTTTTGAATAGCACCCCCTGTATATCTTAGATATAGAACAGAAGAGTTCCCGGTAGAAAAAGGCTTGAAACAGGGTGGAGTGCTCAGCCCGTCATTATTCACAGCGGCCATGGGCGACATCATGAAAGAAATAAGCGTGAAAGTACATCGAGTCAATGTAGGATATAAGTCGCGGGACCGAAAATGGCGTCCTAAAGTAGGGTATATGGTAAAGTGTTATTTTCACTAGTACTTGTTGATACAATTTTCTTTAGTTGTAATAAATTATATGTAAAACAAACGAATCTCTACAGCGGTACCTTGGCACCCCATCCTGCGCTAGCGCAAGCGTCTTACGTCAGTTCAACGTCGAAAAGAATGCGCACTGCGCTGTTGTCACGTCAGGCGTACTTGCAACGTTGCCATAGCGGGTACCAAGGTTCCAAGGTTTGTTCCCGCGACCTATAGCTGAGACCTGTCAAATTAGCAGAGTGAGCATTCGCGGACGACCTGGCAATATGTGCGGAAGGAGAACAACAATTGAAAGACAATCTGAAACTATGGGAAGAAGAGCTGAGAAAGAGGAAAATGGAAATCAACATGGCAAAGACAAAAGTAATGGTGATAGAGAAAGAAAGCAGAAGGATCGATGTAGGAGTGTGTGGCAATAAATTGGAGCAAGTGGACAGTTCAAGTATTTGGGAGTGACCATACAAAGCAACGGAAAAATGGACGGAGAAATCAACGACAGAATCAAGAAATAGCGTAGCGAAGTTGTATAACGCATAGGCAAGAAAGAGATGAGCTGTAAGACCAACATACATATACAAAACAATTTACAAACCAATCCTAATTTACGGCAGCGAAAGCGGGGCAATGAATAACAGTTCGAAGAACAGAGTCCAGGCCATGGAGATGAAGTCTTTGGGAAGAGTGAAAGGAGTGACAGAATTGGATAGTATCAAAGGGGTGTTGAAAGTTGAGCCTATAGCGAAGCCGATAAACAGCAGCTGAAATGGTTTGGTCACGTGGTAAGGATGAACGAAGAAAGGCCATCAGTGACTTCGTATGTTTGGGAAGCGAAGGCGTTGAGAAAGAGAACTAGGGGAAGGCCCAAGAAAAACATAGGACCAAACGGGGAAACACTGAGAAGTAAAGGCCTGGAGTGGAACAAAGCAAAAAAAAATGGCGAGAGATAAAGGAAAATGGAGAGAATTTGTGCACAACCCTGAATGAGAAGGCGTTGTGTTGTTTCTAAATTACAGTTATTTTTTAAAATGTATCATTTTTCATCTTTACACCAAATGGTAAAAAAGGTTTTTTCTCAAAAGTTGATAGTTTTGAGTCAATGTTATCACCTCGGTTATCACTATTGTTTTCCTGCACTACCTCAATAAATAATATTCAGTTTCTTGTTCTGACATTTTGAGTTTTTTTTACATAATAATTTCTTGTCAAAATTTGAAAGTGACGTACAATAGAAGTCTTATTGACCTTGGTTGTCAGAATTAGTTGATGCAGTTTGGATTTAGAATTAGTTTGATTTTTCAAGTTGATTACTTGATCCGGTGCCTTGGCCTGCGAGGTCACCTGACTTGACTAACCCGATTTTTTCTTTAGGGCTTTGTTTACGATCGGGCGTATGAAGCTGGAGTCAATACCAGGGAAAATATGCAAGAGATGAAACATGAGGCTTTCTGTAGCAAACTGCACTGCACTTTAACCTCCCGTTTGCCGTGTCGTTGATTTATTTCGATATCATTAATGGCGCAGGTGTAATAAGGATGTTTCCGTGCACCGTCCGTGCACTGTCGCACACTAGGGCGCATGTTCAGATCAGACCTGGGAGCCTATTTCTAGGAAGGATGTGATCCGTTCCCATGTGAAGTTGCTAGGCAACCAGGGCTGTGATTGGCTGATTTGTGATCGCTCCCCTCTAGAAATAAGGCCCCTGGGATCCGACGACTGCCGACTGTCAAAAATCCTCGGACAAATGATCAACAGTTGGAAGCGTTTATGGTTGTAAGTGAAAGTTTTGTGTGTTGAAAAAGTTTTTGCGAATTATGGCGTCGTCGCCACATATTTCAATATGTTTGTCTTCAGCGTTTATTATTCTTTCCCTAACGCTAATGATGTGTTTGACTTTTTGTCCTAGGATTTCGCCGTGAACCGTCAAGCTGCGGGTGCCAACTGTCAAAAAACCGGCGCATGCTTCCCTTACATGAAGAGGGGCAGGAACTACCCTATTGAGCTCGCCCATATCAATGACTCACCCGGGGCTCAAATTTTGAAAGATGGTAATACTCATCTACTGCGACTACACAAAATGGCCGATGGATGAACAAAAACCCCAAGACTGTCTTTGAAAAAAGGTTGTTTGCACTTTTTTGTCATAAAAAAACAGGATTCAGAAATTACAGAAAAAATTCTGTAAAAATGGCTTTTCAAATCAAAACCGAAGATGATATTCATGATAAATCATTCTTTTGAAACACCTGTATAAATCAACAACATAACATAACAAGTCTTGATGTTTGGAGGAACAGAACATGGCCAGTCACGAGAAAGGACAGCAACAAAATAATGATCTTCGCACGCAAAGTTCTGGAACTATCATGTGGTCAGAAATGTAGGGGGGGCAACATCGTACTGGGAAAAGTTCACAGTAGAGTCATCGTTAAATGGACGGGAAATAAGTACATAGTGAGAATTAAAGAGGAAAACGTGACGAAAAATGTGCTGAGAGATCGGAACGAGGATTAGAGTAACAGACCGGGGTAGTGCAAGAAGATTGATATGGTGAAATCATTGTAAGAGAGTTAGAGAGAGATCAGATGATGGAAAAGTGGCAGAGGCGGCGATATACCTAGTCCTGAATGAGCCGTAACGTCGCCACAAAATGAATGAAAATTATACCTACAATACAACACAGCAAATGCCAGCAAATACAAATAAGAATGACGAAATCATCCAACATACTGATTACTTACGGCCCATGTTGCGTTGCCCATGTCACCGATTTTCACTTCGATGTTGGCATCGATCCACATTGGTCCCTTCAGTTTAAATTCAGAATGTTTATTCCTATAACTAACGAGTTCTGATAAAAAGGGATCTTCAGGATAAGATTTAGCCCGAAATAATTGAACACTTTCGTAGTCATCGTTTGTCATATCGACATCGGCATCATTCCAACGATGTGAAGAGACTGTGAAATAATATACCAGAGTTATGGATGAGCTTTGCTGAATAACAGATGACGACAACCGTACCGTAGGTTTTAGGAAGAGCAATACCCATTTCATTAAACTTTTTGGCAGTTTGAACCATCTCGAGGATGTAGCGGTCTTTGGTCTTGATTAGAATATTTTCTGGTTTTAAATCAGTGTGGATGATTCCACATTCCTCGTGGAGATATTGTAGACCCTGGAGAACTTGTTTTATTATTCGACGAACACCGATTAATTGTATGCCTCGGTATTCGCTTTGTTTAATTAAATGTAACAAAGATGGCCCCATTACTTCCAAAACGATGGCACTGTGGTTGCCGTTGATGCTCTGACAACAGAAAAAATCCAGCATTTTCACTATGTTCTCGTATCCTGGATGGTTCGGATTCGTCGCGTTCGTACATTGCAATAGTTTGATCTCGTCTTTCGCTAAGGCCGTCAATTTCGGTTGAGATTTGGAAACTTTGATCGCAACATAGCCGTTATCTCTAAAATTTCCAATAATAATTTTATTACAAAGTACTCAATAAAATAAGTGCCACCCTGCAAAATTTGAGCTAACTTTGAAACTAGACAACTTTGGGATGCTACAAGCGGTTCAATCAATTTTCAGATCGTCCGGTAGCCCAGTCCTTGAGCTATTAGTTCCTAATTTTTTTAACAGATGAAGTATTCAACATAATATTTCTACAGGGTGTTCAATAGACTGGTGCAAAGTTTCTGGAAGTTTGACATGCGGCATGCTCCCTCTTGAGCAAAAATGTTTGTACTGTATTTCAACCCCAGAGGCAGGAACGAGGGCAGGTTCGAACGAACGAGCCTCATACCTCGAAACGGTTTTTGAATTTTCGGTGTAGTTTTTCTTTTCTGTACAGGGCGACTTCAAAAAGTTGACTTTTTTTGTAATGCATTAATAACTCTTTCCTCGTTACCCGATTTTCAAAATTTTCGTCTCATTTTGGAAATAAAGCTCCAGATAGGAATACCAAAGGATTAAAATCAACTCAAGACAGACATTCAAGATACAGGGTCACGGTTCGGCCAAAGTCGAAAATGACAAAAAAAATTGTCCACGAATTTTAATGCGTGCAAGTGGTTATTCACATGTTTATATCTGAAAAAACCATTGTACCAAAACTGTATCATTGTTAGTTCTCGATTTTTTTCAAAAAGTGAAAGTTATGTGTCATTTGATAATGGCTATCACCCACATACCCATTTCAGCCAATCAGAACAACCGAATAAGACCCACGTGACTCAGTTCAAGCTATCGATTATTGCATACTAGCAAGTGAAAAGAGCGCATTAGGTAATAGCACCTATACTAGGATGATTCAAAATTTTGAAGTTTGGATTTTATGATGAGCCACCTCGGGAAAAACTATTGTTGGAAATAAAATTTCAGCTGGAATTAATGCAAACAAAAACAGTTTCTTTACCATGGCAAGCTTTCAGTCCCCTCTTCAACATATCAAAAGTGCTTATCTCTGGGACTGTCACAAATCAGTATACAGGGTGGAAGTTTATTATTTTTCTTTACTTGCTTTCTTTCTTCAAAGACTGATGACTGGGAAAAACGGTTTTCGGCTAGTTTTGTAGACTATTATGGTCTGCCAATAAACATATCAAAAATATTCCACCCAGCAACTGTCGTGTATCAAGTTACAAGGTGAAAAGTATTTCTGATCTTAAATTTTTTTCTTGGTGGAATTGATTTAAACTGAGGCCAGTTCTAGTTCTTTTGCAATCTTATAATGTCATACTAAACATATAAAAATAATACATCCCTGTAACTGATGCATTTCAATTTACAGGGTGGGAAGTCTTTTTCACGTTTACATTTTTTTTCTTGGTGAAATCGGCTCACACAACAACTGCGAATGGTTCTTTTGACAACTCAGAATTTCTAGTCAAACATAATTATCAAATATATACATTTCTTCTACAGCTGCGTTTTCATTCACAGATTTAAATCAATTAAATTCAACAAATTAAGCTGAAAGAAAGAAAGAAAGTGAATAATAATAATAAACTTGCACCCTGTATACTGATTTGGAGCAGTCCCGGAGATGAGGACATTTGATATGTTGGAGAGGGGACTGAAAGCTTGCCATAGTAAAAAATTCGTCGTTTTAATCGTTTTTGTTTGAATAATTCCCAGCCAGTTGAAATGCTCATCATAAAATCCCAACTCCAAAATTTTGAAACACCCTAGTATGGTGCTTTTACCTAGTGTGCTCTTTTCACTTGCTAGTATGCAATAATTGATAGCTTAAACTGAGTCACGTGTGTCATATTCGGTTGTTCTGATTAGCTGAATTGGGCATGTGGGGCGATAATCATTATCAAATGACACATAACTTTCGCTTTTTGGGAAAAATCAAAAACTAACAATGATATAATTTTGGTACAACGGTTTTTTTACATAACAACATGTGAGTAACCACTTGCACGTTTCAAAATTCGTGGACAATTTTTTTTGTCATTTTCGATTTTGGCCGAACCGTGGGGTTGCATGAAAAGTGACCCACACCTAAACTTCTTTCGGATTCTATAGGTTGAGAGGAGAATCGAATGAAAATCAACTTACCTTCCGAAGTACCATTCATTTTGAACACTTCAAGGTACTTTTTTCTTCTATGGGACTAGAATTGCTGGTTAACAGGCCACATTTGAACTGTTTGCTTTTGAACGACAAATATCGCCCTTGTGCACCTGAAAATGTTCGCACCCAAAGTAACAAAAGCCTAATAATCACTAACAAACAGTTATCGACAAGTGAGTGATTGTTCCGATTTTTGTAACGTTGGTTACGAGCAGTTTCATGTGAGCAGGCCCCGATTCTTCTCCGAAAACATGCGGTTGTAATTTGGTTCCTTTCACTAACAATTCAGGTCTCATGCAAGAAAAGGATGACTTGAAGTGTTCAGAATGGATGATTCCTTCGAAGGTAAGTCGATTTTCATCCGATTCTCCTCCCAATTCATATTCCAAGAGCAGTTCAGGTTTTGGCAACTTTTTATGAAATCCTGTATTTTTAATGTTTGCCTTGAGTTGGGTATTGATTTAGATCCTATATGATCCTACCTGAAGCTTTGGCTTCAAAATGAGCCTGAAATCTCGAAAATCGGTCAGCGACTAAGAAAGTTACAAGTGCATACCAAAAAGTTGACTTTTGAGGTCAATCTGTAAATTGAAGAGATGAACCGGAGATTCAAGGGCCGTCCCGAGGTATGAGTTCTACCTTCTTGCCGATGATGTTGCCTTCTTGCCGGAAATCCAAGAAAATTTTTTTTTCGCTCAATAAGGGGAGTATGTCAAACTTTCAGTAATTTTGCACCAGTCTATTGAACACCCTGTACAAATATTATGTGGAATATTTCATGTATTAAAAAAATATGGACTAATAGCTGAACGACTGGGCTAGCGAACGGTCTGATAATTAATTGAATCGCTTGTAGCATTCCAAAGTTGTCTAGGTTCAAAGTTAGGTCAAATTTTGCAGGGTGACACTTATATCGTTGAGTAGGTACTTTAGTATGAGCTGAATCAGCAATTTATTGTTTTGACTCACAGCTGATTCTGGCAGAGCCACACTGTCGAAAATTGTCCATATCCCAACTTCCGGCAGACTTCGTATTTGTCGCCGAGAATGTCTCTCTCGGAAATCGGCATGTAACCGCCGACATCGTAACACTGGGGATCCTCCTGAGATCCGGTGCAATTGTTCTCGGTCCTGACGATATCGTGCAAGTCGTTTTCGTTCAGAACATCAACGTTTTTCATTGGCGTGCTGAAACAACGGCACTAGAGTTTTAGCCACAACAAAGAAGCAGTTTTACTAGCAAAAATTCGGACACGACACCGAAATATATCGTCGAAGCAGCGGAACTACCGGCGGTGCTTTTTCTGGGATATCGATCGCGCCTGGTGCTTTTCTGAATTCGCGCGGGCCGCTGATTAAGTAGCAAACAAAGAAGAACACGGTCAGGAGGATGTTGTTCAAAGCTCCGCAACTCAGAAGTTGGACGAAATGTTGAGGCGAGTCTTGGTATGCCAACAAGCTCAGAGATTCGTTGGCATAGCAAATTTCGCGATGGCTCATTGTTCAACATTAGTGAAATTCGCGCGAAATTCTCGAAATCGGACGACACTTTGGTATTAAGTATACGTCACACGCGTTTATTGGCAAACGCACACGGGTCTGCGAGCGCTTTATTTTTAGTTTTCGAATTTGGCCATTCAATAAAACAAACAGTTCAAAACACAATAATTATTGCACTTTTCGTCACGTTTCGATCCATTCGAATCCGGAATAGTTCGATCGGGCCTTTTTCTTGTGCGACCGTTTTGGATTGCGATATTCTTGATATCCTTCGTGTTTGCATAACGAAACTAACGCTGCGGAGCGACTCACATTTAAAAATACATACAACCTTCCCAATATATTCAACAGGTATTTAATTATTTTGAACGCAGCTCTTCAAAAAGCGTCAGGAAAACAGGAGGAAAAAAGACCGGGTTTGTATACTCACAGGGATAAGGATTCAGATCCGCCGCCACCTCCACCTCCTCCTCCACCACCAGTAAAAGGCAACTCTTTGCGGCGAACTGGAGGCGACAGTGATAACGAGAGGTAATCGATGCGATTGTTTTCAGCGTGTTCGCAGTATTGTTGCTGCTGGAACGTGGAACGCTCGGTTCCAAGGTATTTGGGTTTGTTGTAATGGTCGGACGGAATGCGGCTTCTTTCGAAACTCCACGGGTGCTCGTGGGCCTGCCTGGTGGTGAAGAGATCGTCATGCTGGAAGCTGTCTTTCTGGAACGTGTTCCGTATCTTGTTGAGATGGGAGCTGCTCCCGTAGATCACCGATTGTTGATCTGCCAGCAATGGTGTAGGTCCAGGTCGCGCCCTAAGAAGTATGGTGTCCAGCGACGGGGAGGTGGTCGGTTTTTCCTCGCCGCTGTCCGATCGGGAGTATGCACCGCTACTGTTGCTCGTTTGCAGACTGTTTGGGACTTCCGGAGCCAGATTGAGGCTTTCAACCAACTTACCGTGAAACGTCCAAAATTAATGCTCGCCGTCGGCTTTACCACGCTTTTAACACTTCTGCTTACCAAAAATTTATTACGTGGAATGACCATAATGAGAATGAAGAATTATCATAGTAGATTACATGCATCAACCCCAAATGCTTGCGATTTGATGATTTTATTTGAGCTTTGCGGAAGTTCACCATCGACTGCGTATATATTTCAAACAGGCGCATGTGCCATGGCCGCTGCCGTTCGATAATCCACCCAAAGACAAAATAAATCGATCGCACGCGATAATACCGCGAGCATCAGGCTGGCATTTTTATTCTCGCCTTCTACTCGTTCCAAGGGTGCGCTTCATCACACCTTTCACCATCACACCGCACACCCATTCAGAAAAACAGCAAATGTTTACTGCATAAATTAAGTATATTTTTTTAACATTTCTAAAAGCTACTAAATAAAAAAAATACATATATACTCCCAAATGTAGTACATGGTACTACTGGCTCGCGCAGTAGAAAATAAATTGTTTAATGAATCGCGTGTACTTATGTCCCTGTCAAAATATACAAATATGTGACAATTAAAATGGCAAACTAGATAAGTTATGTACAAAAATTATGTTTATTATTAAAAAACTAATCACAACAAACAAACATTGAACCTGATAGAGGGGGTAAAATGAACAGCTACAATTTAGCATGTGATTCATGATTTTGATGGACAAAATATTTTTGTTTCTTGGACTATAATTAATAATTATCATTTTAATCAACAATATCGAGACGAAAACAGAATTACAATAATATGCAGCTCTAAAAATTCTTAGACGTTAAGAATTCTAACAAAAACTCATATATACACAATCACTACGTTTATTCCGTGTCAGATTCGTGAGGCTCATCTTCAGCGTCATCTTCTTCCTCGTCACCATCTTCGCCGTCTTCGTCTTCGCCTTCAGATTCCGACGAACATTCCGAACTCTCCTGCGGAAGAATACCGTTTGTTGAATATATACATACATACACACATACCTCGACGCCATTTCCATTCCGACGGCAGCCAACCCAAAAGTAAGAAAAAAATACGCATGCAAACATTCTACAATTAGTGAGAAATGAATGAGGTTATGGGCCCAGAGCACAACTGACCACGTGTGCAAGACTCAGGAATTCAACGCCTTCCTGCTGCTGCAAGAGCGAGGTGAGAATGACGCACAATCGACGTTACGGACAATCGAAAAGTTGAAAGGATATTAACATTGTATAACATGGAAATTTGCCATGGAAAAATATCTCAGCACGAGGATTTAATCGGATTTATGAAATTGTGTTTTGGACACAGAAGCGGACGAGAAGAAAATAACCATCCGGGGAAGGTGTGCATTACGTAAATGTACAAAAGACAAAGGAAGCTTGGGAGAGTTTAGAAAAAGCTTTTAATGCCACGGGGTTAACGCGCAAAAAAGTGTTTTAAACAAACATGCATCAAAACGTGTCAACCACGGGAGAAAATGTTTTCAAAAGAAAATGCGCCCAAAATAAGAGCGAGAAAATGCATCGAAACATATACTCAAAGAGCTACTCTAGGAGCAGACAACAAGAATTTTCACCGAACGTTTCATACGATTTTTTCCGTGAATGAAGTTTTTTTTTTTGACGTTAACCGAGAGGAACTTGCACAGTGGCTGATAGTCAAAAATTGAAGATCGAATCAGTCGGCACATTCAACTCCAAATTGGTGACAAGAAACAGGAAACGATCAAAATCGAAGACGTTCTTCACGAATTTATTGTCAAGTCAGCAAGTTACGAAACACGGATCAAGAAAGTTTGGTTGCCACTGCAAGCAGAATCGAAGGCATGTACAACTTCAAATCAAGCGAACTTAACCACCGCCAAAGAAAATTACGAAATTTGGCACAAAAGATTAGGACACCCTAATGATGACGCAAAGAAGAAGATGGAGAGTTGACTTGTACGTGGACTAAAAGTAAATTCAACGAAAGAAAGGACTTGTATCTCGTGTGTCAAAGGAAAACAACATCGTTCACCACTTAAACTGGGAAAACATAGAACAAGCGAAGCATTCAACTCATCCATTTGGATCTATGTGGACCAATGCAGCGGAAGTCCATCGGACGATTATGCTATTTATTGACGTTCATCGATGGCTATACAAGAAGAATGTTTGTCAATTTTTTGTTGAGTGAAAGTGAAGTACTTCAAGCAATTTAAGAATTCTTGTCGAAAACTCAACTAATCAAGGCACTGAGATCTGATAACGGATGCGAGTATGTAAACGACGAGTTCAAGCGTTTCTTCAAAAATCAGGTATTAAACATCAAACGACAGTTCCCTATACATCTGAGCAAAATGGAGTTGCAGAGCGGTATAATCGAACGATCGTCTAAAAGGCTAGCTGTATGATTTTTGAACGGAAGCTGTGAACACAGCCGTCTTCCCAATTAATCTTTCACAAACGAAATCGCTAACTAACACAACGCCAAAGTCTTGACAGGTGAAAAACCAGATTTAAAATCAAACCTGTCAAATTTTCCAAAAATATTCTTGAACCATTCGGAATGAATTTGGACGAAAGTAGCCTGAAAGCCAGCTAAGTTTATCGCAGAGTATGTACCTCAGTTAAAAAACGAGACATTTGTATTGCGTTGTAGTGTGCAATGAAAAAAAAGGCATTTCTCAAAACATGATATGGTAAAAAATGGCATAGAATGAATTCTCTTTTGCTCTCTGATCCACACTTTTATCTCAATTTATAGGCCAGTATTGGTCCTGTGACAAGTGATCATACTGTCATGTATATGATAGAAGGGCCATAGGGAGGGTTCATCCCTTCAGTACATAAAATAAGAATTATTTTATTAGGTAACTATATTATTTTGCTAACAGTCGGAAACGTGGGAGCTCGCATGCCACAGGAAATGCTGAATGCTGGAAGGGCGGCACATTTGCAGTTCGCACCAGCCGTGGTATGCCGGGTTCAAGCAGTTTACCAGGAAACGAAGATCCATCCCATTGGTTTACGAAACCACCCATTGCCTATAAATCTAGAAAAATCCATAGTTCTTGATCGAATCAATTAGTTCAGTTTGTAGCGGGTCGCTATGCCCGTCGGTGCCTAAGTTATAAAATTAATTGTTCATTTTGATTATTATCTAATTGCTAGTGTGAAAAACCAAGATGTAGCTATGAGCGGCGCAGGCCGTTATCTGTTGTAAAGTTAATATGTCTTATAAATATGCCATGTCTTGGGTGTCGTGTATTAATGTGTAAATATAATAAAACGATTTAAACCATCACTGCGTTCTCCTCAACCTTCCCACCGGACTTGCATTCTAAAATACAAACCCCCTAAAAAAGGTCATGAAGGGTCAATCAAAACCCTTCACGACATCTGACCGTTAGTGGAGAAGACTTGATAATTTTTATATTTCGAATATCGCACGCACCTTCACTACGGGAACATAAGCAATAAATTCGACTTGAAAAATCTATTTGACTGTGATGTAATCATGTACCTACTTCATACAATAATTGCAGAAATGTTGGTAATTCTCCCCCCACTCTTCTTCCCCTTACAGATTCTTGTAAGCATTTTATGCCAATCTCTTGATCGAGTTGAAAATTCAAGTAGTTAGGAAACAAAGTTGAATTTGAGTTTGAAGGATGACTAGGAAGATGATTGATCTCTGGATTCTGGATTTCATTTGGGGAGTTGGTGGAACATAGTTTCACCTGGCACGTAGGCCTCATTATTGGGCCCATTGTACCCCTCTCTCAGACCAGCCGAACTCACCGAGCCGCAACGTGGTGCTTGGATGTTTGATGGTCGGTCCATCCAAGCACTGGGGCCGACAAACGCACGGTTGACCTAGACTCCGTCTTTCACCCCCGAACCGCAGGTGCGGATGTCCGATACATCTACGCTCCCTGCGCCGGTGTTCCTGACATCGTCAGCCTCCCGACCACGCTGCCGGCTTTCCTCTACACATTGCCGTACCGCCTGAAGGCTTGCCGGCTGGAGGGATGATTGATCTCATGGGGTAAGAGCAATCGCAACTTACGTCTTCGGATTTGGCCTGCTGCCTGGATTTCGAGAACGCTTCCAGCTCCTCTTTGCTTAAGCTCTTGAGGAACTTTTCAAATTCGACGATATACGCTTGCTTTTTCGATGTCAACTCTTCTTCGTATTTGCGCTTCTCTTGCGAATTGAGACCTTTCCAAACCTGCGTTGGGTCCTCCTCCCCTTTATAAACGGTAGCGAAATATTTACAAGCAGAGCTGCAACAGACAAGCTAGAGCATTTTCGAATTTGCGCGAGTGAAAACGGTTTTTATTACATGGGAGGTTGTTCTGGTTCCTTAAACTTAATTTTGTTCTTCTGGGCTTTGGGTTCCTTCTTTTCTTTGCGCTTCCGCGGTTTCCGGGTTCTCGTTTTCTTCCCCAGAGTCACTGGTTTTTTCTTGACGCTGATTTGCAACAATTCTTGCTCTCTCCGTTCTTCCGGAAGGGAGTCCAGATACGACATCCAATCCGTTTTGTATTTTTCATTGAGCTGTAAATGATCAATTACAAAATGTTCGGTTCCTTGAAAAAACAACAACTTACATCTACAGTCTTTTCTTTGAACGAATTTTTTTCTTCATCTGAAGTACTTTTCCACTTGTTGGCTATGTAGTTCATCCTTTCTTTCGGATTGACGGCTTTGATTTCGTCGCTTTGCAACATGATCTTGGAAAAAAGCCCGTATGCTGAGTTTGGCGGTTTGACTGGCTTCCCTGCCAGCCGCTCTTTCAAAAACTTCTCTTCTTTGGTCAATATTGAACGAACTGGTGTAGACGCTTCGAACTCTGGATGTTTCTCTTTGTAATTCTGTACGTCTTCCTTAAAAAAAATTAGATTAATCAAAACCACGTGATATTTGTATTTTCGATTGGACATTTTTTATTTTTCACAGCATCGATGTCGCATTTTTTCTGCATATTCAATTTAGGTACTGATTTTTTTACAGAACAAAATTAACCAAAAAATCTGTTGTGGCATCACAACATTTTCCTGACTAGTATTCAGGAACCTATGGAAATTGTTCAAAACCTTTTTGCCTATGAAATCTATGGAAAAACCGAAACCGACATTTTTGACGGAAAGCTGAGTTTTTGCAGAGATAATCAGAAGCATATTCTTATTCACCAAAAAGTCTCCAAGTGCCCATTGGCTCTAGCAGAGTTATGGAGTGAAAACCGCCCCTACTGTGAGATGGTGCTGGGTTTTCTCATTTTCCTGCCTAATGGTTACTTGTACGTAAAATAAGTATATGAATCAAAATATTCGCCATTAAATTCTGCAATCGAAAAGGTCTTATCAACCATACGCCTAGACCCCACCCAGTTCGCGCAAACAGCTGTTCAAGTTAAGGGTAGCTCCAAGAGCACAGTTCCTATGCGGCCAGTCTTTGGCACAGGCCATCAACGATAATATTCTTAGTCAAAGAAAAAAGTTCGCGGTTGCCTCCCTCATTGACGATTTTTACAATAAGATGATTTGGAAGAAGATTTGAGGTTTTCCTGGAAAGTTCAATTTTTCCTGATAAAATCTACAATTTCCTGCGAATTCTTTTCAATCTTTCTCTCTAATTCCAACTTCCCACCCGCAGGGACGTTTCGAACAAAAATTTCCATAGGTTCCTGGATACTAGTCGGGAAAGTTTTGGGGTGACACAACCGATTTTTTTTTTCAATTAATAAAATGCCTGGAGAGTGAAGTTTGAATCATCCTGTACAGCAAAATTAGTTGTTGTACTTACGATACCGCCTCTGTAGAAGTTATTTTTCTTGAATAATGAACACTGATCCAGCTCCCGAAAATGCAGGCAAATTTTATTTCTTACAATAATACACAAGCTTTTCGGCTTTCACAACGTTTGGGCTTTTACTGTTCTTCTTTCACGTTCCTTCGTACGTTCTAGTTTGGATTTCATCTTCCTATTCAGAAAAATCCTGTGTTTAAACAACGACCAGGATTTAATTTCCACATGGAATTATTGCTATCCATTGTCGTTCCTTCATAGAATAAAGTTTCTGTGGACAACCTCAATTACAGGGTGTTTCAGCGATGATACCAAAAAATTCAACTGTGAGTAGATCTTGTCAAAATACGACGAAAACCTATATACCATTTTGCAAAGTTTGGCCTAATGACGAAGATACAGCTCTCGAAAGTTCAGTATTTTCGGATTTAAAAACTTTGACACTTGAGACCGTTTTGACAAAATTAGCTTAAATTCAGCATATTATGCTGTAATTTTGATAAACCAGCTTGAAGATGGTTTATCAAAATTATTCATCAACCTGCCAAATTTTGAAAGAATCCAACCAGTAGCGTAGAAATATGCGATATTCAAAGGCACGACATGCGCTGTAGGCTCGCAAAGCTAGGGGATGGAACTCATGCGTCTGCGCGAGCTAGGAAAAGTCAAAACCTGCAGATTTTCAGCCATCGATTTAACAAAGGAAAATAGATGACAAGAAACTCCTGATTTCCATGCTAGATTATGCGGAATGATGTTGTCCATGTGCATTGCTGTCGAAAAAATGAATTCCGCGCGTATAGTGCTCCGAAAAGGACGAAAAAGCCGTTTTCAGTGTATAACTGGTTGCCTAAAAGGTGATGTTTTTTGGGAACACACATGAAATGAAACTGTAATGTTCTTTTCGTACGGTTTTTGCAGCCAGGCACTCAACAAACTGCCTGTGATTTTTGGAAAAAAAAAAACAGAAAACACAAAACCTCTGATATATTATACATATAACCCCATATAACCCGATAAAATTTTAGTTACCATTTGTTTACATGCAGTCTCATGCCATTGACAGACAGGACGGCAACCGTAAGGCAGAGAAGAATACTAGAAGTAGGGCGGTATTTTCAAAAACACACCAACTGATGAACACGTTACCATATTTTCGCTCCTTGTGTATCTAAAACTGATCCATCATTGCTGGTCTTGAACACAATGAAAGATCAAGAAACACTCTTTTTTCCATAGCTTATTTGAAAGTTTCATTTCCAGCCGTTTCAATAATATACAATGTTGAAATTACGCTTTTTACATGTGCTAGCATACGGCACTATTCCCAAATCCCCTAGCAAGGTTGCGCCAGCGCAGAAATGGCACTGAATTTCGCCTATTATAGGGGGTGGTCACCTTAAGTCAACTTTTCTTCGGAAGCTTCCAAATTATTGACCCTCGTAACTCCTACGCCACTGGCTAGACCCTTCCAAAATTTGGTAGGTCGCTAGATAGTTTCGACAAACCAGTCAATGGTAAATTTAAGTTGATTTCGTCAAAACGTTCCTGAGTTACATATTTTTGAAATCTGAAAAACGTGAACTTTGAAGGGCTGTATCTTCGTCATTAGGGCGAGCTTTGCAAAATGGTATATAGGTTTTAGTCATATTTTGCCGAGATCTAGCCACAGTTAATTTATTTGATATCATCGCTGAAACACCTGTATGTAAATTGCACACTCAATACTGTCTTAATGTGTCTGGGTATCACGTGCTGCACAAAGCCCTGTTTTTTTCTTGTCAGAAAATGTCATAAGCTTTTGGTCGTTGTATAAAATGCTGGTAGTGTAATAATTATTAAATTTACAGTGGCCAGCAGACAGATACCGGCAGGTAAAGGGAAGACCAGTAGCAAAGTTGCTTGCAGGTCAAGAGCCAACTCTAAAGCAGCGCCCAAGGAAAAAGTGGAAAGCCACTGGGCGAAAAATTTATCCTGGTACCAACCGCTTGTCAAAGCAAAATACTTCCCACTTGGCCACGATTCCTAGATGGACGATTGAGCAACATGCAAATTGCTGCCCTATGGTCGTCCCATTGTGACGCATTCTGAGGCCAATGAAGTCATTCTTGAGGCCAAAGGAGCGAGGTACAGTGTCCAAGGAGGCACCGTATTCCTTGAATAGACACTGTTTTGGTAAAGCAGCAAGAACAGTGTTGCATAACCTCATCTGATTCTTAGTTTGCTATTATCGCCCTAATCTGCCAAGGCGATGCGGTTGGTTTTGCTTCTTTGCCACGATCGCCGTAAAATTTTCCGCGAGATTGAACACAAGTTTTTTTGTTTTCTAACGAAAATCTGGGCTGTAAAATTTTGCATATTCTCGGCAAAAAAAAACGTGATAGTCGCATTCTTCTTTTGTAATAAAAATTCTACATGAAATGCCACAAATACCAAGAGCTGGGTACTTCAATTTTTGATTACTTACTGCATATTTGACAGCAAATTGCTCCGCCATTGTGATCCAATACAGCTTTTTCTTGTCGTTCATTTGCTTCCATATTTCTTTGCACCGGTCCTTCAGCTCGTGCTTTTCGGTTTCAGGCAGAGCGCTCCGCAATTCGGAACTGAAGTACAAACTGAATGGCGTTTGGCACTTTTTTGGTGGCTTGTCTTTCTCCCGCTTGATCGGCTTCTCCTTTTCGACTTTCGGTGGTTTCGGAGGCTTCTCGACTTTCGGAGGCTTCTCGATTTTCGGAGGTTTCTCGACTTTTGGGGGCTTCTCGACTTTGGAAGGCTTTTCGACTTTCGGAGACTTCTCGACCTTCAGAGGCTTCTCAACTTTCAGAAGCTTCTCGACTTTCGGAGACTTCTCGACTTTCAGAGGCTTATCGACTTTCGGCGACTTTTCAGATTTAACTAATCTGACCCTGGGTGGCGGCTCCAATTCTGGGTGATTGTCGCTGAAATACAAATGAACATTATTCTCATACAATCGGGTACAAGAATTGTTTCTGCTTATTTGGAGTTCATCAGTGGATTCCACATTCGCGTCGGAACTGCTACTATGCGCAGTCATAACGCAGATAATATGGGCTGGCTGACAACTTACAAGAAAAGCTTCAATTCTTTCAAATATTCTTCTTTGCGGGTGGCCGCCTGCGTTTCGTATTTCTCGCGCTTTTCCGGCGGCAGCTCTTTGTACTTCTGGCCGATTAGCTTCGTGACTTCGCCGCCTTCCAATCCCGGATTTTCGCTGACGATTTGGTCTTTCTTTTTCAAGTAGAACAGTAGATACGAAGACAGCGGACGTCTCGGCATGTCGGGATGTTTCCTCTGTGAAAATATCGAAAATCGAAAAAACGCGTCAGAATTTAAAACGCGCGCAACTTACAGTTCTGTGGGAGGTTTTGTTGTTCAGTTTGGGATTACTGACCCAAGCTCTGGCATCGTTCAGGACTTCCCGCAATAACCTAAACTTCCGCAACCTTTTCTGCACGAGCATCCACGTTTTCTTGCACTCGTCCGCCGAGTAGTCTTTGAACATCACGTTGTCCCAGTTCAATTTTTCCGCCCGCGTTGTGAAAGCCAAAGTGTCTTGTTCTGGTATGTTGAATTCTATGCGACTGATCAGTTCGTTTATATCTTGCTCCGGCCAAGATATGATTTCGGCTTTCTTGTCTGCAATAAAAAAAAAGTGGTTTAAACTTCGCCACAAAACTTTCTAAATCCTAGTTACTAAGAACTAGCACTTTTCCAGAAAAGCATTCAAGGGCGGTCGTCTCACATCCATCTACGTCGGCCACTTGTCCAAAAACAGACTTTTCCCCTCCTCCTCCACTCTTATCCAAGCCAGACCTCTCCCTTATCGCCTTATCCCGCCCGGTCATTACAGGTCGAAAATGAACTAAACCCTAGAAATAATTTGTTACAGGCCGAATTTTTGGTTATAGGTTCTGTGTGTCATGGAGAAGAACATCAAAATTGGATACGACAATATTGTTCATGGAGCAGAAGCCTGAAGAGAAAAGTAACAGCTCGGTCAGTTGAAATATAAAATCGCTCCAATTGAATGAACGGGTTCATGATGTGACTAAAAAATTTTGGACGGGAATTGGTTCTTGTTCATTCTTTTCTTCAAGTAGAAACTCCTTAAAAAAGAAATGTACGGGAAGTGCTAATAGATTTTCAAAATTTTGGAAATTTGTGATTTTGTTTTTTCAAATTTTGAAAACTAGATAACAACGCCCATACACCTTTATTCAAGGAAGTCGCATACCAAATTTGAATTTTCCATTGACAAAAAAAGGTACCAGAAATGCTTTCTACTAATTAACTTTTTTATGTTTACTGGAAAACATTTTTGATAGACAAGTGTATGTCCAACTTCTGCTTCAAAGAACACACTGGATCGTTTACTGCAAGAAAAATTCAAATTTCACGTGCTTTGGCGTCTATAGACATGGCCGATGTTCAAGTTGAACAAAATTAGCTTGTAATTATTTTTTTACGTTTTTCTCACCACTATGCGTGATGCGTGATTCGCGATGCGCAAGTATGGTTCGTCGCCGACTAGCGAATGAAGCTGGAGCTGCATGTTAACTTCACGGAAATCACACGGAAATAGATTTTGATGAATTTTCCTATCACTGCTCGAATCAACCATCCTCAGCCTCAACATGCGTTGTGATGCGTGGAGCATAAACAACTCTTTGATGCATGTACAGTTTTCCGCCATCTATGACGCCACGAGACACGAGCACCTTATCAAGAATTTCGAAAATAAAACTTCCAAAATAAAGAAATATCGCCTGAGGCGCGCTCAAGGAATTAGCATGGTTCTGATCTTGAGAAAGAACTCCAATAACCAAATACAGGCTTCTGCAACAGTGCGTCGGACTTTCCTAGCGCCCTTCCCTTACGAGATAGAAAAAAAGGCGTAACACGTAAAATTAAAATTATTGATTTAAAATTTCTACCTCGCGAAATTATTTTCAACTATACAGGATGTTTCATTTTAGCGCTATAAAAAAAATCTAAGATTTTTCGAATGAAATGCCTCACTTCTAATGATTTCATTTTCTTGTTCAACTTACCAAGCTTTATTATTATTTAATTTTCATTCAATTTAATTGACTTATTTTACGAGGCGACATTCAGCTATTAGCTGCTCTTGGTGTTGGTCTTAGTTAGAAGCTATTAGTGTATTTTTGTTTCATCAATTTGTGGCTATTTTTCATGTTCTTAATAGGTCCTAATACAGAAAATCATATCTCAAAATGTACGCACCTCTCAATTTGACAGTTTGAAGGTTTTTGAAGTCGCGAAAACTGCTTTACTAAGTTCAATTTGAATTTCATTTTTCCCTTTGTGCAACAAATTTGTTTTGACTGCATTCACTTCAGATTGAAATTTAGCACGGCTAACGGCTATACAATAACAAGACTTATCGTTCGTATCAAACCAAGCAAAAAGTGTCATTATGAAATTCGTTGATTATCTTATCACCATGGCCTGCCAAGCGTGAAAAATTGTAAGGAACAGCACTTTTTAGTATTGAAAATACTAGTCAGCATGTGCATACAGGTCATGTATGCAGAAAAGCGACGACATGCGACAGGTCTGTCCGGGAGTCCAGGTATACTATTCATTTACGTTACGTTCATGGGCGTTGCGTCATGCGGATTACGTACAAGTCGAAGCAGCGAGCGTTTGTTATTGAACTCGGTTATTAAATTCGATACGCCCGCCGGTAAGTTGTTTGTATACACAAATTTGAGGATGCCCGCGAACACGCCAACCTTCCACCGATTGGTCAGATGCGATATCTGTGAATTTTATGAAAATTATCGATTATTTAGGAAATTATGAGATTTAGGGATGGGGTACCTCTAGTAAAAAATCGGTTGTGTCACCCCAAAACTTTCCCAACTAGTGTCCAGGAACCTAAGAGAAATTTTGTTCGAAACGTCCCTTTGGGTAGGAAGTTGGAATTAGAGAGAAAGATTGAGAATAAATTTGCAGGAAATAGAAAATTTTTTCAGGAAAATTTGAATTTTCCTGCAAAACCTCAAATCTTTTTTCAAATCATCTTATTGTAAAAATCGTCAATTAAGGACAGAGTTTTATATTGGTGAAATGAGCCGCTGCGGAATCAATCCATGTGGGTTCCAAAATCCAAAAAATATCAAGTTTTGAGAAAATTAATTTTGGATTTCGAAAATGTCTATAGGCTCAAACCAAAGAAGATCCTTGTAGCTTTCCAAAAAGACCTGAATGGTAAATTTCTGTCAAGGAATAAGCCCATTGCGATTGATTTCGCAACGCCTTATTTCATCGATTACAGGCCACTCGCGCGAAACCCCACGGACGCGAACGTACTTCACGTACTCCTTCGACGCACACTTGAAAGCACTGCGAGGGACAGAGGCGCGAACGGGGTCTAAGCGACACTGACGCAAACGTACCTGCGGTGACACTGACGCGAAAGTGGTTTTAGGGACACCGGAGCGAAAACCTTGATACAAAGATTCTGAGGAGAAATGTGGCAACGCCGCCATCCTTTTTGTGCTCATCATAGCCCCATTCAAACAAAAGCACTGATGGTGCAGGAGCTCACTGCAAAAATCTTGCGTTGCTGCGTTGTCACATTGCACCACAGAATCTTTGTATCAAGGTTTTTGCTCCAGTGTTCCTAAAACCACTCTGGCGTCAGTGTCCCCGCAGGTACGTTCGCGTCAGTGTCGCTCAAACACCGTTCGCGCCTGTGTCCCCCGAAGTGCTTTCGCGTGTGCGTCGTTGAAACAACATTCGCGTGTGCGTCGTTGAAACACTATTCGCGTCTGTGTCCCCGCAGGTACGTTCGCGGCAGTGGCGCTCAAACCAGTCAAACCCCGTTCGCGTCCGTGTCTCTATTAGCGCTTTCGCTTGAATGAGGCTATGATGAGCACAGAAAGGATGGCGGCGTTGCCACATTGCACCACAGAATCTTTGTATCGGGGTTTTCGCTCCAGTGTCCCTAAAACCACTTTCACACCAAAGTAAAATGAAAGAGGAGGAAAAAAGCTATCGAATGGTGAGGTAAAAGAGGAGGCATTCCATTTGAAAAAATCGATTGCGTCACCCCAAAACTTTCCCGATTAGTATCCAGGAACCTCTAGAATTTTTTTTTCTAAACGTTCCTTCAAGTGGAAAGTTAGAATTAGAGAGGAAGATTGAAAATAATCTGCAGGAAATTGAAACTTTTGTCAGGAAAATTTCAATTTTCCGGGAAAACCTCAATTTTTTTTCCAAATCATCTGATTGTGTCATCATCAGTTTTACATTTTCAACAGGGAAAAATCTGTTGACAGGATGAAAAGTTGGAAAATTTGCAGTTTGCAGGAAATTTGCAGAAAAACTCGAAAATCGTGGGTCCTATTTCGAAAAAAATTTCTACAAAAATTGATTCAATCTTTTCTCCGAGCATGTTTGCACCTAAAATCAATATTTCGTGGGGCTCACCGCGTGTCGAAGTTTGCATTTAATTTTTTGCATATTCGCGGAATGTGCAAATTTCATTTTGAAAAAATCACCGTCGGAAAACCGGAGCCGTGTCGATTTTGATAATGGGTCTACACGACGCCCAATTCAATCTAAATACTTTCGGTATCAGCTGGAATTTTGGTAATTATTGACGACCACTACTTCTCGACTTCAGCCACCAACTTTTCACGGTACGTAGACACCACCACAACATCACGTTCGTCGACCGTAGTTTCCTGGGGAAACCACTATTTCCACTGTTAAATTTTCCTTCTTTCCATTACTTATCCACCAATGTCCTACGACGTAAGTACAGGCAAGAAGGAAGCGTCCTACATAGCTGTTTAAGTGGTTGCCTAACTCTTAGAAAATGCTAGTCGAGAAGTAGTGGTCGTCAATAATTACCGGAATTTTTTTTAAATAATTAAATAGTGAAGTTTTGAGTTTTGACAATTTTTATTATTTGATAAATGATAGATAGGGCAATACTTTTAACTGTTCTGAATATGTACAGTTTTTCAAGGGCTCTCGGATGACATATTGCAAGTCGAGTTCCGTGGGATATAGCTTCTGACATTTGTTGATAGTCACAGTTCTGTTTTACAGATGACAGCCAAAAACTGATGGGCTCTTTTCAGAGAAAAACCATGTCTGCATACCAAATTTCAAGCCGATCCGGTCAACGTTTCGGCAGTTATCGTGGAAGGTCACAGACATCATTCTGGAAATGGCCTTAATCATCTTGGGGGACCTCAAAATGAATATATCCGTCGAAATCTCAAAACTTTTTTCTGCACGATTACAATACATACTTTCCCTTCCATGTTGGTGTGTTCGAAAAAAAAAGTGCACACCTTGTATCACTGAATCTCAAGTTTTTTGTCATGAAGTTATTCACCTTCTATTCGACTGGCGTTTTTCCAAATTTCACCAAAAAAAAACGAGGCTCCTACGATTTTTCAAAATGGACCTTGAAATAACAAAAAAATATATCAAATTTTAATTTTTAGTTGGTAGAACTTCCACAAACTAGAGAAACAAAAATACACCTATGGTTACTGTTTGTACGGATAACGGCCACACCCAAATCCGTCCGAGTCCGTTTTCTATGTCTCGCAAAAACTCGAAAATGGCTCAACCGATTCAATTTTCTTTCAATTGATTCGTTCAAACACTGGGGTGGTTTAAAAGGTAAAAAAAAAACGCCGCCACCGCGTGCTGCCCCCGACGAGGATCTTGAGTATGGCTCGATCGATTTTAATATTTTTTTTGTGTTGCTCGCCTCAAAACTGCGGTGTGTTTGAACCGCCGCCGCCTCCGCGTGCCGCCCTCGATGAGTATCTTGAGAGTGTCTCGACCGATTCGAATCAATCTTTTGTGTTGTTCGCTTCAGCACTGGGGTATTTTCAAACCGCCGCCGCCCCCGACTTATTTTGACACTTGGGTGTTTAATGCCGCCGCCACTCCGACAGCATGCCGACCCAGACGAGTGTCGAGACACGAGAACCGAATGTGAATTCACCTATTCTATTTGCTAGAGTGAAAGGGTCTTATGCTCACTTTCGATGAGATGGAAAGAAATGCCTACAGCAAGCGCGCGCATAATGCACCGTCGTCAGCCGCCTCTCCGCTTTTTTTCTCTCAAAAAGCCCAAACAAAAGACAAAATTCTGTTGGCCCGTTTGTGTTTTCTTACGGCAAGAACATGCAACATTTAGGACCCATTTCTGTTTCAATTTTACCAGTTTTCCATGCTGCTGATGCACGAAATTCAAGGTTATGTTTATAAAATGTCACTTTCACTTCACTTCTGGCTGAGGTGATTCTGTAACTTGGTCATAAGATTATGTTGTTACAACATTATGTAGCCTCTGTTGTGCTGGCTGTAACATAATGTTGTCGTCTGGCTGCTGCATCTTTGCTGCAAGTGTCCATATATCACATTCGGCGGTGATGATGCAAGTCCTTCCTTGCGGTATGATATGAACACTCACAACACTCTGAATTTAAAAATGTAAGGATTGCTCTACCCTGGGTATAATTATGTGGTTGCCTCGTAATGGGAACTGCAGGTTACCTAGCAAAATGCTAATATGTGCCGCTCCTAAAAAGTACAAAAATATTGCCAATATTTTCTATTACGAGCTTCAACTTTGACTACTGTTTGACTCCTACTCAAATGATATTGATGCGAGCATTTGGAACAGTAGATGTGTTGGAAATGTGTTTTCCAGTCGGGCTTGTTAGGACGATTAGAGCATGAAATTACCATGCAAGGTCCTTCTGCAGTGTGGGAGTAAAGCTGGATTCATAGTTGCAGTAAGTTAAGAAATAAGAAGTAACAGTAAGAAGCAAAGAATATAAACGTATAGACGAACAAGAAGCGACACTATTGACAGTTCTATTGTTCTTCGTGTAACACGTCGCCATTTTGGCAGTGCGCCTAAAAGAGCGGCAATTCAAACTTAACAACCAGCTACCTACAAGTAGCGGCAACGGCATGTCGTGGGACTCGCAGGTCAAATAAGTAAAAGCCGTGAGCCGATTTACCGAAAATGGCAATTATTATGCAAAATAAAATGTTGTGCACTTATGCTATTGCACAAATCTGACAATTTGTCTACAATGCCTGAGAAAATTGTCAAATTTTCGAAAAGGTTTCCCGGTTTCCCCAAAAGTTTTGCTTGCTAGCAGTTTCGTACGCTTTGAAATCGCAGAATATGTTGGTAGGCGTCAATTCTTTCACTGCTTCACTCTCAGCTAAGCATAGATTGCAATTTTGATGTATAGATAAACTTTTTCTAAATAAATAACCACAAACATAACATACGTCAGGGCATTCTCTGTTAACTTATAGTAAATATGTTTCTCTAAAATCCGTGCAACCGCGTGTAATTAAACTGGCATCTAAATACTTCAACATGCCTGATGGTGTAACGACGATTAGTACTTACCATTCAATAAATTAATCTCATTCATGAAAGTATCACAGTCTTCATCACAATTCGCCTTATCGCTATGTTGCATGTTGCATGTATTGCACAGAAAAGATTTTATTGAAAATATGAACAAATAGTTGTGGAGTAGGATTGGTGCTGTTTCCACCATGGCTTCTGACCACGCCGAAGAAATTTTTTAGGCAATCCGTGTTTAGAGGCCTGGTCAACAAGAAGTTGTGGTTTCAAATGACGGAATAACTGAATAAGACTTTATTGAAACCACACAGTACGCAATCGTCGGAGGTCATATGATCATATGGGAGACATAGCGGGTGAACCTGCGCACTGAAAAACGGCTTCCCCCCACTCCGTCCAGTGTCGCTTCTTGCTCGTCTATAAGGCAGCAGTCACACTGGAGCCATCACCACCCACTACCACCAAGCTAAATAATCCGGCATGGTCTCACTGAGCCACCGTCCAGCGTCCACCGTTTCCCAGACCCCGGGAGTTTTATATAATCCGTACTACAATTCTGTAGCGAAAGTTGCCTAAAAACCACGATTTTAGGCAACATTCGCTACATCAGTGTACTGCGGAATGTATTTTACTCCCAGGGACTTTTCTCACACGATTCAAGAATAGCGGCCCAGCTCATGACAAGATTGACAAGTTCTGTGATTGCAAGGATTTCGTCCGATGACTCAGATACCGACGAAGTTGTAGCTTTATACTACATCTCGAAAAAAATCCGTAAAAAACGCCAGAACATGTGGGTGCGTCAAATGTTTCTCGATAGAGAACAACTAGGAGAATTTCATTAATTAGTGCCGCAGCTTGTTGATGATGAAGAACAATTTTACAGTTATTACCGTATGAACAAGAAATGTTACAACTTGTAAGTGACAAAAGTGAAACCTTTGTTCTCTTCGGGACATACACATTGTATGTTGTATGTATACACAAAATGTTTGTTCTGTATGCGCATCAAGATGCGCATTGTTAACCACCGACCACTGACCACCACTTTGAAAATTTCAAACACATGGCCACCGGTGGTCACTGGGCGGTGATAAGGCAGCAGTCACACTGGAGCCATCACCACCCACTACCACCCACCACCACCACCCACTACCACCAAGCAAAATAATCCGCCATGATCTCACTGAGCCACCGTCCATCGTCCACCGTTAACCACCGTGTCCCCCTCCTGAATTTGACATAATCCTGTTTTATATAATCCATACTACAATTCTGTAGCGAAAGTTGCCTAAAAACCACGATTTTAGGCAACAATCGCTACATCAGTGTACTGCGGAATGTATTTCATACTCCCAGGGACTTTTCTCACACGATTCAAGAATAGCGGCCCAGCTCATGACAAGATTGACAAGTTCTGTGATTGCAATGATTTCGTCTGATGACTCAGATACCGACGAAGTTGTAGCTTTATACTACATCTCGAAAAAAATCCGTAAAAAACGCCGGAACATGTGGGTGCGTCAAATGTTTCTCGATAGAGAACAACTAGGAGAATTTCATCAATTAGTGCCGCAGCTTGTTGATGATGAAGAACAATTTTACAGTTATTATCGTATGAGCAAGAAATGTTACAATTTGTTAGTGACAAAATTGAAATACCTTTGTCCCGAAGAGAACAAAGGTAATTGTATGTTGTATGTATACACAAAATGTTTGTTCTACATGCGCATCAAGATGCGTATTGTTAACCACCGACCACTGACCACCATTTTGGAAATTTCAAACACATGGCCACCGGTGGTCACTGGGCGGTGGTAAGAGGTGGCTGCAGTGTGACCAGCATCATTACATTGCGTGCGTTTGATTTTTGGTTGATGGTAGTGGGTGGTGGTGGGTGGCTCAGTGTGACTGCTGCCTTAACGCGGCGAGCTGCCTCACGTGCAAACCGCACTGATAAACAGTGAGCGACGCATACTGCAAACAGTCGTGTTGGCATGTCCGCATCTAATATCTCGATTCAAAAATGATTCGACCGATTTAAAAAAATGTTCGCCTCACAACCGGTGCTTTAAAAAATGCCAGTATCTCGAGAACCGAAGAAGATACCTCCAAGCGACAAAAACCAAAGACGTCCTGCTACTTGAACAATCCCGGCAAAAACATGTCCCGCCAAACCAATATAATCCTCTATCGCATTTGTTTTTCGCAGAAATAATTACCGAGACAAAGGAAGAACCTGTCAACTTATACTACTTATTAGATGCTACCGGAAGTAGCGTGGGGCCGTAGCCCACGGGTCCCCCTAGTTCTAAAATAAAAATTGCGGATAATCCAGAAATTTTTGCAAAAAAAATTAAGAAGGAACAACGCGTTAAAAGAAGGAGCAACACCAGTCAAAGTTTCTAGATCGTTGTTGTATTGTTGGTTGCCTACATCACTTCAGTGGAACATAAGAGTAGGTACGCTACACTGACTCTATGACTTGTTGCGCGTGGGCCTAAGAAGGGCATCGCAAAGAAAAGTAAACTGCTGGACAACGAAGTTGTCGGTATCGGAAAAGTGGTTCAACTTTGAAGACCAATATTTTCCGATTGCCGGATGCGATTTCCGTTTTGTTTATTGTGTTAACTAGACTGATGCTTCCGTGACCTATCCTGTGAAAGTGAATGTTGAGAAACTCCATGTAAAATATCTACAGGGTGATACGTAAAATGCTGCAAAATTGTACCGACTTCATTGTACCCCCATTTGTCGGAAAAAAATTTGTTATGTATTCTAATATAACAAGCGAATATGCCTCATGGGCATGAGGCTCAGTAGCGCACTTCCTTTTTGAAGGATTAGTGAACGCAAGATGTTAGTTAGGGTTTAACCGTTAGTTGGGCAGAAATTTCAATATGGCGGCCAAAATAGCGTCAGAAACATGGAATTTGAATTAAAAATCAAAATGATCTATGTCTATACTATAGACAAGGATGAGTTCCAAGTTCCATGAAAATCGTTTCACTAATAAGAGATTTCAATACGGCGGCCAAGATGGCGGCAGAATGTTGGAATTTGGCTGGAGAACAAGAATGATCATACGAAACAAAGGTAAGTCCCACTCCCAAGCTCCATCAAAATCGTTGAGTGATAAGAAATTTCGATATGACGGCCAAGATAGCGGCAGAGCATCATTTGTCCAAAATCGGATGTATTTTGATGAAGTTCACATCGCCTGTGAATTTCACTCAAATCGGACCACTTTCAGAGAAATTCAAAATGGCGGACCAAAGATGGCGGCTAAGTGACAAAAATCATTGGTGAAATGTATATGGTGAACACGTACGCATTTGATTGGCATTTGCACCACATCGATATCTCTTTTCGTTGAGGCATAATTCTCCTAGTTCTATCATTTTGAAACATGTTTAATATGGAGAATACAAGATGGCGACGGGGCATAAATTGTCGAAAATTGGATGTATCTTAATGAAGTTCACATCGCTTGGGAATTTCACTCAAATCGGACCACTTTCAGAGAAATTCAAAATGGCGGATCAAAAATGGCGGCCAAGTGACACAAATTATTGATCAACTTTATATGGTGGTCACGTACGCATTCGATTGGCGTTTGCACCATACCGATATCTCTTTTCGTTGGGGCATAATTCTCCCAGTTCTATCACTTCGAAACATGGTCAATAGTGAGAATACAAGATGGCGGCGGGGCATCAATTGTCAAAAATTGGATAGATCTTGATGTGGTTCACATTGCCTGCACATTTCATTTCAATCGGATCACTTTTAGAGAAATTCAAAATGGCGGATCAAAGATGGCGGCAGAATAAGAAAAAACCAAAAGTCAACTTGACATCCTGGATATATGTACTATTGATCAGCGTTTACACCACATCGATATCTTTCTTCCCTGAGGAGTTATCCCGGGTACGGACGGACGGACGGACGGACAAAGTGAAGCTAAAGGCGCCTTTTTCCCATTTTTTGGGAAAGTGCGCTAAAAATCGTGGAGTGTGGTGTCTTACCTCGAAACGGTTTTGGAATTATGCGAACTGAAACTCTAACATCGAAGATATGAATATTTTGAATGTTACAGATTTGCCTTGTTGGCACGCGAAGGTGCGTTCAGTCAGCTTATTTAGCCGCAAGTTTTAATTTTAGTCGCAAGCGCAGCGACGCCCATTGGCTCTTATGAACCAGCCTCCTCAGAACAGCCAATAAGCAATGCAGAGCTTACGGCTAAAACTAAAATCGCGGCTAAATAAGCTGACTGAACCCACCTTGAGTCACTTTTGATGAATGGATGTTGACATTGAGCAAAATTGTTCGTACAACAGTCCAGGACAATTTCACTCTCAACACAACTCGAATATTTGGTGTGGGGCCAAGCAGGGCGCACTTTTTCAAGTGGTTGTCCCTGTCTGTTTTTCGTACGTTGGATTCCGTCAGAATTTCATTGGAACTTTAGATATGGAACATGTTCTATTAGCAGATTTAAGCCCCTGAACATGGTAACGATGTGAAACTTCAGTGTTCGAGTGAAGTAAAGCCCCCCTGGACGTTATACCTTTTGTGCTTGTGCTATGCCTGAGTTTCATAAATATGCAACATTCAACATAAAAATTTATACCGGGTGATCATTTGAAAACTATCCACCTGCAATAACTCCCGATTCCTAGTAAAAATGTCTTCTAGCAAAAACAGGTCGATTTTTATATCGAGGGGGACATCTAAAACATACATTAGCGATTTTCTATCTTTAGCCCCCTCGCCCCCACCTACCCCAACTTTGAAATTTCAAATGACACTACCTATTTTGCGATACATTAAATTCAACAAAATTAAATTCTCTTCCTGAAAAAATATTTCTAATATTTTTAACCTCACCCCTCTTCCCCCCTAAATTCTCTGAGTGTCCAATTAAATATTCTTGACCTCTCAATTCTCTTCAATGCAGTCAACGTAATCCTGCGCAGCATCGAAAGAGAAAATTTTCTATGGAAAAAGTGCTACCCATATTCACCCCTTTGCTCCCCCCTCCTCACCTTAAAAATCTAAAATGACAATACCTACTTTGTGACACATCAAATTGAAGGGAATTGAATTCTCTTCCTGAATACAATTTTTTCGAAATTTTTAAAACCCGCGTTTTCCTACTTAAATACTCCAAATGTCCAGTTAAATGGGGGAGGGGTTGAAAATTTCAAAAAAATTGTTTTTAGAAAGAGAATACAATTTCCTTTAATTTGATGTATCACAAAGTGGGTGGTATTTTGTTAAATTTTAAAGTTGAGGTGGGGGAGAGCAATGGGGTCAATTTGGATGGTACTTTTTCCACCAAAAATTCTCTTCTTTGAAACTATTCAGGATGATGCTGACTAAACTGAAGAGAATTGAGGGGTCCAGAATATTGAAAGGGACACTCAGAGAATTTTTAGGGAGAAGGGGGGTAGAGATAAAATTTTTGAATATATCTTTTTCAAAAAGAGAATTTAATTTTCTTCAATTTGATGTATCGCAAGGTAGGTAGTGTCATTTGAAATTTTATTTTTGGGATGGGTGGGGGCGAGGAGGCTGAAGATAGAAATTTGCCAATGTATGTTTTAGATGTCCCCCTCGATATAAAAATCGACCTGTTTTTGCTCGAAGAAATATTGACTAGGAATCGGGTGTTATTGCAGGTGGATAGTTTTCAAATGATCACCCGGTATCTTTAATGTTAGACTTCCAATCCGAGAAATTCCAAAACAGTTTCGAGATAAGACACCACACTTCATAATTTTTGAAATCCATGAAATCCAATCTGCCCACTGGCCACTCACGAGGATCTAAGCTATCCATTGGCGAAAATTCCAAGACTCTAGAATTATTCCCCGAGGAGGAGTTCATTTTCTTAGAAGTGAACAGGAAATCTTTGTTTTGTGATAATAATAATGTTAACTATGTATGTAGAAAAAAAATAATGCTCATTGGCCACCCTTGGGGACATCAGCTATCCATCGGAAGAAATTCTAAGGCTCTAGCTTGATTCCCTGAAGAGGAGTTCAACTTCTTAGAAGTCCACAATAAATATCTGTTTTTTGATAATAGTAATGATAACTATGTATGGATAAAAAAAATATTGCCCACTGGCCACCCTTGGGGACATCAGCTATCTATCAAAAAAAGTTCTAAGGCTCTAGCTTCATTCCTCGAGGAGAAGTACAACTTCTTAATTTCTACACGGACAGACAGACAGACGGACGGACAGACGGACAAACCGGCCATATAAGCGTCATTTTCTTGCGAAAATGCGCCAAAAATCATTCAAAAAATAATCAAATGTAATTTGCTTATTCAAACACTATCACGTTTCAAATTAATAATACGTTAATAAACGGTTCACTTCAACACCTTCCACATTAGAATAATTACTTTTTTCACACCACGGACGCCACATCGTATTAAAGCTTGCTTCAAGACCAATTCAAGACTGAATAAATATTTCAATTTCTTTCATAATAGTACTAATTCTACTATGCGGTCACCTTGAGCACAGAATAGAAATAAGTGCTTCGCACAGAAGCCGCACTCCGGTCGGCTCCTTTGATGTTTTCGGTTTACCGCCAGGGACCTTGAGCACTACTGATTTAAAAGGCACATCGTCTATGCTCGGCACACTCGTGATGTTCCGTCGATGTGTGCGATGCCATTGGCGGGTTGGCGCCCGCCCAAGCTATGACAGTTGTATGTTTGTGTTGTTTGTTGACAAGGATATAACCTCAACTGTACTTGACAGACCTGTGTCTGTGTTTCTCTGCTTTCTTACTCTCCACACCGCATAGCAACAATAGTGCAATAGTGCAAAATGTTATGGAAATCGGAAGAAACGCCGGCCGTCGGGCACCTTTACTGTCAGAATGAAATTTGTATCCACAACCCACATACGCGCAAGCGGTGCCCCATTTTCTCTTCTTTGCGGAAGGTGGAGGATTCTCCTCAGCCAAGGCCACATGAACTTATCACCAATTCACCACCACAAAACCGTAGTGAGGAGTCCAACTAACAGGTGAAACACGAACACAGGTACAGTTGAGGTTAGCTTTTTGTCAACAAACAACAGGAAGAGCGACGCATTAAATGACATTTAGCAACCGTCATAGCTCGGCGGGCAGCAATCCGCCAATGACGCGTCGTACACAGCGACGAAGCCTCACGAGTGTGCCGAGTACACACGATGGACCTTTAAACCAGTAGTGCACTTCTATCTCGCTCATATTTTTGATATCCTTTTCAAGTGATGCTTCTGTGCCAGGCACTTATTACTATTCTGTGCCGAGTCCAGTTGTGTAGAGATAACATTTAGGGACTCAGGTAGCCATTCCAAGAATTCATAAAGGACCTTCATTTTTCTAGTAATAAATACTTATTCGTTTTGCTGGTAGAATTAATTTATGATCCTTTTTACGACTTCAGAATACCTCGATATGTACTATACTACAAATGCAAATGAAATGGGAGGAGGAGCTTGCGGTGTGTGGTCAGCGCGTTCGACTGCCATGCCAGGGGCCCTATTTTCGGAACCGGGGAACAGCTCATCAGGTGATGTTGCCTAGGTGACAGCCAATCACAGCCCTGGTTCCCTAGCAACTTCGCATGCGAATGGATCACACGTTTCCCAAAAATAGGGCTCCAGGGATCATAGGTTCGAATGCCACCGTGGGGTCCGTGGGCGGTCGGATTTATGTCCCGAAAACAAGCTCCTTAATTTAGTCGGAATTAGTGTTGTAAAATTTCCAGAAACAAAAAGGAAACGTTTCCTGGAAATATTCCCATATGTTTCCAGAAACAACGGGAAAAAAACGGAAACATGGAAATAATGGAGATTTCGAAAATATTTCGTGAAAATATTTTACATTACACATTTAAAAAATGGTCATTTTACTAGAAAATGGAAATATTTCCTGGATATGGGAATGTTTCTCATGTCACAGAAATATTTCCGGAAACAGGACATTTTCTTGCCAAAGTTTTTTAAATTCAAATAAATTACAATTACATTTCCGGTCGTAATTTTCCGTGCCATTTGTGTCATTCATTTCCAAAAAACGTTTCCCACTCCCAACACTAGTTGGATTGGAATGCTTGCTGTGTGTGTCGCATAGCACGTAAAAAATATGAACGATGGTGCCGACCCCATGCGATGTTGGTGCGATCAACCCTGTGTTGTAACACACAGGGGTTCGGCAAAATTTCCGGTATAGTGGAGGCAAGCATTCACCGGCGTCGGTGTTAGGCTTCATTGCAGAAATAGGCCGACGTTGAATGAACGATTAAAAAAAATAAAATGAAATGGCATCCCAAGCAGATGTGAAGTTTGTTATTTGGGTTAGAAATAATGCGTGTTGGATAAGTTTTATATGATAGACTGTCATCAAACGTTCACAAACTGATGATTATTCTTCCATAATAAATGCAATTTAACTTTGAAAACGCTTTATTTGTAGCGCAAATGTCCAATTCCACAGCCGCCCGAGATGTTATTTCAATTGAATTGTACTATACCTTCTCCACATATGATCTGAACAGGAAGCGAAACTGGCTGGATCAGAAGATGGAAAAGTCAGAGTAGAAGATCTGTATTTATACAGGGTGGTCCTGCCAGCATTTTAGGCATCCCACCATTTTCATCCCCTATGGACGAATTTTATTTTATCTGAATCATTTTTATATAATTTATCTTATACCTCTTACATTTCAATAAAAACTTTTCAAAAATCACATAGAAAGCAAAAAAATCCAGGTTATAGTAGCAATAATTCATCATTCGATGGTCCATCGAAAACTAGGTCGACATGCATAGTTCAATTTTTTTCCAAAACGCTTCCCAAGACAGATACAGCCCTTCAAAGTTGAGTTTTTAAAATCTTTTTGCAATAACTCTCAGGCCATCAAAGCGATTTTGACCAAAGGACCCCGCACGATTCTTATGGAAAATGGCTCCTTGGTTAAATTCTTTAAATTTTTGATATGTTGTAGCTCATGAGATACTAATCAAATACCGTGAACCCCAAACTCAAACAATGGACAGTTTTTTACCCACAGGGGGTTGAAGTTGGAGGTTTTGACGGCTTCAAAATGATATTATGACGATAATGAAAGCTTTTTATTTGGTTTCTCTTCAAGCTGTGTTTCATGTTAAAGACAGAAAAATATCAACCCCCTCCTCCACTCCCAATCCCTATCTAGCATCATAAAATTCAAGATTACTCCCAAAAGCCATACAGATGGCTTCTGTGATTTAAATTATGAATTTTGACATAAAAATTATTTTCCACCCCTAATGTTGAGGTGCCGATTTTCCAATTTTTCTCGGTCAATTTGGCTGAATTTTTGGTATTGTGTACTTCTAATGGGGCCTTGCACTGCCACTTTTACACACCGAGGGCGCCACGACCGTTGGGGGCAAATTCGACGATTTTGACGGCGTTGACGCTTCAGCGACCGACGTCCGTCATTTTATGTCTTGATTTGAAATTTGGATAACCTCTGTTTCTTGCTTGACGTCTCCAGTCACTGTCAGTTACTGGTCAAACTACTCAAACTCCCCTGTTTTTCGCGTCGTTACGGCCGCTTTATCGAAGTAGGCGCCCCCTACAGTAGTGGCGACCTCACGTTGAGTTTTTCAATTGCAAGGCCCCATTCTGCTGAACAGAAAGTTCTCATGCCAAAACTTATTCCTATGAACAGTTTTTGTTCTACATGGGACTGAAGTTCAATATTTATGCTCTCAAATATTCAAATTCAGTCCCCTGTAGAACGAAAACTGTCCATAGGAATAAGTTTTAGCATGAGAACTTTTTGTTCAGCAGAATTAGAAGTACACAATACCAAAAATTCAGCCAAATTAACCAAGGAAAATTGGAAAATCGGCACCCCAACATTAGGGGTGGAAAATAATTTTCATGTCAAAATCCATAATTTAAAGAACAGAAGCCATCTGCATGGCTTTTGAGAGTAATCTCGAATCTTAATCGTGATGGTAGATAGAGGATGGGGGTGGAGGAGGGGGTTGATATTTTTCTGTCAACTAAATACATTTAGCATGGAACACAACTTGAAGAGAAACCAATTAAAAAGCTCTTATTTACGTCAGAATATAGTTTTTAAGCCGTCAAAACCTCCGACTTCAACCCCATGTGGGTAAAAAACTGTCCATTATTTGAGTTTGGGGTTCACGGTATTTGAATAGTATCTCATGAGCTACAACATATCAAAATTTCAGAGAATTTAACCGGGAGCCATTTTCCATAAGAATCGTGCGGTATTGGTACAAATACTTATGAAATAGATATCCACCACTTGACGTAGACAACTTTTGTCAAAATTGTCCAGTGGCGTAGAAACGGGGGGGTTGTTTCACTTCTCCCGCCCCATTTTCTACGCCACTGAATATTTTTTGAAAATCTAATACTTTTTTCGAATTCCTTGTTCAATTTACAAAACAAAGTTGCTCTTGTAAAATTTTGATTTGAGGCTCGTTTGCGAGGTAATTAAGTTATTAGGTATGATAACAAAAATAAGTAGGACTAGATGCTGTGACGGACGGATGGACGGACGGACGGACAAAGCGAGGACAAAAGCGCCTTCCCGTTTGGAGAAGTGCGCTAAAAAGAGATACCTGGCAAGGGGGAAACTTGGATACCTTAGTTTATGAAAAAAGGACTCTACCTCGGACTCCACCTGTAGTTGGTCAATGGAAAAATAAGTCGACTTACATTATTTTATTTTTCCCTAAAACGCTTTCTGCGGGAGATAGGTACAGCCCTTCAAAGTTCAGTTTTGAAAATCTTTTTTTTTTGTAATAACTCTAAGGTCAATTAAAGCGATTTTGACCAAATTTGCCACAAGGACTTATGGAATAGATTCTCATCACTTCACGCAAACAACTGTTGTCAAAAATATCTAGCGACGTAGAAAATGGGGCGGAAAATGTAAAACCCCCTGTACCTACGCCACTGGACAATTTTGGCAAAAGTTGTTTGCGTCAAGTGATGGGGATCTATATTATAAGTACTTGTAGCAAATTTGGTCAAAATCGCTTCAATGATCTAAGAGTTATTGAAGTTATTGAGTTACCACGAGATCTCCGGCTGCCACAGCATCGGACGGTTTGACTGAATGCCTGCGCACTGATTAGCCCCCAATAGGGGCGAAACACGTGTCTGTGCAGTTTCGGTCCGACCGCCTGATGCTGTGGTAGTCGGAGAGCTTTGTTTCATTACGAGTTATCGCAGACATTTTTTTAAAACTGAACTTTGAAGGGCTGTATCTCCTGTAGGAAGCGTTTTGGGGTTAAATAAAATCATGCAAGTCAACTTATTTTTCCATCGACTAACTACTGGTGGAGTCTCTTTTTTTTATAAACTGAGGTATCCAATTTTCAGCCTCGCGTATTTTTTTTTATTTTTCTTATCATACTTAATAACTCAATCATCTCGTAAACGAAGCCTCAACATTTTACAAGAGTAACTTTTTTTTCTGAATTGGACAAGGAATTCGAAGAGCAGTATAATTTTTCAAAAATATTCAGTGGCGTAGAAATTTGGGCGGGAGAAGTGAAACAACTCCCCTGTATCTACGCCACTGGACAATTTTGACAAAAGTTGTCTACGTCAAGTGATGGGTATCTATTTCATAAGTATTTGTACCAAATTTGGCCAAAATCACTCTGATGACCTGAGACTTATTGCAGAAAAAAAGATTTTAAAAACTGAACTTTGAAGGGCTGTATTTCCCTCAGGAAGCGTTTTGGGAAAAAAATAATTACGCATGTTGACCTAGCTTTCGATGAACAATCAAATGGTGAATTATTGCTACTATAACCTGGACCACCCTGTATAATTGAATGACGTTTTCCATGGACCTCCAACTCGACGCAAGTTTTCATGTTTTTGAACCAAAATCAAGCATACTTGTTACCAACATGCCAACTGACACAACCATGGAACCATGCTTACCGATTGAATTGTTTTGGTTTGCCGGCACTACCGCTCCGTGATTAGGATGATCACAGTTTTCCACATTGTTCTGTTCCACTTTAACTTTCTTTTTCCGGCCTCTCTTCTTCGGAGCGGCCGGTTGTTCGCTTCCTTTCGCCTCGGTCAGCTCAACTTTCCGAATTTTCTTTGGCAGTTCGTCGCCTTCGTTGTTTTTCTTTTTTCGTTTTTTTGGCCTGGGTGCCGTCGCTGTCACCGTCACCGTCGCGCCGTTGTTCTCGGCAGCGACTTCTGGCTCTTTCTTCACGTCTGGAGGAGGAGGAGGAGTAGGAGGCGGAGGTGGAGGAGAAGGTGCAGGAGGAGGAATCACCTGGGGCAGTTCCAGCTTGGCCTTCTTGCTGCGTTTCGAACTCATTGGAGGGTTGGAGGGTTGGTGGGTTGGTGGGTTGGCGCTGAGCGCGAACGTACGGAAATCTCTTCAGTCCCTTGTTTTGGGAGTTCTGCAAAAAAATACAAAGAGTAATGGGTAATGGGTGTAATGTGTAATTTGAGATGTTGGCTTCACGGACGCGCCAACGCCATGAGTGCGCTCGAAAGTTGACTTACTGCGGGAGCGCGAGCGGGAGTTGTCGTAGGCCGATCATCGGGCTTGATCGCTTGATTGTTGTGGTATTGCTTATTGCTTTTTGGTGTGTTGTGTTGTGCTTGTGGTGAGCGGGAATCGTCGATTGAGTTGTCGGGTGCACACCTCCCGGCGTTCACGTTTGTTTGAACAGCCAACAGCCGAACAGCGTCCTTGTCGTAGTGCGAAACGCAACAATACAATACGCCGACCGTCGCGACAGTACCGACACCACACTAAATTTGACAGTTGGCAGTTGGCGGCGGTACGGTATTCTACTGCGCGGGGTGGGCGCACTGTTTTCACGCGACATTGCTCTGGAGCGACGTGGTCTCCGCGCGTCAGATTTTTCAATGCTATGCATTTGGTATCACTGATTTGACTTTTCAAGAAATTGTTCAGGAGTAGGTTGCAACACCGCATCACGCATCACAGTATCAGTCAGCAGTCTAGACATCTAACTTGAAAATTCGTCATGTTACGACGGCATCAAAATACAGTTTGGAATTATAATTACGTAGAACAGAAGATATGCTCGTGATTTATTTTTTTACAGTAATATTGATCATTTCGCCGTAACTAAGTGAGCCGACGAGATTTTCAGGGGGGCGAGTATTAACTTATTCCTGCTAGAAGAAATAGGCTCCCTGGTGTAGTGAAATCTTGAAAATGAAGACCATTATCCAGCTCATCTATTTAGTCAAAAACTACATCATAATACTTTGACGTCTATTTTAATTGATAAAATTATACTTTCATTGCTTGTACGATGAAAAGGTCGACTGAAATCGCACAGTTTACATACAGTAACCATTCTATCTTCATTCCTTCTTTTGAAGTTACTCAAATCAAGTCGACCGCCGAAAATACACCAGGTATGTATAGTTACGTAACTTTGATAATTTTCCCTTGAAAAAGTAGTGGATAACCCGTGAATTTTCTATATCACACAGAACCTTATTGGACACTGTTTTCAGTCCATTGCTACTGTTGGAATTTTTCAAATCGAATAATCGACCTTTGTCGCACTGGACCCTGCTGCTGAAAATTTAACGCCGCTTTGAAGGGCCCGCACTATGAGCAAAATTAGGGCAGAATGTTCAATATGATGTTCGTGGCACCGCTTGGATACGGTTTCCATCCAAAGCTGCAAACGTTTACGTGAAGTATTCAGTACCAAATTGGTAGGTATTCAGTTCGAATTCAATATCCCATGAAAACGTCGTAATTATATATCTGATGATGAATGACAAAGAAAATACAAAAAGGAGTTTTTGCGGTAGAGTTTTTTGTATTAGATACTGTTCATTATTGCGGCATATTATACTATGTCGGCGTGTCTATAGGCAATGCAACTCCATAAACTACTGTCCATCTGAGGATAGAAGTTACCTCACAGGGACCACACTGGATAGTGAGCATTTTCATCCCATCCTCTTTAGTACTACCGCGTTTGGCCATCATTTTCTTCAGATCGAAACTCCCCATAAAATGAAGTACTTATGTATTGAAAAATATCTCGAAGGGAATCCCCCACAAAGGGAGGGGGCCAAATTTTATAGTGAAAAGTCTGCACTTCGGTATTTATTGGAATGGACCTTAACTCTTTGCGCGTAGATACCTATAAAAATACCTACACAATTTTTGTTACATTTCGACATGACAACATTTTTGCAGTAGGTATTTTCTTCGTTTTCGAGTGAAATCGATGTGAATATTTCAACATTTCATGTCTAAAAACATACAGAAAAGGACTGATTTTTACCTTCCACGTCATGAAAAATTTTTCATCCTCAATTTGAAACAACCATAGACAGAAACAGCCGAAAAAATTTATAAGTATTCAAGTACCTATGGTATAGATACTGGTGATTTTTTGAAAAGGACCCACCCCAGATTTCTCATCGCCAAATTGTTTTCCAGGAAAATGCCAAAACAGGTCAATTTTCATTTTGAGGGGGACATCTAGGACACACATTATCAAATATTTATTTTCAACCCCTTCGCCCCCAGCCTACCCTAATTTAGAATTTCAAATAGCATTACTTATCTTGTGATACATCAAATTGAACGTAAAACAATTTTCTTTCAACCTCCCCCCCTCTAACCCTTCTCAAAAAATTTTCATTGTTAATTTTGAAGCAGAGTTTTCCTCCTATCAACTGCTGATTCTTGAGAAACAAATTTTCCAGCAAAAGAAGGTGGTTTAAGAAACTTGAAATTATTTTTTAAAGCAGAGAATTCTATTATTTATCACTATTTGAAATTTTTAAGTAGGGTAGGGTGGGGGCGAAGGGATTGAAGATAAAAAAATTGGCGATACGTGTCTTATATGTGTTCTGTTTTCGCTGGATAATCTATTTTCCAAGAATTGGGAGTTAACAGGGGAAAAGCTTCCTTTTAATTAACAATGAGAGAATTTTGAGAAGGGTTGAGGGATGACTTGAAAAAAATAAAAATATGTTTGTCAGAAATTGAATTTTGATACCTTCAATTTGATGTGGGGACGAAGGGGTTGAAGATGAAAATTTGACAATGTGTGTCCTAGATGTCTCCCTCAAAATAAAAACCGACCTGTTTCGGCGTTTTCCTGAAAATATTTTTTCCCGCAAGAAATCTGGGGTGAGTCCTTTTCAAAAAATCACCCTGTATACTTAGGCATAGGGTATAATATACGATTTGATCGACTTTTTAGTCACCCCATACCTATAACCGAGCAGAAGTTCGAAATTATGGTTGCTGAAAACAGAAATATAACAAAAAACAGTTTTATCGCCTAATATTTTCCATTTGTAAACAGTTTTCGGTTTAATGGAAAATCCCCGTTCGAAACGCAAAGCAATGTCCCTACGGGCGATATATACTCATCTACTTTCCGCTCTTTCTGCGAATTTCAGCGGTATATCGCCAAATTACTGCGAATATGCCGCCCGTGCAGACCTAGCTCAAACATGCGAAGGTAGCACCAGAGAGGTAACACTGCTTTCGCGCGACATTCCATTCCACCCACCTTGCATTGTTGCCGCTTCTTGCAGTAGTGCTCAGATGTTTGAATTTCCCGCTAAATTTCGGTCCAAAACCACGCAGTACTACCAATAGTCTAACCGTAAAAACTGTGTCGCGCGAAGGCAGTGTCGGCTGAAAGCACCCTACCCCGCGGGGTGACGGGACTGACGGGTGGTGGTGAGTCCAGTGCTGCCATCGCCACGTATCCGCCGATGAAAGTTACTGTTGGCATTTCGAATTCAAAAATCTGCAGCGTCTCGCAAAAATTTCATTGGGATTGAATGGGTACGGGCCCATGGAAAAACGAGCAATGAAAATAATGAATATTGAGGAATCAGTGTCACGCCACGCCAGTGATGTAAAATACCCGGGTTTTTATATTTAAGGGTAAATACCCAAGTTAAATACCCGGTATTTACCCAAAATCGGGTTTCTAATAGGGTATCTATTTTCATTGATTGTTATTATTATTAACAATAGTAACTTTCATTATAGTGGTATACCCAACGCTTGCGCCAAATTTTGGCGTCAAATACAAAATTTGCGAACAAATGCTACAAAATCGCAAGAAAAACCGCCACAAAGTTGAAAAATACGCGCCGCAGCGAACAGGGTAATAGGCTAGAGGTTAATACACACTAGTGATTACTTATTTTTCATCAAAAAGTCCGCATTGTTCATTAAATTATAAATAACTGCGTTTTACATTGATCGGATGTGCGTACGCAACCCATAATGCAACCCCCACCAACTCTATTTTCAGTTTGACAAGCAATGGCCGTGACTTTCCGCTGCTGTCTGCTGTCAACATCAACTATTTATTCGCCATTTTGGAGTTCGCTCCGAGTGTCGTACGTTTGTGAACAAGTGGGCCGCTATTCTTGAATCGTGTGAGAAAAGTCCCTGGGAGTTTTATATAATCCGTAGGTACTACACTTCTGTAGCGAAAGTTGCCCAAAAACCACGATTTTAGGCAACATTCGCTACATCAGTGTACTCCGGAATGTATTGTGTATGAATGTATTGAATCTATCCTTGGTGACCCGTTTCGGAGTGAAATTTTTCCGGTTACACAGCTTCACCCACCGTGCACATTGTCACATTCCTCGCAAGACTTTGCGTGTTTTTCAAATTTCTCCAGTACCAAGTTTTTACGCTATTTTAAGCACGTTTTTGGGAATCGGATAAAGAAATACATATTTTTGTCATTATACCGACTATCACTGTGCTCATTCCCATGAGCACAATGTTTAACGGCCCCTTTCACTTGTTTTTCCATGATTTTTGGAAGGATAACACCGCTGATTTAGTTTCGAAAAAACTGATTTTTATACTTTGAAGAGCACAGGGCCGCTATTCTTGAATCGTGTGGGAAAAGTCCCTGGAAGTAAAATACATTCCGCAGTACACTGATGTAGCGAGTGTTGCGAACTTTCGCTAGTCAAACTGAAAATAGAGTTGTTGGGGGTTGCATTATGGGTTGCGTACACACATCCGACCAATGTAAAACGCAGTTATTTATAATTTAATGAACAATGCGGACTTTTTGATAAAAAATGAGTAATCACTAGTGTGTATTAACCTCTAGCCTATTACCCTGTTCGCTGCGGCGCGTATTTTTCAACTCTATGGCGGTTTTTCACGCCATTTTCTAGCATTTGTTCGCAAATTTTGTATTTGACGCCATTACTTCAGAAGACGAGTATGCGCGCTGATGGCGCGCTGGATAATGAAAGGTACTATTGCAGAAACAACAACAAAAAATTATGATTTTTTGCTCACAGTAGCAAAATAATAATAAGTTCTTTGGAGGTTATGTTCATAAAGCCTTGGAACTTGGAAAAAGAAATCATTCAACCTTTAACCGTCAACACTGTCAACCGAGCTGTCAACAGTGTCAACTTTCCTGTCAAACTGGGTAGGGTGGGTAAATATCGCTCGGGAAAATACCGGGTAAATACGTCCTTGGTAAATACCCGATTTATATTTACCTACCAATTCAAGAGGCAGAGCTCTGACATCTTTCATGGAGGAATATGGTTTTTTCGTTTTAAATGGACGCTCCACCAGTGACAAACCTGGGCCGCGATTCTGTACTTTCCTACCGACACTTGTCGGTGTCGGTAGCTAGGCAGGAGCGAATTTGATTGGTTCTCACCCTAGTTACCGATCCGATAGTTGTCGGTAGGCAAGTACAGAATCGCGCTCCTGCACAGTTCACGTACGTTAGTAGCTCAGGTAAATCGGTTATCGATCTGTGCTGGATAAATTATCCTTTTATTTGTTACATATATGATGCGGGCCTTGTGTATGATAGCGATCTATTTTCTGATCATATTCCCTACTTTGTAAGTTTCATCATAGACAATGATTCAATGCCGACCCGAAAATACTATGACAAAGATAAAATCGATCCTGTGAAAAAATTCTCGTGGAATGGGGATGCGTTATTGCCTTATCAACGGGGAATTGCATCTGGGTTCAACTCATTAACCGATTTTGATGGTATGGGCGTTTCAGCAATGCACGAGTTACTCATTGGTACAGTGAAGGACGTAGCCACAAGTTTAAATTTGTCTAAAACCATTATTGTGTCTCCCAATTATAATCAGCGCTATAATGAACCCTGGTTTGACTCAAATTGTAAGGAAGCAAAAAAAGAATTGAAGGCAGCGTTGAAAGTGTGTAAGAGGTCTTCGTTTGATGCTACTTCGGTTCAGAACTATCTGCAATGTCAAAAACATTACAAGAGCCTGATTCTGTCAAAAAAGAAAACTCATATGAATGAAATAATTTCAGATCTCTCCAATACAAGACACCCCTCCCAGTTTTGGAGTCTTGTTCGCAAATTCAACGGTGGCTGTCTGAGGAGCAAGCAGAATAAGATTGATATACTCACATGGCAGTGTTTTTTCGAAACACGTTATTCCGGCGCTGTCTCATATCCTGGATTCGATTTTGCTGACACGTTTGACTCGGAATTGGATAGGGATTTTACCATGGAGGAGCTGTGCACAATTTTAGATTCTTTTCAAAAGGGTAAATCACCGGGTCTTGATGGCTTGAATTACGAGTTTTTTAAATTTTTGCCCCCGGAAGGTAAATCGTTTTTATTGAAACTATTCAACGACATTCTGTATAGGTACCGAAGAGCTACCTAACTCATGGTCCTCCATAAAAATGATTTTGTTACATAAAAAAGGAGACTCTAATATTCCTGATAACTTTAGGGGAATAGCTCTTGTAAATAATATAGCAAAAGTGTTTACAAATTTGTTGTATCAGAGAGTAATGGACTGGGCTGAGAATTTTGAGAGAATAAGTGAATATCAATCAGGTTTTCGTAGGGGCCGTGGCTGTGTTGATAATATTTTTATTCTTAATGCTGTAATTGGAAGCCACCTGAGACTTCCGAAAAGAAAGATTTATTGTGCGTTTGTGGATTTTAAAAGTGCCTTCGACAGCATCAATCACTCTATCTTGTGGTACAAGTTACATACGCTGGGTCTCTCTACTAAACTAATTCGAGTTATCAGGAATTTCTACAGCGCAGCCAATATAGTCGTTGATGTCGACAACAAAAAGTCAAGCGAGATAAAGGTTTCTAAAGGGGTCTTACAGGGGGAGGTTCTTTCTCCATTATTATTCTCTCTGTTTCTCTCGGATTTTCACGACCACCTGTCAAAGAACGGTATAGAGGGCGTTAGCATTGATGGAGTCACAAATATAGCCGCACTTTTTTACGCTGACGACTTGGTGCTGTTCGCAGACAGTCAGCCTAAACTGCAAAGAGCGCTTGATGCTCTAGAATCATATTGCAAAGCTAATCAGATTGAGGTTAATGAGAAAAAGACTAAAGTTCTAATTTTCAGGCGAGGTGGCCGTATTCCAGCAAACACGGAATTTGTATACAAGTCTCAGAAACTGGAAATTGTGAACGAGTACATATATCTGGGAATCCCCTTTTGCTCTTCGGGTCTTTTTCAGAGATGTTCTGCAAATATGGTTACCAAGGCCAATATTGCCATACCTAATATCATCTCAATTATCACTAAATCCAAGATTCAGTCTCAAGATGCCATATTCCGCCTTTACGAATCAATGATTCTGAGTGTCCTGCTTTACTCTTCGGAAATTTGGGCATTGAACTATCCAGATGCAATTGAAACTACTTAAGTGAAGTTTTTCAAATATTTATATTTTTTGAACAGTAGTACGCCGGGATACATAATTCGAGCAGAATTTCTTTTGAAAAGGGTAATTGTGAATGCTGTATCCAGAGCGTTGGGATGGATTTGTAAGTTGCTATCATTGCCCACAAGTAGACTGACAAGAAAATGTTACGATAGGTTATTTGCCCTAAGCAATGGTGACAATAAGGATAATATAAAATTTTAACTGGGTGTCCCAAATAAAAAAATATTTTCTGTACATAAATCAAGTGAATCTTTGGGAAACACAAGATCTAAACCTATTTAAAGAAAACAAAAATTTGATTCTGGGGCAGCTGACCGACTATTTTTTCCAGGGCGATCATTCCCGATTGTTGAGTTCCACATATAATCCTTTTTACCGTCACATTTACAGGAGCCAAATGGCACTGTTGGAGATGCAGGTTCCACTTTGGAAAATGCGAATCATCCACCAAGCTCGCACATCCAATAGCAGAGTAATAACTTTCTTCGCGGACGGCAACTGTTATGCGATTGACCCCACGGAACTGTGCAGTATTTGTAACTCGCAGGAGGAGGAGACACTTGCTCACATTCTCTTTATTTGTCCAATTTACTCTCATCTTCGACGCTTTTATTTGAATAAATATCTAATTTTTGCATCAATAAATCCACCATATTTCTCTGTTGAGTTTTTACTGAATGTCACTAACACACATCAATTTTCTGATCTGGTTTTATTTTTTAGAGGAGTCCTACGCCTGCGCGCTTTTAGCAGAAACGAATAATGTCTGATTTCTTTTTCTTTTTATTGTATTTGCACACTGTTTTTCTTTTCTTGTATATCTTGTTTTATTTGTTACTCTAGTTAAGTATTGCTATGAGAATGTAATTCTGTGAAAGCAATAAAGATTATTATTATTATTATTATTATTATTATTATTATTATATTTACCTACCTACCTACCCGGTAAATACCCAACTCACATCACTGCGCCACGCCCCTTGAGCATAATGGCCCGAACTAAAATAGTGGCGCGCGATTCAAATGTGACCTCTACCACGTGTGTGGAGCTAGCACCTGTTGGGTACTTTCCGCCTAGACGGTACAAATCATGTACAAATACTACCAGATGGGACATGTTCCACGATTTGGTACACCTAGATGGAAAGCTCCTAAAAATTTTAACAGCAGATGCGGAATCGACTTGGCATCGTTGATCGACGCGACATCTCTGGACGCGAGTGACGCGACAGATGACATATGATATATGTCATTCAATCGACAGTAGGAGTGCGTTCAGAAAAGAATCATCGGTGTGCACCCGGGGTGGAGTGCGCCCTGGGTAGGGTAATGTGGGGTAATGGGCGAGGTTCACCCGGAGTGCGCTGGTGCGTGTCCACGTGTGGTGTGTGACAGCAATCGACAGCAATGTCCCAACGGCTCACCCCCACCTCACTTTTTACCTTTACCGGAGATGCTTTTACGTGATTTTACCTACTGCGCCTGTCGGGCGAAATTTACCCACCCACCAGACATGGGCGGAGAGAGTACGCCCGGTGTGCGCCCTGCTAGCGATTTCTGAACGCCGAGGCGATCCGTCACCGGGTGACAGATTTCATTTCTGAACGGCTCTAGTTGCACCTGGATTGCGTTTGAGAACTACACTGTTCTGCGATTCTTACATTTTTGGGGTAGGGGTATCAAGTGAGGCAGAGTAAAGGTGGATTTATACTCGCAGAAAATAAAAATAAAAATAAAAATAATAAGAATAAAAATAAGAAAATGTTGAAAATGAGCTTTCAGGTGGAAGCATTTATACACCAAAATAAGAAAATAACGGCATAAAAGAGTGTTGGGGCCATCTCTAACCACCTGTATTAGTTTATTTATTTAATTCTGCAACCAGAAATACGTCTCTTTAGTTTTAATGCGAGAGCGCCTTTTTTGCTCCGTGTTATCGTTGTTCGAATTTTGGTACTTACACACGTGAATTAAAACGCCGCCGCTTAATCAATTTCGATTAGAAGTTTTATATTTTACAAGTAAATTTTAGTTTTGTTTTTGAACATTTTTGAAGATCTTTTTAAGTTAAACTCATTTCCTGCTTTCCCTTCCTTCCTTTTACCACCCTTTGTGTTGCCCAGTGAGTTTGTTTTTTTTTGCATCACATCATCCGACTGACAGCATTGGTAAGTTCATTTTCATTTTTATTATACAGTCCACTTAATTGCTCGCGAATATTCAACAAAGAGTCTTTGAGGGCGAAATGTTTCCTAAATTTTGCACAAATCCGTGGCTTGTGTTTCCTTCCGTTTAAGACGAGATCCTAGCCCCTCCCAAAAATTATTTACCGCCGCTACTACTCAAGAAATTTAAGACTAAAAATAGCTAGTTGAATATTTTCAATTTCTGCTCGAAGATAAGCCGAACGAGTGACGAACGCAGTCGAGCTTTGCCGATGACGATGGGGGCTGCTTTCATGCAATCCGCAGTATATCAATGTAGCAAGAGTTGCCTGAAACCGCCTGTCTTTGGGTAGGCGAAAAACTCCCACTGCGTGCTTTCCACCTAGCCCCAAGTTCGGTACACCTGCCATTTACGCATGTGCGGGTTCCAAACGGTGCTTTCCATCTACGTGTTCCTACTCGGTTCTGCGCCGTTCATTGGATCACCTAAAATTTTGTGCCACACCATGGAACATGTGCCGTCTGGTAGTATTTGTACCGTCTAGGTGGAAATCAGCCACCTAGACCTAGGGTGCTCTCCATCTAGACGGTACAAATACCACCAGACGGCACATGTTCCATCGTGTAGCACAAAATTTTAGGTGATCCAATGAACGGCACAGAACCCAGTAGGAACACGTAGATGGAAAGCACCGTTTGGCACCCGCACATGCGTAAATGGAAGAGGTACCGAACTTGGGGCTAGGTGGAAAGCACGCACAGAGAGAGACAGGTAACAACGGAGTGTTGGATGACAGCTAACGGTACGTCATTTTTCGCATCCGTTTCCTGTGTGCCTTTTGATGGCACAAAATTTTAGGTGTTCCACGGGACGGCACAGAGTATTCAACTCCATGCATCCTTAAATGGAGAAACCTGATGATGGTTTTATTACTTTTATTTAATAAATGCGACGCTATAAAAATAAAAAAATAGTGCCGACTTTTTGTTTGTGTGTGATAATTTCTGTTTCCACATCAAATTATGATATTTCGAAGCTTTCTACGAAGGTGCTCTTATTCAACCTCGATTCGATACACCATTCTAGACTAAAATCCATTTTTGTTTCACAATAATCGCAACAGTCGTATCTCTCAAGGCTGATGGTTCATCGTTCATCGGGGAGCCCACTCAGCGGTCCACAGCTCAAACATCCCACCGGAAAAAAACGTGAGTGCGTGACCATAGTCACCTTCGGAAGAAGTGAAACTTAACAGTACCTAGTTAGTAGTGAGTAGTGAATAAAACACCTAAAACAACTGCAAGTCTTCGCAAACCCGTCCTTTCCACATAACGAAAGCTCTTTGGCGGGAACGAGCCCGTAGAGAGACTTTTTACAAACGTAATACAATTCTCTTTCTGTCAAACACACCTTGGAATCTTCCAACCCCCCCCCCCAATCCTTCTCAAATTTTTTCTATTGTTAATTTTGAAGCAGAGAAGTTTTCCCCCTATTAACTGCCGATCCTTGAGAAACTAATTTTCCAGCAAAAGAGGATGGTTCAAAAAACTTGAAATTATTTTTCACAGAAAGAGAATTCTATTATTTATCGTATTTGAAATTTTTAAGTAGGGTAGGGTGGAGGTGAAGGGATTGAAGATAAAAAATTTGCGATACGTGTCTTGGATGTGTCCTGTTTTCGCTGGATAATCTATTTTCCAAGAATTGGGAGTTAATAGGGGGAAAGCTTCCTTTTAATTAACAATGAGAGAATTTTGAGAAGGGTTGAGGGATGCCGGATGACTTGAAAAAAATCGAAATATGTTTGACAGAAATTGAATTTTGATACCTTCAATTTGATGAATCTCTCACAACATAAGTAGAGTGCTATTTGAAATTCTGAAGTAGGGTAGGGTGGGGGCGAAGGAGTTGAAGATGAAAATTTGACAATGTTGTGTCCTAGATGTCTCCCTCAAAATAAAAATCGACCTGTTTCGACGTTTTCCTGGAAATATTTTTCCCCGCGAGAAATCTGGGGCGAGTCCTTTTCAAAAAATCAGCCTGTATACTTGAGCATAGGGCATAATCGTGTATAATATACGATTTGATCGACTTTACTCGCCCCATGCCTATAACCGAGCAGAAGTTCAAAATTCTGGTTTGGTCAAAACCGAGGTGAAAACAGAAATATAACAAAAAACAATTTCATCGCCTAATATTTTCCATTTGTAATTTGTAAACAGTTTTCGGTTTAAGAAAAAATCCCCGTTCGAAACGCAAAGCAGAAAGTATGAAGCTAGGTCCATACGGGCGAAATATACTTATCGCTGAAAGGCGATATACGATACGCCGGTACCGCTCTTTCTGACAATGGCAATGATAACAATTGAATTTCAGCGGTAGGTATATCGCCAAATTTCTGCGAATATGCCGCTCGTGCAGGGTTGCGTTCGAGAACTACACTATTCTGCGATTGTCGCAGAAATGACCGTTCGAGATCTCTTCTGTGCGCACTATCGGTAACGCAGTAAACCGTTCGAGAACTCAAAACGTGTCGCGTTGAAGTGACAAAATTCGCAGCACCTCCAAGCGCTGTGAAAGTTACTCGTCATGCGCACCTCAGCACCCCACATATTTCTCTGTCAGACTTTTTTTTATTTCGATTATAATCGTTTCGATTGGGTACTTGCGTGGTAGGCAGTACCTATAAAAACGGGTACTTCATCAGAAAAGCTTACTTCACTTTGAAACTAAACAGCACTGCGATAGCCAATCAGTGATATTGACAGTGACATTTCCAGCACAGCGAAAATCGTTCGGAAAGTGGTAGTTACTTTGCCTTACTTGATACCCCTACTCCAAAAATGTGAGAATCGCAGAATAGTGTAGTTCTCGAACGCAATCCAGACCTCGCTCAAACATGCGAAGGTAGCACCAGATAGGTAGCAGTGGTAGCACTGCTTTCGCGCGACATTCCATTCCACCCACCTTGCGTTGTTGCCGCCTCTTGCAGTAATGCTTGGATGTTTAAATTTCCCGCAAAATTTCGGCCCAAAACCACGCAGTACTACCAATAGTCTAACCGTAAAAACTGTCGCGCGAAAGCAGTGTCGGCTGAAAGCACCCTACCCACGATCACCTGTCACTTGTGTTTCAATTTATTGACAGGAGACAGGGAGTTTTCATTTCTTATGTTGCCAGTTCTGTGCTGCTGCTGCTGCACGCTGCACTGTTGCATGCAGGTGCAGGGGGCTGGCAGAATTCAGCCGCAGCGTTACGGAACGGATGGAAGCCTGAATCCCGATCGAAGATCGAAGGAAACGAAACACCACTATTATTAATTATGATTATAATAATAATAATTAATGATTATAATTATTATTATGCTCGCCTATTCCGATTTCTGAGCGTGTGGCATGCGTTATCGATTGTCACTTGACTCGTTTGTGGATACTGGATAGGTACCTACCTAGTAGGTCTAGGTAGTCGGAACGGAACGTCGATTCTGTTGTGGAGGATGAGGATGGGTGTCTTAACTAATCTGACTGAATGCACATCTGAATCGGAAGTTTTTTCTATCTTCTGGTAAATTGAATTGTAGGTGGCGAGGGTGATAGTGGTGGTGGTGGTTGCTGGGTGGTTGGCAGTGATATATACGCATGAACCATTTGCCAGTGTCAACGGCTACGCTACGAGTACGACTCTACGAGAGAAAAAGAAAGATAGAAGAAGAGAAGAACGTCGTCGAGTGAGAGGATAGGAGTGGTGAGACGAGAAGAGAGTGGTGTACACTGTGCCTGTGTGTGTATGTGTTTGTGTGTGTGTGTGTGTGTGTGTGTGTGTGTGTGTGTGTGTGTGTGTGTGTGTGTGTGTGTGTGTGTGTGTGTGTGTGTGTGTGAGAGACTGAGACTGTGTGATCGTGTGAGCTGCTGTGTGGTGTGCGTTTTGTGGGTGTCATGAAAAGCTACGATCGTATAAAATATATAAAAGTTAGGTAATATGGATACGCCGTGCAGGGACTAATTTCACACGGAGTGATGGACAGAGCATCGCGAGATGGTGCCGAATTTCCACATGCCCGTGCATTCATTATCAACCATATGACAGCAGCAAAATATTTATTTACTATGCAGTAGTATAACATCATCCATTCATAAAATTGTGTGTGGATGTTTATTATTGTTCTTGCTGGTTGTTAATCCTGGCACCGATCCTGGAAACGTCCCCATCATCAGGTTCGGACGATGGAATCCACGGGAACGGACGACGTACGATCTTTACAGGTTGTTGTTGATTACCAATTTCCTTGTTGTTGCTACTGCTGAACACATATATACAGAGGGACACAGCGCACCTACATGCCGCCAGAACCATGAGTGATGCCAGAAAACCCTTCAGAACCTACTCATAACTCGATAAGGACACAACGAAAGACATGGCCAACATGGACATGGGTGTGCGGAAGCTGCCAAAGAAACGCAAGTTTGACCCTTCCGAACTGGAGGACAACGCTCCAGTTTCTTTCATCCCAGTTTCGGTGGTCCAGACGGTGCCTCCACAGGCAGCCGCCGTCGACTATTCATGTCCCAGCAACAAACAAAACATTGTCGATCTCAGTGACTGGTGCGACCACCGGGTCCTGGCAAAGCAAGGCGACTGGTACTACCCCGGTGTCATACGCGAAGCCAACGGCAGCGACGTAAGTTTCACTGTAACCGTAAGATTAAAATTCTTTCATTTACACACACACACACACACACACACACACACACACACACACACACACACACACACACACACACACACACACACACACACACACACACACACACACACACACACACACACACACACACACACACACACACACACACACACACACACACACACACACACACACACACATACATACATACAAATATGTAATACAAGCTCAAGTCACAACTCCACTGATCCATGTCCTTAGATCTAAATGCAATAACTTCATAGGAACGTGCAATTATTTCCAGCAAAAGGCTATATACAGATTTTCTCATTCTGCACATGTGAAACTCCAATAATTTGTATCAAGTCAAAAATCAAAGTACAGCATAAGCATCAAGCAAAATCAATAAAGAGATCAATCATCTCGATTTGGCCAGGACAGGTTTAGGCTTTTCATTGTCTGTTTCGGAGCCGGGTAGTGAACACAGAGAAGCTGTAACCTTCCGCTTTGTAGACCAAGTCCCTCAATGGGATGTAGAGCCACACTATTATTATTATCATCATCGTCTGTCCCGACCTGACCTAACGTAACGTCCCGATTCGAGTCCCAATTAGTCCTGATTTTAAATAATTGGTCCCTTCTTGCTTCACTTTTTCATTGTTTCTTATTTCATCATTTTAATTGAATTTCTACGCCACAATGCGTATTCCGAGGGGCCAACCACTCCGAGAATACCCGTACAAAATGTGGAGAATACTTATGGGAATACTGGGGAATACATGGGAATACCAGGAATATTCGGAAATACTCGGCAATACACAATACTTGGGAATACCTAATACGTGGGAATACTAGAGAAAATACGGGAATATCAGGAAATATCTAGGAATACCAAGGAAATACTTGTATCGGAACATCTCGCCAGAGATCGGAAGACAAGCCGTTTCCGTTTGTCTAGGGAACAATATATAAAAATATCTTCGTTCGAAACAGAAACGAGACAGAGAACAACTTGGTACATAGTTCTAGGGTAGAGGAATCGGTGTCGTGAAGGTCTGCAAGAAAGCGCCAATAAAGGAAAGTGATGACCAAAGTGTCATACATTTTAAAGACTGCTTCTCCTGCAAGCGTAAAATATAGTAAATAGTAGCAATATGAGAATTTTCATGACAAATGGCTTACTTTGATCTTTGCGGTAGATTTTTATCTGATCTAAAGAATAATTCGCTAGAAATTTTCGCGGGAACATTATCAAGTAGGTATATGATATGGCTAATTGAACTGCTCAACAATGAAAGTGTTACAAAGCAAAAATTCACCCAATTTTGAACCGCTGTAACTTTTAACTGGCACAAACGATTCTGATTCTGTTTCAAGTTCTGAATTGCCCTAGTCTTTTGGCCATCTTTCTTGTCAATATGAAATCCATAGAGCCCCTCATAAAATTTCTACAGGGTGATGAACAGAGCAGTGCAAAATTGGTGAAAGCTCAACATACCCCCATTTTCGTTTAACATTTTTTCGGGAGTATCAACACCAAATTTATGAAGAACGATGTGTTCCCTCGGGACGGGACGGTGATTTTTTATTGTGAATACTGAATGTTATTCCTGTAGCAACGCAAAAACATTAGAACTTTTCACATCAAGATGACGCCACTTGGTAGGCTTGTTCACTGGACAATTCTGAGCAATTTGACTTGCAACACGTTCCTATTGTCTAGTGTAGGGGTGAAGAAAAGCCCAATTGACAGCGTACTTTTAGGTACTACTCCTAAAATTCGGGTTTTTAGCATTGAAAAAAGGTTTTTTTTACTCTCTTTAGTCAACATGGGACTACGTCATTAAAATTGGATTGACCACATTTCCGCCATTTTGGAATTTTTTGCCTTTAATTTTCAAAACATAGGCATGTTTGGTATCTTTCCTTGAAATGTTGGTCCCCTAAATGAGATTCTGTCAATAAGATCCGTCTATCTGTTCATCTATCTGTCTATCTCTTTCCGAAATAATATTTATAAAATTTTTACCCCACCCCCCTTCTTTCTGAAATTCTCTGAGTGTCCAATTTAATATTCTTGACCTCTCGATTCTTTCCAATGCAGTCAACTTCATCCTGCATAGCATCGGAATAGATGATTTTCTGTGAAAAAAATGCCACCCAAATTTCACCCTTTCGCTCTCCCCACCTCATCTCAAAAATCTAAAATGGCAATACCTACTTTGTGATAACTTACATTGAAAGAAATTGTATTCCCCCTCATGAACAAAATTTTTTCAAAATTCTCAAACTCCCCATTTTCCTCACAAAATACTCCAAATGTTTAATTTATTTGGAAAGGGGTTGAAAATTTCAGAAAAATTGTTTTCGGAAACAGAATTCAATTTCCTTTAATTTGATGTATCACAAAGTAGGTGGTGTTTTGTTAAATTTTGAAGTTGAGGTGGGGAAGAGCAAAGGAGTCTATTTGGGTAGCACTTTTTCCACCGAAAATTCTTTTCTTCGATGTCTTCTATGATGACACGGACTGAATTGAAAATAATTGAGGGGTCCAGATTTAAAAATAGGGACAGTCAGAGAATTTTTAGCGAGAAGGAAGGTGGGGTTGAAAAATTTTGCAAATATTTTTTTCAGAAAGAAAATTTAATTCTCTTCAATTTGATGTATCGCAAGGTAGGTGTTGTTATTAGAAATTTCAAAGTTGAGGTGAGTGGGGGCGAGGGGGCTGAAGTTAGAAATTTGCCAATGTATGTTTTAGATATCCCCTTTGATATAAAAATCGACATGTTTTTGCTTGAAGACATATTGCCTAGGAATCGGGAGTTATTGCAGGTGGTTCAAATGATCGCCCGGTACAGTATTCACAATAAAAAAATCACATTTTGGCTGTTCCGACTGGAATCTCAAAAGATCAAAAACCGTTCCGAGGGAACACATCATTCTTCATGGTGTTAATGGTCCTGAAAAAAATTGTTCACGAAAACGGGGGTATGTTGAACTTTCGTCAATTTTGCACTGCTCCATTCATCACCCTGTATAGTGCTAGCGGTTCGCGACAAAATCCAGGATTATACTGCAAATTGTGATAAAAGCAACAGATTTGGCACAATTATTCCTTGAACCAAAATGAACAATTTGACCCGCTGCACTAATCGATTAACCGCTGGGGGGCCAACTAAAAGTCGACCACTTTTTTTTAAGCATCAAATGCCGCGACAGAACTATTCCAGGGGACGTTTTCTGATCAAACAAATGTCTAGATCATGATTTTGTCAATGCAAGACCCTACTGTCGCTGGGAGCCCCAATGTCACCCCCATGTTGAATTTGGGATCTTTTTTGAACTGGATGGCAATGATATCCGGAGTGAACGTGTGATATGTCATTTTCAATGTTTTCAGGGTCTGCGAATGTGATTCTGCAGACGAAATTAGTTTTCAATCACATTTGAGAGGAGGGGGAGGAAACGGAATATTAATAGTTTTTTTTTTAATGCACTCCGAATTGCCACTGAATCGGCTCTGGTAATGTTATAGCATAAATTTGATATGTAAATTATGATTCCGCCACTGTCGGAGCGGCGCGACAACCGGAACTCAAGTAACAGCCACCATATCTGAATTCAAATACAATCTCGTTTCTTTGGCATTGATCGACAGAAGGGGTGTAGGGTATCATTTCTAAGGTTTCTGGGGTCTCGGAACTCATTTTTGAAAGTAAAAATGTGATCAGACCAGGATTGGGGAAGCTGGTCAAAATATGAACTTTTTTGATCAATGCACCCAACACCATCATAACATCATGCTTGAAGACTTTTCTTCATAAATCAACTATGCAGATCACGATGCCGCTATTGCGAAAGCGATGTGACAACCGTGAGTGGAGTTAAATTTGGCATATTCAAGAAAAACCTAATATTTTTATCTAATAGGAATGGTAATGAAATTGAACGTGCAAAGTATCTCTTCGTATAGTCTCTGGGTCCATAAATTCACGTTTCCACATGCTATCCGTTTTTATATGAATTTTGAGGGAGGGGGAGAGAATAATTTTTTTTTTTCAAGCACTCTGATGAGATGCTTTTGAATCAAGCTTGCTGACATTGTAGCATGAATTGGATATGTGTGTCACGATTTTGCCACTGATAAAGCTGTGTGACAACCGGAAGTGAAGTTATGGCCGCCATTATATTAATTTGAATACGAGTAGTATCTCGTTTCTTTGGCATTGGTCGACAGTGGTGGTGTGGGGTATCATTTGTAAGGTTTTGAGGTCTCGGAATTCATTTTTGAAAGTAAAAATGGGGTTGGAACAAAATTGACGAATAGCCTCAAAACACGTGTTTTCAAGCCAATTTTAACTCGACTCACGGTTGTCGCATCGCTTTCGCAATAACGGTATATTGATCTGCATAGTAGATTTATGTAAAAAAGTCCCCAAGCATGATGTTATGATGGTGTTGGGTGCCTTGATAAAAAAGTCCATATTTTGACCAGCTTCTCTAATCCTGGTCTGATCACATTTTTACTTTCAAAAATGAGTTCCGATACCCCAGAAACCTTAAAAATGATACCCCACACCCCTTCTGTCGATCAATGCCAAAGAAACGAGATAGTATATTTGAATTCAGATATGGTGGCTGTTACTTGACTTCCGGTTGTCGCGCCGCTTCGACAGTGGCGGAATCGTAATCTACATATCAAATTCATGCTATAATATTACCAAAGCCGATTCAGTGACAATTCGGAGTACATTAAAAAAAATTATTGATATTTCGTTCCCTCCCTCTCCCCTCAAATGTGATTAAAAACAAATTTCGTCTGCAAAATCACATTCGCAGACCCTGAAAACATTGAAAATGACATATCACACGTCCACTTCGGATACCATTGCCATCCAGTTCAAGAAAGATCCCAAATTCTACATGGGGGTGATACTGGGGCTCCCAGCGATAGTAGTGTCTTGCAGTGACAAAATCATGATCTAGACACTTGTTTGATTAGGAAACGTCTCCTGGCATAGTTCTGTAGCGGCATTTGATGCTTAAATAAAAGTGGCTGTCTTTTAGTTGGCCCCCTTGAAATCTCGCCCCCCCCCCCCCCCCCCCCCGGCGGTTAATCGATTAGTGCAGCGGGTCAAATAGTTCATTTTGATTCAAGGAATAATTGTGCCAAATCTGTTGCTTTTATCACAATTTGCAGTATTATTTCGTGAACCGCTAGCACTAGTAGAAATTTGATGAAAGGCTCTATGCATTTCATAGTGACAAGAAAGATGACCAAAAGATTGGGCTATTCAGTACTTTTAACAAAAGCGGAATCGTTTGTGCCAATCAAAAGTTACAGCGGTTCGAAAATGAGTGAATTTTTGCTTTGTAACACTTTCATTACAAAGCAAAGCATTTCGTTGAGCAGTTTATTTGGCAATCAGCTTTCTACACGCCATCATAAAAATCTCTTGAAAACGCTAAAATACGTGATATTTTATTGAAAAATGTATACAGGGTCATTCAAAAAAGATGTCCACCCCCATTTTTCTCAAGATCCGTTGAAGCTATCGAGTTGCGGTAAAGACCGTTGGATTCACCTGGGTTTCTGATCAAATTTCATATGCCAATAAAACTACTTTACCAAAACTCCGAGTATGGGGGCACCTCAAAATTTTGGGCTTTTTTTTTACACTGTACAATAATACTAAGAAATATGTCATTGAAAAGCCCTTAAAAAGTTTCAATGGACAAGTGCAAAAAGTTTCCGAAAATTTCCAGCGGTTTTTATTTTATGACAGAAAATAAAAACCTGGAAAAACACGTTTTTATGTATAAAATGGGAATCAATGAGAATTCTCTCAAACTGCAAACTGCATTCAATAGAATTCATCTCAACGGTCAGTATGATGTGTAACTCAATATGCAATAGCTATTTTAAAATTTTGAGGCAATTCAATTTTACCCATCAAAATCTTCATTTCAGAAAATCTCAAAACTTCAAAATAGTCATTGCATAGTGAGTTACACATCATACTGACCGTTTTGATGAGTTCTATTGAATGCAGTTTGCAGTTTGGAAAAATTCTTATTGATTCTCATTTTATACATAAGAACGTGTTTTTCCAGGTTTTTGTTTTCTATCATAAAATTGAAACCGCTGGAAATTTTCGGAAACTTTTAGCACTTGCCCATTGAAACTTTTTAAGGCTTTTTCAATGACATATCACTCAATATTGTGCAGTGTAAAAAAAGAGTGCCCAAAATTTTGAGGTGCCCTCGTACTCACAGTTTTGGTAAAGCAGTTTTGTTGACATATCAAATTTGATCAGAAAAACCAGCTGAATCCAACGGTCTTCACTGCAACTCGCTAGCTTCAACGCTCGCTTCAACGGATCTTGAGAAAAATGGGGGTAGACATATTTTTTGAATGACCCTGTATACAGGGTGCTAGGTACATTGGTTGTGAGAAACTCTGAGGGATGATTCTTCATCAAAAATGAAGTCGAAAAATATGGAAACTCATGTTCCCAAAATGCTTCTTTAAAAATATTTTGAATAAGTCAAATCCGTTTTTCACCTCGTTTTTTACCGTAACTTTTAAACCGTCCGACAAACTCCCCCCTCCCCTTTTCTTCTCTTTTTTTCATTTTCCTAGTAATTGTTAAAAATCATACAGGGTTATTCAAAAGTCCGGAATAAAATTCATAATTTTTGACCATAGTTTCTTCGGGAAAAACGCTTGAACAGGTCGATTTCTGAAAAGGGCAAGCCGTTTTTCCATGACACGTGTCATGATCTACCGTCAACCCCTTGACTCCTAGCCACCCTTAGTATTTTTTTTTAATGGCACCCCATGGCTCAGGGGGGCTCGTTGGGGAGCTTGTCAAAACCTGTATTCAGATCTACCATTGAAAATTATATCGAACGCTTCACCATGAAGTTTTTAGGGTTACTCAAAACTATTATACAGTTACAGTTTACAGTTACAGTTATTAACAGTACAGAATACAGTTTTTGACAAGCTTTTCAACAAGCCCCCCACAAGCCATAGGGTGCCTTTGAAGAAAAAAAAACTGAGGGTGACTAGGGGTCAAGGGGTTGACGGTAGATCAAGACACGTGTCATAAAAAAACGGCTAGTCTTTTTCAGAAATCGACCTGTTCGAGCGTTTTTTCGAGCGTTCGAGCGTCCGGGAAAAATATGGTAAAAAATTATTAATTTTATTCCGGACTTTTGAATAACCCTGTATATTTTTGAATTTTAAGTTCAATATAAACAAAAAAGTTATTCTTCGAAATTTTGATTTGAGACTTCGTTAGAATTATTTGGTTTTGAATCAGTGAAACATTCCGAAAATACCACTTTCAAAAGTTTAAAATTGCATTTTATGAAAATGTGTCGTTTTTTTTGGCTGAAATTGTGGTCTCCTAACTTGAAACACCTTGAAAACCTATTTCAGCTGAGAAAACATGAGTTTTATCGGATTTTAATAGGGTGATTGCATGAAATGCGTTTACATGATCACCGGCAGGCAGCGCAAGGATCGAGAGTTATATTTTGACGTTTGTTAGCGAATTGCATTGGGGCACATAACAGGGCCGCTATTCTTGAATCGTGTGAGAAAAGTCCCTGGGAGTAAAATACATTCCGCAGTACCCTGATGTAGCGAATGTTGCTAAAAGTCTTGGTTTTTAGGCAACTTTCGCTACAGAAGTGTAGTACGGATTATATAAAACTCTCAGGGACTTTTCTCACACGATTCAAGAAGGCATTGTTAGAAATGATTAGAAATGATTAGAAATCACAATCTCGATCTCGTAAACGCCGAATAAACCAGTATGTGAACAAAACACGTGAAAATTATAGTATTTAGTGAGGTTAGCAGGTTAGTCCGGTTGTCGTTGACTCCGACATGGATGAAACTTGACAGGTGGCAATGACACTATTGACATTTTGCCATAAACTCCCTCTACATGCAATCACCCCATTCTTAGGCTCTGGGAAGTGGTGGTTTCGAGATGTTTCTCAAACATTCGGATCAAAATATCTCGAAAACGAGGCCCTTCACGAGGCCTCTAACCGCAATTATTATGCAGGAGTAACTTTTTTGTCCAAATTAAACGTAGAATTCAAAAATAGGAGTGATTTCCAAAAATTGCTAGGAAAGTGAAAAATAGGGGAGACAGCTTGGAAGAAAGGGCACCCTTCGTTATCTTCGCCCCAAAAGAAACTTGGTGGAACTTGCAACACGTTATTATTGTTCGACATATATTTATTTGAATGAACCGAGGAGTAAACCTTGTTCCAAATTCAATAAGAATCGGTTCAACGGTTCAAAAGTAACGGTAAAAAAATGATTTTAAAAAGGAAACTTCAACGCACTGGTATCTTCAAGGAAGCATTTTAGGGCCACGAATTTTCATATTTTTTGACTAAATTTTTGATGGGAAATCATCCCTCAAAGTTTGTCACAACATGCGACGGGTGAGTCAATAAATAGTGAGTGATCGGAACACTACGTTTCAACCGTTCAAGATGAAAATATGTTTTAAACGCCCATCCACATCGTTTTTCATTCTGCATCACCTAAAAACATTTTCAATTATATAGGGTGAGGCAGAGTTCAGGAACGTATGTCATTTTTTTTTTTTCAAATGAAATACTCTATATTCTGTCACATCTGGATTTATTGGAAGTAATTGATGAAGCACTGTTCCACCTGGCACGTAGGCCTCGCTATTAGGCCCATTATGCCCCTTGCCAGACCAGCTGGACTCACCGAGCCACAATATGGTGCGTGGATGTTTGATGGTAGGTCCATCCAAGCCTCGATCCAAGCACTGGGACCGACAAGCGCACGGTTGACCTGAACTCTGTCTTCAAACCCCGACGCAGGTGTATAACGTATGGTCCGAAAGTTTTGGGAAATTGTTTAAAGCTAATAACTTTTTCTGAATAGTCTTTATTTGTTAGCTTGATACTGCAAAAATTAACATCATATATAACAATAACAAATTCATATTCAACATATTGATAATGGACCATTATCTTTGATGGATTTCAATTTTCTTCTGACATGTTCCATAATTCTCTGGGATCAATTTCTCCAATGCGAAATTCTCTAATGTTATTGGAAAATGCGACGTCGTAATTGGTCTTCATTTGCAGATTCCCAGCCCTTGTCGTATACTATCCTGCTCAATAATTTCCAAAAATCTTATATTGGTCGAGCTTGCAGTACATTGGGAGACAGGAGCTGAGAGAAATTAATCCTGTTGTTGTCCAGAGAATGATCGAACATGGCAGAAGAAAACTGAGAGCCATCAAAGATAATGGTCCATTATCAATATGTTGAATATGAATTTGTTATTGTTATATGTGATGTTAATTTTTGCAGTTATAGGGTGATCAAAAAACATTTTTAAATTCGGTTATTTCGGAAGGTCATGACTTCAGTTTTTAAAATGGCACATTCTGTATTTTTTTACATGATTGGATCTGTCTGTAATCTGGCTACATTTTTCATAAGGTATGCCCTACCTGAAGTGCGTATTTTCTTGAATATTGGGCATTTTTTGTTGAATAGTATATTATAATACAAGTTTTATAAGACATCGTATTGTCACACGCGTCATTTTGAAGCACGAGGAGCGAAGCGACGTGTTATATACAACTTTTCCTATTTTGTAACTATTCCATGCTTTTTTTTAATAAAAAAAAAAGTAAAATATGTGCCTCTGCTAACAAAATTGCTGGGAATTGCTTTTGATGGTGAAGCACAGTTAATCATCAGAAATGAGCCGGATTTTCCTTAAATAAACCCCTTCGGCGAAGTGATGTCACCTAAGCTGTCTCTAGTGTCAATGAGTGCTGTCATGTCGATGTCATGCCCGCTGATATTGCCAACATTCGGGTGAAAAAAAATGCGTATCGAAATGAAGCTTCTTACGATACGCGAATGACGTCATTTGCGTATCGTAATGACTTTCTTATGAACCCAAAATAGAAAAAAATATTAATAACGTTATTATAAACTGCGAAGGTGCATGAGCTTATGATTTTTAAGCCTTTGACTGTGATAATATTTGAATTTGGGAACATAGGAAATATCTTGGGAATATCTGAGAATACTTGGGAATTTCAGGGAATACGTGGAAATGCAGGAATATGTCGGAAATACATGGTATTCTCGGAATACCTTTACAAATTTTCAATTTTCATGAATGGTTGGCCCTATTTTATTTTGAACTCATCCTCTGTCCAAAACATAGGAATTGAATAGGTACCTTTACTAATTTGAAACTTGAATGCCAAAGTCAGAAGGCTCTATGGTGTATTGGTTTAAGAAGACTGATATTATGATCAAAGTATCATGTAGTGATTTTTCTATTTCAATCATAAATCATGAAATAATGGAATTTCTGTTACCTACTGTTTTCATTGTTTTTGCTTCGTTTTTTCTGTTATTAAAATTATTCTATGATTTTATTATTTGAAAGTGGTGGTCGTTCGACTACCACTCCAGGGGTCGTGGGTTCGAGTCCCACTGTGGGCGCTCGGATTCTCGTCCGCAAAACAAGCTCTTTGATTTAGTTCGAATGCTTGCTAAATGCAAGACGTGTGTCGCTTTACACGTAAAATACGAACGATGGTGCCGACCCCATGCGATGTTGGTGGTCGTTAAAAATCCCTACCCTCTGTTGGAACAGAGAGGGATTCGGCAAAATTTCCGGTATAATGGAGGGAAGCATTCACCGGCGTCGGTGTTAGGCCCCGTTGCGGAAATAGGCCGACGTTAAATAGACGAATAAAAAAAATCGGTTGTGTCACCCCAAAACTTCCCCGACGAGTAGCAAAGAACGGATGGAAATTTTATTATGAGACGTCCCTTCAGATGGGAAGTTAGAATTTGAGAAAAAGATTGCAGAATTTAGATATTTTCTCTACTAAAAGCTTCATTTTGAACTCCATTATTTGAGTCCGGTCTTGATAAACCAGGCTGGTTTTCATTTTAACGAGAAAAACTCTCGGAAAACTTGGAGAATTTCAGGAGAAATTGCCTGAAAATGTTCAAGATTCATTCTTTCTTTAAAAAAAAACTGGTATAAATCTGTTCACAAAAAGTTGAAAAGTTTGAAGTTTGCAGTTTTTAACACGGAACGAATCGGTCGTTTTTAGCACAGTAAAAATCGGTTCACGAGTTGAATACCTGAGGCCTAGTTCTTATTATTTGCACTTCAAGGCCCCAAACGAGAGGGGGGCTTAGTTGACTTCAAGAGACATCCGTGGACACCAGAGAGTCTATAAGGCTTCAACCAACCCGAGAAGACACAAGGGCGTCGCTTTGGCCTGAAACGGCAAAATCTGATAGTCACAAGTCCAATCAGAGCTTTGAACGACAGGAAGACACCATGAAGCTCTGGTACCGAATCATACAAAGGAACTGCACACATTAGAGCTTGAATGTATACGCCAACGGGATGGGCATACTGAAGTTGCCAAAGCTACACAAGGGGGTTTACGGAGCCCCAAAACGATACTTGAAGACACAAATAATCGGGGCGCACTGTTGCCTTGAACGATACAAGAGAACACACCGAGATCTGCTGCATCCATAACCATTTTGTTATTTTGACATAGATACGTCAATGTGACAAAAACTTACTAAGGATTGGTTGCTAAGGAAATTAAATGTGCCAAAAGTCGAGCAAACAGGCAAGCCCGGCTGAAATCGGCCAGGTCAAATTTTGAAAATTCATAGTGCTTGTCTTGTGAATGATGGGAAACTCCAACTACACCATTAATTTATTCTTTGGTTGTGTTGCTTCCTGCCAAATTTTGTTCCAATCCATTGGATAGATCTTGAATAATTGAATGGCACGGTTTTGAAATTTGACATTTTTCATTATTTGACATATGACGGATAGGGTAATACTTCCAATTGTTATGAATACAGTTTTTTAAGGGCTTTCAGATGACATATTGCAAGTCAAGTTCTGTGATGTATAACTTCTGTCATTTTTTGATAGTGACATTTCGGTTTGACAGATGACAGCAAAAGACTAATGGGCTCATTCCACGAACCAACAATGTCTGCATACCGAATTTCAAGTCGATCGGATCAACGTTGCTGCTGTAATCGTAGCAGATTACAGACAGACAGACAGACATCACTCCAAAAATGTTCTTAATCGTCTTGGGGGACCTCAAAATAGATATATCCGTCTTCATCTCGAAATATTTTTTCTTAGCGCGTTCACAATACTTCCCCTTCTCGTTAGGTGGTGGGTCGGGGAATATATATATATGAAAAAAAAACGTGAGTGCGTGACCATAGTCACCCTCGGAAGAAGTGAAACTTCTATACATATGAATCAATCAGCAAACATCGTTCGAAGAGGTGTTCTTTTCGTACTCCCGCTCCGCTCCCTCACGATTTGTATCATCTTGTTTTTCTTATTATCAATCTTATTATTATTATTATTATTATTATTATTATTATTATTATTAGTCACTCAAAGGGCAGAGTACTTTCGACATGATTTTTTCACGATTAGACTTGTTTTATTTCTTTTCTCGCTGCGCTTGGCAGTGGAGAGCCCCACCAAATGCGGGAATGAAAAGAATCCTTCGAAATTCAACTTAAGTATTATATTACCGCCCCTATGACTTGCCGCCTGCCGTACTCGCTTGCGCGTCGGAACGCACTGCACGCCTGCTAGGCCCGGCCCTGAATATACCTCCCTATCCCTATAATAAATCACATCCGCTCGAATCTATTCAAGCCAAGTCGAGAGCTATTCTTGTCGGGCCAACAGTACGACAACACGAAGAGCAGTCCAGTGTCGGCGATTAGTAAAAAATAGAACCGAACGTGGCGAACGCTGCAACAGCTTATTCTTTCATTTCCTGGGACGACGCTGGTCACCCCAAGGTCAGACAAGACAACGTTACAGCACATCGTTACAGGCGTTCGTTACAACCACTGATGCTTTGAAGCAATTTCACTCCCATGTGTGGTTCTGCGTTAGTGGTGTGTTGTGATCTAGGCGCGAGAATAGAAGTTTCACTTCAAAAAAAACCTCAACGGTAATGTTGCAAAAGTCCATTGGGCCACAGCGGTAGCATTGATTTTAACCCCTTCCCCTTGCAGCTTGCCCATATTATTATCATCATCATCACATACAGGGTGTTAGGTACTGGTTATTACAAGCTTTGAGGGATGATTCCCCATCAAAAATAAGACCGAAAGTAAATAAAACGCATGGTCCTAAAATGCTTCCTTGGAAAGATACAGGGTGTTGAAGTTGACTTTTTTAAATCATTTTTTCACCGTAACTTCTGAACCGTTTAGGGAACCGTTGAACCGATTTCAATCACATTTGAGCCAAAGTTTACTCAAATAAGTCTATCGAACAATATTACCGCCATTGATCTAAAATTCTCAGGGGGGTAATAGGGGGGGCGTTCTGTAAACTGGACCACCCTGTATATTATTTCATTTTCCCGACCCCCCCCCCACCAACATGGAAGGGGAAGTATTGTAATCGTGCAGAAAAAAGATTTCGTTTTGAGATTTCGACGGATATATCCAATTTGAGGTCCCCTAACACGATTAAGACCACTTCCAGAATTATGTCTGTCTGTCTGTCTGTCTGTCTATCTGTATGTGATCTTCCACGATAACTGCCGAACCGTTGATCCGATCGACTTGGAATTTAGTATGGTGACAGGGTTTTTCTCTGGAAAAAGCCCATTAGTTTTTGGCTGTCATCTGTCAAACAGAAGTGTCACTATCGACAAATGTCAGAAGCCAGGTCTCACGGAACTTGACTTCTTGACATACTTGCGGTATGTCATTCGAAAGCCCTTGAAAAACTGTACATATTCAGAGCAGTTGGAAATATTGCCCTATCAGTCATCTGTCAAATGGAAAAAAATGTCAAAGTTCAAAACTTCACCATTTAATTATTAAAAATCCATCCGATGAATTGGAACCAAATTTGGCAGGAAGCAACACAATCAAAGAGTCAAATTATATCTGCAGTTGCACTTTTCCACCATTCTCCAGTAGGGCGTTATGAATTTTCAAAATTTCTCCTTGCCGTTGCCACCCGAGAGGGCCTCTCGCCCGTGATTAGACCACGACTCGCTTTTGATGCAGGACTCCACACAAAAATTCATTCGTGCTCAGGGATCGACTTTTTTCAAAAAATTCCAACTGATATCGAAAGTAGATTGGATTGGGCATCGTGTAGACTCATTTTCAAAATCGACACGGTTCCGGTTTTCCGACGGTAATTTTTGCAAAATGAAATTTGCACATTCCGTGAATTTGAAAGTACTGCAGTGCAAACTTTGACATGCGGTGAGCCCCACGAAGTATTTATTTTAGGTGCAGACATGCCTGAAATGGAAGTTGGCGAAAAGATTGAATTAATTTTTGGAGGAAAAACTTTTGAAATTGGACCAACGGTTTTCGAGTTTTCCCCTCTGGAAAAACTGCAAAATTTCCAACTTTTTATTCCGTGAACAAATTCTCACCTTTTTTTTTTAAACAAAAAGTAACTGGTTCTTGAAAATTTTCCAGCAATTGTTTTTCCAATTTCCCGGGAATTTCCCGGTTGACAATGTAAAACCCGAGGTAAAACCGGTCTGGGTTTTCGAGACCAGACTCTTGAATGAGAGATCTTAGAATGAAGCATTATTTGACGATTTTTAAAATAAGATGATTTGGAATAAGTTATGCGGTTTTCCCGGAAAATTTAAATTTTCCTGCAAATTATTCTCAATCTTTCCCTAATTCCAACTTCCTACCTGAAGGAACGTTTCGAATAAAATTTCCCATGGGTTCCTGGTTACTAATCGGGGAAGCATTGTGGTGCCAGAACAATTTTTTTAATAAAAAAGACGTTTGTTTTTCGACACGGTTTTTTTATTCCGTGTTTTTTTTCTAGACATTTATACCTACAAGCAAACACATTCTAGCAAATATTTCATTTTTTCACTATGTCACCAAAGTGATTTTTTTTTTTTTAGATAACTGTTGAACTTGATGGCAAGGAAGAGAAGCTGGTGCATTTCACGAACGTGTTCAGTAATGAATGTTACAACGTGATAGGAGATGCGAGTCCTTACCGCAACCAGATATCGCTGGGGGCGCGGGTTTGCGTCCGCAACAACCAGGGGATGTTCGTTGAGGGCGTTGTTTTTGCCATTTTCGAAGGTCGTCCCGTCAGCTTCCAGGTGGCCGTCATCGGCGAACAGCAGTGCAAGATAAACGTGCGACGGTCGGAGCTACGGCTCTTGCGTCCCCCATGGTACGACGAGCTTGTGGAACCGTCCACGGACGCGATCGCCCCCAAAGCCGAGTACTTTCGCGGCACCGCCGTCGTGTCTCCACCGCAGCTTCACACCCCCGTGTCGGTCTGCACGCCGCAGTCGAACGGTCGCAACTACGACGACTATTGCGAAAGCGAAGAGGACGAGCTGCGGCGTGGCGACATCACGTTTTCCAACTCAGAAGTCGACGCGAAACTTTCCGGCAGCAGCAAGAGGAGCAGCATGCACAGCAGAGGTAGTTCGTCCAGCAGCATCACGCCGCGATCGCAACCGACGACGCCGCGCAGCCAGGCCGCCACCCCACACAAGTACAAGAAAGGCGACGTGGTGTCGAATCCCAACGGCATCCGCAAGAAGTTCAATGGGAAACAGTGGAGGCGGCTGTGCTCGAAAGATGGCTGCACGAAGGAATCCCAACGGCGCGGCTATTGCTCGCGGCATTTGAGTCTCAAAGGCAACAGCCTGAGGAGTGGTCCGACGTTCCCGCGCTCGAACAGCAAAGGCGACGGCGAAGACACTTCACGCGATTCGGAGACCTCGCCTAGTTGCCAAGACAGACGCATAGCCGGCCGGTTTGACCAAGAAGAAACGGACGCCGCAAACATGCTCGGTAACACGACCCCGTCGACCCAAACCTGTGACATACTGACCAGAGAATTTTCAGTGTCTCTGGGAAGCTCGAGGTCAGCCACCCCGGCGTTTTCGCCGAGCCACCAGGGCTCGTCGCCTCATCCAATGCAATCACCAATCACCGTGGGACCCAGACAGAACGTTTTTATGCCGATAATCAGCCCATCACACGGCATACAGAAACGAACCTCTCCTGGTCCTCAAGGCTACAGCACACCTTACCACCAGCCATTGATCAGGTGCGATTCCAGTCTTTTGGTCTGTTGTAGTTAGGCTGTTTGGTTTTTCGGTATGGCTTAGGTTGTAGTTTCTTCCTGAACTAAAAATTAACAAGAACTTTGTACCGGCCCCTCATCAAAACCAGTGGATGAAAAGTGATAAAAACAGTCATGGAGTAGTAAAATACCATTGAGAAGAGCATGATACATATGAAATTTTGAACTTCCTTAGATTCAATAGATTTTTTGTAATATTTCTAAAACCACTGTGTCACTCGCTAGCCAGGCACATTTCAAGAATATATTATTCTCTTGCATACTTCTTGACGTTGACGTACGAATAAGCTCACTCATCAGTCCAAACTGTACGCTTCCATCGTTTTCACTCCATCGCTCTATGTATAAGTCTGTCTTACAAGGTGACGCCATCACTAAATTGAAGAAAGAGTGAGAAAACTCCCATGACTGGAAGAATTGTTCATATGGGAAAAAAAATCATTTATTTGTATTGCTGCAGGCCGGAATCTGTGCGACCTATGCAAGGAGTAGCCAGCGTCATACGATTATCTCCCAATCCAAGGAACTGGGGAACTGTGAGCGACCAACAAAACATTCTTCAACATGCCCTCACCAATTCCAACACTCAAATTGATAACAACGCTACAATTCAACCGGGTGAGTATTTTGAGAACTTTTGTTTTATTGATTTGTCGGTTTGCATAAATGGCTTTACGTCCTACAGGTGCCGTGTATTGTGTCATGTCTCAGCAACATGACCACAGTGTGAACGATGATAGTGAACCAGAAGAGAAGGACATCAAGCCTTTCCAGAGACAAGTGATTCAAAGCGACCACTTGCTACAAGCGCAGCCAATTCATGTTGGGACAAATAACAACAACAGTAATAACAACAATAATAACAATAACGTCAATAACATTACACATTCCACCTTGGTGCAAACAAATTCAAGTGCTGCTGGTTTACTTCCGGTTATCGTGAACCCCACACAGCTCCTACCCGTTTTACCATCCACCCAATCGGTTCTCAAGAAAGTGCCGGTTTCGGACAGCGCGCCCCAGTCCACGCCTCCGGTTATCGTTAAAACCGAACAAGGTACGTACTTACTCGCTTCATCGAAAACGATCATGGGGTGTTCGTCAGATGTTTCAGTCATCACTTCCAATATTGCCAATGCCGCGAACCACAAGGACCACGTTATCCAGCACGGTTCTCAGCCGCGCGTCGTCGTACAACAGCCGGTGCCGGTGCAGCACATTGTTTCGGCTTCAACCGCACCTCCACCCACACAATCATCCACTCCTCAAAACCAACCGCAGCAAAGCCGCCCGTTGTTGACCCAATCGAAAATTTCGTCAAACTCGCAGACGTCCGCTTTCGTGATACCGTGGCATTCGATCGTGCCAATTTTAACGCCGCGCAGCGAGCCAACTTCGCCTCCGCTTTCTGAGCTCTCGCCGCCGCTGTCGGCACCTCCGGTACCCATTTCCACCGTCAACGGGCCCACCATTGATCTCCCAGACGACGATGCTGACGTCGAGGCCATACCAATCGCTGTCGAGGAAGACGATGACGTTTTCGAAACCGTTCCTGCTGACGCTGTTTCAAACGACACGGCTCCTAACAAGCGCCGAAGTCAGTCGTTGAGCTCGTTGCCACCCACCAACGCCAAGGACCCCATGGCTGTGAAGGTAACAATGTTCCAATGGCATGATTGGGCACGACACGCGCCGCACAGCACAGTAATCGAACTAATTCGATCAGAAGGACATCTGCCTCGCAATCCTGACTCCGACAAGTCTCTGATCCCAATGATAACGGTTTTTACAAGAGAACGTGGCAAATCAAACTGAGAAACTGATAGAACTTATTAAAATATACGATTTGTGACACAAAGATTATAAAAACGCGTAGCTTATCCAAAATCGCTTTTTTTTCTTCTCTTTTTCATTTAAATAAAAAGATTCCGAAAGAATGCTTTTAAAATGATTCAGATAATTTCTTATGAGCTCCAGCATTATCAATACACTATTTCAGCGCCATTTCTGCGATAAAAACTTATCATTATTTGGTGAAAATATCAAGGATGGAGTTAAATTGAAAAAAGCTAAAAAAGCTAAAATGTCGCTCACGTTGCTTTGCCTGGCAAGGGACGACATGTGCATTATTCTAAATCAAAATTTCATTATTATCTGACAAAAAAATAGGGGTTGCAATTTGAAAAAAGCCTCGATTGATGACGTCACTGCTTGAAAACAGAAAGAGGTAGATGATTAAAAATGATCGGAGAATGTTAAAATCAATTCCTGTCAAACCGTTTCTCAAAAATGTCTACGGGTAAAAATAAATCCAGGTTTACACGCTCTCTGTATGACCCCACGGAACGCTTCTTAACTTTGAAATCAAACGCGCTCAACTCGGCCATGTCGTTGCTCAAATCAGCTGATTTAAAGGTGCTTACAAAAACCCTAATCTGTGTGATCCAGATCATTTACGTCAACCAATCCAGTACTCGGTTTTGTATTCGAGACTACTGGATTGGATGATTCTTTTGGTCCAGATCACACAGATTAGGGTTTTCGTAAGCACCTCAAGTTGTGGCGTAAATTTTATCCTTTTTTTTTTCAACTTCTTTACAGAACAAGGACCGAATCAGACGGCCTATGAATGCGTTCATGATATTTTCAAAAAGACATCGAGGTTTAGTTCACCAGAGGCATCCGAACCAAGACAATAGGACGGTATCAAAGATTTTAGGTGAATGGTGGTACGCCTTGCCGCCAGATCAGAAGAAAAGGTACCACGACTTGGCATTGGAAGTGAAGGAAGCTCACTTCAAGGCACATCCAGAGTGGAAATGGTGCAACAAAGATCGAAGAAAGTCTTCGACGGGTTCGACGCGCAGCAAGTTGAGTTCGACGGGCGACAGCGTCGAGGTCGAAGAATTGGCCGTGACGCCGCCACCTTTGAATTCCGAACCGTCTTCGCACCAGACGTTGCAGGATTCAGCAGCTGACGTGTCTGACGACGACCAGATGGTAATATGCGAGGAGCCCGGCGTCGAAATCGATCTGAAATGCAAGGAGAAAGTGACCGACTCAGATTCAGAATCGCAAAGCGACCTGGAAGGCTGCGGCATAGAGAACCGCGTGTTCCCCCAGCAACGCTACAGTCCGGTTTTGAACAAGAACAGCAGCAGCAACAGCGGCGACGTAACGTACAAACCGAAGCCGATCAAAGCCGTTTTGGTCACGTCCAACGATAACACGCCCAAATACAGTCCGGCGGCGACGTCGACCATGAGTTTCCATTACTCACCCATCAATCCCACCGGCGTGACGGGATTCCAGCCGACCGGAGGGGCTTTCAAGACGATGCCGATATCGCCGAAAATTGTCAAACATGAAAATTCGGAAATTGCCAGCGCCGTTGCAGCGACAACCTCCAGCGATTGGACGAATAAATCGGATGCTGCCGCGTCTGTCGCCGTCAGCAGCCAGTGCAACAGCGATGCCATCAGCCATTGGGTGACCGCTTCTGCGAATGCTGCGCAAAAATCGAACCATACGGTGGCCATTCTGAAGCAGCAGTCCATCCACCAGCAAACATCCATCATACAAATGAGCGATAATCACGGCCAGAACCAGTTTCAGAATCAACCGCAAGTGACGGTCGCTCTCGTGCCGACGTTCTGCTTGTCCAACGACACCGATCGATCTCAACCGGTCGTCGTCGTCACTTCGACGCCATCCGATCAACAACATCCAGTTCAGTATGTATACATGCCTCCGCCGTTTCCTGTGCCCGTGTCTGACACGCCGCGACAGCAGGTTCAACTGTTACCAAAGCCCGCTCTGACTCAGTCGGTGATCGTAAGCCAGCCTCTGAACAAAACCAACAATCAGATACATAACGTGCAAGCCCTCTCGTCGCATTCCGACAATCAGTCGAACAATCACAACAATAACAACAACACCCAGTTCATCATGACCAGTTCCGCAACTACTCCTAACACTGCCACAGGTAATTTTGTGGCGTTTTTGTTTTTTCAAATACCTGAAAATCAACCATTTCGATTTCAGGTGTTGTATTCAAGTTGGAAAATACAGACGCTATAAGAGCTGAAAAAGATTCGAAAATCTTTGAGGAAATTGAAGTGAAACAGGAGTTCAAATTGGCACCCACCCCGGCGCAATTGGGCAGAGCGCCGTTGCAAAGACGTCAGTCAATGGGTATGCATTTTTCCATTGTAACAAACTATCAAGATGCACAGAAGTGATGAAGTTTTTTTTCAACTTTTAGCTGCGTTTTCGTCTTCAACTAACAGCAGTCAATCGTCTTCAGTTGAGAATTCACCTCTCCCAACGACGGTGTCCGTCACGGCAGCTGACAGCTTGGACATTGTCGCATTGGTTTCGCCGTGCACCAAAAAGGCCCCCTTCAAGCGCAACAAAGAAGACGGAATGGACAGGTAAGTGTCTCTTTTTAAGAATCTTACTCAGTATACAACGTTAAAAAAAATTGCCAACTGTTAGTTCTGTTGAATCATACTACATATTGGTGGACATGGTACAGGCTAAATAGGGGACATAAGTTGCAAATGATGATAAAGGTAAACAAACCACTTTGCAGGATCATAATCGAGACCTAAATAAACTATTTGACTCGCAGTGCTTTTTTTTCGCCCCTTGAGATTTACAAGATGTTCCTATTGGCGAGTATCATTACCGATGGTGGCGCTGCTGATGCGCTTCGCATGTAAACAAACATGTCGGATAGTGCACGGATTCTTGCCCGCGCGTTCAAAAATTTTACCAGTAGTAAGCGATTTGTCCTCTAGACGTGAAACGTGGTTTATTAGTATTGCGGTGAAACTTGAAAATGGCAGAAGCGCAATTGAGTGTTATGGAGACTTAGACATATTTGGATTGTGTTTACAAACAAGCGCATTGTATGAATCTCCTCGCGAGGTAACTGGGAATGTAATTGAAAGAAATAGTAGTAGCAGTTCCTGTGAAATTGGAACGTTTAAATGCACTTGCAAAGTAGGCCAGTTCGGGAAATGCAAACATATCGCAGCTGTGCTTCTTCGATGCAGCCATATAAAGTTCCCATTTTCAGCGACACTTCCCAGGCTTTTCTCGTAGTCAAAATTTTCCACAGTGCCGAGTTTGTCATCTTGACTACTCAACCTGCGTCTTTTGCTTTCGACGGGAAACGGTGAAAATGTAACTCTTCCTTTTTCCGGTTTCCACAGCGCGACTCGCACTCGGAAACACAACAAATTCTCCGCCACTTTTTGTCACTATCTCTCTTGCCACCTTCCATTCTGATGCCAGCTTGCCAGTCGTCGTACACGTGCCACTCTTATTTGAAAATGCAATGCTTTTGCAACCGACGACACCTAGTATATTCAAGATAATGAAACGTGCGTGCTTCACGTACTTTGTTGGAAAAAATTAACGCCGCGTTAAGTCAGATGGAATCAATTAAAGTCACCAAACACCGTAACGCTCATAAGAGCCCACACAAATCTACGGTTGATCCGTGCACAAATGTCGTTTACACGTTGGCCGTCAGATGGTGTATTCGATCTTGAAACTCGCCAATTTAAAAATCGCGATTATCTAGGAACACAGGGTATCAAATAGCCTTGTGATGTCCAGCTTTGTGAAGACAAATGGGTCTATGTCTCAATCGGTTTCTGGGATATCAAAGACCATGAAAAAAAAGGTGGAACATTGACATCTGCCGCAGGCAAATATGGTGGAGGCGCCAAAATGAATTTAGTACATGGAGAAAATTGCTGTTTTTTTTTAAATAATTTTCAATGGATTTTAACACAAGAGATCTCATTTGGCGAGGAAGTGAATTTTTTTGTCATTTACATTCACACCTACAATTAAAAAGACTGAGGAATGTCTCCTCAATTAAATTACTTTAAAAAAATGTTTTTTCATGTGTTTGGATTTTTTTAAATTTGCTTCATTTGCAGATTTTGATGTGCCCTTTCTGAATTTACATTTTTCCAATTTATTTTCTTTACAACGCGTGTCGCTATATTGAAGAAATTACCTCTGAAAATAAGTTTTCCGACAATATGTGAATTCTAGTCTACGTGAGATTTAAATATTTATACATTTAAAAGCAAATTCAATCCTCCACAATTTGACACCTACACCATCTCTGTGCGACTCGCGGTTCTTGAGCTAGGGCTTCTGGAAGTATCAATTTTCGGTGGCAAAAAAATTTAAAATCACCTTGGGCTGTGCCAGGTCCACTAATATTTATGATTCATAAATGAATCACGACGCGTTATTAATGGTTAACTTGATTATCACATGGGCACATGGTGGTGATCCAGTGGTGAAGTCACGTAGGCGCGGTAATTTTTTGACCGAAAATACTTTATCATCATTTTTGTAACTTGTTTTTCGTACCACGTCCACTGTATGTACCTATGGGAACTACATGGCGCGTGTTACGCCGTTCCAGTCCAACAAATGGGTCAGACCCCCACTCAGTTCTGAACAGACTAATGAATCCATTTTGGATGTTCTTGCGCAAGGCTCTCCTAGTATTATGCCTGCAACCAGCAGTACGACAATATGTAGAGGGTAACCGCCAGCGCTGGCGGGAGACGAACAAGTCAAGAACGGACTAGCACTGGAACCGGGTATCACTATACCTGCATTGGCTTAGGGATCTGGCGAAGTCTCGATGAGCCGTGCGCTTGACAGCCCCAGTGTTCGGATGGACCGATCATCAAGCATCCAAATATCACTTTTAGGGGAGGGGGAGCTTTTTACGCACGCCCCAGTTGGATAAACACCGGGGGAGTGTGGGGCTCGCCACGTCTTCCCAACCGTACCCACTAAACCCCTCCTTAGACCTGGTGGTTAATCCGCTCTCTGGAACCGCGCGAGCATATCATCATGAGGGCGGCTGGTCTTGATTGAGGTCTCTCAAGTTTCTTGTCGATTATGTCGCTTTCCTGCCTCATCTTCGCTGTTTTTTCTCATCAGCACCGCTAGTTTTTCACCACGTTCCACTGCTTTCCATCCTCCAGCATTGTTTCCACTACGCTTTCTGGTGTAACTTTCTGCATTAAGCACGTTTCCGTTCCATTTCTTTCCTCTTCCCATCTTTTGCCTTCAAAGAAAGTGTGTCTCATTGTGTCGGTGGCTTCGCAGTATGTACACTTCAGTGACATCTTTCTCTTCATCCTGTGGAGATATTCATTGAAGCAGCCGTGTCCTGTTAGAAACTGCGTAGTGAAGTAATCGACGTCTCCTTCTTTTCAGTTCATCCATAATGTTACATTTGGAATTTACATATGTGTCCATCTCCCTTGCTACTCGTTTTCATACTTGCTTCCGCCGCCGTCCGGCCCGTATACCTTGCTTTCCTTTTCTCCGCCAGGAGCGCTATAGGTGGAATAGGAGTCTGGCTGGTATGGAGAGGTTCTACAATTAACCCAAAATCGAGGCCTTACATAAAGTAGGAACGAACTAACGGCTCAATTTCAAGTCAGGTTGCGCAAAGTTGCAGCGGTGCAAATTGACAAATGTAGCGGCGATTGGCTAAAACAGGTTGTTTTGCGTCGTTGTCATGGTAAGTGGAATTTATTTGAATTTTCTAAGGCATTTTCCGTCTCAACCCATCGGAAAACCCTCTTTTGAATTTAGGATTTGTTTAGAATCACTAACTGAACAGTCCTATCTGTGTTCGCTGACATGAAATTTAGTACAAAAAAATCACTGCCTCCTGAAGTATAACCAGTCTCCTAATAATATGTACAGGGTGGTCCATCTTGGCGTAATTATCCCATAGCGGTCTTACCGTTCAAGATAGATAAAAAGATGTAAGAGAAAAGTTATATGGTTTGATCAGAACTACGACCTGAAATTATTTTCAGCTATACAGGTGTCCAATTTTTTAAACGGAACACCCTATATTTTTTGCATTTTCGGGTTCAGCTTTTTCAACTGTATTATGCCTGTATTTTTGTTTTTCAATTGTTCGGCAGTGCTACCAAAAAAACTAAAAAAAATCGCATTTTTAGAGTTTGCTCAGAAAAATTTTAGCGGCCTTTTCAAAACTAAGAGATGAAACTTGACATCGTGATAGTCAAGTCAAAGACTAATATTCCAATGTCAAAAAGTTGCGATTTTATGTTACTTCACAAAAAAGATCAAACTTTATAATTTTCGAAGTATCATGACCCATTTTTTTCAAATGGCATGCCCCCAGTTTCATAACGCTATCCGATAGCTTTTTTATCCTCTCATTTTTACTAGGGGTACCCCTCAACTTTATATTTTTCGGGATAATCGGCAGTTTTCACGAAATTGCCATTTTTATCAAAAAAGTAGAATCGGCCGTGATGAATGACAGACAAGTTGAATAGTACGCAGCTGTCAGTTAGTCAGTCTGAATATTGTCGAACAAAGAAAAATAACTTGAACGCAAAAAGAAATCCAAGTGGAATCCTGAATATCTGGATTCATACCAGAATATCATATCAATAATTTCCTCTCGCGTAAAGCCATTTTAAACAAACTAAAAATTCGTTTTTTTTTTTCAGTTTTTAATTTTTAGTTGGTAGCACTGCCACACAATTGAAAAACAAAAACACAGGCATAAAAATACTGACGTTTTGTTTATCCCGTCGAAATGTGACACCTGTATAGCTAAAAATAATTTCAGGTCATAGGTCTCATCAAACCATATAACTTTTTTCTTACATCTTTTTTTCTATCTTGAACGAGAAAGCCACTATGGGATAATTACACTAGGATGGACCACCTGTATGTAAGGCTGAAAAGTATGTACGTCGGTTATGTTTAAGGTGGAAGAACAGGGAACCTTATCAACGATCAACGGGGCAACCCGTCCCATTTCTATTATTATAGTTTTATTTGATTTAAATTTGCAACATGCAATGAAATGAATAAAAGACCTTTATTGTCATTAATAATAATAATTTTGCAAGTCTTATGGAATATTAATATGTATTAGAATAGAATAGAATTTATTTTATTCTTTTTCGTTCTATTTCTATTTCATTCTTTTTCATTCTCAAATAAGTAGATCACAGGTAATAATTGCAGAAAATTGAGTTGAAATAAATTTACCAACAACCACAGAAATATAGGTATATTTGTACTCGGTTAAAATGTTTGAAATTCAAATTCAAAATACCGTATACAACAACAATTCAAAACAGATTTAAAGAAAGAGGCTGAAAGCTTTTAAGAAACGATTGAGAAACCGACCGATTAATCATAAAATTGAAGTGACAGTTAAAAGTGTTGAACTGAGCACAAGGATAGCAGAGACGACACGCAGGCAGAATCAGTAGTGGGACTCTGATGCATGGAATAGTTTCATACAGCCGAAATGTCACGTGACTTTTCCAAAATGTGGTACATGACAGTTGGTGTCAGAACTATTTCGATCAGAAGCTCTATCACGCAAAAAAAAAACACTTTTATAAGAGATGGTAAATGCAGGTAGATTCCACTCCTCGCACACGGTGGCCTGACTCACCTGCGGCTGCGGCGCCATTGATCTGACGGCCACTGACCGCCAAATGCTTTTCCAAATCTGAACGGCACATGAACTTGCCCGCGGTCCAACCCAAGAATTGAAACCAAACAGCCAAAATTCAAGGATTCGCACCCAAAACCTTTAATTCTCAACAGCTCTTTAGGTCAGTCTGTTGAAGGATGAGCCCCCTGCCACACGAAAGCAAAAAATCCTACACTTCCTCCTAAATAGGTGAATACCTGATAAAGCCTTAATCCTTTTCAGTATTGCTGGTATTGCTACTGCTGAAATAAAACTGACTTGGGTTAATGTAGACTGTTGGATTATGATTTTTTTTAAATTTCATCCTGTGACTTGACTTTTCAGGGTCCTGGAGCAGGTGAATTTCGAGAAGAAGTTTTCGTCGCTGCCGCAGTTCAAGCCCGAGGAGTGTCAGTCGCCAAGCGCCATTTCCGTGTCGAGTCCGGGCATGTTCGGTTACAAGAAACGCACTGCCGGTGGCATCGGCGCGACCACGACTACGCCTCACCCGCACCGTTCGTCGATCGACGAGGAAATCGGATCGGAAGTGGAAACGCCACAGTCTGTGCCCAAATCGGCATCGTCGATCAAGCCGACCGTATTTTTCGGTCCAGACTTTAACATTGACAATGTCAGGGGTGAGTCTTTCTCTACAATTAACATAACGGGCTTATTGATGCGTCATGCTCGGAACATGGGAATTACAGAACTGAGTGATATGGGCGAGGGCAATTCACCTCGGACGCCGCGCACCCCCGGCACCTCAAAGGAATCAGAAAAGGGCCATCGGAAGATTCTGGAACAAAGACGCCAGCTGGTGATGCAGCTCTTCAAAGACCACACGTACTTCCCGTCGGCTCAGGCCACGTCCAATTTCCAAGCGCAGCACTCTGACATATTCCCGACCAAATCCAGTTTACAACTGAAGATACGCGAAGTGCGCCAAAAACTGATGGCGATGAACAGCCACACGCCGCACAGTGCTAACAGCCAAAGCAGCCCGATAACACCGTCAGAAACCATAAATGTATCCTCCAATAGTTAGCTAGGAATGTGCAATAATGTTTTGTCTTCCTTCTCTTATATAATCGTAAAATTAACTGGGAATAACGGTTAGTGAAATATTATATAAAAAAAAAACAAAACTACACCATCTTGTATTTGTGTTTCCACGAAAACAAATGTGATTGATTGTTGCAACACTGCAAACCGATTTATCAAGTAAACACAATACTGACTGTTTTGAGGAACTGCACTAGACTCACTGTGGTCTCACTTGAATTTATAGTCAATTGTTGGAAAGTAGTGCAATTATCTATAACATTATGTGCACTCGTCACCTGCAATATAGGTGCATTGCGTATTTTTTCAGATCCTTTTATATTTTATATAATTTATTTTTATTACATTGTAGAATATTACAAAGAGAAAATTTATTGTAACGCAATTTTATGTTATTATTATTATTAATATTATTATTGTCGTCATGTTATTGAACCGATAACTATGCACTAAGCTAAGTGTCTCATAATCATCAAAAAATACAGTGCAATGCATTTCACATGCGCTATATTTATGTACATTATTATAAAATATGTTTGACACATGTAAAAAAAGATTTTTGTTTCAATTTTCGAGAGTAGTAGATGCAGAGTATCATTTAACAAATTATAAAAAAAATATTTATTACAGAATATCAAAAATTATAATCAATTCCTTCTTGAAGTCAGCACCACAGCTTTATTTGTATCTCAAAAATATTACAGTGTTTTGACCTCTTCCAAGTTGGGTCATCTTCAGATCTGAAAGACTAAAAGAATTACAATTAGTAATGTAGGAAAGGAAATAGGCTACAAACCTTGCTGGAGAATTATTTGAAATTACCAGAAGCCGAGTAATCCACTCCCAGTAAGTTGTGCCTAAATTTACAAGTTGAGGAGCTTGATGTGTTCACTTCCCAGATACGTCTTGCAGCTTTTAACATGTTTTCGCATTGATTTCGTTTTCAACAAACAACAAACAAGAAATCTGTTTTCTTTCGCCCTGCTTTTTCTTTGGCGCGCTCTTTTCTGCTTAGATAAAGCATTCATCATTTATATGTTGGTTAACCTTTGAATAATGACAATCTTATTCAAAAATTTTTCAAGCAAGGTTTTTTAAATCTGTAATTTCTTTGACATACAAATAAAGCTGTGGTGCTGACTTCAAGGAGGAATTTATTATTATTCTACTCAACATGCCACTGAAAGGATTAGACTTCTATCATTTTATAGAATATCAAAAGGCTCCATTTTCCACGTGAGTGTGTGTAGTCTTTGGTAACTTTGAATTATTATATTTTCTGTTGTATTGCAATCAATATTCATTTGTAAATAAATGCCCGCCTTAGTAGACTTGTCGAAATTGTGATATATTTAATGATTGTGAGTCTATTGAAATTTGATGATGATAGCGATTAGATTGTGCCAATCGTATTTAAAAGAAAGTTCTTGAAACCTCAGAGTATACTCAAACTGAGACAGCGCTGTCCTTGAATTTAGAAATAATAACAAATAAAATGAATTCACTTTGAATGTGTTCGAATTTCACTAAAACAAATCGGAAAGGTAACAACAACAATAGATGTGTTTATTTTTACCTAACGTGGTCACAATATTGGTCAAATAACACTCATGTTTTTCTGACACGCATGGCTTGAGAAGTACACAAGCGATTATTCTCGGAGTAGGTTCGTTGGAAAGTTACAAAAATGTTCTAGATATCAACATGCTCAAATTTTGATGATTACAGAAAAAATTAATTTCAAAATTTGAGGTCGTTGATACTTGAAACTTTTTTGTAGCTTTTTAACGAGCCTGTTCCGAGAGTAATCGCTTATGTGCTTCTCAAGCTATATATGTCAAAAGAACTGTTATTTGACCAATATTGTGATCCCCTTGATTGTGCAATCAGGCTGTAAAATTTTGCGTTTGAAAATTTATGAAATGTTTCAAATGTTTTATTTGAAAATTTACTACGGTCCTTTTGAAATTTGTTGTCTCCTTTGCAAGAGTAGTGCTGGTATCATTGCAATTTGTATTTTTTTATTGTTCATTAATTAAGCAGTGTGTGTACTTCTGCATGATTTTTGTTTTGTCCTTGTTGTTTCTGTTTCAAGTGAAATTTTTATGAATTGTAATTTGTAAATATGTATATCAGTGTTGAATTGTAATAGTGACATATTGGTAAGCCTTCAGTTTATAAAAAAAAACCTGTTACGTATATGTTACATATGTGTCTTCTTTAACAATATATTTTTTATATATTAATATACAGGTGTTACACTTTCTTGTCAATATTTTAGGAGATGGTAGAGCATCGAAAGATGAGTACTTTCTCAAAAAAAAAGGTGTAGTTTGCCAATAATATTATTATTATTTAGAGAAATTGTTCTACAGGTATAAAACCCAGTTACAGAACAATGGAACGAAATATTCATCATCTGCAGTAATATTTCTTCATTTGTAGTGGTGAACATACAAAAATGTCCGCATTGTCCTCCAAAACAGCATAATTTTTACACATATAATAGAGTGGAGAATGGATCAGGATATTAGTTCGGGGGGGCAGGCAGATAAAAAATACTGCCATTTCTAAAGCCGATTCTGGCAATATCTACGGCACTATGAATGTGACAAGTCAAATTTGTGTACTAAATTCGGTTGAAAACCAGTCATTAATTTTGGAGTTTGAAACCATTTTCAAAACTCAACTTTGTCTGATATAATTTTTGTTGAGAAAGTCCACTTATTTTTTATATTATACCATCTTCTAAAATATTGTCAAAAAAAGTGTAACACCCTGTATAATGATAATATTATAATATGAACGATATATTGAAACTATATAAAACAAACATTTTACATCCTGATTAGTTGATTATTTTTTTAGCACTATTTTTTATGAACAAGTTGCTTAGAATTTTGAAGTTTTAACCATCTGGCCCGTGTAACTTACTTAATCGTTGAATATTTTGGAGCTTGAAATTCAGAGAAAAAGACATATCCAAAAAAATCTTGAATTATTCTATTTTAAATTAGAGCAATTCGTGTAATAAATGACAAGTTTTAATCGGGGCGCTATTGCTTATTTTATTTGAAAATTGATTGATGAAAGCGAAGACGTCGGCTACCGATCTCATTTAATTTCTTACGTCATTCATCATCCTAAGAAAAAGTTGCACAATATCATCTCGAACAATCATTGAGTTATTAAGAAATCAATCGGTCAAGCATAATTCACATCATTTTCAAGATTTTAATTCCAGGATATTTCAAAAACTTCTCAAGGGATTCCAAAATGGTTTCCTGCACTTTGTCAAGAATTGAATGAAGCATGTTTTTGCCAATTTTCACAGCTCCACCTGTTTTGGTTCATGAACTTTTTTTTTTCATTTATAACCAGTAGCATTGCTTAATATCAAAAAAAAAGCAAAAGCGCCCCAACTATTCAGCAATTCTGAGATGTTTTTTTTCTTTAATATTTTATTTTGCAATTCATTGACTCCTGTTAAGTTTGGAAATGATCAAGTCCAGGGTGCAACTTATTATTGTAATAATAGTTATTGATACAATACCTTTGTTGATAAAAATGACACACAAACATAGTAATTGAACTGTTTCGTGTGTAAGCCAAATTAGTTGTTGGACAGTTTCAGTGACCGTCTATAATTGTGTTTTTAAATGCATTGAAATATATTTAGTAGACTTTTAAACCAGAGATCTGTAGTTTTTGTGTTTTGGTATGTTTTAATTCCTGTATTTAGGTTCTATATTAAGAGACTTAATGCCATATTGAATTAATAATCATATTAATACGTAATTTACAGAGTGCGATATACTTTTGAAATGGTAATTTGTATTATTTTAAGTATTACTACAATAATATAACAAGTTATTCTTCTTACGACGATTCTAATCCTTTAAAAATATTACCTTAGATGCATAATTTTTTAAGTGTTTATTTAAATTAATTAATGGCCTTATAAAATATATAGTTGTATTTATTCCAGTTAAAGATGTAATGTTTTATAAAACTATTGATCTCTATAGCGAATCTTTTATGTGTAGTATGGGTGAAGTTGTTGAGTCACTTTTTTTATACATCCATTCAATGCATCCATACTGCTTGTTTTTAAATTCACACAATCCATCTAACTGCTTGCAAGTGCAAACGTCAGTAATAATCATAGTCATATCCAAAATTCTCATTTTTGCAGTAGGTTGACATTGTTTGGATTGAATGAATTTTGGGAAAGTTGTATAAAACTTATGTCCCATCATATGAGAAATTGAGATTGTAGATTTATGGGACTTCGTTGTGAAATACAGGCGATATTTTTGAAAGTCATGAGTAGCGTCATTCGTTTTTATCAACCTGCTATTTATTGAACTGCCAAAACAAGCGCAATCTTACTTCCTCATATAATAAGGTCATCTCACCTTGCACTTTAATTTTAAGTATACACATTCATGATCATTGTTACGTAGCAATATACTTATGTGTACATACATACATAGTTTTTATATGGTAATACCATAATAATTATTGGATAAATGAGAGAATAAAAAGTTGTGCTAATTTAATGTCAAATCAAAACAAACTAAAAAAAATGCTGAATTGGGTCAGAAATTAGTTTGAATTTTAGTTGAAACGTTTTTCAAAATTTTATTAGATGGTATTTACCTATTATAATATGCAGGGTCCTGCAACAGTGCGTCGGGATTTCCTAGTGCCCTTCTCGTACGATATAGAAAAGTCTTAATCCATAAAATTATTGGTTTGAAAATATCTGCGTCATGGAATTATCTTCATTTATAAAAGGGGTGTCCCATTTCTGCATTACAACAAGATTTTTTCAAATTAAATGCCCTACTTTTGATATCATTTTCTTATTCAGCTTTTCCAAGCTCCAATTCAAGTGTATTCTTATTTCTTCAGTTTGTGGCAGTGCTACCAACTAAAAGTTTGAGTTCAGATTTTGTAATACAGTTGTGCACAAAAATGGAATGCTTCCCATTTTATCTCACTTCTCACTTATTCAATAGCTTTTTTCTCTTAATTTTTACTAGGGGTATCCTACTCCTGGACTCCATAATTCCCAAGATAATCGATAATCGATTGATTAATTGGACCTTTAGGTCTGTTGCTCTGTCTTACAGTGAATAATAGTAATAATTATCATTATTTTGATATAAATACGTTTTTCATTTCCAACGCTGAGCAGGCCGTGGTGACAATTACCAAATGTCATAATGGTACATTCTGCTTGGTTTGATACTAAGAACAAGTCTTGTTATTGGATAGCTTTGCTAAATTAGTAAATTTCAATCTGAAGACAATGTTAAAAGAAAAAAGGAAATTCAAATTGTGCTTAGTAAAGCAGTTTTCGCGATTTCAAAAACCTTTCAACTATCAAATTGAGAGGTGTGTTCTTACTTTGAAGAAAATGAAATCAGAACTGGGGCATTTTGTTTAAAATATTCTGTTCTCGTTATAGAGCAAAAAAATGGGACATCCTGTATGATTGAAAATTATTTGGCGACATAAAACTTTTCAAATTGATAACTTTATGTATTAGATTTTTTTCTATCTCTCACGGGAAGGGCGTTAGGAAACCCACGCACTGTTTGCAGGACCCCTGTATATACAGGCTGTCCGGTCTTTAATTTTGGAAACTGAAACAGCGGGTAGAACATCAGAAAATAAGTGAGCTTTCTTCAGAACACTTAGTTAAGAAACATTCGATAATTCCCACATAATTTGCACACTGTTGAACCCATTTGCCCCAAATTGCATTGTTAAGTGAATCCCCGAAAACTGCTAGTGAAAAATGTTGACACAATGGTCCAGTGGCCCCGGGGGTATAGCCATCCTCATTCACCTGGGGTCCTCGGGGCGCAAGTTCATCTGTATTGGCAGTCATTGGTCAAGTTCATGCAACCAGCCACCAGCCCGATCGATAAAGCGCTCCCGGTTAAACAGCCAATTGAACCAGTGAACTGGTATACTGCGCACGAGCTGCGAGCAAGAGAACCGCCTATATGAGAAGGTCTATTTTGGGGCTCGTCCCTGTTACACCCCCCCCCCATTTTATACGCCACTGATTATTTTCAAAAATGCTAAAGTAAACCAATATTTGGATTCTAGGGTCAATTTAGAAGAAGTTATTAATCTTGGCAATTTTTTAGAGGCTTCGTTTTTGAGATATTTGAATCCGAATGCTTGAGAAACATTTCAAAAACACCATCAAGAGCTAAAAAAATTATTTCCTGAAAACTAGTTCCTTAGCTAAAATAATGTTTTCTTATTAAGTGGTGTTTTCGAGATGTTTCTAAAACATTCGGATTCAAATGTCTTAGAAACGACACCTCTAATCACAATTTGTCAAGACTTGCAATTTCTTAATTAATCGAAGAATCCAAATACTTCAGCATTTTTGCAAAATAATCAGTCGCGTAGGAATTAGGGAATATAACAGGGACGAGCCTTCAAATATCACGGGATCAGTGTGTCCAAAATCTTTCACTGACAAGTCTTCCGGATTCACTCAACAATCACATACGCAAAATTTGGGGCAAATTAGTTCAACAAAGTTAGAATTATGTGGTGAGAACTAAACTGCTCAACAATTGAAGTGGTCCACTCGAAAATTTCGCCCGAATTCAAATACAAATATCTCGGGAAAAAATCGACCGATTCTCAAAAGTGTAGTGTTTTTGAATAGCTTATTCTTTTCACTATAAGGTACCACAATAGACCAAACAATTGATAACATAATGCATGATATACAGGGCGACAACGAAAGGAGTTTCAAAATGTTTCATTTTAAAGCACGTCCCACTTTAGCAAAAAAATTCGCCGAGTCTTTCTGATTACATTTTTATGAAGTGCACATCCATGGCTCGAAACGGTTTTTGAAATTTCCGGCTATCTTCTTTGGTTACAGGGTGATGTAAAAAAAAACTTTTTGTTTTTGTAGTGGTAACTTTTTTGTTTGTTAACCGATTTTCACAATTTGGAGCTTATGTTGAAGCGAAGACCTCCGGTAAGAGAAATCAATCAACAGAATTGAATTAACACATAATTTCAGAAAGGGGGGCTGCATCAAATGTGACCTGAGCGTGAAACAAGACCGGAATCCGATTTGGGGGAATGTTTCAAGAAGAATCAACTTGTCGCTGAAGAAACCACTTATTACGAACATTTTAAGATCCGTCTCGCTTATTTGGGGCAACAATCAACGACGGAAAACCCAAATTAGGACTGCATGTTTTCACAGGAGAACCGATGCTCTTGCTTACCTGGAAATACACGTAACCTATGTTACGAGAATCACTGATCGAGTTTCCTTCGCGATTTGGACAGTCAACAAAGGGTCAACAGAAACAGTGAAAAGTAACAATGAGTACGTATGTTTCCAGGTGAGCAAAGGCATCAGTTTTCCTGTGAAAACATGCAGTCCTAATTTGGGTTTTCTGTCGTTAATTGTGGCCCCATATAAGCGCGACTGATCTTAAAATATTCGCAATGAGTTGTTCCTTCAACGACAAGTTGATTCTTGTTGAAAAATTTCCCCAAATCAAATCTCGGCCTTATTTCATGCTAAGGTCACATTTGATGCAACCCCCCTTTCTAAAATTATGTGTTAATTCAATTCTGTTAATCGATTCCTCTTAACTGAGGTCTGCGCTTCAACATAAACTCCAAATTGTGAAAATCGGTTAACAAACAAAAAAGCTACCATTACAAAAACAAAAAGTTGTTTCATTTTACATCACCCTGTAACCAAAGAAGATAGGCGGGAATTTTGAAAACCGTTTCGAGCCATGAATGTGCACTTCTTGAAAATGTGATCAGAAAGACTCGGAGATTTTTTTGGCAAAACTGGGACGTGCTTTAAAATGAAACATTTTAACACTCCTTTCGTTGTCGCCCTGTACAACATGCATTATGTATTCAATTGTTTGGTCTTATGTTGCACCTTATAGTGGAAAAAATGAGCTATTCAAAAACACTGCACTTTTTGGAATCGGTCAATTTTTTTTCGTGATATTTGTATTTGATATCGTGCGAAATTTTCGAGTGGACCACTTCAATTGTCGAGCAGTTTATATTTTACTCTCAATTTTGAAGAGATTATCTCAATTGTTGTACGCTTTTGAATCAAGTGTTCTTTCTGAACAAGGTTCACTTATTTTTTTACGCTTTATCAGCTGTTTCGGTTTCCAAGATTCAACACTGGACACCTGTATATGTATAATGACATAATATATGCACACAGCTTGGTAGTGACTTGGCCTATCCAGTCGTACATGCAACAATCTTTGAAATATCTTTTCCATTATTGTATGAAATGTCTGTGATGTAATAAAGTAAAGATTCGTTTACAAAGTTACAGTTTTTATTGAATTCCAAAATAAAACTCGTTTTTCGCAGTATAGAAGTTTACTAAAGGTGTCATGTATTATACAAAAATAAGTTAAAATAAATAGAGAGTAAAATTACTTACAAAACAAACATTTAAAAAATAATTGTGTACAAACGTAAATAAGAAATATTCAACTAGAAAATGTCATTGGTAGTTTTAGATTCCACTTAAAGCAAATACAGGTTGCGATAGAAAATCTTGAGTTTCAACAGTGGGGCGCAAAATATTCAAAATTCAACAGTCAGTCCAAACTCCATTTCGCCTATAGGAAGTCTCGAGGATAATGTGTGGTGGAGGTTAAATGATTTCAAACGCTTCAGTTCCCATGTCGTCACCTTCGCTGCTTTCCATCGAATATTCCAACTCGGATGGTGGCATTTTCTTTGGCGTGATTTGCGCATCGCGACTGTATCCATCGCAAAATGTAAACATTGGATATTCGTTTCCCGGCGCGTCTGACCTGGCTGGTGGTATCACTAGGGGCTGCACCGTATCGATGAGATTGAAGAAATCTTCTTTGGTGGCACAGTAGAACCCGATGCAGCAGGACGGGTCTATTTTGCTCAAGTGAATTTTTCTTGGAGATCTACAGTGAAAGCTGGTGAGCGAAAACTCCGACGCCCACACGTCCACCACTTCCTGGCAGTAATGCGGGTCTAAGTGGATCAGTTTATCCTCTGTAACAATTGAAGAGACTTCAGAAAAATGAATTTTTGTTTTACAGCACCGCCAGTTGGTTAAGAAGTCAAAGGAAATTGATTTTCTTATGTCACACAAACAAGAATGAAACGATTTCGAATATGATGCAGTGCTGAAGTTCCCTGAAATGTGTTTGACCGCCAGTGGCAAAGAAGTTGAAGAACAAAAAGGAGCCGACACCCCCCCCACACACACCAATTTGTGAGCAACTGGTTTCCCAGCAAGTAGGTTATTTTGAAAATGTCCTTGAGTTGGGCAAAATCAGTTGATCGTGTCATAAACGATTTCCCAGCCCAGCTTTGAAGGGCTGTATCCGTTATTTTGCGTTTCTGTTTTTTTTCATCAGTTCACAGATTCTTTTTTTATTGACAAAGTTTCCGCACCAAACTTCATACACCCTGTACAAGAGTGCGCCTGTTGCTATTGACACCCGAATATCTATACAAGGGTACCTTCTGAAACTACTACTTTGATTTCTCAATTTCACCAATTATGGCAACACGGAAATTTTATATTTCTTGCAAATATTACCTTGATAGCCGACGAAGTACAACGAATGCCTAGGTCGTCCACCAATAATGCCGATGCATTGGTTGAGGCTGAACAAGGTCGTCAGGCATGGGGCGTAAATCGAATTGAATTTCTCCGCGCCCAATCTGACTGGAATCAGCAGAATTAACGATTTCCACTTGCCGCTTTTGTCGACGCACTCCTCCAACACATCGCGAATATAAACTGTTGAAAATATATTTGTTAGGACATTGAATTATGTATAAAAAAAGAACTTACCAGTACAATCTTGGGCTACACAAATGTTGAGGCAATCGAACTCGTAATTGTCTTGAGCTGCTTGTTTCAAAGCTTGCCTGAAGAGGTGCGCCACGAATCCGGGGCCGTACCAATCGCCGGCTTTTTTACCGGAAGCTTCGCCGAGAGTAACCAGAGAGTGTATCGAAAACGGACTGTTTCGCGACGGCTTATCACCAAACCATTTTATGATCTTGCGGTGATTCACAACTTGTACGAAACTTTCTCTGGTTTTCGGCAGCTGATCAGGATTCCATCGCCAATCTTTGTAAAAAAAAAGAGAAACGTCAACGGTCTTGTTACGATCGATTTCATGGTGATTTCGCTCCATCTTGAGCTCATTAGAACCTTAGAGATTCATTATCAATTGACAGGACAGGGGACAGGGCTACGGAAAGCATTAAGCAATCAAAAACTGAAATTGTTGGCCTACGTGATTCAAGTAAGTACTGTTCGTTCACATCCAATTAGCGTAACAGAAATTAACTTTGGTAAATAGCACGACTGAAAAAAGTTCAACTACACTAGAACACAGGTAGATGTTCAGAATGAAAGTTAACGTGGGAAGAACTTACAATAACTTGTCTAACAGATGAACCGTGTGCGGTTGGCGGCTTCAATGGATGACCGACCATCAAGCATCCAAGTACAGCATTGCGGCTCGGTGAGTACGGCTGGTCTGGGGAGGTAGTACAATGGACCCAAAAGCAAGTCCTAGATGTCAGATGGAACGTCAACTCCCCTCATTAAATCCAGAATCCAACTTGCCTAACGTAACTTGACAAACCATAAAGTTGACCCTATTACCACAGCGTCATGATACCCTACTCGGCCTAGTGTCACGATCGAAAATATCTATAATATATTACGTTAATTTCGTGATAGTTCAATTTCTGTTACGTTGATTGGATGTAAACGAGACTTAATTCTCACCTCTTCCAAGAAAATGGCAAACTAAGGCTTGGCCGATCAGCATTTGCCCGCTGCGTAGCATGCAACCCCAACCACAGTCGCTGCTGTAATTCGAACCGTTTAGCAGAGGGAATTCACGACGGTAAGTGAGCCACAGTCTGCTCATGAAGTCTTTTTTGAAGCCTTCGAAACCTTCGTCTTCATTGTTCGAGATCTGCACATGACAAGAATTGGTAAATAAATTATTCCTATATGTATAGTTGCACATACAAATTAGTGATCTGTGGGATTCGAACCCACGGTCGCCAGGATGGGAAGCGGATGCAAGATGCAATACATACCTCGCTTTGGCTTTGGAAAGCAGCCACATCGGTCCCCAGCTCCGTACTATCAGACGAAGGACTCTCTATTCTTCTGTAGCACTTGCCCAAAAGCCAGACTGGAGATTCTTTTGAGAAATTCGTCTTCAGTTTCATGCCTGCAACGATGGCGTCGATGAGAATCTTCCAATTACGAAAGTACATATTGTTCGTTTTCATTAATATCGAGTCGATAAAACACAAGTAGGAGCGATAGTGTGTCGTACGGTCGTTTTTGCAGTACTTTCAATGCTCAAATGTTACGCAAGCTCACACCCGAGGGATTTTTTTTATAGAAGAGAAAAACATCCAACAGTGATGTCAACGATTTTCATTTACAACGCGATAACAGATAGGCTCCCTAGTACCTATCTAATAATATTCCGGAGAAATAGGCGCGATCTGATTAAAGAGATAACCAAATCCAAAATCAAATACGGCGGGGCTGAAATATGTGCAATCTTTTTTGCTTTCTTGGCAAATTGTAGAATTGAAAAAAAAAACAAGTGAGCGTAGGTGTTTATACATTATTGTTTTATTAAAAATTACAAGTTTGTTTTGTTACAACAACCAACCAATCAACAAATACAAAGCTATATATCAATGTTGCTGCGAAGGGCGTTTTATAGCATCCAGGAATTTTGTGATCACTACTTTACAATGCTGACTTCTTTTAGCTTCTTATATTATATATTATATTATATTAGGATATTTTGAATGTTTTGTACATTTTAGGGTCGGTAATTCCACCTGCTAAAAGTTCCGATAAGCTTTTTGGCAAATAAAAGGAGAGCTCTACGATCTGCGCGGCGTTTATATGCCAAATAGCCTATTTAGAACTTTACTAGGAGATGGAAATATCGACCCTTAAGGCTGTATTCGCAGCAGGGTAAATGTATCTTCAATATTTCTCCCTCAAAAATGAAGATGAAAACTCTTTTTTTTTGGTAATTGTTGACGACCACTACCTCTCGACTTCAGCCACCAACTTTTCACGGTAGGTAGACACCACCACAACATCACGTTCATCGACCGTAGTTTCCTGGGGATTACTTGTCCTACGACGTAAGTACATGCAAGAAGGAAGCGTCCTATATAGCTGTTTAAGTGGTTGCCTAACTCTTAGAAAATGCTAGTCGAGAAGTAGTCGTCGTCAACAATTACCTTTTTTTTATACGGTTACTCAGTGTGTTATGATATTTAATACATGGCGTTTTTTCGATTATGTAAAAAATAGTTTTTCTTGCTTGGTGACAACTTTTTTAAAAAAACGGCCTGTATTAAATTTCTCTAAAAATTAAAAAACAGTTTATAATTTAACCCAGTCGGTAGTGCGATAAACTTGGCCCCGCTTTCAAAGGCGAAGGTCCCGGGTTCAAATCCGCACTGGGCCAGATGAACTTTTTCACGCGTCCCTTAGTACTAGGGCATCTACCGGGTGGGCCATAAAAAACCGTGGTCTGAATTTTTCCTTCTAAAATTTTTATTCCTCCACCGATTTTATCGAACTTTTCAGCATTGAATAGCCAATTAAATAGGCTATCATCTCTGTATTTCAAAATGGCCGACATACCAAAATTCAAGATGGCAGAAACAATTGAGAATAGGCCTTCTTTTGTTCTCGTTGCTTTTTATTAAAAGTTACCGGAAAGTCAAAACCAATAATGTATTATAAAGGAATAGACCTTCCTTGTCAATTCAAGACAACAATCAATAAAATCTGATCATCTGCTGAGGAGCTATTGCGAGTTGAAGCGAAGCCTACTTTCCATTTTTTTCATTTTCGCATAATTGACTCAAATTTAGGTATCCTGCCCGCCAATCCGTCATATGCTCATTTCTCAACCGATTTTCTCAAATTTGGTATCAGTGGCTAGCCAATCGGACAGGCTAACTTATTCATATGACAAAATGACAAACCTGTCAAAATCCAAGATGGCAGAAGCAATTGAAAATATAATTTCTTTTGTCTTCATTGCTTGTTAATAAAAATGAGCAGAAAGTCAAAACCAATAATTATTATGAAGGAATAGACCTTCCTCGACAATTCAAGACAGCAACCAATCAAATCGGTTCATCTGATAAGGAGCTACGGCCAGTTGAAGCCAAGCGTACTTTCCGTTTTTCTATTCCAACAAGGACGAATAAGGCCCATTTTCAACAGTTTCCGTCATCTTGAGTTTTGAGATGTTGGCCATTTTCTTATATGGAAACGGCAGCCTGTCCAATTGGCTAGCCATTGATACCTAATTTGAAAAAATGGGTTGGAAAATAAGGATATGGCGGGCAGGATTTCTAAGTTTGGGTCATTTATGCGGGAATAACCAACCGGTAGGTAGGCTTCACTTCAACTCACCGTAGCTCCTAAGCAGATAACTCGATTTGATTGCTTGCGGTCTTGGATTGTCAAGGAAGGTCTATTCCTTCATAATAATTATTGGTGTTGACTTTCTGCTATTTTTTTTTAAAAGCAATAAGGACAAAAGAAATTCTATTTTCAATTGCTTCCGCCATCTTGGATTTTGATATCTACGTCATTTTCTCATATGAAGAGGATAGCCTGTCCAATTGGCTAGCCATTGATACCAAATTTGAGAAAATCGGTTGAGAAATGAGCAAATGGAGTCATTCCATGCCAAAACGATCACTTTCTGCACTCATGGTGACCGATTTTCATAAATTTTGGATATGTTGTAGAGACATGAAAATAAGTCGACCCGTATTCGCCGGTTTTTTTTTATAATTTTTTTTTTCGGAATTACAATTTTTCCAAATTTTCCACTTTTGCCTTGCATCCTACTCTGAGAAAAATCATAGCTCTTTAGTCCAATGTCCGATCTTGAATATTTTTGTTTTGATCGAACCACAAAAGATGAGGAATTTTGGACATTGCATTTTTTTTTGACAGATGTTGAAAAAAGTATGGAAAGTCACTTTTCCGAAAAGAAAACGGTATACTGAAAAATGGTACATCTTCGATTTTCCCAATTTTTTGATATATTGTTCTGTGAATTTTTCTGAATCGAGAAGTAATGGTCGCCAGAATGGACATTGCCCAAAAACCCACGGAATGAATTTTTTAAGCGAGCCGCGCAAGCTGATTCGGCACTCAGGAGTCCAGTAAAATGAGGCGATTTTTATGCTGAAGTTGGAACTAACTGAGGGCTCGATGAAAAAAATATGGCTTTGTAGAGAATGAAAAACTGAATCAGAAAAACCAAAGTTTCATTTCCAACCACCCCGGGAACCATGTAAAAAAAAATGGCGAAGATTAAAAAACATGCGCCGCGATTTTCCTTCTGAAACGGTGAGAGAACGGTGAGAGATTTGTGAAAACTGTAAGGGACAAAGTTGTAGGGAATTCAATAATCTACAGAAAAGTCCCCGGGGGCATATGTCCAACTTCTCCAGTTTAACCATTAATCGCGGCCAAAGTTGCGCGCCGGTCTAGTGAAGTGGAAAAACTGTCCGCGTGACATTCCTTCTTGAATTCTGCGAGAATGGCTGGAGATATCCGAAAATTGCAAGCGACAAAGTTGCAGAGAATTGAATGTTCCGCTAGAAAATCAAAAGGCCAGTTATTAGCTCTTCTGGTTTAGTCGTAAGTTTTCCAAAAGAACCACTTCATTAACAAGATTGTCGCGCAACTTCGAACGTGGTTCACGACTAAACTAGAAGAGCTAATAATTGACCTCGAGAAACTGCTAGAGTAACTTTCATTTCTCTACAACTTCGTCGCTTACAATTTATGGATCTCTAGCCATTCTCGCAGCATTCAAGGAGTAATGTCACGCGTACTTCACTGGACCGGCGCGCAACTTTGACCGGGATACGGTTAAACTGAAGAAGTTAGACATATGCCCTAAGGGACTTTTCTGTAGATTATTGAATTCCCTACCACTTTGTCCCTTACAGTTCTCAGATATCTCTCACCGTTCTCTCACCGTTTCAGAAGAAAGATCGCGGCGCATGTTTTTTAATCTTCGCCATTTTTTCCCATGGTTCCCGGGGTGGTTGGAAATGAAACTTTGTTTTTTTCAATTCAGTTTTCCATTCTCTACATTGCCATATTTTTTTCATCGAGCCCTCAGTTAGTTCCAACTTCAGCATAAAAATCGCCTCATTTTACTGGACTCCAGAGCGCCGAATCAGCTTGCGCGGCTCACTAAAAAAATTCATTTCGTGGGTTTTTGGGCGATGTCCATTCTGGCGACCATTACTTATCGATTCAGAAAAGTTCACAGAACAATATATCAAAAAATCGAGAAAATCGAAGATGTACCATTTTTCAGTATACCGTTTTCTTCTCGGAAAAGCGACTTTCCATACTTTTCTTCAACATCTGTCAAAAAAAGATTGCAATGTCCAAAATTCCTAGTCTTTTGTGGTTCGATCAAAACAAAAATATTCAAGATCGGACATTGGACTAAAGAGCTATGATTTTTCTCAGAGTAGGATGCAAGGCAAAAGTGGAAAATTTGAAAAAATTGTAATTCCGAAAAAAAAATTTATAAAAAAAAACCGGCGAATACGGGTCGACTTATTTTCATGTCTCTACAACATATCCAAAATTTATGAAAATCGGTCACCATGAGTGCAGAAAGTGATCGTTTTGGCATGGAATGACTCAATGGCGGATTGGCAGGCAGGATACCTAAATTTGGATTAATTATGCGGAAATGAAAAAAACGGATAGTAGGCTTCGCTTCAACTCGCAATAGCTCCTCAGCAAATGAGCCGATTTTACTGGTTGTGGTCTTGAATTGACAAGAAAGGTCTATTGCTCCATAATACATTATTGGTTTTTACTTTTTGGTAAATTTCAATAAAAAGCAACGAGAACAAAAGAAGGCCTATTTTCAATTGTTTCTGCCATCTTGAATTTTGGTATGTCGGCCATTTTGAAATACGGAAATGATAGCCTATTCAATTGGCTAGCCAATGCTGAAAAGTTCGATAAAATCGATGGCGAAATAAAAATTTTAGAAGGAAAAATTCCGACCACGGTTTTTTATGGCCCACCCGGTACTATCGTGCGGTGATGCCCCGGAAAGAGGGATGAAACGAGAAAGCCATCGAAACAAAGCCCCACTGATAAATCCCCCACTGATTCAAAGATGTAAATCTTACAGAACTTCGTTGTTATCGTCATCATTGTTATCGTTACAGAAAAACCCCGACGGAAGAAGCCTGCTAATAACCTAGCTGTTGATGCAGGGCAAAAAAAAGTTTTAATTTTTTCGTTTGTCGAAAAATGTTCCAGCAATGTTTTAGAAAATGTTCCAATGTTTTAGGACTATTCGGCTTCTAAAAAATGTGGGGTAATCCAAACGGAACCAAGTGAACACACATTTAATGGAATCCCATCAAAATCTCTATATATCTTAATTTTTGGAAGAGGAATATTGATAACCTGCGAATTCAGCCGTAAGTGGGCCATTATTGTGATACTTATCATATTTTAATTTCGATATTACTTTGCGACCTATTGCATCATGCACTTTATTGACGATCAAAAAAAAAAACTGTATTCACAACAATGAGAATAAATTACTGTGAAATTTCGACTTTTTTATGCACGATCACAATACTTTCTCTTCTATGTTGGTGGGGACCGGGAAAGTAATATAGAGGTGATTCCACTCCTCTGGGACACCCATATAATATAATAATACAAAAAAAAGTGAAAGACGAATTCTGAGTTCGTCTTGAAGATGATAACGGTGGGTACGTAAATACATACCTAATCACCCGAAATAATTTTAATCATAAATCTACAAAATCAATCTGTAGAAAAACTGACGCCAAGGGATATCAATATCTGACGTCAATCTCACACGTAACACTTCCGGATATTAAAGTTTGACATCAAGCATGAAGAGTACTGCATACACTCATAAAAAAAAATCCTCGAAAAGTACTCGCTGGCGAGTTTAGCGTAATTTATTTAAAGAAAATAAGTACTATAAGTAGATATAAGTGAAGAATGTGAAGTGCAAAAATTGAAAAATATGGCGAATACAAGTTGACGGCGAAAAATAAATAGTCAAAAATCGGAAAACCCAAATTTCACTCAAATCGGACCATTTCCAAAAAAAATTCAAAATGATGGATCAAAGATGTCGGCCAAATGACAAAAACCATTAGTCAGTTTTACATGCTGGATAAAAATGCTATCGATTGGCGTTTGCACCACATCGATATCTCTTTTCGTTGAGACATAATTCTCCTAATTCTACCACTTCAAAACATGTTCAATATGGACAATACAAGATGACGGCAGAGCATCAATTGTCGAAAACTGGATGTACCTTGATGTGGTTTACATTCCCTGCAAATTTCATTAAAATCGGATCACTTTTAAAGAAATTCGACATAATGTACTACTGATCAGCATTTACACCACATAAGTATCTCTTTTTCCTGAGGAGTTATCCCGGGTACGGACGGACGGACAAATTGAAACTAAAAGCGAATTTTTCCCATTTTGTGGGTTTACAATCAGTTAACATACGCCAATCACGGCCCAGCTGGATCTACTTTCTTTTTCTAGTGATCTACCCTGAGCAGCTCCTGTCGGTACAACGAAAGTGCCTCTTGTCAGCTTCTTGCCCGCGCTTGCTCCTGATGGGGTGCCAAGGTACCGCTGTAGAGATTCGCCTGTTTTTGACTTTACTCAGTCAAATCTTAAGTTTAGCACATTAATTTTTTTTAAAAAGCGACAATTGTTCAATAAATTATCTACAGGTGTCCCTAGATTAAACCGCATATTTGACCAGCTTATTCTACGTCAAAAATTGGAAGAAAAGTTCTCATAAACATGGGTCGAAGATTGCCCCCTAAGGGAGCTAGAGCCCCTTAAAGAGGGAAACCTGATGTTTCTTTTACCTCCAAAACTTGCCAAGATAAAATGACGAAATTTGGTTTGACCACTACATGTTATAAGTCTGAGGTAATGCTGTGAGAAAGATGTCCACATTTAATCAGAGACGTCTAAGGAATGGGGATCGGGGGATGAATCAAGCTCCATTTTTTTTTGTTCATGACTTTTTCTGGGTTTTGTTTAGAAAATCTGAAAAATCAAAGTTTTTTATGGAAATAAGGTCCTCTTGTACTAAACTGCTCGGAAAAATGGTTCGACTTTGAAGATCAATAACTTCCGATTGCCGAATGTGATTTCCATTTTGTTTATTGTGTTGATTAGCCTGATGTTTCCGTAACCTATCCTGTGAAGGTGAATGTCAAAAAACTTTATGTAACATTTCTACAGGTGATACGTAAAATGCTGCAAAATTGCACCGACTTCATCGTACCCCCATTTGTCAAATTTTGTTTGTTAATATCTTCTAATAGAAAAATCATGAAGTGTGGTGTATTATCTCGAAACAGTTTTGGATTTAACCAGATTGGAAGTCTAACATTGAAGATATAAATTTTTATGTTGAATGTTGCAGATTTGCCTTGTTGGCACGCGAGATTAGGTCACTTTTGATTAATGGATGTTGACATTGAGCAAGATTGTTCGTACAACAGTCCAGGACAATTTCATTCTCAACACAACCCGAATATTTGGTGTGGGGCCAAGCAGGGGGCATTTTTATAAGTGGTTGTCACTGGCTGCTTTTCGAACGTTGAATTTCATCAGAATAGTAGTTTTCATCAGGTCTAGAGCGCATGCTAAAGTTCCTTGCCGGTCGGCAAAAATTCGACCTTCGCGTGCTTGCCAGAGTCGCGTAGCTCTGTAATCGTTCTCCCCACTCTATGTCTCTGGTTCTAGCCGACCCGAACTGTCAAATCTTGCGCATGCCCACTGAAACACAAAATTGTCATGAAAACTACTATTTGATCAGAATTTTAGATCTGAAACATGTTCTATTTGCAAGTCTAAGCCCCTGAACATGGTAACGATGTAAAACTCCAGTTTCCGAGTGAAGCAAAGCACCCCCGGACGTAATACTTTTTGTGCTTGTGCTATGCCTGAGCTTCGTAAATCTGCAACATTCAACATAAAAAATTATATCTTCAATGTTCGACTTCCAATCTGGGTAATTCCAAAACCGTTTCGAGACAAGACACCACTCTTCATAATTTTTGTATTAGAATATTAAAAAAATATTTTTTTGGAAAATGGGGGTACGATGAAGTCGCTGCAATTTTACATCATTTTACGTATCACCCTGTAGAAAATTTACGTGAAGTTTCTCAACATTCACTATTATAGGATGAGTTACGGAAAAATAAGGCTAGTTGACGCAACAAACAAAATGGAAATCGCAACCGGCAATCGGGAGATATTGGCCTTCTAAGTCGAACCATTTTTCCGATACCGACAACTTCGTTGTCCAGCAGTTTGTTTCGATTTTTTTTTAATCGTTTATTTAACGTCGGCCCATTTCCGCAACTAGGCCTAACACCGACGCCGGTGAATGCTTGCCTCCACTATACCGGAAATTTCGTTCCAACACAGGGTAGGGATTTTTAACGACCACCAACATCGCATGGGGTCGGCACCATCGTTCGTATTTTACGTACTATGCGACACACGCGTCTTGCATTTAGCAAGCATTCCAACTAAACCAAGAAGCTTGTTTTCGAGGCAAAATCAGTCCCCGGCGGAGATCGAACTCGCGACCTCTGGAGTGGTAGTCGAACGCGCCAACTACCACACCACAAGCTCCTCACTATTTCGATTAGACGCACCGTTTTCGAGAGAAATCACTTCAAAGAAAACTTTACCTGAAATTCTCATTAAATTTCGGGGGAACAGGGGATGAATCAAGCTCCATTTTTTTTTGTTCATGACTTTTTCTGGATTTTGGTCAGAAAATCTGAAAAATCAAAGTTTTTTATGGAAATAAGGTCCTCTTGTACTATTTCGATTAGACGCACCGTTTTCGAGAGAAATCACTTCAAAGAAAACTTTACCTGAAATTCTCAAAATTTCCAAATCCCGATTACAAAAATCACAGCAATAACACCAAGTGTGTTTTCTTGGACCAAAAACAGGACGAAATGTTCCAATAAAGGTGGGTTGAAAATGCTCCTTAGGGAACCCACAGCTCCTTGGAAGGGTAACTTGCCGAGATAAAATCAATCGCGCTCCAGGGACTCTACCGGGTGGGCCATAATAAACCGGAATACTTTTTTTTGCCTATAAAATTTATATTTCCTGACCGATTTTTACGGGAATGGTACCAACGAAAAGCCAATAGACTAGGTCGTACACCACAAAAGTCAAAATGGCCGTCACTTCAAAATTCAAGATGGCGGAAATGTTTGAATATACACCTTCTTTTGTTTTCGTTCTTTTCGTTCAAAAGTTACGGAAACAACAACATAATCGGAAAGAATAGAGTTTTTCTCACAATTCAAGACCATTCCAAGCTTATTCGGTCCATTCGTTCTGGAGTTATAGCGAAATTAAAAAAGGCCTACTTCACATGTACTGACCAGAAATGATGGTTTTAAATTTTGGTTTCCTGCCTATAAAATTTTTATTCCCTGTCCGATTTTCACGGGAATGGTACCAACGGAAAGCCAATAGACTAGGTCGTACACCACAAAAGTCAAAATGGCTGTCACTTCAAAATTCAAGATGGCGGAATTGTTTGAATATACACCATCTTTTGTTTTCGTTCTTTTTGTTCAAAAGTTATGGAAACTGTAAGAACCACCACATAATCGGAAAGAATAGAGTTTTTCTCACAATTCAAGACCATTCCAAGCTTATTCGGTTCATTCGTTCTGGAGTAATAGCGAAATTAAAAAAGGCCTACTTCACATGTTCTGACCAGAAATGGCCACCACCATGCCTCCGATCGACTGACCCCGTGTCCCTAATTTTTTTTGCCAAGTCGTAAAGAGTACTTCCGAAACCTCCGTTCAGGAAAGTCGGAGATAATTTGGGCGACAGTACGACCCGCATTCAACAACCCCTTGATAAGAATTTTGTCTTCTTCAGACAACATATTTTTTACTACGATAAGAAAACTCACGGCTTGTGAAAAAAAAAGGTCAAAAGATTTGTTTACTAGCCAACAGTTTTGTTTGTCAGAGCCATCTTCCTACCCGTTGCGCGAAAACGTGGGTAGGGCGTCCACCAGTGATTTCGAACTTTTCGTAAAGATTCGCAAAGCCTTGAAAAAAATCAGGTTCTTTTGATCGCCATGATAATGTCCACAAAACTCATTTAGGTAATTATTAGGTATCTATTGACAACAATTTTTGTGGAATCGGCCCCGAAAAACAAAAATTTGGGAGGCAGGAAACCAAAATTTAAAACCATCATTTATGGCCAGAGCATGTGAAGTAGGCCTTTTTTAATTTCGCTATAACTCCAGAACGAATTGACCGAATAAGCTCGGAATAGTCTTGAATTGTGAGAAAAGCTCCATTCTTTCCGATTATGTTGTTGTTTTCACAGTTTCCGTAACTTTTGAACAAAAAGAATGAAAACAAAAGAAGGTGTATATTCAAATAATTCCGCCATCTTGAATTTTGAAGTGACGGCCATTTTGACTTTTGTGGTGTACGACCTAGTCTACTGGCTTTCCGTTGGTACCATTTCCGTCAAAATCGATCAGGGAATAAAAATTTTATAGGCAGGAAACCAAAATTTAAAACCATCATTTCTGGTCAGTACATGTGAAGTAGGCCTTTTTTAATTTCGCTATAACTCCAGAACGAATGGACCGAATAAGCTCGGAATAGTCTTGAATTGTGAGAAAAAATCCATTCTTTCCGATGATGTTGTTGTTTACACAGTTTCCATAACTTTTGAACAAAAAGAACGACAACAAAAGAAGGTGTATACTCAAACATTTCCGCCATCTTGAATTTTGAAGTGACGGCCATTTTGACTTTTGTGGTGTACAACCTAGTCTATTGGCTTTCTGTTGGTATCATTCCCGTCAAAATCGGTCAGGGGCTAAAAATTTTATAGGCAAAAAAAAGTATTCCGGTTTATTATGGCCCACCCGGTAGGTCTCCTAGGGAGCATTTCCAACTCATTTTCATTGGAACATTTCTTCTTGTTTTTGTCGAAGAAAACATAGCTGGTGTTATTGCTCTGATTTTTGTACTCGGAATTTGGAAATTTTTCAGGAGAATTTCAGGTAAAGTTTTCTTTGAAGTGGTTCATCTCGAAAACGGTGCGTCGAATCGAAATAGTACAAGAGAACCTTTTTTCCATAAAAAACTTTGATTTTCCAGATTTTATCAAAATTCAGAAAAAGCCATTAACAAAAAATGCGAGCTAAATGCATCCTCTCTCCCCCCTTTGTTGGACGTCCCTGATGAAATGTGGAAGTCTTCTTTTTTTTTCTCCGTTTATTCAACGTTGGCCTATTTCCGCAACGAGGCCTAACACCGACGCCGGTGAATGCTTTCCTTCACTATACCGGAAATTTTGCCGAGCCCCTGTGTGTTCCAACACAGGGTAGGGATTTTTAACATGTATCATGCTTTAAATGTAAATGTAAATGATGTAACATATCAAGCAACATAACAAGCTTATAACATGTAGTGATCTAACCAAATTTCGTCATTTTATCTTGGCAAGTTTTGGAGAAATTTACAAAAAACCATCATCTGATTTCCCCCCTTCAAGGGGCTCTACCTATTTTTCAACATTAGTTTTTGACGTGCCAGACGAATTTTCCATCGCCAGAGATCAGCCAGACTATCTTTTCTAGTTAACTTTAGGATACGCGTTGTTGGTAAAACCATTTCCATCAGTGTGAAAATAAGTGAAACGCATTTGAATTTTCCAAGGCATTTTCTGTCTCAACCCATCGGAAAATTTTAGCGAGACTTAGGAATAGATGGTTAGTATCACTAACTGAACAATCCTATCTATATTTGGTGACTGAGAAAATAAGTACCAAAAATGTTCACTGCCTCCCGGACTACTAGTCCAATTTTTCTATTGACTTCATCAAGTAGTATACAAACGTCATATATCAATTAAAAAAAAATGCTATCAGTTGTCAGTTGCGTTGTGTTAACGTTGAATGAAAAAAATGGATGGAAACCTGGAAATTTCGAGTGCTCGTCGCCGGCGCCGGTGCAATCTTTTTTTTAAACAAACGAATACCTTCATTTAAATTAAATTCAATATAGCCGTGGACAGAGCATAGTATTCTACTTGCATATAATGGTTATAACTATCATTATAATGCTCGTTGAATAATATACTGTTGTCCTTGCGGTAGGCTGTGGCCTGGCCAAAATCAGCCTCGTTTGCCTGCCAATGACCAGGCCACAGCCTACCGCAAATAGAAAATTTTTTGATCATACGGTACCTACGTACACATTTAAGACCAAGTCTAGGCTGCTAGGACCTTCCAGTAGCAAGTCAATGGGTAGTAAGAAACTGTGTACACTTGATAGAATATATTTGTCCCGTTGTCAATTTCTTTTAACCGCTTCCTGTATTTTACCTGAGTACTGGGAGCTCACTGGCTCATCAAAATCGTTGACGATTCATGATTTTTATAGAACTTAAGATAGGCGTGTGGAAAGCGGGGAAGTTAACTTGAAGATAAAATTCATAAATGGGTGTCCCAGATTAGTTGAAAGTGATGGGACGGTTGAATTCGACACAGAAGGCGTAGTTGTTTCTAAAAAACGAGATAGAGAAGGAGAGGAATCGTCTTCACCCAATTTTCAGTACAAGAATGAGTGCCCAATCAATGAACGAGAGTTCGGTGTATGCTTCTGGAATATAAGAGGATACAACTCTCTTTATTCGATGGACGATAGGATAAGGAAATTGGTTATGAAATAGTATTTTATGTTACTAGCGCCGAAAACCGGGCATAGCATAACGAACGTGAATGCAGCTCGAGACCCCAGGCCGAGAGCTGCATGTAAGAGAGTTATGCTATGCCGTTTTCAGCGCGAGTATCATACATCGTTTTTCGTGCTGCTTTTAATAAAATTACAAATAAATAAGATCATATCGCAATAATCATTGTAATAAATTTCAAGTTGGTACTTCTGCCATTTATCACCAAGGCACGAGGCATATACCTACTAGATGCAGATTTTTGTGTGTCAAATGTCGATTTGAAAAATTGCGTCCTATGTTTGAATTTTCTTGCTCAAAACCGCCCTCCCCCTCCCCAATTAGAAGGGCCATCCTCCAATAATCCCGAAATCACTGAGCTCTAGTGTCTTGTGTGACGACGAAACACAAAATGGCATACAATAATCACTTTTGAACCTTGGCGCCACAAAACGTCAAAAATCATTCTGCAATAATTGTACCAACAGCTATTAGAAAAATGACCCTAAGATATCAATTTTGAAAATGATTATTTATGATTTCAACTGATTAAGCCGAAAATTTCAAGCTATAACATTGGAAACGTGGTCTCTCTTGAATTCTGCATGGTTTTGCAAGGTTAGTTTATTTTTTACGTGTACTTTTTACTTTGCCGCTCTAGATCTTTTTCTGATTATTACAGTGCAGGACACCGAGCGCATATTGTCATTTTCGGTTATGGCAGCACGAAAAAGAATGTAGTGTAGTATGTCTAAGTGGAACGTTTTTGACTTCGTCTTTGACCAAACCCCCAGAATTCTTTAAAAATTATAACTCATTGTATCGCTTTAGTCATAAAGTAAAAAGTAAGGGTAGGGCAAGGGGTAGAATATTGATTGATCCTCATCTCTAAAAAAATATGTATGTTGGAAAATATTGAAATTGTTAGCAATTGTAATCTTTACTGAATGTTCTTGGGGTTCATTACCTAATTATATTAATATTTATAAATTTATTTGCTATGGTTTGCTACTTTTGTATAAATTTCATTTATTGGATGGCATTTATTTGTTTATTACTCATAAATATCGGTAAATAGAGGTAAATAGCGCGCTTTTCCCTCTCATTGTTCATGCAGTTTATGCAAAGGAACAATAAAATTCTATTCTATTCTATAGAACTTTGACGATATTTATCTGAGTTATCTGCCAGGACTTTCAATTTCTTGTGAACAAATACTGGCTGCGGGAAATTTTAGATGTGGTTGAAGAATGCCAGCTGCCGAGACGCGATCCACTGCCAAAAGTTAAATTCAACTACAAGAAAAACATGGAAAAGAACATTTAAGACGATAATAAGCAAAATACTCTACTTTAATTATATGTAAAATTACTATTCTTGGGCTATTTATTTACTTTGGCATAATCAAACAAAAATCTGGTGGATATATTTAAACAAAATCAGGGTTTCTTCCCTTCAAAATTCTTACTGGTTGCTAGAAGGAAGTGGACACGTAGATAGGTATCCAGCAATGCAGCAATACCAAAAAAGTTTAGTGTTAACGCTAACACGCTGTTGAATGGGTTTTGTTTATTCTGACCAATTCTAATTGAATGACCACCAATCATTTGTCCACCCAAGAAAATCTCGAATTGGCTATTTCTCAATAACTTTTTTTTGTGGAACCGGGCTTAGTCATCAAACCATGTAAAATTATTTGGTCACGCCAAGCTCAAATATTTTAGGCAATTAAGCTTTGGATTTTAAAATAATGATAACCCTGAGTACAGCCCAATAGTGAAGTGATCCCAGCCAAACTGACCCAAATTCTTGTCTTATCACCACACCATAATATACTCTGGCTTTTGAATAAAATATTGTTTTTTTTTTCCAAAGGCTAGAAAAGTAAAGTTTTTTTTATGACTACCTTGGTCAAACAATAAACAACAATCAAGGGGATTGCTACTGATTGTGCTACTCTATTGTTATGGGATGTGGGGTTGTTTGGAGGTTAGTTTTTTAATCTACCGTATTTGACGTTGTTCCACATAGAAAGCAGGCGATTTTTGACTTTTCCCTCCTCAGAGTTGATTCCATCCTCTTGGATCCGAGCATCAGCCGAAGAACTCGATGGAAAGTTGAGCCTGGGGAAGAAAATCGACCTGTCTCTGGACACCACTTGTGTATTCATTTTCTCCTTTCTCAAAGGATCTATCATTCAACATCTGATAATTCCCACTACTAATCGATAAACAAAGTTAACTCGTTCAAATTACATTATGAATGTTTGTTTTTCATTGCGTGCAAACGCTCATTGTTGACTGTACCAGAGAACGACTATACCGTCTTGTTCTTGTTCATTGTTTTTCGAACTTCGACGGACGACGGACGACGGACGTCAAAATTCAGATGGCGGACGGAGAATGGCGCGAAATTTAAAACAGTTCGTATTGCACATGATTTAATAATATAATTATATTCCTTTTACATAATACACAATCATAAATAAAATTGTCTACACTTAAACCTTCGATTATGATAAATTATACATATAAAGCTAGCGTGAAGGTCTGCTGTGCTAAAAACCTAATATCACAAAGTAAAGAGGTGGAAATTTATTAAGCTTTCGGAGCTGCTGAAAATGATCGTTTTTCGAACTTTTTCTCGCGTCTCCTTTCCGGGTATTTGTGATACACCGGTTTCATTTCGAATTTCACCGGCGAATACAGCTCCGGATGGACCGACTGGTGCTTCCTCATGTTGTTTCCAGTGTAAGCCACTCCCCGCATTTGATACTCTTGTGTTTCAGAATTCCAAATGAGATTGGCTTCAATCTTTTTCTGTAACAGAAAAATACTGTCAAGTCAACCATCACCAACTTCCAACTTCTCATAAACGCAATGTCCCAACGAAAAGTTTGTTCTGAAATCTGGCCGGTAGCGGTGTCACAGACTCACAGCTTCACACATAGCCCAGGCATTTTAGGTGAAATTTTGGTCAAACCCTGAAATAAATATGTCCCTCTTGCAGGGATATGCCAGACGTCCCGTTTTCTGCGGGATTGTCCCGCAACTGATTCCTTCGTCCCGCGTCCCACATACATCCGAAAATGTCCCGCACACTAATATTTTGGCTTGTTTATAATACAGGGTATTTCAGGGATGATAGCAAATATTCAACTGTGGGTAGATCTCGTCAAAACATGACGAAAACCTATATTTTACAAAGTTCGGCCTAATGACGAAGATACAACCCTCCAAAGTTAACTTTTTTCGGATTTCAAAAATTTGTAACTCAGGAACGTTTTGACAAATTTAGATTTAATTCAACAAAAGCTGGTTTGTCATAATTATCTATCAATCTGCCAAATTGGTTGGAATCCAACCAGTGTGTAGGAGTTATGAGGGTCAATAATTTAGAAGCATCCGAAGAAAAGTTGACTCAAGGTGACCCCTCATAACTTCTACGCCACTGATTGGATTCTTTCCAAATTTGGCAGGTTGATAGATAATTATGACAAACCAGCTTATGCTGAATTAAAGCTAAATTTGTCGAAACGTTCCTGAGTTGAAAATTTTTGAAATCCGAAAAAAATGAACTTTGGAGGGCTGTATCTTCGTCATTAGACCGAACTTTGCAAAATGTTATATAGGTTTTCGTCATATTTTAACGAGATCTACCCACAGTTAATTTTTTTTGCTATCATCCCTGAAACACCCTGTATATTTTTCAATTATGTATTCACCGAATTAAAATTCAAAATTCAACTTCTTACTCCAAAATTCAGTTCAAATTGATAATAAATAAATAGAGAAAAAGTTCTGCGCGCAAAGGTGTAGAGATAGCTAGACGCTATAGACCAGATCCACAGAGACTCAATCTGACAAAGACTAGATAGGCATGTAGGACGTAGGTGGGGCACTAATACCATACCTATATTGTTTGAGCATAAACACATTATTATCAATATTGGTACTACATATAATAATTTCCAAAAAAATTTCAGCTGCGGCGCTCTTGGAGGAATATACCTCCCCGGAAGCCCCGTTAACTTTGTTATAGGCGCTCTGCACATTTTGAATATCCCGCCCGTTTCAGCACCCTCATGCGGTAGTCGCGAACATATGTGTGAGGAAAATTGTCAATATTGAAGTTTATGAATTGTTGAAATTGACTTTTGCAGGTGCTATGATTATTTAAATGGTATTGTTGTTATGGAAATAGATAACTTCCTGCAGGAAAAGCACAAAAAAAACCGCAACTTTTGGCGCTGAAGCAAATCCGCCGAGTTCCTATACGTGTCTGTCCCGCGTTGCGATTTGAGAAATCTAGTAGGTAACCCTGCCCTCTTGAAAATTTGCACAAACGGCCTCTGACCAAATGCCAAACAATATACTAAAAGCTCATGTCCAATAAGTGTGCGGAACATAGTCAAATCTCATAGCGCCTGATTGGGAGATGATGGAAAACTCTAACTGCAGACCTAATTTGACTCTTTTATTCTGTCGCTGCCTGATGAATTTGGCTCCAATCCATCAAATAGATTTTGAATAATTATTGAATGGCAAAGTTTTGAACTTAGTTTTGAACTTTGAAGTTTTTCAATATAATATTTGACATATGACAGATAGAGATGTAAGGTAGATACTTTTAACTGTTCTGAATACAGTTTTGCAAAGGCTTTCGAACGACATATTGCATGTCAAGTTCCGTCAAATATAACTTGTCATTTTTTGATAGTGACTTTTTTGTTTGACAGACGACAGCCAAAAATTATTGGGCTCATTCGACAGCAAAACCGTGTTTGCATACCAAATTTCAAGTCGATCAGACCAACCATTTGGTCGTTATCGTGAAATATTACAGACAGACACACACACAACAGCCAGGAACAAACACAGACAGACAAACTTTCATCTGGAAATGGTCCTAATCGTCTCAGGGAGGCTCAAAATGGATATTTCCGTGTTCACCTTGAAAAATGTTTTTTTAGCGCCTTCACAATACTTTCCCTCCTCTTTGGTTGGTGGGTCGGGAGGAGAAAAATCAAAGAATTCTGTTTTAAAATGTGGATCAGCATTGCTTGAAAGACATTCAGACTAACCAGGGTCCTTCAAATCAAAATTTTGAGAATCAAGTTTTACAGAGTTACGACTGTTGCGGAAATTACTCTCTTTTTGCTCATCAACGACTTTGACGCTCACATTTCAAGGCCTAGAACTTCCAGTACAATTGATCAGCATTGCTTGAGGGAGACGTTGGTCAACGTTGAGACTTACAGTACCTACCTACCCTTTTCTGAACTACAGCAAGAGTTTATCTGATTTGGCGGCACTTACTCCTTTCTTGCCCCGAAAAACTATGTTCCGCACACTTGTTGGACCGGATTTTTTAGTATGTTGCTGAGCATTAGTCAAAGACCGTTTGTGCAACATTTCAAAAGGGTCAAAAGGGCAAATTTATTTCAGGGTCAAACCCTAACAGGGGATGTGAACAGGGGCGGCGGAAGTGTATAATATAATTATTGGAGGGGGGGGACACAAGTGAGAAGAAAAGAGGTGCGAGCGAAACAAGGAGCGCCGCAGGCGCAAATTTTTTCGAAAAAAGACGTGATCATCTTTTTTGACATGAAGAAAAATCATTATCGAAAAAATTGATAGACTCAGATTGGGGGGGGGCATGACCCCCTTGCCCCCCCCCCCCGGTTCCGCTGCCCCTGAACCCTAAAATATTTGTCGAATAACAACAACAAATCTTGGCTCGATTTTAATACCTGATGGATGGGGTATTGATTTTAGAAAGCTTCTGCAAAGAAAGTCTTTGAGGTCTGCCGAGGTAAAGCGCTCGCACCACCATGTCACGTCATATGATGGTCCTTTAAACCCATTCTGTATAAATATAAATCAACCTTTAATTGAATCACTTGTTTTGAAAAGGGCATCATTAATTTTTCTTCTACGATTTTGAGTTGACCTATTTGGCACGTTTTTCCTCAGCTTCCATTTGGGGTCGAGAGAGAATAACCATGGGATGGCGCCACCCAGGGGCGGCGGGTTTTGTAATTTTGCATGGGTGCAAAAAATGAAACATACAGAAAAAGCAATGAGGGTAGCGAGCGAAGCGAGCAACAGCGCCGCGGGCGAAAATTTTTCGAGAAAAGTGAGCGCGGTCAACAATTCTTCGGATATAAAACCATTAGAAATTGAACAAAGACAAGGTAATGACTCAATGCTAATGACTTACTATAGGTCTCATTAATAAAACAGAATAAAATAAAATACTAAATCAAATAATGAAACCAAGTATAGACAATACAAATAGAGAAGACCATATGTTATCACCACCGTCGTAACGGATATTGGGGCATCAAAAATCAGCCAACCTTTTTTTGAATGATGGACTCACCTGGTTATCCTACGCAACCGTAAAAATCCGTGACGACATGTGTCTTCTCTATTTGTATTGTCTATACCTAGATGCTCATGCAGTAGGTAACATATTACCTAGCATATGTGATTTTCAAAGTGATTGAAAATTTAGGCTTGAAGAACGTATATTTCAATTTCTTAAGCTTGCATGCATGGGTGCAATGCACCCGTATAATCACTTTGCATGGGTGCATGTGCCCCGATGCACCCTATAAGTCGCCGCCCCTGCGCCACCTATATGTCCGTCTTCAGCCTGGTCCTTACTCCTCTAGTCAGGGGTCATTCGGTATCCCGTGGGCTCCTCCGTGAAGGGGGCAAGAGACCTTTCATTTCTTAGTCCTACACCGGGTGGGCCATAAAAAACCGTGCTCTGAATTTTTCCCTCTAAAATTTTTATTCCTCCACCGATTTTATCGAACTTTTTTGCATTGGATAGCCAATTGAATAGGCTATCATTTCTGTATTTCAAAATGGCCGACATACCAAAATTCAAGATGGCAGAAGCAATTGAAAATAGGCCTTCGTTTGTTCTCGTTGCTTTTTATTGAAAGTTACCAGAAAGTCAAAACCAATCATGTATTATAAAGGAACAGGCCTTCCTTGTCAATTCAAGACCACAACCAAAAAAATTGGGTCATCTGCTGAGGAGCTATTGCGAGTTGAAGCGAAGCCTACTTTCCGTTTTTTTCATGTCCGCATAATTGACCCAAATTTCGGTATCCTGCCCGCCAATCCGCCATATGCTCAATTCTCAACCGATTTTCTCAAATTTGGTATCAATGGCTAGCTAGGTGGCTAGCCAATTGGACAGGCTACCTTTTCCATATGACAAAACAACAAACCTGTCAAAATTCAAGATGGCGGAAGCAATTGAAAATAGAATTTCTTTTGTCCTCATTGCTTTCAAATAAAAATGAGCAGAAAGTCAAAACCAATAATTATTATGAAGAAATCGACCTTCCTCGACAATTCAAGACAGCAACCAATCAAATCGGTTCATCTGATGAGGAGCTACGGCCAGTTGAAGCGAAGCATACTTTCCGTTTTTCTGTTCCAACAAGGACGAATAAGGTCCATTTTCAATAGTTTCCGCATCTTAAAATTTTGACATGTTGGCCATTTTCTTATATAAAAATGGCAGCCTGTCCAATTGGCTAGCCATTGATATCAAATTTGAAAAAATCGGTTGGAAAATAAGGAAATGGCGGGCAGGATTCCTAAATTTGGGTCATTTATGCGGGAATAATAGGAGCGGTGGTGGCCGAGTCGTACAGGTGAAGGCAAGCCAAACCATCTGCCCTGTGTGGGTTCGAATCCTACTTCATCCATGGATATTTTGTGCTGTCCCCGAGGTTGCATGGTAGAGCAGTTTATAGCTGATTGTCGCCTCGTAAAATTAGACAATTAAAAAAAAAAAATAAGGAACCGGTAGGTAGGCTTCGCTTCAACTCGCCGTAGCTTCTCAGCAGATGACCCGATTTGATTGTCTTGAATTGTCAAGGAAGGTCTATTCCTTCATAATAATTAATGGTTTTGACTCTCTGCTCATTTTTATTAAAAATTAATAGGGACAAAAAAATTTCTATTTCAATTGCTTCCCCCATCTTGGATTTTGACAGGTACGTCATTTTGTCATATGAAAAAGATAGCCTGTCCAATTGACTAGCCATTGATACCAAATTTGAGAAAATCGGTTGAGAAATGATCAAATGGCGGATTGGCGGGCAGGATACCTAAATTTGGATCAATTATGCGGAAATGAAAAAAACGGAAAGTAGGCTTCGCTTCAACTTGCAATAGCTCCTCAGCAGATGACCCGATTTTACTGGTTGCAGTGTTGAATGACAAGGAAGGTCTATTGCTTCATAATACATAATTGGTTTTGACTTTCTGGTAAGTTTTAATAAAAAGCAACGAGAACAAAAGAAGGCCTATTTTTAATATTTTGTGCCATCTTGAATTTTGATATGTCGGCCATTTTTAAATACGGAAATGATTGCCTATTCAATTGGCTACCCAATGCTGAAAAGTTCGATGAAATCGGTGGCAAAATAAAAATTTTAGAAGAAAAAATTCCGAGCACGGTTTTTTATGGCCCACCCGGTATGTGGACTGTGGAGATACCGAAATGTTTTGGTGCCACTTTCAAAATGGCGTAATTTCAAAATGGCGCCATATGTTTCCGGTGACATTTATTCGGACCTAACTTGCTTCATGTTCACCCGATTTTAAATTTTTTGTTTTAGAAATACGTGAACTCATATTCTTCTCTATCCGCTGCTGTCATCGGTTATCATTTAAATCAATCTGCTTGACCGGAATTAGAAAAAAAACTGAAAATTATTACGACTCTTAGTCCTATTTGTTTCTCGACTGTTTCTCTAATTCAAGTTGTAATGATCCTAACAGCATCTACAATGAATGAAATTTACTAAAAACTCAGCTTGCGAAAAAAATAATGGCTACAAGTGATACAGTAGGGAAGAAAGCGATATTCACGAAAAATGGTTAAATTAAGAAGTAGTGCCGTTTTTTTTTGTCAGGAAGTAGGTACCTATGCGTGTGATTTTCTAAATACTATTCCTCTGGCGTCTCAAGACAGCGAAATGCTCTGGTGCCAATTACCAAAAATCATTACCAAAGTGATCATAATCATAGTTAATCTAAAATAGTATATTATATACCAAGGCTGAGAACGTTACATATTATAGCTGAGGTGTTAGATTAAATCCCAAAGCGCAACTCCCGAAAATTATCAAAAATCAAAATGAAAGACCATCAGACGAGAAATTGGGGTGGTGCTATAGGGGTAGGTACCTAATTATGCTCTGCAGTGTAAGGACTAGTTTTTGTGGTTTTCTCAAAAGCTGGGTTAGTGCGACTTTATGCCCTTTTCAAAACAAGTGATTTAGTCCGGATGTGAGGTGCCAACCACCTTGCATTTAAGGCTATCATTTCCATCACAAGGACAGACTGCGGACTACCGACAGTGCGAAAGACACACAGATAGACTTTTCTGTCGAGCCCCTCGGCTAAACCTGCCTGCCGAAAAAAACGGAAAAAATTTAGGCAGTCATTTGAAAACTGGCAAGAAAATGGGAGTATTTTTCGAATAAAAAATAAATTTTCCGGAAAAATTTAATCGAATTTTCCGAAAATTAAAATTTCAAAATATACATTATGTTGCCAAAGCTATTTTAGCTGGGCCCTATTGTTTTCACTTTTTTCGGTAGACAGGTTTAGCCGGGAGTCACCGCAGAACAAAAAACACTAGGAAATGACGTCCTTAGCTGTGTTTAGACTCTATGATTTATCATAATGAGAAGTCATAACGAGTCATATAGTCAATATTTTCGTGTTCATAAATGTATAAATGTGTAAATAATAGCGAAATCATAGGAGAATCCACCTTTCCCACGAGAGTTTCACGCATACCTGTGAGAGCAGAACTAGCCGTATGTAGTAGCCGTTTGTACTAGCCGGAGTAGTCGGAGTATGCGCTCACAGGTATGCGCGCAAGTGATTTCTCTTATGGGAAAGGTGGATTGCCGAATCAGACTGTATCTATTTTGCCATGCGTTTTCATGTGATTTCTGTTAGGTTTTAAATTTTTGCGCGAATTCACGGCTGGTTAAATGTCAGTACTTAATTTTGTTTATCCAATCCTATTGAATAATGCACAATGCACGCATTATCACGCGCATACATGCCTGCATTTTTCAATAAGACTGGATAAAGCATAGTATTCTACTCGCGGGTAATGGCTATTACTCATTCGGATGCTTTACGACACTCGCCGCGCCGGTAAGAAGCAATCATTACCCGCTTGTTGAATAATATACTATTATCAAGTTATGTTATCAGTAGCTATGTTTTTCTTTACCCCTATGTTGTACTGTTGTCCCGTCTAGCGTGCACGGCGTGTAAAAGTGAGACGTTCTTTGCATTTGTCAATTTTAAAAATTGCTGCTTCACGTATTTTATCGAGAATATTTGGATACTTCAATATGATTTGTGGTTTTTTTGCAGAGGCGACGTAATTACATATACATCCTAGAATTTTTCTACATTGGTTTTACAGAGATGTATTTAGTGAATGGGGTCTAAGCACAGTTGCAAATATCCGCAATTAAATTCTACCAAAAAGTGACAAGTGGGGTTTTTGCAAAGAACGGCACAATTGTTTTCTGCGTTCTTCTATTTTCCTCCCGGAATTCTAAGGATCAATTTCGATCTCCATTCCTATTCAGATCCCAGTCGAAACCTTCACTGGGATGTGCACCCTTTCTATCATTCATTACGTACCAGATACTCTTTGGGAATGTAACTGTCGATCATCAAACAAGCAAGCTGAGTCTCTCTGACCAGGAGCCTGTTGTTGTCCAATAACGCTTCCATTTCCCTTTGATATTCGTGTTCCTTATCCGCATACTCCTCTTTGACTTCGTTCAAGAACGCTTGAACTTTTTTGATTTTTTTCGTGATGCCCGAGTCTTCCTCCTGTAAACTGGAGTACTTTTCTTCGACATTTATCCTTTCAGCGCCCTTCTTGCTAAGCGTTTCTTCGAGCTGGAGGTGGGTCTTATCCAAATTCTCAATTTCGACGCCAGACGACTCAAGCAGGAACGCTTGCTGTTGCGCTTTCTCAAACAGATTCTCACCGCCGACCAGGATCTTCTTTTGGATCATCGAGATCTTCTGCATGATTTCATTTTTCTCTTTCTCGGTTTTCTGCAGCTCCTCTTCGCACTTCCTCAGCTCTTCCGCCTTGGCTGAAGACGCCTTTTCTGATCTCTCTTTTTTCTTCTGGAACATCCAAATCATCCTTGTACTTTATATGGCTACAGATCCACAGATCACTTACGTTTTTGGTAATGGGGTGTTGTTCTTGTAACGAGAGGAGGTAAACTTTTTGTTGTAAATCGGCGATTTCATGTTCGAAACCTTCTATCAATCCCCGTTGTTCGACATTGATGCGAGCATGGTTCTGGATGTGCTTCACACGGGCCGCGTACCGAAGCGTACACATACTTTCTTCGTAGTCAACATCGGCTGGGCTGATCATCGCAATCTAGAACGAAACTTGTCACTTTACCTTTTTTTTTCAAATACACCGACTTAAACGCCTGAAAAATTGGTTGAAATTAATGACTCAAAGACTTTTTAAAAACCTTGGGTCGGGCGAGTTGGCAGGCCATGAAATAAATGGCCTGCCTGCTTCAACCTTCGTTTTGTTCCAAAAAGCCTTCGCAATATGACACTATTACAAAGCATACCAAATAGAAAAATTTACAGTGAGATAGTATATGTATACTGGGTGATCATTTGAAAACTATCCACCCGTAGTAACTCCCGATTCCTACATCGAGCAAACACAGGTCGATTTTTACATTGAGGGGACATCTAAAACATAGGGGGATATCTAAAACATACATTGGCGAATTTCTATCTTCAAGGACGGCATTTCCTAGCATAAAAAATGGCTGAAACAGACTGCGGATTAGCTGCAGAGCGAAAGAGAAACAGATAGATTCTTGTGGCGTGAGTTTCTGCCAAATCTGAGCAGCTAAAAATGTAAGAAAAAAAATTAGTCATTTAAATCTGGGCTGGCAAGGGAATGAGGAACTTTTTTTGAAAAAAATATAAAAATTTTGAAAAAAATTGAGTTTTTCGAATTTTGGAGTTCTCAAATACTTATTAATTTTCCTTCTAGATTTAAGATAACTCTGCTTTTTTTCAAGTCTCTTACTCCACTGATTCTCATGAAACTCACGTTTATAGAAAAAACACTAGGAAATGCCGTCCTTAAGGCTGTATTCGCATTCAATATGCGATATTCAGCGGCACAGACATGCGCTGTAGGTTTGCAAAGCTAAGGATGGAACTCATGCGTCTGCGCGAGCTAGGAAAAGTCAAAACCTGCAAATTTTCAGCCACCAATTTAACAAAGAAAAATAGATGACAAGAATGTCCTGATTTCCATGCTAGATTAGGCGAAATAATGTTGTCCATGTGCATTGCTGCCGAAAAAATGCATTCCGCGCGTAGTGTTCAGAAAAGAACGAAAAAGCCGTTTTCAGTGTATAACTGGTTGCCTAGAAGGTGATGTTTGTTTGGGAACATACATGGAATGAAACTGCAATGTTTTCCGTACGGTTTTTGCAGTCAGGCACTCAACAAACTGCCCGTCATTTTTGAAAGAAGAAACAGAAAACACAAAACACAAAACCTTTGATATAACCCGATAAAATTTCATTTACCATTTGTTTACTTGCAGTTTTATGCCATTGACAGACAGGACGGCAACCGTAAGGCAGAGAAGAATACTATAAATAGGGCGGTATTTTCAAAAAAACACTAACTGATAAACACGTTACCATATTTTCGCTCATCGTGTATCTAAAACTGATCCATCATTGCTGGTCTTGAACACAATGAAAGATCAAGAAACGCTCTTTTTTCCACAACTTATTTGGAAGTTCCATTTCCAGCCGTTTCAATAATATACAATGTTGAAATTACGCTTTTTACATGTGTTAGCATACGGCACTATTCTCAAATCCCCTCGCATGGTTGCACAAGCGCAGAAATGGCACTGAATCTCGCCTATTGCACTTCAATTGGTGCGCAGTTTAGTATCATTCTCTCTGCATTATTGTCGTGAGATAAGATAGGATCACAAATTTCTTCACGTCGCATTGCACACTTGTGGAAGAAACTTGAGAAAATGGTGAAGTCGTTCCCCTTAACCCCTTCGCCCCCATCCACTACTCCAACTTCAAAATTTCAAATGGCACCACCTTCTTTGTGATGCAACAAATCAAAGGGAATCAAATTCTTTCTGAAGAAGTATTCTTACATTTTTTGCCCCCCCCCCCCTGATCTACTGGGGAACGGCTTGGACATTTTTGAATATTTTCTAAGACAATTCGATTTTCTTCAATTTGATGTAGGTATCACAAAGTAGGTCGTGCCATTTTAAATTTTGAATCTGGGGGATGGGAGCAAAAGGATGAAGTTGGGTGTCACTTTTTCGATGCTGTGCAGGATGAGGTTGACTACATCAAGGAAGATTATTGAGGGGACGAATGTCACGAAGGGCTTACGAGCCCCGCGGCGATTAGATACCTACCTCTCGGGGTTCTGTGCCTTTCCCCACCTCAACAGCCATCGGTCTTCGCTTCACGGGGTGACATTTCCCGTGAGTTTTAGCATGAATTTTACAAAAAAAGGGGGTTAGGGTTAAGAATTTTAAAAATATTTCACTCAGAAGAGAATTTACTTCCCTTAAATTTGATGTAACACAAAGTAGGTGGTGCCATTTGAAACTTCAAAGTTAGGGTGGGTGGAGATGAAAAGGTTGAAAATAGCAATTCGCCAATTATTTTTTAGATGTCCCCCTCGATGTAAACATCGGCCTGCTTTTGCTCGATGAAATATTCACTAGGAATCGGGAGTTATTACGGAGGGATAGTTTTCAAATGGTCACCCGATATACCTAGTTGAAAACTAAGAGCCATCAAAGTCGCTACAGTTTATTATTAAGTTAGGTAAATAGGTCCTTTCTCTCGAAATGTTTTTATTGGGGGACCAATTTCAATTTTCCTGTTACCTTTTCTTTTTGTGTAGTTTGAACTACACTAACATAGAGGATAAGAATTTCAGGTACTTCTTGCTATATTAAGAGAAAAGAATGAAAAAAAAAAAAAAAACAAAATTGCATTCAGTCTTGCAGCATGGTAATCTCTCACAGCCGAAGTCGTAGAACGGTTTCGCTCATCCAAAACCCATCAGTGCAACGAGTCGAGCTCCTTCGCCGGAAACGTTTACCTATCAAACAATTAAACGAAATAAAGTGAAGTTACCATGGCCGTTTTAGAGTTCCCTCCCAGAGAATCTTGAAGCAGCCGCGTCAGTTTTGAGTTCCTATATGGAATGTGCGTACTCTTCCCATCAACGAGAGCCGAAATGACGTTTCCCAGCACGGACAGCGACAAATTAATGTTGCTGGCTTCTCTCAAACGCTCCCCTGTCGCTTGAGTTCGGCTGGCACGCTCGGAACCCTGCAATTTTATCAGTTTTCATGCACGTTTCGTAGAATACGTAAATTGTCTAGAAACATGCCAGGTGCTCCATTCAAGATTTGGTTTTCTGTGTATTATGGTAGTTGTAGTTCAGCGTCACATATTTTATTATGTACTATTGAATAATAATTGTGTGTATGTTTGTTTTAATTAATAATAATTGTAGGTACCTACAAAGAGTCCTATACCTCTGAACAGTGATTATTCAGAATTAGCAGAGAAGGTACTTGAAAGATCTGCCTCATTCTCTGAACTGAAATAAGCTCTGACCTCTCATCAATAATTGCGGCTACTCATCCAAGAAATGTACTGCGCAGGCGTTGCTCAACTCGAGATGTCTCTCCAACTTCGCGTATCATAATGGCCGTGAGCGTTCAAGTCACGTGAGGGACTTTGTATGTCCGCAAGATACCAGAGTTGCAAGATACCAGAGTTGCATGGTGCTCTGTGGTTGCATGGTCCAAGATAAAAATGACGTAATGCCATTTTCGCTGAATTTTCCAACACATCGATCACAGAGATTGTCCGAAGGCTGCAAAAAAGGTGGTTCTCACTCAAGATTGTCCGAGTGTATGATTCATATCAATCTGGTTGGTTGTATAAAAACATCACCCGCTTCAAAACCCTCCAGCGACAGATTCCCGCGATCATAGATCCCGCGGTGCTGGTGGGATAGCCACAAGTCTCCTGATTCCTCCAATATTAAATAACTCGTTCATACTTCACATTTTTACCCAGTAAAATGGTGTAAATTCAAACAATACATTTTCAAATGTCAAAGTCCTCTTATTGGCTAATCAGAGCCCTTGAATTCAAAATTTGACATACAAAATCGCATTTCCTGTCCGAATATTCGCATCTGGGAATCCAGCTTTATTTGTCGCTTGCAAAGATTAAAACACTGTAAAAGAGGCAAAAGATATCAGAAGAATGATTGAACGACGACTCAATCGATGGCAGGAAGGTCGTTATGATGAGTTGATATTAGAAGTCTTGCGTTGCGACAGGGGCTTAGGATCGAGAATTGATGAGTCGAAGGCGAACATTGGAAATTCTTTAAAAAAATTGGTGCACAGAGGGTAAATCACGAATGCGTCTAAACTCATGAATGAATCGGACAATGGAGAAATATTGACCCCAGATGAAGAAATTGACGAAACAGAACGCACCGTTTTTGACGTTCTGAAAGAAAAACACTTCCAGACAAAGAACTGTTACAGTTGCCACCAGATATGAGTGAACTACTTCAACTGGAGACAACAAAAATAACCTGCGAATATGTGGAGACAGCTGCAAGGAAGCTACATGATATTGGAGGCCCTAAAGGGAGTTCTTCAGATCGATGGATGGATTTTCTACTTCGCCATGGAAGACACAGCTCTAAATTATGGACTGCTATTGCCGCTTTAGCCATGAGACTCAATGATAAAATAGTTACATGGTCTAAGATACATGCTCTCATGGCTAGTAGACTTATCGCCATTGATGAATAACCAGGAATGAAACCAGTTGGAATTGGTGAATGCCTACGTAGAATCCTAGCCAAATGCATGATTATTGCATCTGGCGAAGATGTTACTGAAGTGGAGCCACCAGCTTTGCGCAGGCTTCAAATCAGGATTAGAAGGTGCCGTGCATTTTATGGATGAGCTCCAACCGGAAATCCAGTTGGTGTATGATGTTGGTGGATGCTAACAATGCGTTCAACAGGATCAATCGAATTCATGCTTTATGGCAGGCGAGACTGCTGTGGCCGAGATCAGCAAGATTCATATACAACATACAACACATACCGGAATTGTGCTGAACTTGTTATACCTGGAAGTTCCCATCGTTTATATAGCGAAGAAGGCGTGACGCAGGGAGATCCTCTCGTAATGCTGCTCTATGGTCTAGCCACACTACTATACTTAGTCATAAACTCCAAAATCCCAAAGTGTTTCAAACTTGGTATGCAGACGATTCGTCCTGTCAAAGGCCAATTGGTGATGTGATGTCATGGTGGAAAAAACTTCAGTCATGTGGACCATCTTACGGTTATCAATCACCCACAACCGCAAAAAGCCTACCTATCTAATAGTCCATCCTAAAGACAGAAGAATGGCTGAAAAAAAAACTGAACATGACCAAAATGCAAATTGTGGACGGTAGCAGATTTTCAGGCGGCTACATTGGAAATGAAAGCGGTAGAAAGAGTTTTGTTTCAGAGAAAGTGACGGAATGGACGCAGAAGGTCAAAAATGCCGCAGTGGCCGAAAAGCTTCCGCAATCTGCCTACGTGGTCGCCACCAAATCCATGCAAGAGGAATGAGCATTTCTGCATCGAGTAGTCCCAATGAATGGAGAAATGTTTTCACCTACAAGAAACGGTATTCTTTCAACATTTTTTCCGGCCATTTTTGATGGTGATGTTTGCGAGGAGGAGGGTAACGTGCTGTGCCTGCCCGTAAAACATGGAGGACTTGGATTAGCCGATCCAAGATCAAACGTGGATGCGTACAATATATCAAAAGATGGATGCCAAGTTCTCTCTGAAGCGTTAAAATATTAAACACCATTTGATATACAATCTCATATGACGGTCATACGAAATTCGAGAAAGAAGGCGATTGAAGAAAAGAACCAACGAGATGAAGATATCCTGAAAAATCGGTTGTATCACCCCAAAACTTTCCCGACTAGTATCCAGGAATCTATGTAAATTTTTGTTCGAAACGTCCTTTCGGGTGGGAAGTTTGAATTAGAGAAAAAGATTGAAAATCATTTGCAGGAAATTGAAAATTTTGTCAGGAAAATTTGACTTCCCCGGGAAAACCTCAAATCTTATTTCAATTTATCTTATTGTAAAAATTCTCAATTAAGGCTTCACTTTAAACTCCATCATTCAAGTCTGGTCTCGAAAACCAGGCTGGCTTTACATTCTTAACCGGAAAATTACCGGGAAATTGTAAAAACCATTGGAAAATGTTCAAGAACCAGTTACATCTTGTTTAAAAAAAAAATGGTGAAAATCTGTCCACGGGATAAAAAGTTGAAAAATTTGCAGTTTTTCCAGACAGGAAAATACGAAAACCGTGGGTCCGATTTCAAAAATTTTTCCTCCAGAAATCAATGATCTCCAACTTTTTCATTCACAGGATGTCTGCACCTAAAATATTTCGTGGGGCTCACCGCATGTCGAAGTTTGCACTGCATTTTTTTTCAAATTCACTGAATGTGCAAATTTCATTTTGAAAAATTACCGTCGGGAAAACTTTCGATATCAGTTGGAATTTTTCGAAAAAAGTCGATCCCCGAGCAGGAATGAATTTTTGAGTAGAGTCCTGCTACAAAAGCGAGTCGTTCTGGTCAAAACACGGGCGAGAAGCCCGTTCGGGTGACAACGGCCAAAGAAATTTTGAAAATTCATAATGCTCGACTGGAAAATGGTGGAAAACTGCAACTGCAGCTTTAATATTTGACTTTTTTGTTTTGTTGCTTTCTGCCAAATTTGGTTCAAATACATCGGATAGATTTTGAATAATTAAATGGTGAAGTTTTGAACTTCGACATTTTTTATTATTTGACAGATGACAGATAGGGCAATACTTTTAACTGTTCTGAATACAGTTTTTCAGAGGATTTCAAATGACATATTGCAAGTTAAGTTCTGTGAGATATAGCTCCTGACATTTGTTGACAGTGAAACTTTCGTTTGACAGATGATAGCTGAAAACTAATGGGCTCTTCCCAGAGAAAAACCATGTCCGCATACCAAATTTCAAGTTGATCCGGTCAACGGTTCCCTTCCATGTTGGTGGGGGGTCGGGAAAGTAAAACACTCTTACAAAGTTCCCTCCTCGACGTCAGAGAATCATTGCTAGAGCCACTGAGATGACTGACTGCTAAAACTTGTGGTTGGCTGACCTGTTTGTACATTAGAAGACTGAACTTAGGAACTGTCGCCACTAGAATTTAGCGTTGTTTTAGCGATGCGTTACGGCAGAACCCTTACGAACCTCTCAGCCACATGTGACGGTTGTGGTCTTGCATTCACCATAGAACATGCCCTGACCTGCCGCCATGGTGGTCTTATAATAAGACGTCATAATGAGGTAAGAGACACCATTGGTGAAATTATGCAGCAAGCCTGGCGAAATTGTATCAGGGAGCCGATAATTGAAGAAGAAAGACAAAATGGAGAGCCAGCTTTACGTGCGGATTTGGTCTGCCGGGGAGTTTGGGAAGTACAGTTGAAGCGTTATTCGAGTTCGTGTCGCCGACGCAGATGCTCCATCGTATGCTTTCCTTTCCTCCGAGGCTTATGCAGAGCTGAGAATGAGAAGAACAAATATTTGACATCATGCGTCGAAGACATGGCACTTCCACCTTCCACCCCATTAATGACATCTACGGATGGTTTTTTGGGGAAAGAGTCCTCGTCGAAAAGCTTGCTGAAAAATGGGATGGGCCTTACAGTACCATCACTTGGCTGCGTTTGCGAATCATATGTGCGATATTGCGAGCCAGCAGCTTATGTTTGCGAAGAACAAGGATTAAATGGAGGTCTGCAAGGGATTTTGACGATGGTGCAGGCATGCAAGTATTGCAAGTGCTGTTTTGAATTTTCAAACTCGTTTGTGCCTAAATTATATTCATCTACAAGCGTTAAATAATACCCGTCACTTTTAACACGTCGTCATGGGCAACGTGAAAAAATGATGATTCTGCGCGTTCCTGTCATATTTTCAATAAATTCTGACATTTACCAAACATTTCAAAGACCATTGTAGATAAAATCCTGTACGATACACGCGTTAAAAGTGTCCTATTTTGTTCGCGGGGTTGCTCTACTCGCTAATGCTCGTTTCGCAAGCGTCCCCGCTCACAAAATAATACCTGTCACTTTTAACACTCGTATCGTAAATAATACACTTTTGCAATTTAGAAAATAAAGTTCCATACTAAATATTTGAAAATAATATTTTATTTAAAAAAAACTTGTAGGTATTTTCTGAAGGAAAAAATACTTCCCCTCCCATGTTAGTGGGGGGTCGGGAAAGTGAATTATTTTTTTCTTCGTGGAAAAGTATATTCAAAGTGTTTTCTGTCTATTATCTCCCATAAGTGCCCACATATCTCGAAAAATTAACGACGATATGGCCGCGTCCAAAATTTGATGTGCTTACAATCTTGGTGCCAATGTAAATAGATATTCTTCAAATTCATATAATTTTACTGGATAAAAATGTAAAATACAATCGAGTTGAGCTTGTTATTGTTATTCTTTCTTGCTGATTTTTGTTTTATTTGTTTGTTTTTCAAGAACCTATCCCATATTTTGTATATCTGATCTGAACCATGGACGAAAATAAATATGGCACTGTCAGTTAGTATTGGATTAATCAAAAGACTTGAGGCTATCCAGCAGTGAAGAAAGCAGTTAACCTCGTGCCTTTTTCATAAGCGTCATAGGCCATCCACAATGATCTTAATGTTAACGTAATGTTATCGGCATTGTAATGGTAATGTTAGCATTTCAAAGCAATGAGTTTCAATGGTAAATGCTTACCATTGCCACTAACATGATTGTGAACGTCACCATTTGAAACTCATTGCTTTGAATGCTAACATTACCATTGCCGGATAACATTACGTTAACCTTAACATCATTGTGGATGGTCTATGAGGCGTCATGGCGTACGAAGAGCGCATCGCGGTAATATCAGGGCGATATAAATATCCAAGTGAACGTATTGCGAGCATCAGCCTGTACAGTGACTACTGTTTATATCGCAGCTTTGGATCCGACCGAAGCTCTATCCAATCGGGTCGATCTGTTTGAAATTGCCGATGGAAACTTGTCACGGTTGAAATTTCAATCGGGTCGATCAGTTCAAAGTTCAAGTTGATCCGGTGCTTTGGCCGGCTTGACTTAAGTCGAGCGGATCGAGGCACCTATCTGCTCTTACTTTAGCCGATGTAAACGGGATCGGATCAAAGTGATAGAGATGACCGACTTGTAAACCATGTCATGCCGTTGAACTTTGCCTATTCGAAGCCGGATATTACACGATATTGCGGAGTCGTTTGGCACATGCACCCAAAAACGAAGTGATGATCTACGGAAGTGATTGCTGCGAGAAACTAGTATCCTAGTAACATATGTGGTAGCATTTTAATGCCTAATAATCAGTGTTTGACTTGTGTCAGTGTCAAGTTCAAAAATATATCTGGTGGCTGCACTCCATGTTGTGCAGGTACCGGCGACTCGGCCGTGAAAATAATTCCGAACATCCCAGAAATCAATCGTTTAATGCATTTCCAAAGCTCAACCTGATGGTGCTACGGGAATGCTGAATCAAGTAGGTGGAGAAGTAGAGGTCAACCGATGATCCATGTGGATTAGAAGCTCTGCTGAGCCCCATTGCATTTTCCGTGGCTTTCGGAGCACCAGTAAGCCTTTTGCACATGCTCCCTTGTGCATTGGGAGCCTTATCGGACCTACTTGTGTACTTAAGTGTAGTTCCGAGCCTTACGAGCCCCTTTATGTTTTTTTCATGGCTTTCAGAAATCTAATGAGCTCCCTTTTGCCTTTTTGCATTGTCCAGAACTCCACCGGCCCCCCTTGTGTCTTCAATGTAATTTGGAGTCCTGATGGGCCTTCTTGCATTTTTCCGTCACTTTCGGAGAAGTAAGCACCCTTGTGCCTTCATGTCATATTCGGAGCCCTATCGACTTTCCTTGTATCCTCAAGTGTAGCTGGGACCCTGATGAGCCCCCTAATGTTTTTTCTATAACTTAGGAGTTCCAGTACGCCCCCTTTTGCTACACAGAGCCTATCGGACCCCCTTATCTTCTCAAATATAGTTTGGAGCCCTAATGAGCCACATTATGTTTTTTCATGGCTTCCAGAATTCCAGTAAGTCTTCTTTTGCCTTCTTGTGAATCTTGTGTTATCCAGAGCTCCACTGGGTCACCTTGTTTCTTCAATGTAATTTGAAGTCCTGCTGATACCACTATTCTGATGCAGGCAGACGACAAGAGGTCTGTGATGGGAGGGTCGCGTGGGGCGGTGTCGGAGGCTGAGGTATGGTAGGCTTCAAATAAGCGAGCTCAATCAGAACAAGACAGAAAAGATAACATTCACGCATGGACCTTGCACCTTGCGGAGTTGGATGGAGACGCTGTTGACGTGCGTTTTCTGGGTTTTCAGCTGGACCCGCCCTTAAGGATGTTCGATTGTGGTGACGATTCAAATATGGAGTGCTGAAAATTTGCGTGAAGATCCGTATGAGGCACAGAATGCCTTGTGCGAAATGTCAAACTATTACCGTCTAGTTATGAAGATATCGGCATGTTAATTTCGTGTTTTTGAACTGGAACCTCATGAACATCCCGTCCTTCACATTGCTGTCAAAAGAAAAGTTGAAAATTCACAGTGGGCCTGAAAAAACAAACAAAAGAATATTCTCTCACGTGCGTGAGTCGCAATAGCCACTTTTCTTAATGCAGATCTGTCATCGAGTCTGTCATTGATAGAAAAAAATCATAGATTAAAATTAAATGGTAAAGTCATAAAATTACAATCCAGCTCAGACAAACATTTTTGGGTTATAAATGGTAAACATTAATGGGTAATCAAACATTGCGGGACACACCAGGGCTGTGAGCTGTTCGCGTCAGCTGCGTTCCGGAGGGGGGTCAGCAATATTCATTAGAAATGAATGTGCTAATAAATATTAAGAAATCAAGTTTTTGAAGGATGTAGCAGCCGAGGAATACTTTGAGTGTTGTGCAATTGAGTACAACAGAAAACATGCATAATTTCTATTTACAGTTCACCGGGAAGCGATCTTCAATTGTTTTTGGATGCCTTGTGCGAGGTGCTTGGGAAGCTGTACGACAGATTTGAGAATTTGATTTTGAGCGGTGATTTCAACATAGATTCGCTGGGGAATTCGTCTCAGTCGGGTCTCTTACTCTCTTGAGTGATGTCATTTGTTCTTATAATCTTATCTCCTTAGTAAAAACAGCCACAAGAATAACGAGCACAAGTAACACTTGCATTGACTACCTATTTGATAACAAATTTAATTGAAGAAAATATTGAGTATGAGAATGTTGATATGGGTTTCTCAGATCAAAACGCATTGAAAATGAGCTGGTCTCCGGACGGGTTTGAGCATGATCGAACCGACAAGCAATTGTTGGTTGTATGCGTATACAGGGTGTTCGGGTTTGGTTATTAAAAACTTTGAGGGATGATTCCCCATCAAAAATAAAGCCGAAAGAACAAAAAACTCATGGTCCTTGAATGCTTCCTTTAAAATATACAGGGTGTTGAAGTTGACTTTTTTAAATGGTTTATTCACCGTAACTTTTGAACCGTTAGACCGATTTCAATCAAATTTGAACCAAAGTTCAGTCAAATAAGTCTCCATCGAATAATAATACCACAATTCATAAAAAAATTCTGGGGGCGTAGATAATAGACTGTCCCCTATTTTTCTCTCCCCTAATTATTTTTCAAAATTGTAAGTATTTTCGGATTCTACGTTCAATTTAGAAAAAAAAATTAGTCCTGCAAAATTTTGATAAGAGGCTTCATTTCCGAGATATTTGGTTTTTAAACTTTGGAAAACATCTCGGAAGCGCCACTTTCAACTTTCAACTTTCAACTTTCAACTTTATTCACTCTTTGGACTGATGTTTACAGCATATGAGTAGGTACATAATAAAATTATAGTAAGCATTGACAAGCAATGAAAAAACAGGAAATAAACAACAAAATATCAGTAAATACACTATGGTAAATATCACAGACAGTTAGGTGCATTGTAGAAGGCTCATTCACCCAGTGTAACACAGTTCAGATATTCCTGAACACTATAAAACGTATGAGATAGTAGCAGATATTTTACATTTCTCTTGAATAGACTATAACTATTTATCACTTTATACGAAGCAGGTAACTTATTAAATAATTTCACAGCCATAACAAAGGGACCCTTAGAGGAACTACTCAACCTATGTACAGGAATGTCAACATTAAAGTTTTGTCTAAAATTATATACACTTTTGTCATTTCTGGAAGAGCTAAAATCAGGTTTATTCTTGTGAACGTACAAAACACAATTTAAGATATAAATGGACGGTACAGTTAAAATGTTGAGCCTCACAAAAAGAGGCCTGCAAGACTGGTTTTGCTTTTTGAGAGCCCAAATTGTTTATCTCTGAAAACGCCTCGTTTCCTAGCAAAAAATGACAGTAAATCAACTTAAGCGACCTAGAAAACTTATTCCAGTTGAGGAATCATAAGTTTTCTTGGAGTTTAATTTTTAGGCCTTTGAAAGTCGTGATTTCGAAGCGTTTTCCAAAGTTTCAAACTCAAATATCTCGGAAATGAAGCCTCTAATCAAAATTTTTCAACTTTTTTCTCTAAATTGAACGTAGAATCCGAAAATATCGACAATCAATAAATAATTAGGGGAGATAAAAATAGGGGCGAAAATAGGGGACAGTCTCCTATTATCTACGCCCCTAGAAACTTTTGATAAATTGTGGTATTATTATTCGATGCAGATTCATTTGACTGAACTTTGGTTCAAATTTCATTAAAATCGGTCCAACGGTTCAAAAGTTACGGTGAAAAAATCATTTAAAAAAGTCAACTTCAACACCCTGTATCTTTTAAAGGAAGCATTTTAGGACCATGAGTTTTTTGTTCTTTCGGCTTTATTTTTGATGGGGAATCATCCCTCAAAGTTTGTAATAACCAAACCCGAACACCCTGTGGATGCAACTTTTCCCAACTGGCGCAATGGCCGAGTTCGGGAGAGTGTTTCGGAGTTGTGAAATTTACCAGAAGATTTACCGGAACCCAAACGTAACGACAGACGACGCGTTGGGTCATTTTTGGGAACACTTCGAGTTCTGTTTGAGGTCGCTTTTCCGAAAGAAAGAATGCTTATGAAAAATTCGAGCTAGGGCAGGTTTAAATTTCACTACCCTCCTGAGTTGATCGTTGATATTCAAAACTTGAAACACCTTAATTTTTTGAGCAAAATTCATAGACTCGGACCAAGTTGATAAAAGATACAAAGAACAGAAAAGGTTGATAGATGGTAAAATAAAATCAATGCAACAGCGTCATTTTTCAAATGTGTTGAACGGATCTGATAACAAAACCAAAACGTTTATGGCGATTGGTCAGTGAGGGCCGTGATAGCAAAAAGAAGGCAGGTAAAGCAAATATTTTCCTCAAAGTGGACGGTGTGGAGGTGATTGCCAAACTGTTTTGGATCAGTTCGTTAGCCATTTTCTCCACGGTTGCGCAGACTAAGACGCCCCTTTTGGAAAATCTTCATCAGAAACATGCACAAGGTCACGTGGAAATACAAACCACTCATCGATTTACGCGAGTCCGGTAACCAAACGTGAGGTAGGGTCCATTATAGCTTCCCTTAAAAATAAGAGATCGACTGGAATTGATGAGGTGCCCGCATTTCTCTTGAAAAGTTGTAAAGACATTTTGGCGGAAATATTGATTGAGCTTATCAATAAATCTATAACGCGTGGTGAGTTCTCAACATTGTTGAAGCTTGCCGCTATTCTCCCGGTGCACAAAAAAGGAGATCCTACTCATGGCAAAATTATAGGCCGATAGCTCTTCTGAGTGTCTTCGCTAAGATCTTTGAGAAGGCTATGTCGACGCGGATCGTAAACTATTTGCAGCAACACCAACTCATTGCGGAGTCTCAGCATAGCTTCAGGAGCGGATATTCCACCGATACTGCTACATGTGACTCAACCCAAGCGATTTACTTTTTAATGGATCAGAATCAGATAGTAATTTGCAGGAATTTTCTTCGATCTTTCTGTAGCGTTCGATACAGTCAGTCCTCAGTTCGTTTGTGATACATTGAACAGCTTGGATATCCGCGGACAACTGAATCGGTGGATGGGTTCCTACTAGAGTTGCCAGATCTCATATATTTGGTATGAGACTCATATATTTGAACAAGATCTCATACCTCATACCACACATCAAATATATGAGCAAATCTCATATATTTTGAGCTTTTAGCTGTTTCAGACATAATTTTGTTAATTTTCATCATATTTTTTCAATTTTTGCGCTGCAATTTAAGTATAACATTCCTCAACTGGAATGTTAGGTATATTCTTTCTCAAGTTGAAAGAATTTTTTCATCATGGGAAACTAATGGACGGATGTTCAGGACAAGGCATCGGCAAGAAAGCTACTGAAAGTCGGCAACTGCAGCTGCAAAATATTTTTGAATATATCTGTACTTAGTTTTGTGTTTATTTCAAGGTTAATTTTCTCAAAATTACATGGAAGGGTCGGAATTATTGCCCTCAACGAAGTTCTTTTTCTTAACTTGGTTAAAAGAGTATTTCATTGTTGAATTCATTTAGATTACCTACCTACTTTTTTGAAGATGAGCGATTTGTTATAAATAGAGGTAGGTAGTTAGTATGGAACTTCTCATATAGGCGGTTCCCTTTTGCTCGCAGCTCGTGCGCAGGTCTTCAAGCATACAAGCTTACTGGTTCAATTGGCTGTTTAACCGGGAGCGCTTTATCGATCGGGCTGTTGGGATTGGGGTTGACGACGGCGCCAATATAGGTAAACTAGCGAGGACCCAGGTTAATGAGAATGGCTTTACCTAGGCATTAGCAACTATCTAATTAGGACTTTATTAAATTTCATCAGATTTTCAAAATGTCTTTTTTTTTTGTATTTTTTACAAAATGTTAATTATTGTGATGTGGATAGTCATAATAAAAAAATTGACCTCATATATCTTTTGCTAATCTCATATATATTTCTCAGGTGTCTCATATATATGATTCAAAGAAATCTGGCAACCCTAGTTCCTACCCGAGCGTAGAGTTCTAAAGACGGGAAAAAACCTGAAAGTTTGGGGGAAAAAATGTTTTTTTCCATTTTTTCACAAAGCTCGGAAAAATTCTTTTTTTTTTGGGAAAAAATTGAAAAAATAAAAGTTATGTATAAGGAATAATAAAAAATAAAAACCTGAATATTTATTTAGCAAATTATTTATTTTCTGTACTATAACTACTATTAATGTGTCGGTAGAGATTCGAAAGAGAAAGGATCTGCGGAACAGGCTACTGCATGAGCACTGGTGCCATTTTGAGATTTTACCATGATTGAACTATCAAGAACACATCAGTGAACCCATTTTGAGAAGAAACAAGTGAATATGCCCTCACGTGCGTGAGTCTCAATAGCGCATTTTCTTAGTGCCAGGTCTGTCATTGATAGGAATGAAGTCCAGCTTGAAAATTGAATGTTCATACGAAACAAGAGTAACTTTCACGTTTCATGACAATCGTTCCACTAATTGAAAATTTCAATATGGCGGCCAAATCATAAAATTCAGCTTGAGAATAAGAATGTTTATACAAGACAAGAGTAAGTTCCAAAGTTCCATGACAATCCCTCGATTGATAACAGATTTCAATATGGCGACCAAGATGGCGGCGAAATCATGAAATTCACCTTGAAAATGAGAATGTTTATACAAGACAGGAGTAATAAGTTCCAAGTTTCATAACAATTCCTCCACTGATAACAGATTTCAATATGGCGGCCAAGATGGCGACGGAATCATGAAATTAAGCTTGAAAATAAGAATGATCATACGTGACAAGGGTAAGTTTCAAGTTCCATTAAAATCGTTCCACTAGCAAGAAATTTCAATATGGCGGCCAAGATGGCGGCGAAATCATGAAATTAAGCTTAAAAATAAGAATGATCATACGAGACAAGGGTAAATTCCAAGTTTCATGAAAATCGTTCCACTAATAAGAAATTTCAATATGGCGGCCAATATGGCGGCGCAACCATGGAATCCAATCTGCCCACTGGCCACCCACGAGGACCTGAGCTATCCATTGGAGAAAGTTCCAGGGCTCTAGACTCATTCTCCGAGGAGGAGTTCAACTTCTTAGAAGTGCACAGGAAATCTTTGTTTTGTGATAATAATAATGATAACTATGAATGTATAAAAAAAAATAATGCCCATTGGCGACCCTTGGGGACATCAGCTATCTATCAAAAAAAAGTTCTAAGGCTCTAGCTTTATTCCTCGAGGAGGAGTACAACTTCTTAATTTTTACACGGACAGACAGACAGACAAACCGACCATATAAGCGTTATTTTCTTACGAAAATGCGCTAAAAAAATAGCTTTTTAATGCGTCTGTTCGTTACAGGGATTTGAAAAACTCGCGTGACGTCGTAACTGCTTCCATAAGCGCTGCGTGTGCATGCAAGTGTCGTGGTGAAAGGAGTAGGGATGGAGATATGCAGTAGTGACGTCACCAGCGTTCTATTCCAATTTTTTCAAGGAACTTAGAATTGAGATATCGCGCTGCGGTTTTCACAATAAATCATAAAAAAATTTAGTTTTATAAAAAAAAGAATTGAGTCCAGTAACCTATTGATCTCTAATATTGTACGACCATCCATAATGAGCATGGTACAATTTCCTTCATGATACTGCTTTGAAACTTGATATACCAACTTAATGTAAACAGTACAACCCAATTCTATGTTATGGTTTTATTTGACTGTTTCATACGGTCCAGGGTCCTGCCATGGAATATTCTATTCATATTATTAATTTTATAATTTGGAGACCAGAAACTCACCTCGTACTCTTTTCTAGCATTTGAAGTAGTAAATCCCATAAAATGCAATATCCAGTGCGAGAAAACGAAAACAGACCACTGAAGGGCACCAAACACAACTCGTAAAAGAGCACTGCAGAGCTGTCAATCTCTGACAATAAAAAAATGAAATAAGTAGGCTAACTTTTCTCACCTTGGTTTGGAAAATGACACATCGAGGTTGGGGGTACAGAGTCGGGAATGGTCCACTCTCAAACTTTTAAAAAGTCGGAAACGAATCAATATCTACTATGGTGATTGTGAATAAATTATTTCATCTGACCCTCTTGTGTCTTCAATATCGTTTGAAGCTCTGCTGAGCCCCCTTACATGTTATGCGGCTTTTGGAGCTTTAGTTAGCACCCTAGTGCCTTCATGTGATATTTTGAGCGCCATTGGGCACCATTGTGTCCTCCTCTGTCTTTAGGAGCCCTGACGAGCCCCCTTGTGTTTTTTCGTGCTTCAAGAATTCCAGTAAGCCCCTTTGTGTATCGCTTGCGTTGTCAGAGGCCCTGACGACCCTCCGAGAGCCTCTTGTGTCTTCAATGTAATTTGAAGCCTTGCTGAGCCCCTTGCATTTTTTCGTGACTTTCGGAGCAATAAGCACCCGTGCCTTCATGTCATATTCAGAGCCCTATCGGACCCCCTTGTGTCCTTAAATGTGGTGGGAGCCCTGATGAGCTCTCTTTATGTTTCCTCGTGGCTCCAGGAGTTCCAATGAGCCTCCTGTTGTAGTATAGAGCTCCATTGAACCCACTTGTGTCTTCAATATTGTTTGAAGCCTGCTGAGCCCCCTTGCATTTTTCCGGGGCTTTCAAAGCTTTAGTTAGTGACACCCTTGTGCCTTCATGTGGTATTCGGAGCTCTATCGGACCTCCTTGTTTTCTCATGTGTAGTTCGGAGCCCTGGTGGTGAGGCCCGAGGTGAGGCCCGTATGTTTTTCAAGGCTTTCAAAATTCCAGTAAGCATCGTTTTGCCATTTGGTGTTGTCCAGAGCTCCATTGGGCCCTCCTTGCGTCTTCAATGTAACTGAAGTCCTGCTGAGTCCTCTTGCATTATGATTAAACTACGAAGTCTCCGCGCGCTGAATCGCCCAGCTTCGATTTGTCCGGCAACGAATTATCTAGCTGCGGATTGTCCAGCTGTGAATTGTCCTAACACCGCCTATGGATAAGGCTCGATTTTTTTCTGAGGCATCTTCCACACACGATCCAGGCTGACACGTTCACTTTTGTTTACCTTCTAATTTTTTCTCACTTCAAAAGCCAAATAAGACCAATTTATTTCGTGATTCACTCGTATAACAATTTCGACCTTTATTTGACAGTGGGACCAATAGTAACTGTTATAAAATAAGAGGCCAAAATTTTACCCAAAATAATCACTGTTGTCTTAATAAGTCATTGTGTAAGGCTAAAATAACTTAGTTTCGACCATCAGAATAGGATATTGATCACCTGTTTTGATTAGGATAGCTACAACATAAAAGCGACTACTTTTGATTCACTCAATTTAGCCCTACAGCCATTCTCATTCACCTAAGGTACTCGGGGCGCTGGGCAACTCGTATACTCCAGCTTTGCGCTGATGGGTTTATATGAGAAGTGCTTCGGGTGGATAAACCAATCGAATCGCTTGAAATTCAAATTTGTTGAATTCGATTGGCTGAGGCTGCAGTGGGCGCGCTTTTAATCTTGCTCGCATTGTGTCGCACTCGCATCACGTGATCCCTGCCCGCATCACCACTTGGCTAAAAACGCGTGAATATTTTTCGAACTTGTCTATATGAAGACTTGCGCACGAGCAAGGGAGCCGCCTCTATGAGAAGGTCTATAAGAAATATTTACTTTGAACGCAAAATTTAGCTGAATATTAACTGCTTCGCGTCTTGAAGCATGAGGCATTATTGAGGGGAAAACATTGGTTATTTTGAACCTCAAAGAAGGGTTCACCAGACCAAGTAAACAGGGTAGTCTAGTTTTTGATATACCGGGTGGGCCATAAAAAATCGCACTGTTTCATTTTCCTCGCCGAATTTTTGTTTCTTGGCCGATTTTGACAAGCTTGGTATCCTTGTGTAGCCAAATGAGTAGGCTATCAAAGTCGTATATAGATATTGCTGGAATATCAAAAATCAAAATGGCGGACACAACTGAAAATAGGCCTTGTTTTGCAGTCGTTTCTTTTGATTTAAATTTGACAGAATGACAGAACTAAAGACATTTTTTGGAAGAACGAACTGTTTTCTACATTTTGAGACCATGACCAGCTCAAATGGTCTATTTGTTCTGAAAATGTAGCAAACTGAATAAAGGCTTATTTGCCATTTTTTCAATCCGTAACGAATAATAAAAACATGTTATTTTGCCTGCCAAATTTTTGTTTCTCAAACGATTTTGACAGGTTTGATATTATTGTGTGGCCAAGTGAATATTATACAAGTATCACGTGTAAATACGGTCGAAACTCGGAATGTCAAAATTCAAGATGGCGGACACAACTGGAAATAGGCCTTATTTTGCAGTCGTATTTTTTTTATTGAAATTTGACGGACTGACAGAACCAAAGGCGTTTTTTGGAAGAACGCACTGTTGTTCCCATTTTGAGACCACAACCAAGTCAAATGGCTCACATTCGGTAGAGATATGTAGAAAATTGAAAAACATTTTTTTGGCATTGTTTCGATCCTTAACGAGTAAAACAAATTTATTGTTCTGACTGCTGAATTTTTATTTCTATTCAGATTTTGACAGATTAGGTACCATTGTGTAGCCAAATAAATGGGCTACAATAATCATCACAAATATGGTCAGAATCTCAAAATTCAAAATAGTAAACACAACTGAAAATAATCCTTCTTTTGCAGTTTTTTCTTTTTCGTTGAAATGTGTCAGAACGATAGAAACTCAAGACGTTTTTTGGAAGAACGAACTATTTTCTGTATTTTGATACTATAACCAGCTTACTTTGTTCATTCGTTGTGAATATGTAACAAATTGAAAAAGATTTTCAGTTGTGTCCGAGGTTGTTTCCAATTTTGAATTTTGACCAGATTCATGTATGATTCTTGTAGCCTATTTATTAGGCGACACAATATAACCTGATCTGTCAAAATCGATGAAACAAGCGAAGATTTAACAATCTAAACAATAAATTTTATTAGTCGTTGAAGATTTAAACAATGGCAAAAAAACCTTTTTTAATTTGCTACATCTCCTCAATCAATGAACCAATAGGGCTGGTTGTGACTTTAAAGTGCAAAAAACAGTCCGCTCTTCCCAAAAACGCCTCCAGTTTTCAGTTCTGTCAGCCGTCGGACTTCAATGAAAAAAAAAACTGCAAAAGAAGACTTATTTTCAGTTGTGTCCGCCAATTTTGACATTTCGACCATATTTCATAATATGACACTTGTATCTTATTTATTTGGCTCACAATGATACCAAAGCTGTTGAAATCCCTTGAGAAACAAAAATGTGACAAGCAAAACAATATCATTCTATTATTCGTTACGGAGTAAAATGATGGCAAATGGCCCTTTTTCAATTTGCTATATTTCCAAACGAATCAACCGATCGAGCTGGTCATTAGGGTGGGCCGCTGCTATAGGTGTGTTTTTTTTGTTTTTATAATACGGACTTCTAATATCGCGGAAAAGTTGCAGTTTTATATACTTATCAAATATCTAGAAGCGTTTTGTCCTAAGTTTTCGTCTTCAGCCTCCGCAAGACGTCTCTTCCAGAAATATCTCAACATTCAATTTTTGTAAGATAACGAATTGAGTTATGGAGAAAATTGTTTAAATAAGTGAAAAAAAAAGATAAAACTCTTTATTCAACAGAAATTAGGTGGATAAGAATTCAATTTTATCAATATTTTTTTGTTCTGGGTCACTCTGGGTTAAAATTTTTCTTGGTTCCAAGTACGCGCATAACTTTTCTAGACTCATTCTTCCCGTAAATAAAGCCATCTCTTGATTCAGCTCCACAAAAAGCTGATGCTGCTTCTGTACCTGTTTTCACAAATCGCTCTACTGATTGGGTATAACAGGGAAAACGTGAAAATTCTAAATCAGGGATAATATCGTTACCATCCAGTAATTAGTAGTTCATTATCTGACACACGGCGTAGTTTTTTGAGAAGAACTAACCTTCAATTTCTCGCTATACAATTTTTTCTGAGAAAAAGCTGACAAAAGTCGATTTTCTTTTTGAGGGGGGACATCTAGGACACGTATTGCTAAATTTGTATCTTCAATCCCTTCGCCCCCACCCCCTACCTTATTTTGAAATTTCAAATTGAATTATCTATCTTGTGATACATCAAATTATAGGCAATAACATTGTTTCCGTTAACATATTTTTATTTTCAAATCTTTTAAACCACCAACTCTTAAAAATTCTTTTATTGTTGATTAAAGGAAAGTTTTCTCCCTTTTGACTGCCGAGCCTTGAGAACTAGATTTTTCGGCAAAAACAGGTCTATTTTTATTTCGAGGGGAACATTTGAGACACGTATTGCCAAATTTTGATCTTCAACTCATTCGCTCCCCGATAAGAGAATTTTTGAAAAGGGTTAAAGGGTGATCCAGGCAATTTAAAATTATTATTTACATAAAGGGGATTTTCATACTTCCAATGTGATGTATCACTAGGTAAATAATTCATTGCTATTAGAAATTGCTATTGCTATTAGAACTAAAGTAGGCTAGGATGGGGGCGAAGGGGTTCAAAATAAAACTTTGACGACATGCCCTCGTAATAAGAACCGACCTGTTTTTGCTGGAAAATCTATTTTCCAAGAATCGGGAGTTGATGTAGGAGAAAAGCTTGCCTTCGACTCAGGATGAGAGAATTTTCGCAAGGGTTGAGAGGTGACTTGAATTTTTTTTAAATATGTTTCCAAGGAAGAGAATTCAGTTTGATGTATCACCAGTTATAGCCTAGGGTAATGACATTTAAAAGTAGGGTATTTTTTCACATTTGGGTGGTCTGTTTTAAAGATTTCAATAACGTTTTCATTGATGTGTGATATGATTTGATCATGGCTAAAACTCTTGTATGGGAAATAGGTGAAATTGAAGCTTTCGCCCAAAGTTGTTTAATTTTTGCTGTAACTATTTCTGCAACTTCAAGAGAACTGGGCTTTTGGGTGAATATAATTTAATTTGAGAAAGTGTTTTTGTGATTGAAAAAACAATAATGGAACACGGGTTTCATGTGTTTTACTGTTTGATTTCATATTTTCTAATTGTAAATATATTTTGAAACATTTTCTAGCCTAATAAAAATATACGATATTTTTTTCAAATATAGAAATTTCAATGTCGTTGCGGACCCTGAAGGAATGATTTTTTTTCAAAAACGCTTTCACAATTTCTTTTTGTAATCTAATTATGCATCTTTTCCGCACTATTAGAATAAAAAAATCGAAAATATGATTTTTCGGCCCACCCTACTGGTCATAGTCTCAAAATGTAGAAAACAGTTCGTTTTTGCAGGGTAGTGACCACCATCGAAAAATATAAAAAAAAATCATACTAATCGAATGTAGAGCCTCAATAACAAGACTACCTTTCGTGAAAATTCGAAAAAAAAAGTTCCAAGTGTCTCAAAATCTACCTTGAAAGTGGCTACTTTTGCGAACGATTTCAAATCTACCGAGCTGTAAGGCGGGCTGTGACGTTTCAATCTTTTGACAGTAGTGGGGATGACCCCACCTCCGTTGCCTGTGTGTCAGTGTTGACGTTGACGTTTGCCAGCATAACATAACCATTGAAGTCTGATGCACATACTTAAATAGCTATACCGCGCAAGAGAGACGTCCGACACCTGGGGCCCTATTTCTAGCAGGGAGTTGGTCACCCAGTGACCGCAATGCAACCCGCCTCGCCGCCTTATGTAGAAAATAGGTATTTCTGGGACCTTAGCTCGGCAAGTTCCGCGACGGAATCGTGTTAATTCGTCAAACGTGACACGACAGCGTGCTGTTTTACCGACACGACAAAAACGGAGCGGAGGCACGAAATTTCCTTGTTCAACTTGTTCCTCAATAAAACTTCTCAATAAAAACAAACCCCAATGAATAAACCAAAAAATGTAAGGTTATCTTTGCGAATGTAGACTGTCATTTTTTATTGTCCCTCAGAAATTTTAGTAGTTTCTAGGGAATTTTTCCTCTAGAGATTGCTATGCCCGTTTATCACTGAAAGAAGTGACAGATATGCAACCCATCAACTCAAAGCAAAGGAGGTGAGTCCGCTCCCTGGTTTGGGCCGGGGAGTTATGCTCCTGTCAAATTTTCCTGTCATTCTCAGGGAGGCGAGTATCGACTCCCTGCTAGAAATAGAGCCCCTGTAATAATGGGCGCCGCCATCTTGATGGTTATTTAGGGATTTTGGGTGGTGTGGATTGGCACCATTCCGCTACTTGGCCACTTGACTAAGCACGATATTATTTTGCTTCTCCCTCAAAGTACGTGGAATCAACACTAATAACATCAGGTGGGAATCAACAGGTGAAGAAAAGGTGTGCGATCATTCCAGCATCCAAAAGTTCGGTTAACTACGTGATGTTTATTTACACTGTCAAAAAGCTGTCACTTGACATTTCGTTTACTCAGAGTACAGTGGCACCCAACCATCCAACTCGACGTGATTATTTTGTAATTTCAAGAAAACTAAATACACTTACGTGATGGTACTTGAGAAAACTGGATCGCTATCGTAAAATTTCAGAAGGTTTGATCAGTTTCACGGCCCTTAAGACATTTTGTGGTAGCTATATAGCTTGGTATTTTGAGATACACTGGAAATTAACCATCAAAATGGCGTCATTCTCTAACTCCTTCTGTTACGCGGCGCGGCAGAATGCGCAATAGGTTCATAAGCGGTATAGATATTCAAGTATGTGGTCTGATGTAGTTTTGAAATATTCATAAATCATGAAAGATTTTACCAACTTTCCATATTTTCAAGCAAAACAGCTAAACAACACGAATCACCGCACAGATACACAAAGCGTTAACAATTATAACAATCAGCTGTTATGAGCGTTGACGGGTTGACGCTAGTGCTTTTTGTAGCTAGTTCTGTAGTGTTGTCAAGCCTGCTTCTCCGCCTATGAAAGATTGTGACGTCATCGCGCCAAATTTGAAATTATCGAAAACTTTCATGATTTTTTTACCAAGAAAACTTACGAAAAAAAATCTGTTAGCTATATAGCGTCACTTATCAAGAAGTGAACTTTTCAAAAAAAAAAAAAAAAAAAAAAATCGGTCACTACCCTATTCTGTCAAATTTCAATCGAAAGAAACGACTGCAAAAGAAGACTAATTTTCAGTTGTGTCCGCCATTTTGAATTTTGATATTCTAGCAATATTTTTATGCGATTTTGGTAGCCTATTTAACTGGCTACACATGGATACCAAACTTGTCAAAATCGGCCAAGAAACAAAAATTCTGCGAGGAAAATAAAACAGTGCGGTTTTTTATGGCCCACCCGGTATAAATTTTGAGAGATGATAGAGAATCAAAAATTGAGGGGACTTTCCCGAAAAAAAATAAAAATGCAGAACTGCATAATAACGGACATATGGCCCTTCAAAGTTGGAAATAAAAATGCGTTTTTTAGCATAACTTTTCAACTGTTCAACCGATTTTGTTCAAATTTGAACCAAAGTTTACCCAAGCGAGTCTCTATCGAACGATTATAACGCGTTCTATCAAAATTATCCGGAGGCATAGATAATAGGGGACACCCTTTTTTTGCCCCCTAATTCTTTACCCATTTGAAACTTTTTTCAAATTGTTCATATTTTTGAGTTCTATGTTCAATTTAGAAGAAAAAGTTACTCCTGCAAAATTTTGATTAGGGGTTTCATTTTCGAGACATTTGAATTTGAAGTTTATTTGAAGTTTCGGAAAAGATCTCGGAAACACAACTTTCAAGTGCCTAAAAATTATAATCCAAAAAAACTCATGATTTCTTAACTGGAATAAATTCTCTAGGTGTTTGAAGTTGATAAAACACCATTTTTGCTGACAAACAAGTAGTTTTCAGGGTACAAAATTTTTAGGCTCTTGAAAGTGGTGCTCCCGAGATGTTTTCCGAAATTTCAAACTCAAATATCTCGAAAAAGAAGCCTCTAATCAAAATTTCGCAAGAGCAACTTTTTCTTCTAAATCGAACATTGTAGAACAAAAAAATATAAAATTTATAAAAATTATTTATAAAATAATTTCGTCTTTGTTACGGCGAAGTCTAGCCAATGGCTACTCTACTTAACCATGGACCGACAGCTTAACGTACTCTCCGAAGCACGGTATAAGCGAGCTGATAGCCGACATCCGATGCTCCGCGCCACGCTTACACACTTCTGAATTCTATTTTGTTTGAAAATCCCTTTCACTTTTGATTCTCTATAAACTCTCAAAATTAATGCATCAAAAACTGGACCACTTGTATAATATTAGCGTAAATTGCAAGGGAGAAAACTAAGTTCCATTTTACCTAAATTACGAGTGTGATAATATTTTGCCAGATAGAGAACATTTCATGTCCAATTTATATAAATTTCGCCCTGTTCAACCTTCCGATATCTATGGGGGGTAGGTATCCTATGCCATCCATACCCCAGGCATGTTTTTCGTCTAAAACTTTTGAAATAATGTTGTCTTACTATTGGGCTTTTATGTATTTGCCTAAAACACATTACAGCATCTAATGTATGGAAAAAAATTGGGAAGAAACAATTTTCTTTGAAATATCTGACATTTCTGACTGGGGTATCGAATATATCCCTCACCCTATACAATGTGTTGTTCCACCATTCAGCAAGTTTTTTGTCTATAACTTTTGAAATAATTTTGTCTCACTATTGAGCTTTAATGTATCTGTTTAAAACACATTAGAGCATCTAATTTTCGAAAGAAAATTGAAAAGAAAAATTGTTTTCTTGGAATGTTTGACATTTTTGGCTGGGGTATCAAATATACCCCCACCCTTTGTGATGTATTATTATTCCACCATTCAGCATTACTTCATTTTCGTGACATTTTGACTTTCGTTGTCGTTCTGTTCTCGAGTTTTTCGTTGTTCAGCTGTCCAGTGAGTACCCAGTAAAGTACTGTTTACATAAAAAAAGTTCACAAATAGCATTAATTATTTCATTAGAAGCAATAGCTCTTGGGGTATCTGATATACTCCCCCATCATATGAGACGTGTACTACTGTAGACCCACCAATATGGGAAGGTTAAGATAGTTATTTCTGGAAGTGTAAGCACCTGTATGATTGACGCAGTTTAGAAACCAAATCAAGAAGTAGCCCAAGCAAGAAATCCAGGTGGAACCCTGATGACTCACGGCCAAATCCACCAAGTTGAGCTTTCCGACAGTGGTCTTATTGCTGGTGTTGTCTTTTGATTCAATAGCGATCGTAAAAATCGCATGTGATCTAGAGCTGACGTCATTCATCAAAGTCGACCGGGTGATGCGGTTCTTGTTGCCTCTATTTAACAATTCCGTGATGGACTCGAGTGAGTCTACAGTGAAGCCCATGAGATCTTTCACGTAAACTCCCACGTCAGGTCTCTCACGAATCGCCAGTTTCTTGTTGGGATCTGACGACAGCAAGTCCCGCACTTCTTCATTGTAGATTTCAAGATAGGTGACAGTAACCACAAACGACTTGCCACCGCTGCCACAGGATATCTGACTAAAAATGTGGGCGAATGTGTTTGGTATGATTCCTTTCAGCTCGGCTTTTGCCGTGGTGCCTCCCATCGTGTAGGTCTTGCCGGTGCCTGTTTGCCCGTATGCGAATATCGTGCCATTGTATCCCTGAAGTGCTTTCTCAACTATCGGAACTGCGATCACTCGATACAGATTCAGCTTCAAAAACAAAACAAATGACTCCACAGTCAACACCAATTCGATATTGTACCTGCGTGGAGTCCTCTCCAAATACTTGATCAAATTTGAAAGGCTTCGGGTTGTTCCCGTCCTTACTCAACGCAACCAAGTTTTCCTTGGGGTCCACCAGGAGGATGTTTTGGTGACCTTGGGCTTCTTCATTTTTGGTCAAAGGTCGCACTCGCACAAACACACGGACGTTTTCCACTTCTGCCAAATTTTCTTGAAGTCCATTGTCCATTTTACAACAATCACAAACAACAGACGTCCGATCGAAAATAGGTTACGTTACCTGTCCTGTACCCCGTACCGGTGACAGGCAGTTACCGCGACAGCCCATAAGCGCTACAGACCCCAGCCGCGACACGTGGCAACGCTGTTCGGCTGTCAAAAAGCAAAATGTCACATCTTGGCGACATAAGAGCGAAATGTGGACCTGCCAATCTGATTCCCCCTGTACCCTTTTGACCATTCGGCAATGCCGCATCAAAGTGTCAAAATGCACGTTCTCCACAACAATAAGTGCAATTTTACGTTAGTGGTGCGTTAGTGTCTATTGTTATCGAACATCGAACAAGTAGAGCGAGTGAGTGAAAGAATGGGGAACTATAGTGGCAAACGCCTGAAGTAATGGCGCCCGTGTTCCATGCACCCCAGCTATCATCAGTGTCATGTTAAGCGTACATAACCTCAACCTTGTAATTTTCATTTCATTTTCATTTGTCAGCACTCAGCATATAATCGGCGGTTTGCGTCACTTCGTGAGTAGAAAAGTAGAAACGCCGACAAGCCAAAAATCACGGTGAAAAAATTGGTAGTGAGGTGTTGTGTATCAGCTGTATGTATCAGGCTGCAACAGTTCCAAAGGACCATACCTTTGCAGTATGCATCAGCTCTTTTTTATTCCCTCTCAGTGAGGCTCCTCTCCGCCTCAACTCTTCTTTTTAGCACTTTTCACTATCCGTACATTTGTTAGCATTTCTTTAAGGTTATGTACGAAAACTGTCAATATGGGTGCATGGAACACGTCGCCCTCTACAATCTGCTTTGCCTATAGTTCCCCATTGCTATGGTGCGAAATGGGTGCGAAGAATATACAACTCCCATGGTCCATGAGAAAAACATTTTTCGGGAAGAAAGAAGTTACAAAGGAAATAAAGGTTGAGGTAGTGAAGAAGATGGTGACTCCAACACTGATTTTATGGGAGCGACTCGTGGACCCTGACAAGAAAGTACGAGAGTCGAGTGAATGCTGCAGAGACGAGATCCCTACGAAAAATAGAGGGGAAGACAAAAAGGGACAGAATCGGGAACAAGATTTTCAAAGAGCAGTAGTTAAAGACGAAACCCATGAGAGTGTATGAGGCGAGAGCACAGGGAAGAACTCTCGGAAGAACTAGAAGAGGCAGACCAAGAAAAACCTAGCGGGAAGAGGTGAGGCATGTAGCGGAGGAGGACATCAGCAGGTGGGAGATCGATGCGTTGATCCAGAACAGGATGGAATGGATGAACAGAACAAACAGAACAAGCTGAATTCGGGCCCTATAGTCTTACACCGAACGGTAGGAAGACTCCGGATTAAGTAAGTAAAAGTAAGTGTATTGTGATTAGGTCTAAACAGCTATGCATGACAGAATAATTAATTATTTTTTTCGTTACAGCAGTACGAATTATAAAACCTAATTGCTGTTTCAAATGGAGGATATTTGTAAGATCCACGAAACCAACAGGAAGAGCCAAGGATGTCAGTACATATGAAAGGAATCGGTAGGTAAAGTCATTGTTTGCGTAAGATTTATACTAACTTACAGTCTACACACACCTGTGTAAGGATTATTAATTGTATCAAGCGTTGAAGTAAATTTCCTCTCATAGTAAGCCTGGTCGCTAAGCCATGTTTTCTTACTAATTTTCCAAGAATCATAGGTGACTTGAGGCGAAATTCACTTGAAGGCTCTATATACTACAAGTGTTAGCTTTCCTCAAGTCCAAGTCCTAATGACAAGGCTATATTAATCTCGTAACGTAAGTTATTACATCACTTTTTGGAATCAACTTCTCCGCAGTTATGCATCATATATTCCACTATTTGCTCAAGTCTCATGTCTGATGTGATCACTGATATATTCATCAACTCCCAGAATAATAATATAGCTACCATCGTACGCAAAATAAACGAGGACCGTGTTTCACGTGGAGTGTACTGATTTGATGAATTTTGGCCTTCTGTCACTGACACCAAGCCAAAATTTATCAAATCAGTACACTCCGCGCGAATCACTGTCGAGTATAATTATCGTAATTGTAATGCAGTATGTTCTTTTGTTACAGTAGGAGACCATGGTGGCCATGAGGTAACCATCACACACCTTACCAGAATTCCACAGAACTGTAGACAACATTCTCAAAGCTTGCCTCATCAAGTCATCACTCCCAGCAGTGTTAACCGACAATAGCAGCTCATTTGGATCATTGGATCCAGACCCAGAAATAATTAACATCATCATTGATCTCGCTCTGTCTCGTGTTTTATGAAGAGTGCCACCTCCTCGTCAACATCTTCACGCCGTTTCCACCACTTTCTTTTATTTACTCTTTTATTCTAGTGTTATTACATTTTTAAGCACTATTATTCTATATTGTATTTCTTAGAATTTACATTCCTTTGAAAAATACCTGTCAACGAGGTTGAAAGTTGAAACGTTGGTTGCCAATATACACGTTTTTTTTAAACTGAAATTGCCTATCATTCCCAAGATTTGAAGAAAAATACTGTAAGAAAACAGACGGGAATCAGGATCCTATGTCGGAGCATGAACAATTGAACTTTCTGTCAATATCAGGTTCCTCAATGCTTATTTAAGAGTGCTAGAAAAATGTTGTTTGTGTTTTAGAAACAAATATATGTGGGGTGTTGGGTGGGTGTTGGTCAAAGGGTGTTGGATTGGCGTACAAACCAAGAGGATGCATTATATTTTGTCAGTGATTTCACCTGTCAGTTCTTCACTTGTCTGTGGGGACTAACCAGAGAGACGGAGAGGGCGGTGAAAAACAATAGGAAGATTTTGAAAAACAGAAAATCAACTTCTATTTATATTTGAAAAAAGAAATAATGAAATAAAGCCGATGAACCTAAGCAGGGGTGGATGGGCCAAGGGAGTAAAAGGGAATTTACCCCCTGGGCCGGTGAGATCTATAAAATTTGGGCCGGTAGGATAAAACCAATACTTTTATTCAACAGTGGAAGTTTTGGGAAGAAAGATGGAGGCCGGGAAAATGAACAAGTTTTCAACGCAGTGCACTCAGCGTCACCTCATGTGCTGATATAACTTTACAACTTGTTTTCTCAACTTCACAGGGGCCACTCGACAATGGGCATTTTCATTCCATTCTCTTCAGTGAACACACCGCTTACAATTTTCCCGAAAGAGACCCAGAAATGTATTGAACTACGTTATTCAGACTCGCAAAATACTCGCCGTAATCAGGCCGCAAGACCACAGTTCTGTACACCGACAGTCCGACACTGCATGCTTGTCGGTATCGGTAGCTAGAAATAAGTAACGATGTTGTTTATTTCTCATCCTAGCTACCTCGGAACCCCGTTATTGGATACCAATAGGAAAGCGAGCTTTCTGAGGCTCATTATCGATTTGAAGAACATAGGTATAGTCGAGTATAGAGTTCAAACAAGTGAGTATGCCTTCACGTGCGTGAGTCTCAGTAGCGCATTTTCTCAAAGAGGCATATTGTGAACGTAAAGAAATTTGGTTGAAGGAGAAACACCATTCCTTGCCCACTTTCTTCACTCGAAACTCATTGTGATATTGTGCTATCAGAATGGGGTACTTGCCAATGAAATAGATTTGAATAAAAATTCTTTTACTCATCAATATATTTTTTTGTTTGAGGGCGGGAGCTGGGAGCGGTGACTAATCAACAGTAGGTAGTCTATTCTTTCCCATTTTTAGTCGGCTATCCATATAGCGAAAGAATTAGATCGCTATGTCTTCGGGCTCATGTTTTCCATTTATCTCTTACTTTGAGGGCAGCGTGTGGGGGTGGCAGCATTCTGCAAAGTAACTGTTGCACAGTTTGAGTTGAGAGTTTCTAAATGTTTAAGGAAATATGACAATCAATGAAAATTGTAAAAGTGTCATTTTTTGTTTGGGGGCGGGAGCTGGAGGCGGCGACTAATCAAAAGTGGCCTATCTCTTCTCATTTTTAGTCAGCTATCTATATAGCGGAACAATTTAATCGCTATGTCTTCAGGGTTATCTTTTATATTCATCTCTTATTTTGGGGGCGGCGTGTGGGAGCGGCAGAGTTTGGCAAAGAAATTCTTCCACCGTTTGAGTTGGGAGTTTCTGAATGTTTGGGGTAACATTAAAATGTAATTCAGTGGAAATTATTGAAAGTTGCACTTTTTTTTTGGGGGGTGGAAGTTGGAGGCGGCGCCATGTCAAAGGTAGCCTATTCTTTCCCATTTTTAGTTAGCTATCCATATAGCGAAAGAATTAGATCGTTATGTCTTCGGGCTTATGTTTTTCATTCATCTCTCACTTTGAGGGCAGCGCGTGTGGGGGCGGCAGCATTCGGCAAAGTAACTGTTGCACAGTTTAAGTTGGGAGTTTCTAAATGTGAGGGAAATATGACAATCAGTGAAAATTGTGAAAGTTGCATTTTTTGTTTGTTTGGAGGCGGCAGCTGGAAGCGGCGGCTAATTAAAAGTGGCCTATATTTTTCCAATTTCAGTCAGCTATCAATATAGTGAAAGAATGAGATCGCTATGTCTTCAGGGTCATGTTTTACATTCATCTCTCACTTTGGGGGCGGCGCGGCGTGTGGGAGCGGCAGAGTTTGGCAAAGAAATTCTTGCACAGTTTGAGTCAAGAGTTTCTAAATGTTCGAGGTAACAGTATCAGCTAAATCAGTGAAAATTGTTGGAAGTTGCACTTTTTTCCTTTTGGAGGCGGAAGCTGGAGGCGGCGCCATATCAGAAGTAGCCTATCCTTTTCAATTTTTAGTCAGCTATCCATATAGCGAAAAACTTGGATCACTTTGTCTTTGGGTTCATGTTTTTCATTTATCTCTTACTTTGGGGGCGGCTTGTGGGAGCGGCAGCGTTCGGCTGAGCAAATGTTGCACAATTTGAGTTGGCAGTTCCTAAATGTTTAAGGGAACATCTCAATCAGTAACATTTGTGAAAGTTGCACTTTTTATCGTTTGGGGGCGGAATCTGGGGGCGGCGACTAACCAAAAGTAGCCTATCCTTTCCCATTTTTAGTCAGCTATTTATATACCGAAAGAATCAGATCGCTATGTCTTCGGGTTTATGTTTTTCATTTTAAAGTGATTGGGGGCGGTTTTTAGCAGTTTTTTCATGTCGGCGGCGCATATTGATGACGGAATGTTTCTTGGCTCACGTTTATAAGTGGCAACTATGTATTATTCAAAAAATGAGAACACCAGAGCATCAGGTCTGGTAGAAAGTGCAATATTATGTTATTTCAAGTTTATCGGGGGCGATTTTCTCTATGTTGGCGGCGCAATATAGACATCCAATATAGCCTAGCCCTCCTTTGGGAGTGGCAGCTATGTAACAGCGAAAAAATTAGAAAGCTAGGTCGTCTAGTTTGGGAGGAGTTCGAGGAACGGACGGACGGACAAAGCGGTTGCAATAGCGATTTTCATCAAGATGGAAAATGCGCTAAAAAGTTATAGATAGATGGATAGATGAGACTTACTAGTACTAGTTTAAAATGTGGGATGTATAAGAAGTGAATAAGGCATGGACTATTTACAAAGTCTTAAAATGTCACAGGACTTTTTGGAAACTTCTTTTTGTGCAGTGAGGAGTAGGGGCAGCTTCAACAATAACAACCCTGATGCGCAATAATTACTCGCGCCTATTAGAGTCTGCAGTCTGCTAATTCACCACTGAATCTCCACCTCACAGTGCGCCTGAACCTTGAATGAGTTTCATGAAAATGACACCAAAAACAGGCTTCGGATCTTTGTAGCCGAACATTAGGGGAACTGAAATCAAGTTAAAACAAAATCGTACCAGATCCTTAACTCAAATAATATCAAATCTGAGATTTAGTTTACGTCAGAAGTGAAATACTTTAACTTTTTTCATTATTGGATCACAGTTGATGAGTTTTAGTAGGCAACATCAACTTCTATTAGTACAGTAAAACTGTAAAAAGTATAAAACCATCAAATATTTAACCGAAAAACATACTACGTAGATTGAAAAATAATTACTCAACTTCGAAAAAATCGTAGTGTCACCCTACAAAATTTTGCGCCTTTTTAAATTCAGGAAATCCTGGTTTGCTACATAGGTACCTTTTGAATTCTCTTCGAACTGTTCATTACAAGTTTGTATTGTTGCAAAATACAAGGTGTTCACCTCGGAGTTCGCATCATATTTCTACAGGGTGTTGAATATTAAACGTAAACAACGTAAAAAATTTCCAATAATTCAACATAATTATTATGTTCCTATTTGAGTAAATACAACATTTTTGTATTTCAACACTAATATCATGAAGATAGATCTCAGCTCTCTACGCAGTTTTTGAATATTCTTCTTTTATTTACAGGGTGATCGAAAAATGACAATCAACAACAACAAGTTTTTCAATGATAACTCTTTTCCAGGTCAACCGATTCCCACAATATCAGACTCATGTTGTACTTAAAACTTTAAATATAAAAACCTAAAGAGTCGGAATCGACTTCAGACAAACATTCAAAATACAGAGTTGCATCAAAAATGACCCAAATTTGAATGGTACCCGAAATTCCGTTCAAACAAAGATGTTTGAAAATCAACTTGCTTTCTAACAGATCATTCATTCCGAACACTTCAAGATTTTTCTTGCTTGTATGAATGTCAAGAATTAAATTTTCTATATCGTCCAAGAATCCTGATTACAACAGATGGTTTTCATGGCTGAATCAGTCCCTTGGGCCTTGGGCAGTTGAAAATGATCGCAACCTAAGCTACAAAAACCAGAACAATCACGATTTTTCTGTTACTCTTTTCAACTTATTGTTGTGATTTTCGTAGCGTAGGTAGCGTAGGCTGCGACTATTTTCAGCTGCCCAAGGGACTGAATCAGTCATGAGAACATACAATTATAATTAGTAGGTATCCTTGGCCAATAATTTTTGACTAATACAAGCAAGAAAAATCTTGGATTTTCATTTACATATTCTACAATAGAGACTTGTAGCTATAATTTTTTCATATTAGGTGTTGAGGGGCGCATCAAGTACTAGCTTATTAGCGCCCTTTTTTCGGTGACTTCCTTCGTTTTACCTTTTTTCCCTCAACGTGACCGCTCGGTTAGTACACGCCAAAGTATCATATAGAGGGCGCATAGAGAAAAGCCACCGGCTCCGGCGGGATTTGAACTCCGGACCTCTTGGTTTGAAGCTACAGACGAAGCCCGCCGATCTATCGCCAGGATAGCTAAAGAATTGAGCTATTGAATAGTTTGTACAGAATTCAGAAGGTATGTAGCAAACCACAGTTACCTAAGTTTGAAAAGGCGCAAAATTTTGTGGGGTGTGGCATCATCATTTTTGCGAAGTTATTATATTTTTCAATCTACGTAGTATGTTTCATGGCTTAATTTGGAAGTTTTTGGATGGTTTGATACTTTTTACAGTTTTTCTGTGCTAACAGAAGTTGATGTTACTTACTGAAACTCATTAACTGTGATCCAATAATAAAAAAAGTTGAAGTATTTCACTTCTGACGTAAACTAAATCTAAGATTTGATATTATTTGTGTTAAGGATATGATACGATTTTGTTTTAACTTGATTTCAGTTCCCCTAATGTTCGGCTACAAAGATCCGAAGCCCGTTTTTGGTGTCATTTTCATGAAACTTATTCAAGGTTCAGGCGCACTGTGACCTCCAATGGGAACTGCCTGGATGATATGGAAGAAGCAGCACTGTGCTGAATGCCGCCAGAAAATAAAGTCAATTTATTATTATCAGTGTTTATGTAGAGAACGTAGTTCTAGGTATCTTGTGAACTCTATGCTTGCGGGAAGATTCTAAGCGGTGTTCACTGAAGAGAATGATGACCTAGCTGTCAAGCGCGGCAATACCAAAGAGAATGGAATGAAAATGCCCATACTGTCGAGTGGCCCCTGTGAGGTTGAGAAAACGTACTTAGTCGGACAATATGTTATAAAGTTGGAATGCATGAGGTGCTGCTGAGTGCACTGCGTTGAAAGCTTGTTCATTCCCAGATCTTTTTTCTCAAAACTTTCATATATTGTAGAATTAAAGTGTTGGTCTTTAGAAATCTATCTGCCATCGCTCACCAGTAAGTGTCAAATTCTAAAAATTATCAATAAAAGGTAGTCTTCTCACAAAACGTAAAGAAATTCCTTACTGCGGTTTCGGGAGCGTAAGGGATAAATTATATGTTAAATATTCACTCCTACTCCTTCACCAGAATATTTCACAAGCTTTCACTATTTCACCTCCAACGACGAAAGACTGAAGGCTCCCGAAACTGCAGTAATAAATGTTCATAAACGTTTTTCGGGAAGACTCTGCCTTTTATTTATAATTTTTAAAAGTGTTTTTTTATCCTACCGGCCCTTTCACAAATCTCACCAGCCCAGAGAGAAAAAAGGCCTGGGCCCATCCACCCCCGAATCCAAAGTCTCGTTGTTTGTATAGACGCACCAGGTGGGATTTCAAACCTCTTTTTTTCGTTATCTCTATAGATACCTCAAATAGATAAAGAACATGTAAAATTGAAAGCCTCATTGCTTGAGACAAAAATCCTGGAGTCAGACCCCATAGGTGTTGGGTGAATGCTTGAAAAGAATGATAGCTAAATGTATGGCAGAGGTATCAGGTATGAATGTAATAGGAGTATGTTGTAAAAAACAACTATGGTGAAGGACTAAAAGCAAAATAATCTACAGCATTTGTGAACGTAAATATATATGTATTAAAATAATGAAAAATCAGCAATTACAAAAAGACATCGAATGAGTAGATATCTACAATAATAAAATTATTGAAGTATTACCACTTAGATAACTTGAAATAAAAAAAATTGACCTCTGGTTGCACCAAGCCTTCATAATATACAGGGTCCTGCAACAGTGCGTCGGGCTTTTCTAGCGCCCTTACCTTGCAAAATAGAGAAAAAAATGTAATACATAAAATTATTAGTTTGAAAAGTTCTACCTTGTAAAATTATTTTCAACTATACAGGGTGTTCAATTTTTGCGCTATAACAAAAACAAAGATTTTTTTAAATAAAATGCCCCACTTTTGATTTCATTTTCTTGTTCAACTTCTCAAGCTCTATTACAGGTGGATTTTTGTTTTCTCAATTTGTGGCAGTGCTACCAACTGAAAATTAAAAATTGAAATTTCTTATTATCTCAAGGTTCACTTTGAAAAACCGTAGACGCCTCGTTTTTTGAGATTAAGGAACAAAATTTGGCATAACAGTATTCGAATAGAAGCTGAATAACTTCATGACAAAAAACTTGGGATTTACTTATACAGGGTGTGCAATTTTTTTTTTTAACTTCGCATATTTCAAAATGCCATATGTCATTTTTTTTGAATGGAATGCCCTATATTTTATCTCACCATTCGATAGCTTTTCTCCTCCTCTTTTATTTTTACTAGGGATACCCTACCCCTAAACTCCATAACTTCAGAGATAATCGATAATTTTGATAAAAATTGTCGTTTATTTGGATTTTTTATGTTCTTAATAGGTCCTGATACAGAAAATCATGTGTAAAAATGAACGCACCTCTCAATTTGATAGTTTGAAGGTTTTTGAAGTCGAGAAAACCACTTTACTAAGCTCAATTTGAATTTTCTTTTTTCCATCGGGCAACGAAATACTTTTTTAAGCATTTTCTTCAGATTGGAATTTAGCGCAGCTATTCAATGGAAAAAACTTATTCTCAGCATCAAACCAAGCAAAATGTGTCAATCAGACATTTGTTGATGATCACTATGGCCTGCCCGGCGTGAAAAATTTTAATAAATAGCACTTTTTATCAAAATTATTGATTATCTCGGAAATTATCAAATTTAGCGGTAGGGTACCTATCTCTGGTAAAAATGAAAGAGGAGAAAAAAGCTGTCGAATGGTTTAATAAAATAGGGGGCATTCCATTTGAAAAAAAATGACTAATGGCATTTTGAAATTTGCGAAGTTTGAAAAAAAATTCTGAACACCCGGTATCACTGATTCTGAAGTTTTTTGTCATGGAATTATTATTCACCTCCTATTCGACTATTGTTGTGCCAAATTCCATTTCTTGATTGCAAAAAACGAGGCTCCTACAATTTTTCAAAACGAAGCTTGAAATTACAAAAAAAAATTCAATTTTCAATTTTTAGTTGGTAGCACCGCCACAAATCGAAAAACAAAAATACGCTTATAATAGAGCTTGAAAAGCTAAACAAGAAAATGAAATCAATTGGGGCATTTTATTCAAAAAATCTTTGTTTTTGTTATAGCGCAAAAATGGATCACCCTGTATAGTTGAAAATAATTTCACTGGTTAGAACTTTCCAAATCAATAATTTTATGTATGTATTACACCTTTGTCTCTATCTCGTAAGGGAAGGGCGCTAAGAAAGCCCGAAGCACTGTTGCAGGACCCTGTATTATCGATTTACCAACTGAACCATGGGCATTTCACTGTTGTTTGATCAACAGCACTGCGAGTTTATATTTATTTGATGATCAAATTTATGAGCTTGGTGAATCCATGGTGTCCGCCCGCGTGGGTATGAATTTTTTCAGCAGCTTCAGGTCTGTCCTCTGGGACCAAGAGGTAACCACCTTACTCCGGAAATGGCTTAGCTCCTTGTTTCCCTCAAAACCTGGAGGCTAGCAGGCATCCATTGCAAAAAGTGTCTCTCCTTAGGGGCTGAAAAATATACATGAGTAGATAAATCCAAAGCCTTTCAATTATTTGATTTGAGTAATTATATTACACTGGTCCAATAATTCGACCCATCACCATTTCGTGACCGCGACTTTGTCGGCCGATATCTTTTGAACAAGTTGATGGATTTAAAAAATCTTATCCACCAAGTAGTGGCCGCAAAATGGTGAAAAGATGTGTCGAGTTATTGGAGCAGTGTATTTGGTAGTAATAGCAGCCGGCGAAGCCTTTCTTGCAGGTCAAAATTCTTTTGAAAACAACAAAATTATGTAGGTACCCGAAAAGGTATCTATAAGAGACAGTGACGATGTTCACAATTAGGTATTTGCCTGTCACCCTACCTGATGGCCATCTTAGCCTGAAGGGACCATCTTCTGTCCTGGTCCTGGATGCAAGAGAAAGTAGGTACGATGTGGCGACGACTTGCTCACCCTTTGAGTGAGCCTGATATGATTATCACAAGGGTCTTTGACAAGGATATTAACTAGTTCTGGAAGAAACCCAGCCTCAAGTCCCAAGGCAGGAAACATATCCTCCCCCGAAATGACTGTTGTGTTTCCCCGGAGCCACTAAAAAATACACCTTTAAATCATCTACCTACATAAATTTAAATTAAATCCGATTTTACTCCAAACTCTATTTGTTTTACCTACCTTTATGTTTATAAACTGGCATCATTATATGGGACACATGGACAGCAAATCAAACAATAATAAAGCAACAAACGCGACACTGCGACGTTGCCTAGCGCTTTTGGAGGGTGAGAGGGGTGCTTGTAGGAAGGGGAATGCATTTTTTCAAGTTTTTGACATTTCCGTCAAACTAGGTGGCCATGTTGCCATGTTTATTCAACCTGTCGCTCTTGTGACCTGTCGCGCTTGAAATTGTCGCGCTAACTGCCCGTAATCCCCCGTACCTGTCATCGATCTGTCACTGTCACTTTGACGTCCAAAAAGGTTGCTTGCCCTAGCGTCGAATGGTTCGTGGTCGAATGGCGTTAGCCTCGAAATCACTAGATTTGACAGGTATTAGGCATCTGCGGCACGTGACCAAGTGGGCGTGTCTACTCTGCTTGGAGGATAAACATGAAACAATCGAGCATGGTGTATGCCTGGTGTATGCACGTTCTATGATGCACGTAAACTGCGTATTCTCTGGTAAAATTACTTAAAACGTTGGTGTAATCAGTGTAATCAGCTCAGGAATACCTATGCCTAGCTTTTGTATGGTGGTGAAGTGCGGAAGCAACGCGTCCAGAGATCGAGTGGGATTCTATAGAATCTCTTCCATTCATGACACTTGACTGAACATTATTAAAGTTAATCCAACATTAATACCTACCTATTTTCAGAAAAACCAGCCAAGCTAAAAGACAAAAACAATCCAGACTGGGTCCCTTCAATCAGCATATGGGATATCAATCCGTTCATCTCAGTAAATCGAGCACTATAGTGATATATACAAACGACTTCAAAAAAGAAATGAATGGGGCCTTGCAATTGAAAAACTCAACGTGAGGTCGCCACTACTGTAGGGGGCGCCTACTTCGATAAAGCGGCCGTAACGACGCGAAAAACAGGGGAGTTTGAGTAGTTTGACCAGTAACTGACAGTGACGCTGGAGACGTCAAGCAAGAAACAGAGGTTATCCAAATTTCAAATCAAGACATAAAATGACGGACGTCGGTCGCTGAAGCGTCAGCGCCGTCAAAATTGTCGAATTTGCCCCCAACCATGGATGTAGGAATGGCTGGATGGAGCATTACGTCAAAAATGCGGTTCCCAAACCGGAAATGTCAGAAAAGGCCTCCAAAGTGAACTTGATTTAGTCGGGTAACAGTGGCGCACAATTATTTTTTTCAAGGGTTTGGCATTTTAGCTGTCACAAAACGTAAATCGCCAATGCCATCACGTACATTGAGAAAATTTGAACATAATAAAGAAAAATGCGGCCGAGGTAGTGACTAAATCGCGTTGTTGTTCAGTTGGGTCTTACGAAAATGCAGGTCAGCCAATATTATAGCAGATCAGCGAGAGACCTTATACAGTTATCCGGCCAGGCAAGGCTGCAAGAATTTTGTGCCCTGTCGCCGCCAGTAGCAACGCTCTGGGAACTTGGTGCTTATAAATGTGACCTTTTATTCATACACCAAGGAAATGAAAATCCGAAATTGAACCCCTCTGATTGAGAAATCACCCTGGACTAGTTTAGCAATGTCGTTGAGAAGCAGCCATTGAAAGAACTTGGAGTGGAGCAACTTGTGATTGTGGCCTGAAGCTGCTCGTAAAAAATTAAAGGAGTCTGCTTATATGGGCTAACCTACAAGAACTGATCTATTTGACCTGCAAAAGTGACTGGCCTCCACTTCAAACTCCTCAAAACTCCAAATCAAAATTTTCCAATTTTGAGCTTGTTTCAGTACTGAATAAAATTGTGTTTACTCGTACAAGTGTAGTGTAAGGTTTGATTGGATATCTGGATGAAACAGGCAATTTATTTCAAATATCAAGTACATAGGCGCTTATACTATAGTTAGTAAAAGACAAATAATTATAACTGCTATCTACGAACATGTTTTTAATATCAATCATAATGAAGAAATCACTTCTGACTTCTGGAACAGTAGACAGTGGTATCGACACCAAAGTGAGCAACAATTTCACAGGAATTTCTTGACCTTAAGAATCATGATTACCCACAATAAAGTGTGAGAATCTCAGTCTGAGCTTAATGCAAAAGGTTAATACTTGCAAGATATAACTACTGAGTATTGAGTACTTGGTATATTGATAACCGAGGACTCAATCACTGATATCTCAACTTTAACATACATAATTGTAGTACCAGTGACAACAAAAAAACAGACCACTGTCATTCATTATTTCACGGTTTTTGCAACAATTTGGACTCCAAATGCTCCTTAATTAGGATATGTCCATATCTTGGCTGTTAGTTGCAACCGACATGTCCAAATTGGAGGTCGTTTGGGGCAAATTGTTGAAAAAAACCGGTTGAGTACTGAATGACTGTGTCCTCCTTTTTTGTCCACACTGGTACCAATTCAAAAGGAACTTCAAGTGCTAACATTCAAACTGGTGAACTGAGTGGAAAACATTTTGAAAGAACTTGGCCAAAGTTTTTCAAAGTTAGGCAGGTTATAGCATTGTTGTACCTAAGGTACTTATTTTTACAACTGTTTTTGCAACAAATTCCAACACAGTTACTAGGAAAGGTAAAGCGTTTGTAAAAGCATAAGCTTTTGTTGCATTATAAAACTTCCAACAGGACAAGATGTTTCGGCAGCATGGCAGCTTCGATGACAGCACAAGTGAGCCAAGTCTTTCTCCATTTGAGAACGGCAGTAGATAGCAGCCAAAACGCAGTATCCTAACTAGTTTTTTTCGAGAGTTTTTGCCATTCCACATTGCACTTGGTGAAGTCTTGTATCAGTCAGCAAATTTTCTTTCAGGCAAGTATTATTAGCTTGGAAATATGTCCGAAAACGAAGCCGAAGAACGGAATTCTTCATCTAAAACCAATCCATTCAACGTATATCCCCGAGCATCTTCATCTTCATCTCCATCATTCAAACGAGCATTCAAACTTCTAATTTTATTTGAAGTGTTGACTTGGGAGTTGCCGAGTTTTCACTATTTTCTGCAAGAAATCAGAACCTCATTAAAAAATAATCATGTAGCCCCCGTTTGCACCAATAATTTGATCATGAAATAGTAAATCGAGCTTTTTTTGCTGAATTTTAGCGTAGTACCTGATGAAAAATGCAGTTTTACAAAAAAAAATGGGAAAATGTTCATTCCTCAACAGCTTAGATGCATCGCTTGTGGTCAGTCAACTGGCAGACCAAAGAAAATCCTCAATTAGCTATTTCATGATTAAATTCTTATGCTGCAACCGAGGGTAGGTTTAATAAAGATTGCAATTTGTTGGGCGATTTAGCCCTTTTTTCTAAGATGCCTGATGGATGTAACGCCACTGGAGGTGCTTTCAAATCGCATAAGTGAGGTTATGTAAGGTGGTGGAATGGAGCGTTTTCCGGGGAAAAAATGAGTTAGCATGAATATTACGGCCAGCAATTCATCAAACTTGACTTACCGATGAAGCGCAATGCCCTCTGAACTTGAGGTTGTGGTCCGCAACAGCCCGCACAATTTACAGGACACCATCGTGGACAACTCTGCAAAATGAATCGGATTACAAACGAACTGTACTGGAACTGGTAGAAAAAAACATTATTCTCGTTGCTGTTATGATAGATCAGACATTACTTACTCAGAATTACAAATTTTGATGCACTCAATTCCACTTATTTGGACTGACGCGATTTCTGTGACAGCCAGTTGACGGTTTCGAACAGCGTGTTGATTATATTTCAAAAATCAAGTTCACCTTGGAGGCCTCGCTTCCGCTTTAAGCCCCGCCCCTCAGCTCAAAATCGGATACCAAAAATTCAATTGTTTTTGGCTTTATGCTCTATCCAGCCATTCCTATATCCATGCCCCCAACGGTCGTGGCGCCCTCGGTGTGTAAAAGTGGCAGTGCAAGGCCCCATTGACACCAGAAGTTTACAACATCATTCCGAGTTGCTTTTGCATTTAAACTGCTTTTCAATTAATCCAACTTGCTTGCATGCCAATAACGCACAAAAGATCTTATAGGTCGCAGTGCAGAAAGGATCCTCCGAGACCAAATGACCACCTTATTTAATCTTGCATGCCAATAACAATCAGCATAATGCGATGTTGTGGCATGCACTGTGGATATACTTAACTCTGTAGTAGTGTAGGATTTAGAAATGTTTGGTGAGACGAGTGCGGAGTTTTTGTGAGTTTGTGAGTTGTGAGTTTTGAAAGGAACTAGTCGTGACAATACGTCCAATTAAACAAGTACCTATAATATACGATTTTATATAGGTACCTACTTCACGTTATCAATTGGGGAACTGAAAACCCCAAGGAAAATTAATTAAATTTTATAATAGTAGTTCACAGACGACCCTCGTGAGTCTCGTGACACAGGTAGTTGTGTGACTGCTGTGCCACGGAAGCCCCCGGTATGATTCCTGAACTAAGTCTGGGTGTTTGTGTTGTCCAATTTGTACCCACTTTTTCCACTTTATGTAATGATGATCAATAAAGGGCAAAAGTCCGTGTGGCCAAATATAAGAGCTGATAAAAGAGAATTTTTTCGCCAGGTCGCTTCCTCGATTACGATTGTCATGAATCGAAGGGATTCAACAGAATCCCACTCGATCTCTGGACGCGTTGCTTCCGCACTTCACCACCATACAAAAGCTAGGCATATTCCTGATATGATTACACCAACGTTTTAAGTAATTTTACCAGAAAGTACGCAGCTTTACGTGCATACACCATGCTCGATTGTTTCATGTTTATCCTCCAAGCCAGAGTCCAAGCAGAGTAGACACGCCCACTTGGTCACGTGCCGCAGATGCCTAATTTGGCAGAAATGTGTCAGCTCGCTCGAAAATATAATAAAAATTAAAAAATCTATATAAACCTTATTGGCGAATAACATTACCGATGGTGGCGCTGCTGATGCGCTTCGCATGTAAACAAACATGTCCGATAGTGCACGGATTCTTGCCCGCGCGTTCAAAAATCTTATCAGTAGTAAGCGGTTTTTAATGTCCTCCAGACGTGAAACGTGGTAAATTAGTATTGCGGTGGAACTCGAAAATGGCAGAAGCGCAATTAAGTGTTATGGAGGTTTTTAATCACTTGATGGCCTCAACGGATTCTCGATGTATCGTGATGGGAGAAGAAATTCTGAAGTCACAATTTCTTGTGTTGTGTGGTCGATAACGAACCGAATCAAGCATCAATTTAAATATAGACATATATTGGATTGTGTTTACAAACAAGCGCATTGTATGAATCTCCTTACGAGGTAACTGGGAATGTAATTAAAAGAAATAGTAGTAGCAGTTCCGCAGTCGTATTTTCCACAGTGCCGAGTTTGTTTGTCATCTTGACTACCCAACCTGCGTCTTTCGCTTTCGACGGGAAACTGTGAAAATGTAACTCTTTCTTTTTCCGGTTTCCACAGCGCGACTCGCACTCGGAAACACAACAGATTCTCCGCCACTTTTTGTCACTATATCTATCTCGCCACCTTCCATTCTAATGCCACTTTTGCTTGCCAGTCGTCGTACACGTGCCACTCTTATTTAAAAATGCAATGCTTTTGCAACCGACGACACCTAGTATATTCAAGATAATGAAACGTGCGTGGCTCATGTACTTTGTTGGAAAAAATAAACGCCGCGTCAAGTTGGATGGAAGCAATCAAAGTCACTAAACACCGCAACATACAATGCCGCAACGCTCATAAGAGCCCACACAAATCTGCGGTTGATCCGTGCACAAACGTCGTTTACACGTTGGCCGTCAGATGGCGTATTCGATCTTGAAACTCGCCAATATAAACTGCTCAACAACTGAAATGACTGATATATCTGATAACTGATATATCCGTTATGAGGTCCCCTATGACGATTAAGACCATTTCCAACGTGTAGATTAATCTTCAAAATCGACACGGTTTAGGTTTCCCGACGGTAGTTTTTCAAAATGAAATTCGGACATTCTGTGGATTCAAATAAACTGCAGTGCAAACTTCGACATGCGATGAGTCCCACGAAATATCCATGTTAGGTGCAGACATGCTGGGAATAAAAGTTTGAGGAAGGATTGAATCAATTGTTTGAGCAAAAATTTTTGAAATCGGACCCACCCACGGTTTTCGAGTTTTCCTCTCTGGAAAAACTACAAATTTTCCAACTTTTCATCCCATGAACAGATTTTGGTGGGTCGGGAAAGTGAAAAAAATCATATCGTCATTGTTGGACATCTGATCTGGGAAATTCAAAAACCGTTTCGAGACTAGACTACTAGACATCAGGCCTCATGAATAATTCATTAGAATTCGGAAAAAATTTTTTTTACAGAAACGGGGATCGGTGGAACCCAGCACAATTTTGCAATGTTTTACATTCCACCCTGTAAAAAAAACTAATTGTGATTAAAAACAAAATCTCGTCAATGGGATGGATTACTGAAAAATGGATCTAAATAACTGTGAAAACAAATTCAAAATCGGTTGTGTCAATCCAAAGTTACGTCATTTTGGAAAAGGGCAAAATTTTTGATACCGTCATTCCAGTTGTTGAGCAGTTTATTTGGAAGCAAAGCTCCGTTCTTTCGAAATGAACTCTATTTGGAGTTATCAATCGCTGTGCTTCTTGTTTTAATGTATACCTATACAAATTTAGGTGTGCATAGAGTCGTTATTTTTTTGATTTGAGCATTGTCTGATTTATAATTTGCAAAAATCTGAATCGGCTCACTCGGGCTCGAAGCACGGAAAATCCCGAAAGCGCGCTGACTGGGACGAATAGAGATGTGCAATATCGATACTTCTTGAGTATCAAATTGATATCGATACTTTTTGAATGAGTATTCGATACTGAGTATTCGTAACTGTAACTGATACTTTTACCAGTATCACACTCACCACTCATACCCGTTACTTGTACTTATGAGTAATCAAATGATCGATGATGTTATCAAAATGGAGTATCGAAACAAAATAATATTAATTTTGCACAAGATGAATCATACTCATTGTAGCTATCCCAAAAAGATAAAGAATCCAAATTCCTCCGATTACCTACCGATTCGTTCTTCCGCGGGTAGAGAAAGAGGGGTATCTACTGAAGATCACGCTACAATATCGTGTGTACATCCGTAACACCAGGTAGGTAGGTTTTTATATCATTTATCAGTTTGAGTTTACATTGCGTTAAAATTAATATTATACTTACCTGCACCTGCTAATGTTTCGTGCAAGTAATTAACACAAACACAATCAAAATCAAGTCAAATTGTAAGTCAAATTGTTAGTTAAATATAGTAGGTATGTACCTAGACCAAGACTATGTAAGTACCTATGCTTCATGTTCCACTTCATCTCTGGTAATCCTGTATCGAAATTCGAAATCGAGATCGAAATTAATGGTTTTTCCTTTGGTTCTTTGCCTTTGTTGTGACTTCCTCAGTTCATCAATTCTCATACCTAGTGAAACTGATATATCATATTCAGTTTACGATTCACCAATTACTCACTGATATTGATGATTACTGATCCGATCCGATACCGAATAGGCGAAATTCAGTGCCATTTCTGCGCTGGCACAACCATGCTAGGGGATTTGAGAATAGTGCCGTATGCTATTACATGTAAAAAGCGTAATTTCAACATTGTATATTATTGAAACGGCTGGAAATGGAACTTCCAAATAAGTTGTGGAAAAAAAGAGCGTTTCTTGATCTTTCATTGTGTTCAAGACCAGCAATGATGGATCAGTTTTAGATACACGATGAGCGAAAATATGGTAACGTGTTTATCAGTTGGTGTGTTTTTGAAAATACCGCCCTACTTCTAGTATTCTTCTCTGCCTTACGGTTGCCGTCCTGTCTGTCAATGGCATGAAACTGCATGTAAAAAAATGGTAACTCAAATTTTATCGGGTTATGTTATATGTATAATATATCAGAGGTTTTGTGTTTTCTGTTTTTTTTTCAAAAATGACGGGCAGTTTGTTGAGTGCCTAGCTGCAAAAACCGTACGAAAAGAACATTACAGTTTCATTTCATGTGTGTTCCCAAAAAACATCACCTTCTAGGCAACCAGTTATACACTGAAAACGGCTTTTTCGTTCTTTTCGGAACACTACGCGCGGAATTCATTTTTTCGACAGCAATGCACATGGACAACATCATTCCGCATAATCTAGCATGGAAATCAGGAGTTTCTTGTCATCTATTTTCCTTTGTTAAATCGATGGCTGAAAATCTGCAGGTTTTGACTTTTCCTAGCTCGCGCAGACGCATGAGTTCCATCCCCTAGCTTTGCGAACCTACAGCGTATGTCGCGCCTTTGAATATCGCATACACTTACCGCCGCTCCCGCTACTTGGTTGGTAAGGATACAAATATTATACTGCGGGCGCTTTCCATTTAAAACATTTGTGTCGGTTTGTGTCATCTTGTGTTAGCTTGTGTCGATGAGACAAAGGAACACAGATCAAATGGAACGCATTTGTGTCGATTTGTGTCGACACAAGTCGACTTGTGTCGGTAAATGGAAAACGCCCACTATAGAGAATATCGATAGTACACCACGTATCGAGATCGAGTACCTATCGAGAATATCAATTCGATATCGATACTCACCGATATAAAGTATCGATATTGTGGTATCAGTTGATTACTTTGTATCAATTGAAAAAAGTATCGAATTTATACTTGGTATCGGATACTTTTTTAAATGAATATCCGATACGTAAAATCCGAGTAAGTAACGAATACGCTAGTAACGAATTGATACTTTCTGCACATCTCTAGGGACCGAGCTAGGGACGAAGAAATTTAGTCGTTGCCCGCCCTTCCCATGCGTTCGATCTACGTGACCCACCATCGACCAGCTGCCTAGCCGGGCTCCTGTAATGTATACCTACAATAGGTCATTTCATGGAATTTTCAAGGTCACACTTTTTGCACGGAGCTGAGCGCATGCACGAGATTTTTGGCAGAAAATGACAGCTCTGCGAGTCAATAACAATAACAATAACATTGATGGTTTATTGTTTCTTGAAGTGGCTTTGAATATTATAATATAAAGGTGTTGATGTTTTCTCAAAGTCTTGGAACAGGTTTTAAATATTATTATTGGTCGACGCGCGTTTCGGCACTAAAGGCCATTTTCAAGACGACGACGTATGAAAATCTAAAAATGGTCGCAGCAAAAAAGTTGTCAATAAGGCCATTTTTAAGACGACGACGTATGATTGACAACTTTTGATTTTGACCTGCGACCATTTCGATTTTTGAATTTTTTCTTTGATTCTCATACGTCGTCGTCTTGAAAATGGCCTTTAGTGCCGAAACGCGCGTCGACCATTGAAAATATATTATTTAAATCCTGTGGCAAGACTTTGAGAAAACATCAACAGTAATCAACACCTTTCCCATAAATAAAGTTCGTACAGGATGATATGGTAAACCAGTGCAAATTTTTATTGTGTTTAACCAAACCCCACATGCGATTTTTTTTTCTATTTTAACAATGACATTATGAGGATGATTGTCTAAGCTCGAAACGGTTTTGGAATAGAAGTCCAGCAAAGAAAACATGATTGTGTTTTTCAAATTGGTGCAGTTTAGACCTATCGCCATGCACTAGCCTTTTTGACAAGAAAATGAAATTTGGAGCGATTGCTTATTTAATGTCAAAGAGAAGGCCAGTTTCTCAAAATACCTGTTGGGTCTCGAAAGTCTCACCAGTTTATTTTTGGGGCTCTTAAGTTTTCAATTTATAGGATTGTGTGTGAGTTTGTGGATTTTTGTTGACCTTGGTGACCATGAGAAAGTTTTTCAAATTTGTCAAAGTGATGTTCGCTGTGCTGGATTGCCGTTTTAATTTAATTGTTGAGTCAGCTTTTGACACTGACACATTATTCTTATTCTGTTTTGTCTTGAAAACGCTGTTAGGCAAGCTATTACGATAGTGAGAAGTGCTGAGAGCTGCAATAGGAAGAATATAGAGTTAAAAAAATGACCGAGGAGGACACAGGTCTAGCGGCGGAGTGTGATTTCGTCGCAAGTGATCCCGCGACCTGAGCTCGTTGCACCCTGTAAGAACTAGGTATGTTAATCCACTCTCTGTTCCAGGATCATGATGAGTGATCCTGGCCGTAAGAAAGCGGCTAAAGTGAGTGAGCAAACCTGCGATCTGCCGGCGACGCATCCCCAGAATGACAGTTTGACAACACAGCGTAGTTCAAGTGAAGGTTAATGTCATACGGACACAAATTTGAACGTAACAACGTTAAATCAGAGACACCAACAAAATTCGAATTTTTCATGGCAAGCTTTTTTTAAGCTTGGAATGGGTGCCTTCCACCTAGACGGTACAAATACCACCAGGCGGCACATGTTCCATCGTGTAGCACAAAATTTTAGGTGATCCAATGAACGGCACAGAACCGAGTAGGAACACGTAGATGGAAAGCACCGTTTGGCACCCGCACATGCGTAAATGGCAGGTGTACCGAACTTGGGGCTAGGTGGAAAGCACGCAGTGGATTATAGTAGGTAGAGTAGTCGGAATAGCAGAGGGACTTGTGGGCGGAGCCTAACTGCGCGAACTTAGTTCATCTAGTGGTGCACCTAGATTTGCAGTGGGATTTTAGGTTCGCCTATGACCTGGGCCGCTATTCTTGAATCGTGTGAGAAATTCACACGGGTGAGATGCAACCCACTCGTGTGACAAAATCACATGCCAGTCCGAAACATGTATTCTTGAAGTGTGGGAGAAATTGCCGATTCTGTTCCTTTTGCAGTTGTCCGTTTCCCGTAATTTGTTCCGAACCCTCACCCGAAGCCGCCGCCTGCCATGCCAGTCATGAAATTTCACGTCGTATAATGGTGCAACCTGAGTTTTCTCGTTTACTCTAAGGTAGGCGAGAACCATTCTCACATGGTTTTAGGCAACTCTCGCTACATCGATGTATCGCGGATTGCATAAAACTCCCAGGGACTTTTATCACACGATTCAAGAATAGCGGCCCTGGTAATGATCCACCACTCCAGCTGACGGTGTGGCTTCCCCTCTTTCAACATGCGGACTAGTCCAAAACTATTTTTGTTTTTATGTTTAGCCCCACCAACAGGTCCCTGTGGTGTGCCGTCAACTTCAACGCAAATCTATTCTATGTGTGAATTTCCAAAGTTTCTTCAATTTCCTGATTCAAAACTTTGAAATATAAAAATGGAAGTTGCAATAAAAAAAAAAACTATGAGAGTGTTTTAGAAGGAACTATGAGGCATTCTAAAGTCCCCCCAATTGTGAGGGACAATTTCGCCTGCGGCACCAACGGGGGGCTCCCCGCCCCCGGGCCCCCCACGTTCAATTCTGAGCCCCCTCGATCTCTCTGGGCCCATCTTGCCCCCCCTACCCTAAAATGCTTGCGTCGCCACTGAGACGAGATGGTATTGAACGGAACAAGAATAAAATCTATTGGTACGAACGAAACTATAAAATACTTGGGAGTAAACTACAACAATGAAATGGAATTCAGTTCAGCCGAAATAATTAGAGAACTAGGATCAAAACTAGACATCGTCGCCTCTCATCTCCATCTAAAAGCGATTCAAAAATCTACCATTTTGAATGTACCTATATGTCTGGTCCACCGTCACATATCCTAACTTCCAAACTGCCCCTTTGCCGTTCTTAACCAAACAGTTGAACGAACGACGTTCAACGACGAACGACGACGTCGATAAAATGGTGCGCTGTTCTCTTAGAGAAATTTTGGAATTACCATCAGACTTACCAAATTCAATGATATACTCACCCAAAAATAGAAAAGGCCCACAGTTGTTTCGTGCTAGCTGGGAAGCGTGCTTACAGCATATAAGCACGCAGCTTAAGCAGCAGGTTAAGTTCAAGTACCTACATCTATCTATCTATCTATCTATCTATCTATAAATATCTGCAATCGGCTCGAACAATGCAATGACGAAATAATATCAAAAAACAAGGAATTTAAGCAACGAACGGCGACTGTGTCTGAAGAAACTTGAAATAGCTGAAGAAGCAGAATTCGAAAATCTTCCTGTCAAATCCATTCGAGCTTATCTTCGAAAATTATTGGTGATGTTGCTTCCGTAAGAGCTCTTCCTGGCAGATCCAAGGACGGCACCCGTTGTCGGCAATTTTCCGATACCTACCGAGAATTACGTACCTGAGACATTAGTCTTTTTCGAGCGACTAACTTTTTGTAACCGGTTGGTTATTAGTGGTTGACATTAGATTGACAGATACTGTCATTTTTTTGACATCTGATATTTCTCGCTAAAACGTTGCGGTTATAACTTGGTTATCGGCATTTGGCGGGAAAAGAGGGACTGATAGCTTCAAATAGTTACGTACTTGTACTTGTCTCTGTTACATACCGTGTACTTAAACCATTCGTAATCTAGGATATAGCTTTGAAGGTCAAAAATTCAGTCATTCAGCCAATCCAGTCACTTGAATCGATGAACATCTCGTTTCCGAAGTCACCCGGGTGGGCCCCAATCAGGGCCCTGATTACGAATTTTGTGGATCACACACGTGTATCGTGATCACATCACACATACAATTTCTATGAAATCCTGTTTGTTTTCTTGTTCATGGTGTAATACCGAAGGAACAATAAATAGTTATATTTAATTGAATTGAAAATCGACTATTTAATTCTTCTACTATATAAATAGGAGCGAGCTATGACAAGTACTTTCAGGATTAAACCACCGTCAGCCGGCCATCGGACATCTGGATTACCCGATGCTTTTGTGGGTTCATCGCAGATGAGTCCATCGTCTTCGATTCTTCTCGTCGCCAAGTCAAGTTGTGAAGTTTTTGAGGTTAGGTTAGGTACGTTTCACGTTTGGAAATTCTGGACCGCTGCTTGTTTCAAATTCAAATCTGTTGCTGCCACAATTTGTTCCCCCACCATAACAATAACCAGCCTCATGACCAGGTTATGAAATGTATAACCGGTGATGATATCAAAATGACGGCACTTCCTTTACCGCTTATAACCAATCCTCGCTCAAACGTCAAATTCTATAACCAAGTGTAACCGGTCATGAACGGTTACTCGCTCGAAAAGGACTATTGCCGCATGTCCTTGGATTCTGTCCGTTTGGAGAGCTCTTATGCTGGCCTTACATTGAGCAGCAAATGCTGCAGCTTTCTTTGCAGCAGAGTTCTGATTGGAACTGACGCCTGTTATTGCTGTCAGTGACCAACATTTGACCAATGAGAGCTCGGCAGCAAAAAAAGCTGCAGCATTTGATGCTCAATGTAAGGCCACCATTACGGAACCATCGTCACCACACTGTGCGCCAATGTTTTGCGAGACAAGGGTTTCGTCGTCCACGAAGAAGTCGCGTGCAAAGCGGTCTCCGGCAGTATGCGAAGAGTCGACATACTGGCTATCGACGAGAAGAAGAGTATGGGTTGGATCATAGACCCCACAGTCCACAGTTAGATTTGAAATAAACAAAGAACAGCCCGAAAACGTAAACATCGAGAAAACGATACCCTTCTTCAAAAACTCACACCGCCTAAAAGAAATAAAAGTCATTGGTATAATTATTCGTCGGGGCCCGTGAAACAATCACCACCTTTTTCAAAAAAATTTGAGACTCTTTCGGCCTTCCTTTTAAATTATGAAAAATCATCGCATGCAGCAAGCGCTTTGAAAAATTCCATTCACATTTTGTCTCGGCCCCGTTCATTGAACACTGCATTCGTGTGCACTGAGGGTATGCAACCCAAAATATCCCTGTGTCGTCCAAGTCCTCACCCCTCACCCCCTGTTCGGTGTGCCTGGCACTTGGCTGTCAGGCGCAAGCGTAAACGAGCTCCAGCACTTTCTTCGGCCGTCTTCGGCATTCTTCGGCTTTCTTTCCGCTCGTGCCTTTGCCGCTTCGTTCGAAGCGGCGTTGATCTCCGTACGTCGAGCGGGAAGCCACGCCGTCTTTTTTTGGTCATCGTTCTCGCGGCCATCTTGTCGTGCCATCGGCGTACATTCGTACTCGACCAGAAGCCCATCCAAGGCCCATCGCGTCCGATAGTGACTCCTGGAGGAGCTCTGCAGCATCTCCAAGTCCAGAAAGCGGCAGTTTTCACCGCTTTCACCGGGGAGCGGCTTGGATCAGCCAGCCGCACACAAAGCTCCAGTTTCGGACGGGATCGAGTCGTTCGTCCGCCATTTTGGTGACGAACACGGGCACTCGTGCATTTCACCCGGAAATCCACCACCAGAACGGCCATCCACCACGACGCCGCCTTCGGACTCCGCCAGGACGACGCCGCCACCGAATAAGATCCCGTAAGTTCCATATTTTCCATTGTTTTTACCATTTACCGTTTATTCCCGTTTGCCGGGGTGTATACCTTCAGTGCAGTTCGTCTCGTTTTCAGGACGCCACTCGGCGCCAGCGAATCTGCCCCCGATCAGAACCACTCGGATTTTTCATTTCATTTAATTCACATTGTTTTTTTTTTATTGTTTTGTAATTCTGTCTGTTTGTGTTTTTTTCTTTGTTTTGCATTAAAGTTTTTGATTGTTGTTGTGAATTTTATTTCTGACTGTCGCTTGCTGCTTTCCTAATCCAAGAGTTATTGTTTTAATGCAGCCTTCATCGGAAGGCTGCCGTCTTTATGTGTACCGCGCTAACACATTTTGAGGAATCACTTATACAAAAAGTAATTTATTTCACCCAGTTTTAATTTTACTGTTTTAGAGTTTTATATATCATGTTGTTTTGTATTCTTTGTTTTACAGCAACCCAAAATGTTGGGAAGATGTAATTTGTTGTTAATAAATTTCTTCATGTATATGAAATGATGAAAGACAGAAAAGAAAGAAAAAAGGAAAAATACAAACAACAGCGACAGTGACAGACTAATTATTGGCGATGCCAGTAAAAATGTTTTTGATTGACCACACATTACTGCTGAAAATGTTGCAAGTGTATTCAATGCAGGAATAGTTACTGCATGATGGATAGGAGAAGGAGACGATATTAGTACATTATAAAGGTGCGTTCAGTCAGCTTATTCAGCGGCAAGTTTTAATTTTAGCCGTAAGCGCTGCACCGCTTATTGGCTGTTCTGAGGAGACTGGTTGGTGAGAGCCAATGGGCGTCGCTGCGCTTGCGACTAAAATTAAAACTTGCGGCTAAATAAGCTGACTGAACGCACCTTGATTCTTGCGCAGGGCAGATGAAAAAGTTGATAACAGCGAAAGGAGTGTCCCGGCGCGCGCAAACCTATTTGGTATTATTATTAACCTAGTATTATGTATTGGTTACGTATTCCGCGTAGGTACGGTTTCGAATATAATTGAGACGATCGTTTTAAAACACAAGTTCATCATCTTCCAGCAAACTCGACAGTGACCCGGCATACGGTTTTCTAGGCGACTCCCGAATAATCCCGCACATTTCGCGTATAATTCTGCCGTGCTCTAGAGCCGTCGCCGCCGCCAAATGGACAGACATACAACTGGACAGACGTGTCTTGATCAGGCGTTGGAGTCTCTATGTATTTCAATGCCATCACGTATATACTCTGGAAATGTCCAGAGCTCCGCGCATTTGTACACTGCGGCTGTGGAAGAGTCTAGAAATATTGCATGTTTACCAGATTGCACGGGCATCGCCGCTCGTAACATTATCAAGAAAATAATATCATGATCGGCCGCTCAAAAGAAATTTCCTGAGATTGGGATTGAAATGATTGGAGACTAGAGGCGCTCTTGATATGAAACGGGACTTTATTTATTATGACCGCGGCACAGCAGTGGGAAAAGGAGCCACACAGTGGCGGCTCGTGAGTTTTTTGCAAGGAGGGCTCAAGTTAATAACAAATTCGCGAGCTGAGAACTATATTGTTCTATCTGTACTTCTTGTAGAAAATGTTTTTCGAACTTCGAACCAGCAAAACATGGACAAAATGTTTCCTGATATAAACAATATTAGATCAGAAACTAGAGAAAGAGGCTTTTATTCCTTTCCCGTTTCTGATCTAATTGTTTAAATCATGAAACATTGTTACAGGTCAAATTTGCGATGACCTTGACCACGCGACTCCATTCGACCGTGAACCTGGACAGTTTTTTTTTGTTGCACAGTCACGGCTGGTGTGAGGTGATTTTCCCTTTGAAGGTTTTCCGAGTACGGAGCGCATCCGCGGTCCAATTGTGTCATTATCCAATTTAAATTCAATCAATTTCCTTCGAACAGCAGACCTGCAAAGGAGTTTGTTTATATTACGATATGCACCTTTTTGGTTTTTACCCGCTTATCGATAAATGGCTTTATCTCTTCGATTCTTTGTCGTGCTAGTTCACCTGGAAAAATGTTCCCGTGCCATTTTATTGCAGCCAGAGGCTGATTTTCCTTTGGAAAATGGTTTGTTTACTTCGTGAACGTCAAATCAAAAACTGTCATAATTTGACGTATGGCCACCACGTGCAATCGGAGATCTGGTCAGGTGTCGGAAAGAGCCGAAATATTCCTGGGCGGTGAAGAACAAGGATGGGTTTATGCCACAGGCCGTGTGTGTTGTGAGATGCAGTAACTCTTTGGCAGAAAGTCCGGTCCTGCTTGGGCCCTTCGTGTTCTGATCTCTTGCGACCTTGAGCGACGTCTCCATTTTTATCAACCACGTGGAATTCAATATAATCGTGCATCCCTCAACATCAAGGGGTTGTAATCACATTTTCCCTTATCAAAGTGTGAAAATCGCCATCCAGCTTTCTCAGGTTCTTCTGGTTTTCGATATTTTTCTTCCCTTGTCATCTTTTCAGCAGTTGTCTTTTTTTTGTGGGCCATGCTTCTTGTGAAGTGGGGATTTTCTTTGTTATCTAGTGGTCATTCTTCAGTAGTTTCCGAGAAAGATAGACTCGGTGTTTTGGTGAAAGGCGCTGGTTAGCCAAATCTCATGTTTTGAGGAGCATCCACCAATTCACCTGAAATATTATCAGCTTGGCTGGATTTTAAATCTATCAAGGATACCACTATTTTACTATTTTGGGGCCAAATCACAACTTTCGTAAGTTCTCTTGTTGGTTGTTATTATCACCCCTTTCACCAGTCGCTTGTCCACAGGGCCCCTTGTTTCTTGGTACCGACAATCTGGTACCCACCCATCTCGTCAGCCACGTCATCACTCTCTGGGTGCTTTTGGAGAATTACTTCTGTGCTTTTTATTCCGAAGTTGCGCAACCACAGCTTGAACAGCACGGCGCTCGCCTGCGGACTGGTTTGGACTAGTCTCCGCCTTCTCGTACGCTGTCCCTGACTGGAAATTATCGTCCAAGATTGCATCGTAGACATTCATGCTTCGCGACAGGCTGCTGGTGTCTACCCATTAATTCAGTTCCACCCCTGCACCCGGATTGCTTCCGTCTCGATGGGAACCCGAGACAATAAGGTTGGATCTAGTCTGTAAGCGTGCGACCGTGAAACTAGGCGCGCTACCGAATATGCGAAGTTCCAAACCGCCTGCAACCGTCTGTTTATTTTTTTTTTCTTTCATCGAGTCTTCCTAGTTAGAGATCGTCGTGTCAAAAGTAAACTGTAGCCCTAAGCTACGATTCGTAAGTTATATCAAGTTGTAAAGCGCGTTTTTGAAAAGGGGAATTTTCAAAGAAGTAACCGAGCGGGATTACAAGTGATATAGGCGAGATTTTAGGCGCGACAGGATCGGAGTCAGGGCGTTTGGCCCAGTTGCGGCGCTTCGATTTTTCTGTGCACAGACAGGCTGGGGAAAGCGTCGCGGGATAGTTCGCTCCTTGCGTCGCGGTCTTGCTAGTATTGCGGTGAATCTTAGCCAGGGTGTGTCAATCTCTTTTTTTTTCTTTCTAGATCCCTTCCCTTTTTCTGAAATCAAAAGCGTTCTTTCTTTTGCAATTTAACTTTGTTCACTCTTCCAGTGAAACTGAGCATTTGAGGAGACCCTTCAGGCTCCGAGAAATTTGTATTGTTTTTATTTTAATTTTATATTTTTATTACCGCTACCTTCACTACCACTACTTGTCGTTTGCTATTTGAATAGACTTCCATCGCTGGTAGAAATAATACGTATCACCTGTGTTTTATTTTTCACCTTTTTTTTTTTTTGCTTTACCGGAGTTGTATATAAAGAATTGCCGAATTGGGTCGTTCGACATTCATCAGGTTGTGACCACAGACCCTGGCGCCCTTTTTACTCCACTCTCCCCTAATCAGGTCCTGAATTGGGAGGGTAAACTCGAACCACCCCCGAGTTAGCCGGTCACCTTTTGTCCAAATTACCTAGGACCAACTCTGACCTAGAACACAATGTCTTTTTGTTCTTGAGTAGGAAATCTTGTGACAACATTTCGTCCATGTCTTGTTGGTTCGAAGTTCGAAAAACATTTTCTACAAAGAGTGCATACAGAACAGTTCTCAGTTCGCGAAATGACGAAACTCGAGACAAAAACTTTTTTGTCGTATCTGCATCACAACCATATGGAGTTTTAGCATTTACTGTTTTGTCAAAATTACGTGTGAGTAAATGCACCACGAATTTATTCTTGCGGGTTCGATTTGCTTTATATTCAGTAAATTAATGCTGTAATCGGACGTCCGTTGTTTTTTTGCATTTATTTCTTCTTGTAGGCTTGATGACCTAAATGTAACTTTTTTAGGTCAGCTATCTTCATGTTTGCAAACTGTTAACTAATCGAAGAGTACATGAATAATTATATCGATTATTTCAATCGGCTGGGGGCTCGAGAAACGGAGCCCATATCTGCAGTATAGAGCGGGAGCCGCGTTTCGCGTTGCCATGGTTACGGCACATGTTTTGCGCGGGTGCACCCCGGCATCACCGCATCGGCGGTGGGCGCCGAATGCGGAGCCCAAGACGAACTTCTTCGACCGTGCGATCGCTTAGAATTATTTTGCTAAAATATTAATTGACCAATGACTGAACGTTTTTGCACTAAACGAAATCTTTGGAATAAGTATAATTAATAAAATGCATTCCATGTCTTCCTACCGATAAAAATCTCTTGCCGCCTTTAGCGTTGGGGGGGTGCCGCCCTTGAGCCCTCCCTCACCAGCCGCCACTGGAGCCACAGAACTGTGTACTCCGGTGTCGACTGTCGAGGAACTACACACAGACCACGGCCTCTCGTATCAGTTGAAGGATGTTTTCGTTTTTAATGACTCTACTACTCTACTGCACAAGTAACTCGGGATGTAAGGTACGTTCAACCTGTAGACTAACGAGAACGAGGCAAGCGGGGCAAGCTGGAAGGTGAACATTTCGCCCAAGCTCAACCAACCGGACTGTTCGTATTTCTCGGTAATATGGTCGTACTTTTTCAAGCCGAAGCAGAAGCGTACCTACACAAGCGTTTAGGAGGCGCTGCAAACAAAGCCTGTCGCTCTCCAGTATGGCAGGTCAAAAACGGTTATGCAATATGCAATACAGGGAATGACCAACGCACTGCACAGTCTCAGCCTAACAGTCGGTGATAATAAACAATGGCTACCCCCAAAGAGCAGCAACTCCGTTTTCGCGTCGTTCAGCGTTAGTCCGTGATACCGGGAGATACGGCAAACTATTTCGATGTCATCATTAATCTTGGCCGCGGCGTCAACAGTCCGCCGTGCAGATCGAGAACAAAAGCGGACTAACGATTCTTCCTTGAGGCATTCCACGGTCGACCGAACGAAACTCCGAAGTACCATCTGAGGTGACCACGCTCTGCTGCCTGGATGACAGTAATCTTTGGAAAAATGAAACAGCTACGTCGCCAAGGGCGCATTTCGTTTTACACACACAACTATTCGAAAAGCTGGTAAGTAGAAGAGTCTCCAGCTTCATAAACTCACAAAATATCTTGTCTGCAAATCAGAATGGATTCACGGCTCAGCGATCCATACACAAGCACTGCGTCTTTCGATCTTTTGAACTTTGTATTTGGGGCTTTGGATGAGGGATTGCATGTAACGCAGTGCTGTTTTTCGACCTGACCAAAGCCTTTGACTGTGTGAGAGCCGATTTCATGACGGCCAAACTGGAGCAGATGGGCACCAGGGGCTCTGTAAACAAATGGGTGGGCTCGTATTTGACCCAGAGAAAGATCAAAGTGAAGCTGGGAGACTGCTGCGCCGCGCAGCGTGGCGTCGATGTTGGGGTCCCTCAGGGCGGTGCCTCCTCGCCTGTGCACTGTGCAGGGAGCACGCCGTCTCTTAACGAATTTCGCATACGAAGCTTGCGCTTGCGTATTTTATTTTGTATGAACTAGCGTATTGTCATTTGTCTTTGCATTCGGAAACGATCGTAAACAGTCGTGCCCGTGGATAAAGGTCGCCATATTGTCAAAGGTCACCGTCGTCTTACCTTATCTTGGCTTCTTTTCGGGACATTCTGATATGCCCGAATACCGGAAGATCGTTGCCTTCAACTGGGCGGCATAGGATTTCACTCGCTTGGCTTGTGAAAAAAAAAGGACGCGATTTTATGGGAAAAAAGGATCCCAAGTGACACGATGAGTAAGCGTCCTATGAAAGGGAAAAAAATTAGATTTTTGTGAGTATCAGCCGCGTGCGAGGCCGCGTGACACACATGCAAAAGAACTTGAGGAAAATCTTACTTAAACTGAAGACGGCATAGCCAACCGTAATAGCCAAAACGGAAAATTCGGGGAATTTAATTATTATTAGTCGAAAGGTAATCAATTGGATTGTTTGTTTTTATCTTAAAGGCTGCAGTGGGGTAAGAGCTATCTCAAGTTCAATAATCGTGTAAAAAGGTACTCAAAAGTAAAAGAATATATGGTGTTAATAGATTCATGGGATTACGTGTGTCACCAAAGACATTTTCCTTGGTGATGAAACGGCAATTGCTGGTCGTAATCAAAATATTTTTTTGGGAGTCGCGTGACAGAGAACGGGTGCACAGTTCCACAATAGGTCAACGCTTGACGAAAGGCAGGAAGCCTAGTTATCGGAGATATTTCGGCAGGAAGCCGATGAAAATGGTAATGCGTCCAAAGGGCCGCAAGGTAAGGTTATTCGAGAATAACCAGGGACAATAAGTCTCAAATAGATTCACTTAAAAGTCAAGTCAAAAGAATTGAGGCAAATTGAAGAAAAATATTGGGAAAATCGCGGGTGATTTGTATTAAATGGATCAAGTCGTAAAATATTTCAATTGGGGAAGTCCTACTAATAAATTTGGGAAAAAGGTCCAAACGGTAAATTTAAAGCGAGTGAAAAATCAAGGGGAATTTTTTGAAAAAAAAAGTGCGAATGATAATAAAATTTACAACAAATAAATTTTTTCGAGTGGATGAATTTTTTTTTCAGGAACAAAAAACGGCACGAGTATTTTTTTTGTGATTGATGGTACTTCGAATTTTATGGTGTTGTATGTAAACATATTTAATTTTTATTGTGGTCTGATCCTGTGGTATATTATTGGAATTTTAATTTTAATATAAAGTACAATTTTTTCTTCATGGATAGGTATAGGTAGTCAATAAGTAAATAGCGCAGACACGAAGACAGAAGAGAAGAAAAAAACAGCACAGGCGGTGTTATTCAAGAGAAAGTACTGTGAATGCAAGGGGATGACGGATAAGACTACGTCTGAGGGTAGTGGAAGAGAAGACGAGCTACGGAGCCCTTCCATTGTGAATGAAGCTGTCGCCTTCGCCTGCACGAGAGGAAAAGTCCAGTCGAGGTCCAGGGGGGTGAAAGGGAATTATAGCCCCTCGCGAAAAATTCCACTTCCGAGAAATGTTGAGAGACCACGAGCATTATGAGTGGTCATCATGGTCGAGTAAGGAGGATAGTGGAAGAAAACGCGGCCCCCAGGGAGAGAAAATGGACAAGCAGGTGGCGAGGACGCAGTCACAGAGGATAAGTGCAGCAATGCACCGAATTTGGAAGCAGCGATTTATTCCCAACTCGAAGACACGTCAAACGTCATTCCCCGAGCAAACACAGTACAGCCTCCGAAAAGCACGAAGTGATGCAGCCCACGTCATTCGAAGAAAATTGCGTAAAACAGTTTATCTCAACATTTTTAGCATTGTATAGAAGCAAGCAGATTTTATTCCAAATTTTTATGTTTTAATTATAAATTCACAGATCAAGGGTTGAGCTTTTAACATAAGGCCGGGGTTGGAATCGAGGACGATTGTGTTTTTGTTATTGGGGGGAGAAATGTCATGGTAATGACATAAAGGCCCTGGGGAAAAGCTCATCCCTTGAATATTGTCACGAGGTAGATAACCTCGTGTCAGGCCCTGGTCCCTTGAAGGGTGGAAGCTTGTATAAGGAAACGTTCACCTAGATTAGCTAGCCGCTCTCTATACGTCACTGATGCAAAGCAAGCATTTTTGGGACCAGGACGGGCACGGCGGTGTTGAAGGGAATCGGCGAGTTGGCCACCGGCGAGGCCGGTCAAGCGCGAGTCCTACACTGAAAGAAATTTCTTGGCAACATTAACAAAACTGGTTTTGTTATTGTAACAAAAATGAATTTTGTTAATATAACATAGTTTTTGGTCATAATAACAAAATGTCCAGGATATCAACCAAAAATGTGTCAATTATTACAAAATCTGAATAAATTGAATTATTGATCGGTAACAAAAGTTTGTCACATACACAAAACCAAGTTTGTCGTTTCTCAAAATGATATTCTTTGTAGGCTCAACACAACTTTTGTAGCTTTTCTGATATTTTAAATACTTCAACAAATAATTTAGTACCATTGACAAAATAACTTTCGTTGTTTCTCAAAAAAAGGTTCGACTGCTATTTCGTAGAGTCTACAAAATGTTTGTACTACCTCTTGACTGTATTTCGACAAACGCTTTTGTCATTCCTACAAAATATACCCGATTTTTGTAAATTTTGACAAAATAAGCTTTGTTGTTTCTCAAAAATTAAATTTTACAATTTTCGACCGCCACTTTTGTAGAATCCACAGAATGTTTATACAATCTCTTTATTTTATTTTGACAAAACTTTCTGTCATTTCTACGGAATATTTATAGATTCTCAACTTTGTACTATCGACAAAAAAAATTCAACAAACATTATGTAAAAGCTACAAGGAAATGCATTTCCACAAACATTTTGTCAATTCGCAAAAATATTTATAGAATTGCACTGAATTCGTTTTTACGAAATGTTTGTCAATTTGTGAACTGGCTTTGTAACGCTTGCTTGTTTTAACAAGATTTTCGTAAATGAAAAGACTGTTTTGTGAAGTTGCGGCTCAATTTTGTTGGATGTACAAAATTTCGTAGATAGGGTAGATCTTTGTATGTATTTATAACTAATATTGTACTAGACGAGCATCCAGCCTGCTTCCTGCTCTTGGTTATTGGTGGTGTAGTGACAGTTAATTGTTTAATTGAGAATCGTTGGAACCCTAGTTTGGAACATTAAGGTCAGTTGAATTTTAATCAGCTTTTGAATTTCAGTTCTATCAAGACATAATGAGTACCTATACAATATTTGTATCAGAAATCAAACAAAGCTGTTGTATATGCTTCTATACTCCATATCTCTCAAGTCTGCTTTTGCTAAAGTTGTCCTTCACTATGTATTATCACCACCGTCATGTGCTGGTATTCTTTAGCAATTAGCAAAATCAGTAGGTATACACACTTATCAAACCACCTTCGTTAGAAAGGTCTTGACTCTTGTTCCATTCAGGTGGAGGTACCTCTATATCTTCAAAATTGTGCGCAGAGGTGGCATTTTTTCAAAAAAAAAAGTAATAATTATAGTAGGTATTTTGAACACTTTTGTGGTGGTGGTTTGACAAGCTTCACTTTTGTAATACCTAGGTAATGTGTATTGTAGTAGGTAAATGGCTGGCATACAGGCATTCCAACACTCATGTTTTGGTAAGTGGTTATTTCAAGTACCTATAAATTGACAAAATATATTGCAGCATTTTTTGTAGCTGATTGATTACTATTATTTATAGATTGACATCGACTTTGAGAATATACAGCCAGTCAAAAGAGTAGTGTATTGGCTCAGAAGATGGAAGATGGATTTTTTTTTGGCTCAGATCATTCCAATTTTGCAGAAAAAACTTAGAGATCCCAAGGGCAATAAGATCTTGGCCTGACTTGTACAGGAGGGTCAAAATATTCCAGAAGGTGAGCTATTCCATCACTGTTTCTTCAATAATTGAAGTTTACAATATTTGTTACAGATGGGAGACATTTGGCAATTGTGTGGCTGCTTCACGCAATGATTGTGCCGACCAAAAAAAAAAGGTGGAAGAGAAGAAAAAGACCAAGTCATAAAACTTCCAAAAAGATTCATGATTATGTGTATTTGTGTGAGTAGTACCTACATTATGTTAGTGCATTTTATATATTTCGTGTGAACCTTACAGGTAATTATGCATAAGTATTATGCTAGTGTATTATATTCTATTCAAAATTTATGCTCAATATATTTTATGAAATTCTCAATGCATTTTGGTTTTTTATTCACTATTATTAGCTATTTATTTTGCGCGTGGCTTCAATCGTGTACAATTTTACATACATACCTAAGTAGGTAGGTAAGTATAATCAAATTATTTGTGGTTCGTGTATTTTTTTGCGACCCCTAAGCTGAAGTCAACTAAAGGGTGTAGATAGGTAAGTGCTTTGAAATTTGTGGCCTACAGACAGTCATTCGATTTTGTCACTAGGTTATGTAGTTTTAATTGTAACGCTGCGCTGGTTGAATCCCAAAAAAATTGTTGATTGGAATCATCTCACAGAAACGTTTGGGCCAATAGCAAATATTATTTGTTACTGACATTGCATTCTATTGAAATGATTTTTGCTTTTGCTCGAGACTGCCGAATATCAGTGCCTTACTTACAGTCAATTTTTGTCGTACCTACTTGTTACCAAAATTATAGAATTAGTAGTTATTAGCGCAAACGCTTTGGATGTGTTAAATTAACAAAACTTTGGTAGAATCGAAAAAAGAGCGATTAGGCTTTTGACAAAAATAATAAGTCATTTCAACAAAATGTTTGTCGTTTTGGCGAGGCATTCACAAATGGTTTTACAAAATCGTTGTAGTATCAACAAATTCATTGTTAAAAAATTCATTATAAATTTCACAAATTACTTGTCAAATTAACAAGCGAATTGTGGAATGAATAATTTTTAACAAAATTCGGTGAATTTAACAAACATTTTGTGCATTATAAGATTGAAAATAACAACAATAGTTTTGTAAGTTGAAAAATAATTACCGTTGAAGTGGATCGAATATTAAACAGCTCTTCTGTGTATTCTACAGAAACTTTGTGATACAAAAGTTACACAGCCTACATAAACTTTGTAAATTGAGCAATGGTTTTTTACATTAAACAACAAAAGGTTTGTAGCTGATGTAACTTGAAGTTCAACAAAAAGTTGTTTGTTAATGCAACAAAAAGTTATGTTGGTTGATATAGGATAAGTTATTTGTTGAATCAACACTCATGTTTTGTTATTATCACAAAATATTTCTCTCAGTGTAGACTCCGGCTAATAAACTAATTTAAGGACGGAGTCATATTGGTGAAATACGCGTTGCGAAATCAATCCGTGTGGGTTTGTTCCTTAACGGATTCTTACCATTTTGTTTTTTTTTGAAAGCTACAAGGATGTACTTTGGTTTGAGCTCATTGTCATTTCCGAAATCCAGAAAAAATATTTGAATTTTGACATTTGAAAAAATTATTTTTGGATTTTGGAAATGCCAATGAGCTCAAACCAAAGTACATCCTTGTAGCTTTCGAAAGAGACCAAAATGGTAAGAATCCGTCAAGGAATAAACCCACACGGATTGATTTCGCAACGCTTATTTTACCAATTCAACACCGTCCTTGATAAGAAGTGGCGTACTCCGTACTCTATGAAATAGGTACAACCGAAAGGTAAGCCAAGAAATATTACCTTGTTGTTTGATTATCACTTTGGGTATCTCTGATTTAGTTTAATAAACCTGTTATAATGTTTGAGATGTTTCTCTAGCAACCTACGCCCCCAATTAAGTAAGAGCACTATGGTACTTTGGGGAAGGCCCAAAGGGCCATACGTGACAATATTGCTAAAATTTCAGCGTCGAAGAGGGAAGATGCAGATATATTATATTATGCTAGACAAAGACAAGAAAGATCGACACTTTACGCAAAACCCAAGGTTTTCGTATTTGTACGGAGCTTGCGGGCTTTGCATATAGGCACGGCTGTGGGTAGGATACGCAAGGGGCTGTTCGATTTTTACGAAATACGAAAGTGGCGTGCTCGCAAAATTCGGATACGAAAACGAACTTGGTAACTGTTTGAACGAATGCTCTGCACGGGACAGAAGACGCAAGGGATTGGGCGATATTTACTATTTACGAAACATGAAAGTGGCGTGCCGCTAGCAAAATTCGTATACGAACACGAATTTCGTAACCGATTGACGGCGTGTTCCACCACTGTTCTAATTTATGAATGTTCGGTTTTTGTTGTCAAACGGAACCCGACCAGGTTTCCTTTACATTGTGAAGTTCATCAGCAGGAGACTAGAAATGCTCAAAAAATTTATATCCCTATATTCAGTCTAACCACATACACAAAGAGTCCCTTTTACACGTGTGGTAAGATTATCAATCAATTGCCTCAGACTTTAAGGGAAATGGCTGATTTCGGATCTTTCAAATTTGAACTTGAAACATTTCTGGCAACAACGCACTGCTTTTACTCTGAAAAGGAATTTTTTAGTATGAATGACATTTAAATCTGCTATCAGTTGCAGTCTGTCAAACGAAAACGAAACACAATAAACTTTTACCACAAGAAAAAGAAAACCACTTTTGTATGATTTTATTTACGCTTCAAGATGAAGTACCTACCTGCAGTAAGTGAGGGTAATAACACTACTTGAAATAATAATAATTTGTACAATAATTATAGCAGGTTATGTTGATGACTAAGGAGCCCTTAAGCCGAGGAATGAGGATGGTTTTCCACCGGAATATTTGTTTCCATTTTCTTGGTGATCATATTCAGGGGGTATGCCACAGCCACAAGACGACGTGGAAATTCACCGCTCGTGACGGGGCGAGATGAAAGGTGGAAGTTGCAAGGAGGGTTCGTAGTACTGCTTGGATCATTGAATGTAGCAGGCATCAAATCCGAATCTTCTTGGTGTTCAGTGGCACTAGTGAGTTTATTTTGAGATTGGTCCTTGAAATACACCCAGGAGGAGGTTCTCTGATGTTTTGGTTACTTCGTTTTGGATGCACCAATCTTCAAGATAAAATGCCTCGTACGTTGTCAGATATACAAGTTTTTTGAATTATCGGAAAATAACTCAGAATGTACATTTTGCGCCATTTCTCTTATAGTGAGAGATGTACTTCGTCAACTCGTACTTTCACACATATTTTGGCTTTTTTTAGACACAAGACCACAACAGAAGCCGAACGTAACAAAATCACAATTGTTTTTTTACATAATCTGTCATAATAAAAAAATAGTATATTATATACCAAGGTTGAGAAAGTATTATTATAGCTGAAGCGCCAGTTTAGATCCCGAAGCGTAGCTGAGGGATATAAGGCGCTGAAGCTATAATAATTTTCTCGACCGTGGTTTATATAGAATTTTTTTTACTACTTGAAAATCGCGATCTTAGTTGAGGAACAGGTTAATAATGATGTACTTCACGGCTAGTAGTGAAAAAAAGCTCTTATTTGAAGCAACACCATGGTAACAAGGGATTCAAACTACCTGATATTTTCTTTGAAAAGTTATCCCAAAGTTTTTAGTTTATTTTCACTATTCAATTGATCTCTAGCTCTAGTAGTGAAAAAAATAGTATATAAACCACGGTAGAGAAGACTATTAAAAATCCTTCGCCTACGGCTCGGGATTTAATCTCGGTGCCTCAGCAATAATAGTCTACTTCTCTACCTTGGTATATATACCTACTATTATGAAATTGTATATTCGGTATATTTTGTGACGTTTCCATACATATGTCTACCCCTTAGATACCCAAGCTACGCAAATCTACGTTGAGACCCAAGCGGGGTCACTAAGGTCCCCCGCCAATTTTCAAAAATTTCACGTGCCAGATATTGCCAAATTATTCGAAGCACTTGATAACTTCATAACAACCAGTTAGACGTTGTTATAGTGAACGATTTTACTAGATAATAAGAAATAAAACACATTTTTATAAATTTGGAAATAGTCTCAACACACTGACTGTCCACTTATAAAGAAGAGAATATGACTGAGAATGAGCCAAAAGGAGATTATTCTCTCATAGCACAATCAACAGACATGAAAGCAGTAATGTTTCGCCTGTGGGCATCGCAAATTTTATTTCGACAAGTATCGCAGGCCATTTTGCATGCTAAATTATTAGAATCACATAGATACCCAAGTGGGGTACTTTGGGGGCCCACTCACCTTATTTGTCCAAGTTATTTTCGGCGTGTGCTGAAATTTTCAAAATTTGACATTGAGACTCAAGCCCACATTCCATTTGACAAATAGCTGTGAATTGGATTGCCTACTCCCACATATGAAAAAGTTACAGCCAATTTTCCTAATGTGGGGGACCCAGGTTACCCCGCTTGGGCATCTAAGGGTTACATTGTCTAAAGGAAATAAAGACCATTCATTCATAACCCACAAAATTTCAATCGAATCCATTGGATCGTTCTAAAGATACGGCTTATTAAAAAATTCTACAAAATGCATGAGTCACCCTGTAACTTCAAAACGAACAGCGTTTGAGAAAATTTCAAAGCCAGAAGGGCCTGGTTTGCCTGGAAAAACTGGACCTACCCCACGGATATCTACCCCAATACCCTTGACAGACTAGAAAACTTTTAATGATCATTAAGCGTATATTACGATATAAATTACTAGTGTGTCACGTCGTCATTTACTTAATGATCATCTAGAACGTCATTTAGGACCTTAATGATCATTAACTAGGAGTAACCATAATCGCCGGTGGTCGTGCATAATCGCCGTGATTATTGAATACCATTGGTCAGCGTTTCTGCAATGAATTGCGATATCTGTCATCAAGTCTGTCATTTCAGTACGCCATTCAGAGTGTCAGACACGTATTTCTGTAATGGAGGAACTGGATTTTGTGTTTGCCTCTTGCAACAACATTTCTTGTACCAAATTATGAAATAATGCCCGTAGCATGCACGTTTGACACGTACGAAAAATTAAACACTCCCTGTTTAACATAAGAAATAACCACCTATTCGCGGAATTTGGATGATACGAACATTGCGAATGTGCAGCACGATATCAATTTTTGGGCAAAATCAAATTTATTAATGAAAATATGTGTTTCCGTGAGTATCCGTGAGACAGGGAGGTATATAATGCTCGTAGATTGCATGTAGGTATAAGCACATACGAAAAATTGAAAAATCTGCTTGCTTTACATGAGAAATGACCGCCTGTTCGCGAAAGTTGGATGATACGAACATTGCGAATTTGTAGCTGGATACCGGTTGGCGGCACTCTATTTTTGGCAAAGTCGAAATGATTGATGAGGGAATAGGTTTTTCCGTGAGTATCCGTGGGATAGGTACTTATCGTTTATTTCCATAAATACTTACTCTCATTCTTATTCCATACCAATCGCAAAAGCAGTTGAGAAATTGCAAAAAAGTTGGAATGACCACACGATAGGTACGAACATAATGAACTATAACATGCATCTGTCAGTTGCCTTGCCACTTGCTAGCCGCGCACACAAACCAGGGCCGCGCGAAATTAATAAAAGTTGGTTAGACTAGGGATGGGCAAAACTATTGATATATCAATAAAATCGATATATATCAACTAATGATATCGATTTTGCAACATATCGATATATCCAATATCGATAATTATCAAAATATCAAGTAACGATAATTATCAAAATATCAAATATCGATAAATGTCATTATGTCAATATATCATTATGTCAAATATATCAAATGTCATTATATCGAAAAATTAGGTGAAGTTATCACATCATTGAAATAATAATAAATACCAACAAGATAGAAGACCAAAGGCCATTGAAATAAGTTTCATCCATCATGCAAGTCTAGATTGACCATCTAGATCACTAGGTCTAGATTATTACTTGATATCCTCATTATTTTCATATTGATATTTTGTTGATTATCAATTCTTGATACTTTGATAATTATTGATATTTCTAAAATTATCAATTTTTGATACTTTGGTAATTATCTCGGTAATTATTGATTTTTGATAATTTGATAATGATCAAATTTTGATACTTTGATAATTATCGATATTTGATATATCAATAATTATCGATTTTTTTTTCTTATCAAACTTTGATACCCGGATCACGATATCGCCCATTCCTAGGTTAGACTACTTAAATTATGGGACTATGCGATTTTGATCAGGTTATTGACTAAATCATCAGTCTTTTATTCAAAATTTTCCTCCATTTCTTTCGACTCAATACAAATTCAACATATATTTTGGCAACAAATCAAGATAGTATGGTGTGGTGTGAACATTGCAAGCATTGATTAAATAATTATTGCTTTCTTGATTGAATGGAATCTAAGCTAAATACCGTGTGATCCAAACCATTCCGAATTGGGGTAGGCTCTGCCCTGGCGAAAAGCAGCTTTACATCCCGAAATTTGACCACGTCACAGCCTACCCCAATTCGGAATGGTCTGGATCACACGGTACCATCTGACACCTCACCGAAAATATGGAATGATTTTTATAATTATAAGACAGAAGAACATCGATATTTATTTATAATTATAGATAATAAGGGCAATAATAAGCCCAATACTTCGGACCATTCGACAATTTGACATTGACATTTTAGGGGAAAATTGATCGCCACGTTTATTTACGCGCTACGGCGCAAGCTCATCGGCTTATTACGACTTGTAGTGTATCACCCCCAAATTCGCAATCGTCATTGACATGAAGATCATTACACTTAATGTCTGTTTAGGATATAAGGCTATGTCCAGTGAGTGGTGGATCACCAATCACCCTGTATTAATCGCCAGAGATTTATATACAGGTATAAAGAAAAGAATGCCACAATTCACTGTTTCCAATTTAATTCATGACACAGGTTTATATACACATCAATAGTATGAAAGCAAGGTAGGTATAAATTTATTATATGTCTAATTGCAATCTAGGTGGGTAAATAAATAAATAAAATAAATAAATAAATAAATCATACGTTATCAGCTAAAAAGTCCTTCACCACAAAATGAAAAGTTATACCACATCATTGCTGGTGTAAGTAGGTAAGGTACACTTACCTAGTTCCCGAATACAGCCATATTAGAAAAGTAGGTACTAAAATAAAACCACAATAAGTATACAAGTCACATCGAATTTGCTTGTGAGATAATTATAGGTAAATAAGGAGATATAACCTCACTTTAAATTCCCGTAAAAAATTGTACATTTGAGTTTCAAATATGGCTTCATGTAATAATGTCTATGGATCTGTGGTTACTGTCGCAAGCGTTATTCATTATAAATAATTTAAAAAAAGAAATGTTCCATTGTCTGTTAGTAGCGACGTTTAAAGTAAAGTACAGGGGTGTTTCTTTGATGGTAGCAGAAAATTGAATTGTGGGTAGATCTGGTCAAAATATGACGAAAACTTATACACCATCTAATGACAGAAACACAGCCCTTCAAGTTCACTTTTTTCGTTTTTTTTTTTCGGTACAAAATTAGGTCAGATGATTTCGACAAAACAGCCTATGCTAAATTTAAGCAAATTTTGTCAAAACATTCCTGAATTGCAAATTTTTTAAAACTGAACAAAACAAAATTTGAAGTACTGTGTCTTCGTCATTAGGCCGAACTTTTCAAAGTTGATGAGTTTTCGTCATATTTTGGCGAGATCTACCCATAGTTGAATTTCTTTCTACCATCAAAGAAACGTGGGTAGGTAGGTAGGTACCTATATAAAAAAGTCATCTGTTTTCTTGTTATACAATAATGTTTTTACTCCAGTCGAACTAGCTTTTGGTTAAGAAACCATCATTAGGGGTGTGTTGTAAAAGTTGTATATAATAATATAAACTATAATAGCTCTAAATGTAAAATCTTAAAATATTGGTAAAAATTCGTATTAAAGTAAGCATAATAATTATTAGGTGTAATTTATACATATTCAATAACTGTTACACATTCCTGACGATGATTTTTTAACCGAAAGCTAATTCCGTGGAATACCAACATTGTGCAACAAAAGATAAGACTTTTTGATTTACTTCATTATGAATATTGTGAATTCAAAGCTATAGTAGTATTAAAATGCGGCTTATTCTTAAAAGTTACTTTCATAAAGAATAGGTTTAAATTAATTAGTTTATTCAGCGTATGCTTCTTTTCGTTAAAATCACAATAATGAGCTAAATAGGTGCGTCATCCTCGAATCAATCCCAGATTGCCGTTTCGGCTAGTCGCGTTGCCTTTTCCCAAGGGAACGGCGGATTCTTCAGCGATCTGGACGTCCTTAACGGACGCCCTCGGCGCTTCGTGTCCACACACATCATTCCGTACACACGAATGCCGGGCACACTCGCGTACGTTGGCTGGTCGTGCGACATTGGTCCTTCTGGAATTTGAACATTTGAACTGAACCTTTTATCCTAGGTGATGATACCTCTCCTACATACACCCATCACCTTTACTCACCTAATATGCTTTCTTCGGGACACCTGCAGATGACGAGATAATGCGATTTTCCCGTTCGAATGTTCTGCAAAGCTAAGAGTGACCAATCCCTCGGAGATCGACAGATCCTCATTTCCGTTGTGGGTTCACACGTCTTGACCAAAGTGAGCGCACGCTAAAATTAACAAATAATATTTCAGACAACATTCTGAAAAAGAGACAAAATGTGTGTGCGTGTACGCATACGCACGCGTGTATTCGTATGGGTGTGCGCGTGCGCACGCATGTGTTCGTGTGGGTGTGCGCGTGCGCACGCATGTATGTATGTGCTCGTGTGGGTGTGCGCGCGCGCGTGTTGTGTGTGCGTGTGTGTGAGCTACGCCTTGTATGACGTGAGGGCATCTTGTTGATGCGAATGCGAAAGCGCCGAACCTGCAAGCCGTTATTATTCACTATAAAAGCACGGAGAATGTGCATTCGCTGGCGCCGGCATTATCGATAAGTTGGGAATCGATTATTATTGATGAGGTAGGTAAAATGTACCCTATAATAATCATAATCTGTTCGTTCTCACTTTCACACGGATGACAGGATGACTATAAACTATTTTATGTCGTATATGGTTGTACATGCCACAGTGTATACGACAAACGAAGACTTGGTGATTTTATTTGGAAATGTCACTCCCAAGTGTGCGGACTACAGCGTTGTGCCTCTGTTATTGTTGCAAACTCTTGGTGCTGCATTCCTTTCAGGAAATCGTGCACTAATATTTTTATCTAATATGATCTACTGTGTTTGTTATTACAAACATTATAGTTTGATACGTCCATTTTTGTTGGACGTTTTGGTTGTTGCGATGGTCACGAATCGAATCGAAATAGCTCTTGTCTCTTGTATAACCGAGCATCAGAGGGTACACTGGTATTACTGGTACATATGTATACAATATAAGTACATACATTACCCAGCACGTCAAAGATTTACTACAATCGAACTTACTATTATTCGAAAATCCACTGGAAAACATGAATCTTACCTTACCGCTCAAAGACAGCAGGGCGCTTTTCTAATGAGCTCTATCCGACTACTGCACATGCATCTGAGTTTGACACTCACTTTTTGTTACATTGCCATTTTGATGACTTGGGATATTTTCTTAAGTACTTAAGCTTGAATTCCACTAGCGTGTTTTACGACGGCGCATACACACCACACGGATATATTTTATTGCACATTTATGCACTCTTGATAGCATATCCGTTATGCCAATAACAGATGGGCAGTTATTAAACCTATTAATCAGAGAATAGAACTCGTAATGTTGAAATGAAAAATATTTTTTTACACTCAGGTAATGAGACATGATGTTCAAAAGACATAAACTGTTCTTTATGCTTTACCCACTTATCACCAGGATGTTCTCAACTTGGTGAAATAAGAAGAACTGTCTATACCGTGAATAATTTTTTGAGCAAAAGCAGGTCGATTTTTATATCAAGTGGGATATAAATCTAAAACATACATCGGCGATTTGCTATCTTCAACTCTTTCGCCCCCACCCACCCCAACTTTGAAAATTTCAAATGACACCTCCTAGTTTATTGTGATAAATCAAATTGAAGAGATTTGAATTCTTCCTACGAGAAAATATTTTCAATTTTCTCAATATCCTACCCACTTGCAAAAAAACTGATTTTTCCTAAAATTCCATGACTCCAGAATTCTCTTAAGGATGAAGTTAAATAATGGGCCTATACAGTGTAATTTTTTTTGCCTGAGCAAAAAGCCCAATGAAAATAAAAATTGATGTATTTTTATTTTTGTGAAATTTTGAAAATTTCAGGGAGAAAAAAAAGTAAACTTTGAAAATTTCACTCCCACTTTCAAACGCATTGTATACGCGCCGTAGGTGACGTCATCGTGACCCATTCAATCAAATGGATCGGAGAGTGTGGCAAACTTCGTTTAGAGCGCAGAAATTAACAGTGGCGTAGAGATTTTTTCCAGTTGGGAAACTTGCGTGAAAATGGTAAAAGCCTACAGATTAAAATTATTTAAATGATTGGACGAATAGTTGTGGATGTAACAAAGCAATGAACTTCAGTTTGAATGAACTCATAGGTCCCTTCGTTTCGGTTTTTTTGAGTGCGCATATCTGGCGCGAGTTTCATAGTTTCGTACACCGATATTGAAAATAACACTAAAAAATATTGTAGTGCACCTAAAATTCCACAAATAATTTAGTTGAATGTTAGATACCATTTTCTATATTCAAAGGAAATGTTTCAATAAAATTAAGTTGAATGATCATTTGTGGAAGTTCAGGAACAACGAAAATGGCAACAGCGCTCAAAACAACAAGACTTCGGCGCCAACTGTTCCTACCTGACGTACATTTCATTTGCTCATGTTTTGACGAAAGAACACAAAAATGTGTTGAAAATGGCTGTACCGAGAAGGAAGTTCAAAGAAGCTACGAAGAGGTGCATTTACGGTATGTGTAAAAGTGACAGCCAGGAACCAGTAGTTGGTCAGGCGGCTAGACAGAGCATGCAGCGTTGTCATTCAACTGACAGGTGTACGAAAGTTTTCAAAATATGGAGCCTTCAAGCATGCGCACCTGCCCAAACGAAGTAGCCTATTCATGGCAGCCGTTGAATTCTTCACCCATACTGTACTGCATTGGCATGATAGTAGGTACGCTAGTACGCTACTGATCCCAACCCGCTCGTACTCGTTTCATGCGTAATAACTGCAAACTGGCCGAACCCGAACTTTCGAACTAAAATCATAGGTGCCCACCCGCGTGCCCACTATATTTCTCAGAAAATGTCCCGGAAAATGTTAATATGGAAAAACTACACTCCCTAAATTGCATAACTAACATCCAGTTCCACCAGCGAATTTAATTATTGTTAGCTAATTGAGACATTTTCTCCGATGGATTTGGAATCAGTGCTGGTTGAATGACCACGGAAAATGCATACAAGCTGTTGTGGCCTAAACATTTTTCTATAATCTTCCGTGAAACGTGTGTTTTCTGTGGTCACTAAGCCAATATTCACCAGAGAAAATACCTCAATTACTTAACAATAGGGCATTTTCCTGGCCATACTACACATGTGCGAGGTGCAAGTAATGGCGGAAAATTGAAAGCAACCGGACAAACTGATACATTTACGCAGATTTGTCATAAACAAAATTTCTGCATAGATGAAATATTATAGCATATTTTGTCTCAAAATAGACTAGCCTTGGAAATCTACCGCATTTTATTACATTACAGGTGCATTAAGCGCGATTTATAGATTGACGCCCGCCCGTCTCACCGTAAGACGCTACCCGTTAACCGTAAACTATAACCCGTGAAGATTTTAGCCAATTTATAGAACGACGCTACGTAAGCCAAGAGCATGCGCAAATTAGTTCGATTTGACATTTGATCAGTTCGATGTCACGTTGACAACCAAACTTAACCTAAAAGTGCAAACAATTTCAAGTGTTGCGTTGGTGTTGTTTATAGTAAAGTTGAACACAGAACACAGGTCACAGGTCTCAGGTCTCTAGGTGAGGTTTTGTACAACATTGTTAACATAATATAGATAGGTACTAAATGTCTAATTTTCAGAGATGGAACAGGGAACAGGCAATTTTTATTAGTTGGCCTTTACGAGTGTACTAGTTTTGGGAGCAGCTCAACTGCTGCAAAAGCAGAGAAGAAGACGTCGCTGGAAAACACGACCTCTTTACAGAGACAGGCACTCAACGGGCTTTTATAGAAGCACATTTCTTAAAATGAAAGAATTGGATAACGAACAATTCTTTAAATATACTAGAATGACAGTCCCAACATTTAATACCGAAGATGTTGGGGTGTGATTGTATCATTTCAATGAAAAGTGGTAAATCCAGGGAATCCATATCGCAGAAAAAATCGTACTTGGGACTGGATTTTGTTGCAGTTTTGTAGGTTATGTTTATGTCTGGTCACGACCTCGCATTCAGCACACACCACACGGCACGAAAAATAATCACTAATCAGCTGTTCGGGTGGCGCCTTCTGATTGGCTGTCCGTAAGCCGCTAGACGTAAGAGATGAAAGATGGTCATCTTTTCACGGGCGGGCGTCTTACGGCTAGCGCGTTGCGGAGCGAGCGCCAAACTATAAATAGCGGCATACCATTACCAGCAGTTTATCTTGAACGTCTTATGTCTTATGTCTAGCGTCTTACGGTGAGACGGGCGGGCGTCAATCTATAAATCGCGCTTTAGAGTAGGATTCAAAGGTTTTTGTCCGGTTTTTTCAAAAAGCCCGCCTAAAATTTAGCGTATGTCCCTGAAGTGATTGCTCAGGACAAGCCCCTATGATTAAATTCGCTGGTGGAACTGGCTATAAGTATATAAACTAGTCGTCAATTGAAGTGGGACACCAAAAAAATTCACCAACTTTGAGCAACTGTGACTTTTGACTTAGATGACCGATTTTAAAAACTCTTCCACTGTTGAATTACCTCATTCTGTGGCAATTCACTCGTCATACCTAGGGATGAGCAAAACTATTGATATATCAATAAATTTATCAATATATCGAAATATCAACTGATTATATCATTTTTAAAACTTATCGATATATCAAATATCGATAATTATCAAAATATCAAATGTCGATAATTATCAAAATATCAAATGTTGATAATTATCAGAATATCAAATATCGATAAATGTTAAAATAATATCAAAGTATAGACAATGGTTATCATAACATTAAAATATCATTAAATCAAAGATAAAGACCAAAGACCGCCAAAGAAGTAAGTTTCACTTATTATGTAAGTCTAGATTGAACATAGATGATGTATTTTTCCATATTATTACTTGATAACCTTATTTTCATATTGATATTTTTATAATTATCAATTTTTGATACTTTGATATTTATTGATATTTGATATTTTGATAATTATCAATTTTTGATACTTTGATAATTATTGATTTTTGATATTTTGATAATTATCGATGTTTGATATATCAATAATTATCGATATTTTTTTCTTATCAAACTTTGATACCCGGATCACGATATCGCCCATCCCTAGTCATACCATTTCTTTATCTAACCCCTTATTGGGCTGTATACAGAGTGATTTATCAACACGTGTTTTTTACCCCAACTTTGGTCGGTATTTTTAGCGCACTTCTCCAAACGGGAAGGCGCTTTTGTCCTCGCTTTGTCCGTCCGTCCGTCCGTCCGTCACAGCATCTAGTCCTAGACGAAAAGGTTTTTGCGAAAAAAATTTACTCCATTGGGTAGCTCATGACCTTGTATCCCGAACCAAGAAAAATCTCGACGAAATAATAATAAACAATGACAATAATAACAATTTAGTGTGACGCGGCATCGCCGTTGAATGCTGCATTTCAGAAGCCGGCCTGATCTCGAAAGTTATCACATACGAGGAAGTACCCGATCTTATCATTTTACCATAATACATATGCGGAGTTATATTTAGAGGATGATTTGAACTTTATTTTAATGAAAATTTCACATCGGTGCGAGGTGCAGGCCAATAGTTATTAATTTTTGAAAATGACTCCGAAACTACGGCTCGGCCGCAAATGATTTATTCGTTGCTTGCTGGTGCTTGATATCCTTTCCTCCGAACAAAACGAAATTCAATACAAAAAATATTTCAACTCGAATGGGTAGCTCATGGCCTTGGTACGCGAATCAAGAAAAATTTTGCCGAAATAATCATGAACAATTACAAAAATAACATTTTGGTGTAGGGCGGCTTCGCCGATCAAGTGCTGGCATTCGCGGTAAGATGTAGAAAGTTGCGATATGCAGGCTACTACAATTTCTTAATGAAATACATCACTGCATGTACGGCATTATATTTAGAGAATAATTTGAACTTTCTTTTGACAAAAACCCCACTTCAATCCGACCGTCGGGTCAATTTTTATCAATTTTTGAAAACGACCGCAAAACCACGGCTTGGCGCATATTACACGACCCTACAAATTTAAAATCAGACGTGCCGAAATAGTAATTGATCATTTTGAAATAGCCAATACTAGGTACCTAAAGGATAATGGCACTCAAATTACGAAACATGTTCGCTCAATAACAAAAAAAAAGTAGGTAGGTATCACTAAAAATCATGTGACAGGCTACCATTTTTTCGGTTTTTCGATAAAAAAGAAATGTTCCAATTCAAAAGTGAACCCGATATTCGTGTTCAGGAGATCGAAATCAGTTGAAGAACATTTTTTTATATAAGTAACAGAATGACGCTTATGTGGCCGGTTTGTCTGTCTGTCTGTCTGTCTGTCTGTCCGAGTCCGTGCAGAAATTAAGACGCTGTACTCCTTCTCGAGAATTGAAACAAGAGTCTTGGAACTTTTTTCCGATTAATAGCTGATGTCCCCAAGGGTGGCCAATGGGCACTATTTTTGTTATCCATACATCGTTATCATTATTCTCAAAAAACAGAGATCTCCTGTGCACTTCGATGAAGTTGAACTTCTCCTCGGGAAATAAAGCTACAGCCCTTGAAGATTGAACTTTATCCGGTGGATAGCTTAGGTCCTCAAGGACCAAATAGGCAGGTTGGCTTTCATAATTCGGCTGCCATATTGAAATTTCTTATTAGTGGAACGATTGTCATGAAACTTGAAACTTACCCTTGTCTAGTACGATCATTCTTATTTTCAAGCCAAATTTCATGATTGCCCCACCATCTTGGCCGCCATATTGAAATCTCTTATAAGTGGAAGGATTTTCATGAAACTTGAGAGTTACGCTTGTCTCGTACGATCATTCCTATTTTCAAGCTGAGTTTCATAATTCTGCCGCCATCTTGGCCGCCATATTGAAATCTCTTGTTAGTGGAACGATTTTCATGAAACTTGGAACTTACCCTTGTCTAGTACGATCATTTTGATTTTCAAGCCGAATTTCATGATTCTGTCGATATTTTGGCCGCCATATTGGAATTTTTTGCCCAAGACGGTAGAACCCTAATCACTTAACATCTTGCGTTCACTAATCCTCCAAAAAGGAAGTGCGCTACTGAGCCTCATGCCCATGAGGCGTATTCGCTCGTTATTTACTGTCGTCATTCTTGTAATAAGGTTTCTACTTTCAGATACAATAAATTTATTTGATTTGATTTGGTTCAAAAGTTACGTGAAAAACAGAAAAACGATTTAAAAAAATCAACTTTGAAGCCTTGTATCTTTCAAGGAAGTATTTTAGGGCTATAAGTTTTATTTTCTTTTGGCTTCATTCTTGATAGGGAATCATTCCTCAAAGTTTGTAATAACCAGTACCTAACACACTGTATGTATATGGCAAAGTTTGTTTCAATAAGCTGTCCGATTCTTATAAAGATTGCAGTTTGAGTCAATTTAAAAATAAGATCTCTGTTGACCAGCAGGGTATACGGTATACATATATTACACGGTTCGGGAATTTTTGAACGATACCATTGCAGAATTATGAATCGCTACAACTGCAACTGTACCTACCTGTTGTGATGTATTTTATTCAATATCGTTTTCAAATGTATAGATATACAGGGTCATTCAAAAAAGATGTTCACCCCCCATGTTTCTCAAGATTCGTTTAAGCTAGCGAGTTGCGGTAAAGACCCTTGGATTCAACTGGTTTTTCTGATCAAATCTGATATGTCAACAAAACTAATTCACCAAAACTCTGAGTACGGGGGCACCTCAAAATTTTGGGCAATTTTTTTCACATTGCACAATATTGAATGATATGTCAGTGCAAAAAGTTTCCAGAAATTTTCAAGCGGTTTTCATTTTATGACAGAAAACAAAAACCTGGAAAACCGAGGGAAAAACACGTTTTTACGTATAAAATGAGAATCAATAAGAATTTTTACAAACTGATGCATTCAATAGAACTCATCAAAACGGTCAGTATGATGTGTAACTCAATATGCAATGACTATTTTTAAACTTGCTGAATTGCTTATTCCCTTGCGTTTTGTATTTTGTATTTGAAATACTCTAGGTAGTAAAGGTAAATATAGTACAATAAATAAATGTTAAAACATGTAAAAAATTTCTTCAATGCCATCTGTCTTCTCCACTGTGCCCAGAACACTAGCAGCGTTGCCTCGCTGAATGGCAATGCTGATGTGCTGTTGCAGGTACTTTTTGGCTTGAGGCACTCCGGATTTGTCCTTTATTAATTTCCCCAGTTCGTTCAAAAGTGATTTGGCATCTGATCCCCATGTTCCGAAAGTTTCAAAAGCAATAGGTAAAAATTCATAATTTGTCATAATTTCTTTGTACTTTGAATTTTTTAAGCGCTCAGCTGTAGCAGCAGCAGATCCAGGATGTAAACAACTATTTTTGATGTGTGTTGCGGCAACGGTATCTACGCAGGTGACATCCCATACCAAAGATCGGCCTTTTTTCCAGGGTATCAAGGTTACACCATCAGGACGTTTACCATCATTTCTCAACATGCCGCCCGGTTCTAGGATGCAGGGAATGTCCACTGATGTGAATGCTCTTTTTAAAATGTTGTTGATGGCGCTGTGGCGTGAATATCTTCCGGAGCTTTTCTGACATGATAGCCCATGATGTCCCAAACGGTCCACTAGTGCTCCGCAAATGCAGTTGTGAGGTTGGCAAATCTCGCAACCAATTCTCAAAGATACCGAAATTTGTAGAATGTGTTTGTCCAGAAGGGTCCCCAGCTGTACTGATGGCAGAGCGTCTAACCATGCGCCTGCTTCGTGCTGTGATGCTGCCAATAAGATTGCTTTTTGAGGAGATGTTGAACCATCCAGAAGTTTTTGAAATTTCTTTTTTACAAGTTGTGAATCCCAACTTCTTTGGAATTCTGGTTTGTCTGGAAAGTCTAGTTCACTGTTCTGTATTCTCCAGTAGTCTAGAGCTTCCACCTGGTACGCAATCTCATAGTTTGTTTGTTTCAAGATACTACCTATGAGATCAGATGTACAGTGAATGGAAGATAGAAAAGCAGGCATAGACAAATCTAGAATGGAACGAATACCCAAGCCGCCCGAAGAAACGGGGAGCGATGTCTGGATCCATGAATTTTGAAGAAGTTTTATATTCAAAAGTTCTTCTAAAGTATTTTTGATTTTGTTGTCGAAAAGTTTGCATACATCTTCGTATTTCCAAAATGGGGAGGACCTCAAAAAATAATTTAGTTTCGGAATCCAAATGCAGTTTCGAAGGAGGAAAAATGCCATGTGTGGGTTTATGCGAAATAAATTTTTGGCCATAGTTGAGAATTTTTCCATAATTTTAGGTATAAGTGATGGAAAAGCCTCTTCAGTAATTGGGGAGCCAAGTAGATATAAATCCTCAGCAATGGAGACATTTATGCCGGGAGCTAGCGAAGTAAACTTTTCCAGAACCATTGTAATTTGATTTTTGGGTAGACTATTGCAGAAAAATATTTCGCACTTTGAAGAATTTAGGACCAATCCAATATTTTTGAATTCTTGAATAATTTTTTCGAGATCTCTGAGGACTTCTTCGTGTGGACCTGCCAGAGTACCGTCGTCAAGGTACCAAACGTTAAATCTTGAAGTTAATTTCTGGATCAAAGGGTGTATTGCTAGACTAAACATAGCTGGACCAAGGGGATCTCCTTGCTGACAACCTACGGAGGATTCGATTATATGTTGTTTGTATATCAACTTTGAAGCAGATGAGTAGCATTGCCAAAGATAAGGGTAGAGTTGAGGTATAACTGCTTTTGTCTGATTAAGGATGACATGTAATGTAATGTACATGACATGCGTTTTTATGTATGTAATGATGGTATGGGTTTTGACCAAGTAAAAGGGAGATCAATGAAACTATTGCTTTTTGGTCGACGTTTCGTTGGACTTTATTCACAGCATTTTCACGACATCGGAAGGCACCCGGTTACGTTGTCCGAAAAAGTAAAAATTATTTTGAATGTGATTAAATTGCTGATTTGTTGGGGGAGTGTGGAGCTCCGTCTTAGTTCCTTCAGCTCCAGTACCTCCCGTAGGCCGATGATCGGTGCTTTATATAGCTCCGACTACTAATCTCGAATTCTCCATCGGTCCTCCAGAAAATTTCACAGTGACCCGGGGTGCGGTTTCTAAGCGACTCGACTCCCGAAAAACCCTACACATTTCGCAGGCATTACCAACGTTCTGTAAATCCAGCACCTCCGCCAAATGGACAGATGTGTGCTACTCGGCCGTTGAAGTCGCCACGTAAATTTCATTCGCTTAGCCATCGCGTATATATTCTGTCCAGAGCTTTGCACTTATACATTGCGTTCTAATGGGAAGAGTCTAGAAAGATCAGGTGTGCTCCAGAATCGCCGCTCGTAACAGTATTTTAACATGATAATTGCATATACATCTATATTGTCAAGATGCCGATTAATAAATATGATTATGATCTTGCAGTAACTGAAGCACTCCCAGGAGGGCGAAATGTTTGCATTAACCCTCCGCGAAGACAACAAATTTTGAACGAGATGGCAGTCCATGTTTGAAACTATTGCTGAAGAAGATTCGCCCGGCCCCAACATTGACTTCAACTCAACCCAGTAGAGGCTCTTTTTTTGACGCGCGAAGAGAAAATTCACCCGGCCTCAATATAACAGACGAAAGGACCATGCACGATTCTTATGGAAGATCGGTCTCGGTCAAATTTCCTGAATTTTTCGTATGTTGTAGCCCAATTTGACACGAAATAAACTCCATCGTCCGTTATAAAAAAGGACTGTTTTTCTTTCTAAACTACGCAACACTCAAAGCGTCGTTCTCGAAAATTTGTTTTTTTTTAATTTGATGTAACTTTGGACTGCTACAATAAATTTGTCTTCTATTTGAAGTGTTCGCTGTCTTGTTCAATAAGACAGTGCAAAATTTCTCAGCCGTCAAGAAGCTCCCGTTCGAAAAATAATTTTCTTTTCTCGAATTTTAACTGCAAAGATGCCGAGGTAAGCCTTGAAGTACAGGATGGGGTTTGAATTTTCCGCTTATCTCTTTTATTTACAGGGTGAACACAAAAAATCATCTTTTTGGCTGTGCAACGACAACTACTTTCGTCGTTGACCGATTTTGAAAATTTGTGGCTCATATTGAAGCTGAAACTTTAGGTAAGAAGATCTTAGGATTAGAACTGACTCGAAACAAACAGTCAGAATTAAGAGTTTCATAAAAGGTGGCTCAAATCTGAAACGCCGTCGACAGCCCGTTTGGAAGAAGGGTTTGATAAAAGATACAATGGTAAAAGTCATGTCTCTTTCGGAGAAATTATCTATTCTGAATACGTTACGACGGTTTTTTTTGCTTGTCCCAGTCAAGAATTGTAGGTGAAGGAATCGAATTACAACTGCATGTTCGAGAAGGAAAAACAGCTCCTTGTTTACCTGGTATTAGATAGATAGATAGATAGATAGATAGATTGGCTTTATTCCCTATAATAACAATTACAGAGAAACGTCGAACATTTCGAAGATAGTGATATGGTGTATAAATAAAATACTAATGTAAATGACAAAACACAACATATTAAAATTTTACATCAAACTCAAGATGACTGAAAAATTCCTCGACAGAGTATAAGCTTTTTTTTAGGAGGTGTAGTTTCAATTTTTTGATGAAGAGGTTCTCAGGCAGCAAGCGAAACTCCTCGGGCAGCTCATTGTACAGCCTGGGACCCCAGGAGCGCAGTCCTCTCGTATTATTTGTGCGGCAGAACGGTGTAGCGAAGTTTTCTCTTCCACTGGTCTCGTAGCCATGCCGGTCGCCATTTTTTGCAAAAAGAAGTCGGTTTTGGTGGACGTATCTGAGAGTATTGAGAATGAAGAGACTACTCAGGGTGAGTATTCTGTGCTCTGTGAAGAGTTCCCTGCAACTTGTTCTGCTCTTCACTCCTACCAACGCTCTGACCGCTTGTTTTTGTAGACCGAAGACTCTTCCGACCTCCGCCGATGTACCTCAGAAAAGCACGCCATACTGGAGGACGGACTGTACGCTAGCAAAGTACAGCGATCTTGCGGCCTGGTAAGTACTTATTTTCTTGATTCTTCTGAGGCAGTAAACCTGTGAAGGCAGTCTTGTACACAGCTCATCCACATATGCCCTCCACTTCAGCCAATCATCCATCAGCATGCCCAGGAAACGAATGACGCCGAATTCCTGTCCACCATTTCCAACGAACATTCTCTGGGTTTTTTCTTTATTGAGAGCCAACTTGTTGCTGTTCATCCAATTTTTCGCATCCTGGAGAGTCACCATCATTTTTTCCTTTACCTCGCCTCTTGTTGAACCGGAAACCACGAAACTGGTATCATCAGCGAAGAGATAGGTGCTTACATTCGGGAAGTTGAACGGCAGGTCATTGATCGTAACCATCACTACGGAAATCAAAACAATGAATTACCTAAACTGGTGTGTCTATTACTCATTGTTTTGATTTTTGTAGTGTTGGTTACGACCATTTTTATAGAATCGCCGCTCGTAGCAGTATTATTGTAAAATGTTAAGAACGGGTGCTTGTTCGCATGTCATAACTTTCGAGATCAGGCTGGCTTCGGAAATCGTCGTGGATATGGCAATAGGTCGTATGTCACGAAACTTTTTTGAGAGGGCCAAAAACTTCGCTCACACCTATCAGACGCTTGAAGAAAATCTCTATTACCCATCGTTATAGAGATTAAGCTAAGCATAGTTAAGCATAAGTTAAGCATCGTTATAAGCTCCTATTTGCTGATGACTTGAAATTGTTCCTCAAAATAAATTCGTTATCGGACTGTGATTTATTGCAGAAAAGTATTGAAACCATCGAGAAATGGTGTTTCACAAATCATCTTTTTTTGAATGTCAATACAATAAGTGTAGTGTTGTGTCGTTTCCTAAGAGGCATTCAGTCATCTCCTATTCCTATACTGTCGGCAATACCATCTTGCAGCGGTCTGACTCAATTAGAGATCTGGGCATTTTCTTTGACCCCAAGCTCGACTTTTCGATACACAGGAAAAATATCATTAGTCAATCATTTACGATGTTTGGTCTAATTTATAGAAACAGTCGGGAATTTTCCAGTATCAGTTCTTTGAAGAGACTTTACTACACTTTTGTAAGATCTAGATTGGAATATGCCTCAATTATATGGCATCCACACTATATGACTCATGTTCACAGTTTAGAGTTGGTGCAGAGACGGTTCCTGAAGTTTTTGAGTTTTCGTGATGATGGTGTGTATCCTGAACGAGGTATTGAATACTCCCTATTACTGACTCGATTTGAGTTCCTCTCATTAAAATCAAGTCGCGCTACTCTAGCTATAAAATGTTTATATCGCCTTTTACATGGCGACATGTACTGTCCCTATTTGTTATCAAAAATTAACTTTTTTGTTCCGCGATGCAGTTCGAGGCAACGTATAACATTTTATTCTCAGTGCTCCAGAACCAACATCCTATTCAGTTCCCCCATTTCCATCATGTACTACGAATTTAATCAAGTTTCGAAAGTCTGTGACATCAATTTTGATTCGATGAACGTTGTGAATCTCCTGTTATCTTGAGTTTAATCATTAATTTTATTTTCAGAATTGGGACCAAAAAATCTTTTTTATACATTCTTATTGCATATATCTTTATTTCTTATTTTTGTTTTGTTACTTTCACTGCTTTATGTTTCCTGTAATTGGGTTGTTTACCTGTTGGAAATAAATGTATTTATTATTATTTATTATTATTATTATTATTATTATTGTTATTATTATTATCGTTATTTTGCACCTCTGAACTTATGTGACAAGATGACGATGACAACAGAGGTTTTTTTTCAAGCGTCTGATAGGTATGAGCGACGGTTCTTTGACGCTCTCAAAAATTTTTTTTGTGACATACGACCTATTGCCATATCCAAGACGAAATGCAGCATTCAACGACAATGCCGCGCCACACTAAATTGTTTGGAGAAGTGCGCTGAAAAAGAGATGGATTTGACCCTATCTGATTGCTTCCTTTTTCTTCACACAGAACACATCTCTCCAAAATCTTGAACAGTTAAGACGTTAAGAGAACGTATATCTGAAGACTGAGGTAACATCACGCCCCAAATCTCCCAGAACACGTCGTTTGAAAACATGAAACTACGAGTTCAGTACTTCAGTTATATTTGCGAGGAAATGGGGTCATTTTCAACAAGTTCCGTAGTCTTCAACACTTACATTTCTGTTTGACTTTTGAATTTTTAATTGCATAACGTGAAACTTATCACTGACGCTTTCATTCCATTGATATTGCTACGAGCGACGATTCCCGTGCAATCTGGTAAACACGCGATATTTCTAGACTCTTTCTCAGCCGCAATGTACAAATGCGCGGAGCTCTGGACATTTCTAGTGTATACGTGATGGCATTGAAATACATGGAGACTCCAACGCCTGATCACACATCTGTCCATTTGGTGGCGGCGCCGGCTCTAGAGCACGGCAGAATTATACGCGAAATGTGTGGGATTATTCGGGAGTCGCCTAAAAAATCGTATGCCGGGTTACTGTCGAGTTTGCTGGAAGATGGAATGGAAAGTTCGGGAACACTTTTCGGAGGCCTATATAAAGCATCAACCGTTAGCTCACGGGTAGTTATGAATTGAATGCGAGGTGGTAGCGAGCGGATTAAGAAGCGAGTAGTAATCACAGCGATATTCCTGAGTAAATAATTGTTAGCGTGTATTTATTGTAGTACGCAGTAATAAATAGTGTGTTTTAAAACGATCGTCTCAATTATATTCGAACCCGTACGCGAAATACGTAACGATATGATTAAGAATCTGAATCAAGATAGATAGATAGATAGATAGATAGATACATTTATTGTCTTCCATAAAACCATTTACAGGCTGTAGAACTGTCAACGTAAAGCGTGGGCACGCGTGGGTACAGCATGCATATATACAATGTATTTACAACATAAGACAATAACAAACAATTGAATAATAAATAAACAAATAAATAAATAAAATAGGTGGACAAAGACAATTTATGATAACAATGTACAGATAAAAATCGAGTATGTACAGCTAAAAATCTCAGTTCTCGAATATCCGAGTGAATATCACAGATAAATTCATGCTAAGTTATCCATTAACATTAGTACCCCTGATCCATGATTTGATCGACCTCCGTGTCATCAATGAATTCCTGCATTGAATAGTAGGATTTCTTGAAGAGAAACCTCTTCAGCAAGCTTTTGATTCGCGCTATTGGTAATTTTTTGAGTGGAGGAGGTAGTCTGTTAAAAACCTTCAGAGCGGAGTGTGGAATGTTCCTCTGCAGATAAGCATAATGCAGTCTTGGCGCCATAAGGTGGTCTTTATTCCGTGTGGTATAGGTGTGATCGAACTTACTACTCCGGAATAGATCTGAGTTACTCAAAATGAAAATTGTGGCCTCATAGATGTAAAGCGACGTCAGCGTAAATATCTTGTACTTGATAAAGTACTGCTTGCAGCTGTCTCTACTTTTTAATTTGAAAATATTTCTCAATGCTCTCTTTTGAAGCCTGAAAACCCTCGCAGAATCCGATGAGTTGCCCCAAAAAATAAGTCCGTATCTTATTCGCGACTGAATATAGGCATGATAAGACGCTAGTGCCGCCTGGGTGCTCACCAACCTAGTCAGTGTTCCCAAGGCATAACAGCAGCTCGCCAAGCCCCCAGCGACGCTCTCAACATGACTCTTCCAGTCCAATCTATGGTCAACCACAATTCCTAAGAATTTAGTGCTGGGAACCGATGTTATATCCGCGTTTTGAAATTTAAGGGTATACTCTGGATTATTGAGACTATACCCGAACCTGATCAAATTTGTTTTTGACATGTTCAGCTGTAGGTTGTTTGCACCGAACCAACCCGAAAGGGTTTCTAAAGCCTTTACAACCGCGTTTCCCGCCGCCCTCAGGTCAGCACCACTCACAATCAGCGAGGTGTCATCTGCAAACTGTACTATCGGCCCGTCCACAACCCCAGGGATCTCGTTAGTGTAAATTATATATAATAGCGGTCCAAGGATAGATCCCTGTGGTACTCCTCTTTCAATATTCATCCTTTTCGATCTCACTTTTATACCGTTAGCCTCGTCATATTCCACTACGCTTTGTGAACGGTCCTTCAGGTATGACCTAAACAAACTAAGGGCAACTCCCCTCACCCCAACATTTTGGAGCCTTTTAATTAATATATCGTGGCTTACGCTATCAAAAGCCTTGGAGAGGTCGAGGCATGCCATGAGTGTGATGTTACCTTTATTTTGAGACTCTACAATCTCCGTCAACGCCTGGTAGACCGCTCTTATTTCCGCAAGTAACGGAAATACGTCTGAACTTCCACAGCCGCCCCTGATTGAATTTTTTAATAAACATACGGTACCATCGTCTATCAACCAGACTGCTGATGTATTTGGTAGCTCACGTCGTCCTAACGTTGCGCATTCTACTTGATATCGAGCCGTCAAAAAAGAAATTTTAGACAAACCGAAAGCTCTTTAGATGCAATGATGCATATGGATTAATGGATTGTAAGAGTTTGTATTTTCCTTACCTTTGACTTTCGATCGGTCATCAATTCCGTGGTGTGCTGATCGTCGGAATTCAAAGAGGCCGAGCATGGATCCCTGTATCTTGAAGGACATGCACAAAGAGGTTGGGTCCAGTTCAGACGAACATAAACAGCGTTGCATACCTTGAAAAATAATACGTTGATTGTTTCAAAAATTGACTGTATAATGAGAGTGTACTATACACAACATTTCTTTATTTGCTCAGAAATCAAAATATTTACAAAGCATCAAGTTTACTAGATAGGAGAGAGTAGCGCAACCGATTACTTTGACTACCAAATGAGAGAGATGGAACTATCATTTTCTTATGGGTGCGACATCTACAGTGGCGTATCTAGGGTGAATTGCGCCTATGGCAAAACACGAAAATTGCGCCCCTGAATTAGAAATCTTGGGAAATGTGCCACAGGCGTTTTTTTTTTTAGAATTCAGGTGGGCCAACGACAAATTGTGCCCCCTTATTAGTTATTAGGCCATACCTGGATCAGATGAAAAAGTCGAAAGTTGATCGTCTGTTTATATGTATTGGTTTTGTTGTTCCCTCTTTCTCTCTTCCTATTTCGCTTGTCAGTTATTGCTCACACAAATTGCGCCCAACAGTTCAAATATCTACATTATTTCATTTTTCTATTTTCTATTTTCCACATTTTCATCTTTTCTTCTCATTTGCGCCCTGAGGATGAAAGTGCGCCCATGGCACTTGCCCCCCCGTAGATACGCCTCTGGACATCTACTTCAGAGAGACAGCCGATGTTTTGTGACGTCGAACTCGAGATCAAACTGTCACCGTCACGCTATTCCACCTATATCCTTCTAGTACACTCTGTGTATAATTTGATTGTTATCTGTGTAGACTGTGATATTATATAAACATAGTTTCCCAGGGAAGTGAAAACACATCCATATTTTTACCCAAGTACTTTTTCAAAAAATTTCTCCAAGGGGTATGATGATTTCGTCTGTTGCGGATCTGCTTATGATACCTCTTTTTGCCATTGTTATTCCCGGACACATGACCAGGAATTTTTCATTTATTTTTAGTTCACGGCAACGAAAACTACGAACTTGTATCTGTGAGGTAACGTAATTTTTGTTTTTGTCATGGTCAGCTGTCAAAAAATATTGTGATGTATCAAAAATACCTGATAAGAATTAAGAATACATACTTAAAAAGTAATGCCACAAGAAGATCCGCCACAGTCTCGAGGGACCAACGGATTTGAAAGCATTTTTGGAGAAATATCATTTTCAAGGTTTTTGACTCACCCTGTATAATGAACAAATCGTCCCCTTTTCTGTTGATCATAGTTTCGAGAAAATGGAGGTTGAAGTTTTTAGTCTTCTTTATTCTCATGTACCTAGCGCTTCTATTTGTAATGCGATCGAGATAATTTTTTCACAGAACGTAAAAGAAACCTTGTGCTTCAACCCAAAGTGAATAAAATTTATGACCACGACGTTTTGTCGGATAATATTGTTATTTATTGTTATTTATGAGTTACGTCATTTAATCAATTTTCATTGTACTGCCCAATTTTCAAAATAGGGCATTTGGGACTGCACAGATTTGAAGCCCTTATCAAGACTAATCCTTTGATATTAAAAACTCAAAATCAACCAAAATCAATTAAAATCAACATACGTCGTTTTGTCAAAATAGGGACGGAATATACAGGCAGTGGTTGATATTTTTAGCGCATTTTCCATCTTGATGAAAATCGCTATTGCAACCGCTTTGTCCGTCCGTCCGTCCGTTCCTCGAACTCCTCCCAAACTAGACGACCTAGCTTTCTAATTTTTTCGCTGTTACATAGCTGCCACTCCCAAAGGAGGGCTAGGCTATATTGGATGTCTACATTGCGCCGCCAACATAGAGAAAACCGCCCCCGATAAACTTGAAATAACATAATATTGCACTTTCTACCAGACCTGATGCTCTGGTGTTCTCATTTTTTTAATAATACATAGTTGCCACTTATAAACGTGAGCCAAGAAACATTCCGTCATCAATATGCGCCGCCGACATGAAAAAACTGCTAAAAACCGCCCCCAATCACTTCAAAATGAAAAACATAAACCCGAAGACATAGCGATCTGATTCTTTCGGTATATAAATAGCTGACTGAAAATGGGAAAGGATAGGCTACTTTTGGTTAGTCGCCGCCCCCAGATTCCGCCCCCAAACGATAAAAAGTGCAACTTTCACAAATGTTACTGATTGAGATGTTCCCTTAAACATTTAGGAACTGCCAACTCAAATTGTGCAACATTTGCTCAGCCGAACGTTGCCGCTCCCACACGCCGCCCCCAAAGTAAGAGATAAATGAAAAACATGAACCCAAAGACATAGCGATCTAAGTTTTTCGCTTTAGGGATAGCTAACTAAAAATGAAAAAGGATAGGCTACTTTTGATATGGTGCCGCCTCCAGCTTCCGCCCCCAAAAGAAAAAAGTGCAACTTTCAACAATTTTCACCGATTTAGCTGATACTGTTACCTCGAACATTCAAAAACTCTTGACTCAAACTGTGCAAGAATTTCTTTGCCAAACTCTGCCGCTCCCACACGCCGCCCTTAAAGTGAGAGATAAATGTAAAACATGAACCTGAAGACATAGCGATCTAATTCTTTCACTATATTGATAGCTGACTGAAATTGGAGAAATATAGGCCACTTTTAATTAGCCGCCGCCTCCAGCTGCCGCCTCCAAACAAAAAAAATGCAACTTTCACAATTTTCACTCATTGTCATATTTCCCTCACATTTGAAAACTTCCAACTCAAACTGTGCAACAGTTACTTTGCCGAATGCTGCCGCCCCCACATGCTGCCCTCAAAGTGAGAGATGAATGAAAAACATAAACCCGAAGACATAACGATCTAATTCTTTCGCTATATGGATAGCTAACTAAAAATGGGAAAGAATAGGCTACCTTTGGCATGGCGCCGCCTTCAACTTCCACCCCCCCCCCCCCAAATAAAAGTGCAACTTCCAATAATTTCCACTGAATTACATTTTAATGTTACCTCAAACATTCAGAAGCTCCCAACTCAAACTGTGGGAAAATTTCTTTGCCAAACTCTGCCGCTCCCACACGCCGCCCCCAAAGTAAGAGATAAAAATAAAACATGACCCTGAAGATATAGCGATCTAATTGTTCCGCTATACAGATAGCTGACTGAAAATGGGAAGAGATAGGCCACTTTTAATTAGTCGCCGCCTCCAGCTCCCGCCCCCAAACAAAAAAAATGCAACTTTCACAATTTTCACTGATTGTCATATTTCCTTAAACATTTAGAAACTCTCAACTCAAACTGTGCAACAGTTACTTTGCCGAATGCTGCCACCTCCACACGCTGCCCTCAAAGTAAGAGATAAATGGAAAACATAAACCCGAAGACATAGCGATCTGATTCTTTCGCTATATGGATAGCCGACTAAAAATGGGAAAGAAAGAATAGACTACTGTTGATTAGTCGCCGCTCCCAGCTCCCGCCCTCAAACAAAAAAATATACTGATGAGTGGAAGAATTTCCATTCAAATCTATTTCATTGGCAAGTACCCCATTCTGATAACACAATATCACAATGAGTTTCGAATGAAGAAAGTGGGCAAGGAATGGTGTTTCCTTCAACCAAATTTCTTTACGTTCACAATATGCCTCTTTGAGAAAATGCGCTACTGAGACTCACGCACGTGAAGGCATACTCACTTGTTTATTTTTCACGCATAATTCTGCTACAGATATACTGGTCACAATTTAAAGTGGGTCACCCAAAAAACTGTTCGGTTTTTAATGTCTGTCAATCACTTGAAAATCATCAGATTTTGAAATAACTTACACCAACTTCAAACTTCAAGATAGATCTTCTATTTTCACTATGTGCAAAGGCTTGTTAGCTTGTGACAGCGATGTGCTTAATACAGAGTGGTGAAGGATATGATTTTTTTTTAATGGTGCAGGAACTTTTGTGGCCACCCTATGATTTTGAGATTTGCTGTATGTCAATAGTCAATAGAATGAGGAACTCTTCATTTTCTTAGTTTGATGCTCTACGCTGCTTAGTTACATTTTTTTTTATTATATTGAAATTATGAGCAATGAAAATGAACGGGGCAAAATATTTCAATATAAAGTGGGACCTGGTCTGGACCGCACTACTTTTTGGTAGGATCTAAACATACCTTTGAAGTCAGAGCATCCATTAAGTTCTTGTCTTGTAGTGAGTTGTACTGGTAGTGCTGACACTCTTCTTTGGAGAGCATCTCATATGTGCTCAATTACATAGATTGATATCGGCCGATAAGTTTAGCTATATCATTTAGTTGATTTATAATTATTCATGAAAGATTCATTCCTTGTTATGGCATGTTACCTTTATTATTATTGTTATTGTTACAATTTTCAAAGTAATTTTTGCTAAACTCAGAGAAGAACTGTTTATAGCAACATTAATAACTGTCAAATTGATCGACTCAACTTGAATACCTACCTACTTGATATATATATATATTGAAGCCGAACAATTTTTTGGCTGACCCACTTCAAATTGTGACCAGTGCAAGCGGTACACCAGGATTGTTAAAAAAAAAGTGGCATTTGATGATACAAGCAAGCCACTTTGCATATTTGTTGTCTAGACCCATTAGAAAAATTTGACCCACAGTTCCTAAAAATTCATCCCTCAGTACCCGAGATTTGGGGAGGGGGAGGGAATACTATGAAAAAATACCAAACTTCCTCATCCAAACCTGCTAAGGCGTGTTTGCTATCAAAACTATATAATTCAGACCTCCTCGATACAATGACAATGTCAAAACTCTTGTGCGGTCACTGGAAGTCGAGTTAAGTCGTCATCTTTGAAAATTGGAGCCTAAGGTCAAAATTACAAAGTAGGCTTCAATTACCTTTATGATGGGTATCGATTCTTAGGTTTTTGGGGTCGCTGAAGACGCAAGAATAAATGTTTTCCTCCTTCTCGGCTTATCAGCGCCATAGGAGTTTCTGCGCCTTTTATTGGTAACAGTGAATTTCTACATATGAATTACAATATACGCAAATTTTTGAACAAACACAAAGTTTTTGGGGTCGCTGAAGACGTATAAAATGAAACAAAGACGATTGGGTGCACCTCGCGCCCATATCCCATATGGTCTACCTATGAGTCCAGAAGTCAGGCAAGCGAGAAAAATCCTACAAATTTTCGAAAATAGAAGTGAAATATAAATGTGAAATAGCTCCAGTCTGTACTTGGTGATGATGCCGCTGTACCAGCTATTCTATGTGAAATTCATGATGTTCATCTGTGAGCTGTCAAAAATCCAAAATGGCGCCCATTTAAAACACGCAGGGGAATAATTCATCGTAATTTTCTTTAGGGAGCTCCTACGTGTCACTAGCTAAGGACATGTTGTTCATCAGTGAACAACGACTAAGAAAGTTCATTACACTATTGGTGGTATCTTGCATCGTTTAAAAGATATCCGCGGCGAAACTGTTTCGGAACCGTTTTTGGACAACAGATTGAATACTTGAATAGGAGGAAAAACTTTGCATGTCGAATTGAAATAACTGACCTAAATATATTTTGTCTGTCCCATGCAATCATGTCTTATGATGTATTTTGCCTGATTTGTCATTCCTGGTCTACAGGGTGTTGCATGAGGAAACCGACATAGCTTAAGGGTAGGTCCAGTTTTTCTAGGGGAACTAGGATCTTGCTTTGAAATTTTTCTATCGCTTTCCGTTTTGATGTTACAGGGTGATTCATGTATTTTGTCGAAGTTTTTGATGAGCTATATCTTCCGAATGGCTTATTGGATTGGACTGAAATTTGATAGGTATGATCTCCTAATGATAGCTAATACATTGCACCATAAAGTTGTTCAGAAGTTTCAGGGCCGGACTGATTTTTTTTATTTTCAAAGTTTTTGTTAGAAAAGTCATATTTTTCAATGTTTTTTTGCAAAACCGGTATCAGATTCAGAAAAAAAATGCTACAAGGAACATCCTTCAATTTCTTCGGCACACCCAAAGTTTTCCCAGAAAAAAATATCTTTTGAGATTAGGGTCGGCTGCGATCTAGTGAAAATCAGTCTAGCACGCATTCTTTCACGGATCTTTGAGATGTTCATCCTCTAATTTAATGCTGTCACGGTTTTTTTCACTTTCCCACATTAGTATCACTTGGTACGGCAAAAAAGACAAAAGTCCAGGACCGGAATCAAGTCTAGTGAACATTATTTCTAAAACTCCGATTTTTCAGTTTTTAGTTGGAAATTTACAGCATAAAGTTATGGTGAAGTGACTGAAAAATGCTTTTTGTCTGCATTTGGAACTTTAGGTCACTTTAGAAACCAGCTAAACAAATTTCTTCTTTTGCTGATTTCAAGAATACAAATAATTATTTCGGAAACTTTTCGCGAACAAAATAAAAAGAAGCAAGAATGATAATTATTCAGAAACGTGATTTTAATGAGTAGAAAACGAACAATATCAATGTTTGTATGTTATGTTTATGTTAATGTTTATCAAATTTCGAAAATAATTTTTTGTATTCTTGAAATCAACAAAAGGAGAAATTTGTTTAGCTGGTTTCTAAAGTGACCCAAAGTTCCAAATGCAGACAAGAGAGAAATTATTTCCGAAATTTGATAAACATTAACATGAACATAACATACAAACATTGATATTGTTCGTTTTCTACACATTAAAATTACGTTTCTGAATAATTATCATTCTTGCTTCTTTTTATTTTGTTCGCGAAAAGTTTCGGAAATAATTTTTTGTATTCTTGAAATCAACAAATGAGAAAATTTGTTTAGATGGTTTCTAGAGGGACCTAAAGTTCCAAATGCAGACAAAAGAGCATTTTTCAGCCACTTCACCATAACTTTGTGCTGTAATTTTCCAACTAAATACTGAAAGATCGGATTTTTAGAAATATTGTTCACTAGACTTGATTCCGGTCCTGGACTATTGTCTTTTTTGCCGTACCAAGTGATACTAATGTGTGAAAGTAAAAAAAACCGTGACAGCAATCAATTAGAGGATGAACATCTCAAAGATCCGTGAAAGAATGCGTGCTTGACTGATTTTCACTAGATCGCAGCCGACCCAAATCTCAAAAGATATTTTTTTCTGGGAAGACTTTGGGTGTGTCGAAGAAATTGAAGGATGTTCTTTGTAGCATTTTTTCTGGTGTTTCAGAATCTGATACTGGTTTTTCAAAAAAAACATTGAAAGATATGACTTTTCTAACAAAAACTTTGAAAATAAAAAAAATCAGTCCGGCCCTGGAACTTCTGAACAACTTTATGGTGCAATGTATTAGCTATCATTAGGAGATCATACCTATCAAATTTCAGTCCAATCCAATGAGCCATTCGGAAGATATAGCTCATCAAAAACTTCGACAAAATACATGATTCACCCTGTAACATCAAAACGAAAAGGGATAGAAAAATTTCAAAGCGAGATCCTAGTTCCCCTAGAAAAACTGGACCTACCCTTAAGCTATGTCGGTTTCCTCATGCAACACCCTGTATATGCACGGAGGGTCATATAAATACAAAATGTCCATCGTTGTAGGTTTATTCAGAAAATTTCATGTAACTTTGTCCAAAATCGCAGGGGGGGGGGGGGCGAAAAAACTGAAAATGGCAGGTCGACAAACGATAGGTTCAATGCATTTGATCCAAAGCGCAAAATATTTAAAAAAAGATCCAAAACGCAAAATATCTGAATCAAGTACAAAAGATCCAAAGTACAAAAATCGACATTATTACATAAGAGCTAAAATTCGAAAGATCGATAGCACAATTCGTACAATGTAGAAAATGTCAAAACTATAAATGGTTTTGAGTTTCCTCCCTTTTCTTCAAATCCACCAGATGAGAAAGTTGCTTTTTTTTACTATCACCAGTTGAGGAGTTGGCTTTTAACTCAAGTTGCCTCCTTTCCAAACCTACCAGAAGGAGTTGGTTTTTGACTCAGATTCCTCCTTCTTTCCAGACCCACCAGATGAAAATTGCTTAATGATTCAGGTTTCCTCTATTTTTTCAGGCCCTCTAGATATGTCTAAACTCTAGAGTCGTCGACCAAGTCTTGCTTAGTAGGTAAGTTCAAACAAAAAGACTAAACTCGAGTCAAAAAGCAGCTCCTTATCTGGTGGACTTGAGGGTGGACTCAACACAAACGGAGGAAACTCAAGTCAAAAAGCAATTCCTGATCCAGTGGATCTGAAAAGGAAGAGGAAACTTGTCACCCTTTTTATTTTTGGTGGTTTGTATTTATATCGTGGACCTTTTGTATATTAGACATTTTAGATTTACATCTTAGGTATAGGTACCGTAACCTTTTGTATTTTAGATATTTTGCGTTTTGGATCAAAAGCATTAGATATTTTCGTAGACTTTTTGTAGTTGACTCAACTTGCAATATGTCATTTGAAAGCCCTTGAAAAACTGTATTCAGGACAGTTGGAAACATTGCCCTATCTGTCACCTGTCAAATAATAAAAAATGTTAAAGTTGAAAACTTTACCAATTAATTATTTAAAATCTATCCGATGGATTGGTACCAGATTTGGCAGGAAGCAACACAACAAAAGAGTCAAATTGAGGCCGCAGTTGCAGTTTTCCACCATTCTCCAGTTAGGCGTAATGAATTTTCAAAATTTCTCCTGGCCGTTACCACTCAGGAGGGGCTCTCGCCGGTGTTTCGACCAACACGACTCGCTTTTGTAGCAGGACTCCACTCAAAAATTTATTCCTGCTCGGGGATCGACTTTTTTTTGGAAATTTCAACTGATATCGAAAGTAGATTGTATTGAGCGTCGTGCAGGTCTATTTTCAAAGTTGACACGGTTTCGGTTTTCCGACTGTAATTTTTTCAAAATGAAATTTGCACATTCGGTGAATTTGAGAAAAACGCAATGCAAACTTCTACATACGGTAGGCCCCACGAAATATTAATTTTAGGTGCAGAAATGCTGTGAATAAGAGTTTGAGAAAAGATTGAGCTAATTTTTGGAGGAAAAATTTTCAAAATCGGATCAACAGTTGCCGAGTTTTCCTCTCTGGAAAAACTGCAAATTTTCCAACTTTTTATTCCGTGGACCGATTTTAACCATTTTCACCTAAACAAGAGGTAACTGGTTCTTGAACATTTTCCAACAATTTTTTCAAATTTTTTTTAAAATCGACACAGTTCCGGTTTTCCGACGGTAATTTTTTCAATATGAAATTTGCACATTCCGTGAATTTGAAAAAACTGCAGGGTAAACTTCAACATGCGGTGAGCCCCACGAAATCTTCATTTTAGGTGCAGACATGCTGCAAATGAAAGTTGGAGGAAAGATTGAATTAATTTTTGAAGGGAAAATTTTCCAAATCGGACCCACGGTTTTCGAGTTTTCCTCTCTGGAAAAACTGGAAATTTTCCAACTTTATATTTCGTGAACAGATTTCTACCATTTGTTTCTAAAGAAAAGATAACTGGTTCTTGAACATTTTTCAATGATGTTTCTCCAATTTCCCGGAAATTTTCCTACTGAAAATATAAAACCGCTTATGCGATCGTGCAAATTAGGCGGTTCTGCCACAATAATTACCGAGTTATTGATCCGATCAAATCGAAATCAGGTACGAAAGCATAAGTTCAGCCTGGAATGATCTGATTAGACTTTGGGTAGATGATTTTGATCGGAAGCCCTCAAGTGGCACATTGGGTCTGAGCTTGTCTGCCCAAGCTCTAAATTGAAAATATACAGGGTGATTCACAACTTATGACTTTCCTTTCAAGGGGTTATGAGGCCCCAAAAACTTGACTTCATGTGCTTGAAAATAATTCAAAAAGCTATATGGTTTACGGGGAAAAAAATAATGAAAATTTGCCAAACATATGTGGGACTAATGGGTTTATTTTTCTATCTGTTGATGAGACATACGATTTAACAATAGTTCAACGATAAGCGAAAATGTTTCTATGTAAACACTCCTCCTTTAGCAATAATCGGAGGTAAAAATAAATAATTTGTCAGTGTCAACCTCAACTGATGATGCCTCGACTTACTCCCTTTCCTCGTCTCTTTGTCCATTACATAAGATAAGGACCCTTATGTTTGGTTGATGGTCGCAATTATCCACTCGGGTTACCTATCTAACTGTATTTGTACCCGCTACTTGTAAATTTTAGTTGAATAGGTAATAATAATGGTCAACTAACGTCATTCTTGACAATAATACCTTATTATCGATCAACCAATATTGAGTATGTTTGTTTCCATAGTACCAGATTAGAATTATCAGTTCAAGTTTCAGTTCAGAGTTTGAACTCATCAGTATGAGTTCAAATAAGTCAATATTTCAGGATTTTTTTTCAACTTTTTTCCCTCAGAAATAGTTTTTCTGGCACATCCTGAGCTCACCCGTGAAAGGAAAGTCACAAGTTGTAAATCACCCTGTAGAGTTGAAATTTAACACACTCCATGCATAGACCAGGAATGACAAATCAGGCAAAATACATCATAAGACATGATTGCATGGGACAGACAAAATATATTTAGGTCAGTTATTTCAATTCATCATGCAAAGTTTTCCCTCCTATTCAAGTATTTAATCTGTTGTCCAAAAACGGTTCCGAAACAGTTTTGCCGCGGATATCTTTTAAACGATGCAAGATACCATTAATAGTGTAAGGAACTTTCTTAGTCGTTGTTCACTGACGAACAACATGTGCTTAGCTAGTGACACGTAGGAGCTCCTTAAAGAAAATCACGATGAACCTACCGCTAGCACTAGTATAGTTTGCTCAAAATTTCATTTGAAGGACCTCCCTTCGACCTTTCAGATCCTCAAAAATAATTTTGCAATATTTTTTCCGACGAAAAGTGTTTTAAAAACTCTCATTTGGTACCTACTTAAATTATTGTGAAGACTACAACGCGTGTTCGTCGCTTGACCGCGCGTTGGGATCTCCACCGCGCCTCAATTATTACAAAATACATAGATTAGGTATATTCAGATGAAGCATCAATCACATCTAGTCGCGAGACTCGACCAAATTTTTATTTTTTATAAAATACGAACCCCGTTTCAGTTCTTTGGTAGTTGATTTGACAGGATTCCAAAAATAGATAAATATAGTCTGTCTATCCGTCACAGAGTCTAGTCCTAGACTAGAAGATTTCTTCGAAAAATTTCAACTGTAAAGGAAGCTCGCCACTCGTAGCACGCCGATTGAACGGTCTAGAAGAATCATGTGTGCTCCCGGATGCACGCCTTCCTTCCAGCAATATGAGTTGAAATATTTCCTGTCTAGGATTTCGTCTCGTTCGAAGGAGAAGAGATCAAGCGCCAGTAGAAGCAACGAATAATCATTTGCTGCCAAACCGTAACTTCGAGGTCATTTTCAAAAATTCGTAACTATGAACCCGTGGGTCGTACCGATGTGGAATTTTTGTTGAAAGAAACTTCGAGTTCTCCTCGAAATCAGCTTCGTAGGTAAATGTACTATTATAATTTGATGAGAATGGGTACTTGTCCGCATGTCATAACTTTATAAACTGCGCAACAAATATGTTGTCGCAAGGGAAAAATTGGCCCGAGTTTGGACCATAATAACTTTTGAATGACACAAACGATTTCAATTCTGTTTCAACGATTAGCGAGCTCAGTCTTTTCCTTATTAACCATCAGGAGGTGAAGATCAGAAATCTCCATATCTACAGGGTGAAATGTATAACAGTACAACATTTTAGCAAATTCAACGGACCCCCATTTTCAGAATAATTTTTTTTCTCAAATGCAAATGAGAGGATTATGAAGCGTTATGTTTTAGCTTGCGCCCAGTTTTGAAATTTTTGAAATCGGAAGTCTGGTTCTGACTAAATGATTTTTTTCTCTTGGAGGATGCTGATTTATCCTATCGCTACAAGGAAAACTATGTTACTCTGATGGTGGGACGTTGCAATTCACGAATATTGTTGCTTGAACGGCTCTCAGCAACTTAACTCGGAGACCATCTGGAATACCGTGATCAAGGCTTCAAAAAGGGGGCCCATTCAAAATGGGCGACAGGCGACACAGTTTCCTTAAAAATTAAAGATCAAATTTTCACAATTGAAACAAGCTTCTTTTATGATTTTGACCTCTTGAACTTGATGCTTTTTTTTTTTGGCGGTGGGCGGGTATGTATTCGTGTAGTCAATGGCAGTACCTCCTTAGCGCCGCCTTAGTACTCTAAGAGCGGCGCTGGGTGATTCCCACACCACCCACCATTTTATGGACGCATCAACAGCGAGGTTATTATCACCCTTTTTTCCGGTGTCGTTCTCGTTTCACCCTTTTTCTCTTGACGTGACTGCACGGTAGTACACGCCAAGGTACTAAAGAGCGCATGAAAATTTTAGCCTGGCCCGAGCCGGATTCGAACCCACGATCCCTAGAATTGCTTCCAAAGACGGAGTCCGCCGCGCTACCGGTCGGGTTGAACTTGATGCTGATGGTCAATTTTAGTTTTTGATGACGACATGCTCCTTAGGCTAACGTCACTAACATAGTCTTCCTTGTAGCGATAGAATAAATCAGCATCCTCCAAGAGAAAAAAATCATAAAGTCAGAACCAGAGCTCCGATCCCCAAAATTTCAAAACTGGGCGCAAGCTAAAGCATCACTCTTTATGATCCTTCCTTTTACATTTGAGAAAAAAAAATATTCTGGAAACAGGGGTCCGTTGAATTTGCTAAAATTTTGCACTGTTTTACATTTCACCCTGTAGATATTTTACATGAACCTTCCTGATCTTCACCTCCTGATGGTGAACAACGGAAAGACTGATCTCACTAACCGTCAAAACAAAATGGAAATGGTTTATGTCATTCAAAAGTGATTGTGGTTCAAAGTCGGACCAATTTTTCTCTTGCGACAACATATTTGTTGCGCAATTTGGATCTAGTCGGCTTCTGAAATGCAGCACTCATTGGCGATGCCGCACCACACTAAATTGTTATTAGTGTAATTGTTTATAACTATTTCGTCACGATTTTTCTTGGTTTGGGTCCCAACGTCATGGGCTACCTACTGAAACTGGAATTTTTTACCAAAATTCTTTCGTCTAGGACTAGATGTTGTGACGGACGGGCGGACAGAGTGCCAGACGGACGGACAAAGTGATGACCGATTCCATTCATTCTGATTGTAAAATGTGACTGGAGTTTATTGTTCATTACAATTGACTTACTTGTTGAATGGCACATTCTGGCAATAAGTAAATGTGCTGGTTGTGGGGGTAGTAGTGGTACTTGGTCGGCTTGACGAGAGCTGCGCTGGCTCCAGCTGGTAGTGGTAACAAATTCTGAAAAAAATGCGGACATTTTACTGTCTTGTAACACCAAGAGTAACTGTGGAATAGATCGAGAATAGCAATAGCGCACTACTGCTCAAAACTGCAAACACCACCTTTGTCCTTGCAAAAAGTGAATTATGATTTACGTAACGGTGTTTGTGGCTTTTCTTGCCGGCGTAAATATTCATGCGTTTCACAAAAATCTGAAGAGTACTTTATAATAATAGCACTTATACATAATATTAGAAACAAAGAAACCGACAATTAATGATCGCGCCAGGCTCGATGCAACATGGAATTACTTTAATTATTGATGTTGATGATTCGAAAGAAGTGAACATGCACGAAATCCAGTGTTAATTATCAAATCACGTTTACCCAATTCTACTATACAACAATAGATCCAGACACATAACGTTACGGTAAATAAATAACAGCTTTGTGTGCCACCACCGCAGATGTGATTTATTGTTATTATTTAAAAATTACAAGAAAGGATGCGATAATGACAAAAAATATATTGTTGTACCTAGTCGTGAAGTTGTATTATGTAAATAAAGTCTAAAAGGAAAACGTTGAATCCTCAGTCATATACCAGGTCATCTGGCGGAATTCTGGGACGCTGCTACCTATCTGCAGAACTAGCTTAATAAGAAATTAACCGTTGTTAAAAACGGCGTAATAATACAGTTTTTGCGTCATTAATATCACTTGCTTAAATTTTCTACACACTAATTTGTGACACTTTCATGGAAGTCATCGCGGCTCCTAATAATGCGCTATATCCTTGTCAAAACTAATTGACTGAAAAACAATAATTACCTACTAGCAACAACGAAACAAAAAAAAAGTCATCATTTGCCAGCGTGAGGGTGTTGAAGGATACATTAGCATCGTGAGTTTTTATTTCAATGATGAATCCTGAAATAATCGGCTGGAATAATCGAAGCCATAACGGTGAAAAAATTTCATATTGACGTACCTACTTGAGTATATTTAAAAATCTGGCGTTTCATTTCGTTGGCTCAAGGCTCAAGTAAGAAAGAAGACCGTTAGATTTTACTCCAAAACGTAAGCATATTAAAGATAATTCAAATTTCACACGTGAATTTGGCTGGGCTCTCTACAGTTTCGACAGTCCTACCTATACTAACTTGTACGTCGAAGTCAATTGTCAGTTGTCACGCTGGTTATTTTCGGAACTGATGGCAGATTGGTCACATCACTTGTGGACGGGTTATAATCTGCCGTGATATCGTTGAAGGCAGAGGGCAGTTCAAGGAAGTGAGTGAATGCTGAATGGAAACGGAGCGGAATCCACAAACTCTGGCAACATCGTGTGTAGGCTGCGAGTGAGTGACAGCTTGACACGAAATGTGCGAAGAAAGCATTCGGGATACAGGGAATCATTAAACATTATTAACCGTGTTCTGTGCCGATGAGGTTTTAACGGAAATGCGTTGAAAGGAAAATGATTTGTTGCATTAGCGACCAGGTGCAGAAAATCCGCAGCAGCCGCAGGGCAGGAAACTTATATTTCCGATGGTTAGTGCTCATAAGAATAGGTAATAGTGCAGTCATTTTAGATCGAAAAATCAGGTAAAGCAAAAAAAATTCGCAATCGAAGGGGACTTGGTACAGTGATAGTACAAAGCCTTCTGATTAATATACTAAAAGTCCCCGGAAATCAACCTTGTGCTACGGCCGCCATATTGGAAAATGTCTCAAGATGTCTGCAAATTTTAGGTTTTTTGCCTATATCTCTGTAACCGTTGGAAACATCGATCTCATTTTTCAAGCAAAAGTTAGAACATATCCGAATATTTTGATGTGTATAAATTAAGTATCGCTTTGACAGTTCTTCAGATATAGGCGTTTGAATGTTCAAATTTTTCAAATCTAAAATATCGTCCCTTGCCAGGCAAAGCAACGTAAGAGACATTTTAGAAATTTTGCAGGAGATACAAAAAATCGTGTTGTTTGCAAACTGATCACGAAAGAATATTAATTTTGCATGTTTCATGTTATACAATGATTATTCAAGTATATTTTAGTGCTTGTGATGGTTCACTCATTCGACGCGGCTCAGTGAGACCTTCTCAACAAGATCAAGAACTTATTTTTGTCAAAATGGCGCTTACATTACTTTGCCTGGCAAGGGACGATATGTGTCATTTTCCATGATTTTGGGTGGAAATTTTCCACGACTATCATCAGTGCCTTTCGCATGTGGCTTGAAGTCTTGCCTGATCAGACAGTTTGCCGGAAATTGTGCCGTTTGACCTGTGTGACGTCATCAATTCCAGATGGTGACCCAATTTTATCTCTTGAATCAAAATCGATATAATCATGAAAATCACCAGATAGATGCAGAATTTCATGCTGATCAAGATGTCGCATACCGTTCTAGGATATCTTCAACCGCTTCTGAAATATTTCAATTTCAAGCTGGCGCACGATGAATTGAATAAATAATAGAAGTATTTAGTAGGTCTTGATTTTATGACAATATTCTTATGAAAATTATCACAGAGGTGTAGAATTTAATGCTGGGCGAAGAGCAATGGATAGTTCTAAAATATCTTCAACCGTTTCTGAAATATTTGAAATTGAAGCCGACGGCCGTGAAGAAAAATTGAAAAATTGTAGCGGGCCTTGATTTTTGGAGAATAATGCTCATGGATATTACTGTATTAGATGCAGAATTTCACTCTGGTCAAGAGCCAGCAAACAGTTACACAATATATTTACCCGTCTTAAAGATATATAATATTAAGTTCAAACAAAAGCAAGTAGGCGCAAACCTCAACCCGCAAGATTAATATAAGGATTAGGAAAACAATTGCAGCAACTGGGTGACAACTTTTGAAGACGGTTGAAAATATTTTGTGACGGTTTGCTGGACCTTGATCAGCAAGTGGAACTCTGCACCTATACGATAATATCCATGAGCATTTGTTATAAAATCAAGGTCCGCTACAATTTTTCAATTTTTCTTCACGGCCGTCCGCTTCAATTTCAAATATTCCAGAAACGGTTGAAGATATTTCAGAACTATCCATTGCTCCTCGCCCAGCATTAAATTCTACACCTATGTGATAATTTTCATAAGAATATTGTCATAAAATCAAGGCCTACTAAATACTTCTATTATTTATTCAATTCATCGTGCGCCAGCTTGAAATTGAAATATTTCTGAAGCGGTTGAAGATATCCTAGAACGGTTTGCGGCATCTTGATCAGCATGAAATTCTGCATCTATCTGGTGATTTTCATGATTATATCGATTTTGATAACTGTCAAAGCGATACTTAATTTATACGCACCAAAATATTCGGAAATGTTCTAGCTTTTGCTTCAAAAATGAGATCGATGTTTTCAACGGTTACAGAGATATAGGCAAAAAACCTAAAATTTGCAGACATCTTAAGACATTTTCCAATATGGCGGCCGTAGCACAAGGTTGATTTCCGGGGACTTTTAGTATGTTAATCAGAAGGCTTTGTACTATCACTGTAGCAAGTCCCCTCCCATTGCGAATTTTTCTTGCTTTTTTTCCTAAAATGACTGCACTATAAAAGGCAAGGTAATCAGGAACAAGGCCCAAAAAAAATTCAAGAAGCGCACCGCACCATATATGCGTCTAGCCAATTACTTGCACGCCAGTATTGCAGCACATCACAGCAAATATTTACAATACAATATGCACATGTAACATGTACGTACAATATATTGTATATACCATCTACCTTTGCGTGCAAAATAATCTGGTACAATGAAAAATATACCTAAAAATCTGGCTTTGTTATTTGGCGAAACGAAAAAGCTCTTGTCACAGTTCATAGGTCAACGCGTAGGTCAGTAACTTGAGTCAACTTGAGCACGGTGGTCGACTCGAGGGTCGACTGCACCATACGACTGAAATTTACGAAAACCGAGGTGTCTGGACTTTTTCATTGTACCAGGTTATTTTACACGCGATGGTACATTTCTTGTGCATCCCATCTCTGATTTGTCGTCTTCGTTGCAGGCCGTAATCGAAATCCGTCGGTACCTTTGTGGAGTTCAGGATGTTCTTGACCTACGACAAAGTAACGCATGCGCTAAACTTAAAAGAACTTGCATCAAGGACAATACAGATGCAATACAGTCACGATTCTGCGATCTTATATGCATAATGCATATTAGCATATACGGATGTATTTATCAAAATCGCTTCCCCTTGGACGCACATGGATCAGCTGAAAACCATATTTGAATCGACCCACATTCTATGAACCAATTAACGCCCTGTTGGTGTTCCTGAATTCATGTCAGGAAAAACACGGTCTAGCAATGCGGAATCGAACTGCGACTTGTCAGTGCATCTCTCACTGGCATCGTTACCTATACCAGACTTGCATCTGTTAAATCTACAACTAGGTAGCAATTTGATTATTTGTTGTACAAAAGTTGATAATTTATATGTACAGCTTGAACTGATTCATTACTTTTATTACTTTTAACAAATAATACAGCGCAGCAAATACCACTGACGGTTTTTTAGCGACGCAGCGGTTTGATTTCAACTATTTATTTTGGAACATGACATTTCCGCGTTGCCAACGGTTTCGTCTTGATCGCACCCGATCACCCGAATCATGTTGGTTTGTAATCAAATCTGAGAAAGATGATAATTATGAAACGCTATCCACGCCATCGTTCCGTTAATAATGTCAAAACGCCAGCAAGCAGACGATTTTCTAACCTCGACTCTTTGGTTTCATTTTATCTAATCAAACCACTCAGGCCAGAGACAAAACTTTAATCCTGGAAATGGATTTCTTTATATGTACCAGAATTAGGGGCGGCGGAAGAGTATAAATGATTGGGGGGCACAAGCGAGAGGAAAAAGAAGTGCGAGCGGAGGGAGCAGCGCCGGAGGCGCGCGCTGCAGGCGAAAATTTTCTCGGAAAAAAGGCGTGATCATCTTTTTTGAGTAGGTATTGTGATGCTCTAGATGAAGTATTAGGAATGGCCTGGCATTGAATAAGGACGAAACTGATACTTATCAAAAAAGTGCTACTCCTAGCTATATCGATTAAACACATCATATCTGAAAAATGAATCAATAAAGTTTTCAATTTGAAATCTTCTTTTTTCTAAAATGAATCAATACTTAAACCATGCAACGATAGCTCCCTGGTATGTTTGAATCAAATTCTAGTCAAATAAAGAAAAATGATCACGAAGCATTGAAATTTTCATACGTATTTTTTTGGGCCAGTAAGGAGTTACGTTACAATCTAGTTAAAACCCTCTCAAGTTCACAAAATACCCCAACACAAACACTCCTATAACTCGTAAGAATTTTTTCTTTAATCTTTGATGTTTGCACTTTATCTCAGCATGAAGAAAAAATATTTTCGTGAAAATTGGGGGGGCCTGCCAAGACTGAGATTGGGGCCCCCCTTGCCCCCCTCCCTGGTTCCGTCGCCTCTGGGAACATAGTTTTTATTTCAGACACAAAGCTACAGTGACAGCTCGTCAAACGTGATACTGATAGTCTTGTCCATATCAAGTCGTCGCGTCGCACAGTGGGTTGAGAATGGACATTTTGTGGCGGAAACTCTCAAACTTACAGAACTAGTCCAGAATGAGCTTGTGATTTCAGGAAAAATTATGAAAAAATTCTCATCTGAAAATTGGGGTTGTTTTCAGGGGGTGAAAATTTAACTTACTGAATAAAAATCTGAAACTTCAAATTTTCACAGGAATCGACCTTTAAAATAATGGAAAAATAAAGAAAAAAATCTCATTAGAAAATTGGGGTTGTTCACAGGGGGTGGAAATTGAACTTGATGAATAAAAATCTGAAACTTTTGATTTTCATAGCACTTGACCTCTCAATGAATAAATGAAAAGAATGAATTATGAAAAAATGATGAAAAAACTCATCTGAAAATTGGGGGTGGGTTCAGGGGGTGGAAATCGAACAATCTGAAAAAATCTGAAACTTTCAATTTTCATAGCATTTGATCTCTTGAATGATATAAAAATGATGGAAAAGATCTCATTTGAAAATTGGGGTTGTTTGCAGAGGATGGAAATTGAACTTACGGAATAAAAATTTCCAATTTTCATGGCATTTGACCTCTAAAATGATAAACAGAGAATATTTGCGGTGGTGGTGGCTCGAAGATTAGAAGAATCCACATCTGTTGTTGTCTTGAGTTACGCCACCCAGATAAGTTTGAGAGCATCAGGACAAATAGATGCATCGAAATTGCTTCACGAAATTACAAGTTCAATTCTCACCCCCTGAAAACCAGTCCATTTTTTAGATGAGATTTTTTCTTTCTTTTCATCATTCAAGAGGTCAAATGCTATTAAAATTGGGAGTTTCAGATTTTTATTCATCAAGTTCAATTTCCACCCCCCGACAACAACCTTAATTTTCAAATGAGATCTTTTCCATCATTTTCACATCATTGAAGAGATCAAATGCGATAAAAATTGTAAGTTCCAGATTTTTCAGATAGTTCATTTTCCACCCCCTAAAATCAACCCCAATTTTCAAATGAGTTTTTCATAATTTTTCCATCATTTATCCTATTCATTCATCCATTTAAGAAGGTCAAGTGCTATGAAAACCAAAAATTTTAGATTTTTATTCATCAAGTTCAATTTCCACCCTCTGTGAACAACCCCAATTTTTAAACGAGATGATATTCTTTATTTTTCCCTTATTTCAGAGGTCAGTTGCTGTGAAAATTGAAAGTTTCAGATTTTTATTCAGTGAGTTGAATTTCCACCCCCTGAAAACCACCCCAATTTTCAGATGGGAATTTTTTCATTATTTTTCCTGAAATCACAAGCTCATTCTGAACTTGATCTGATGATCTGTAAGTTTGAGAGTTTCCGCCACAAAATGTCCACTCTCAACCCACTGTGCGTCGGCCGGCTGATGAATGTGTCGTCCGTACTAGTACTGCTGGTTGTTGTACTACAAGCGTATCTAATAATTCGGCGAAAATGGTTCTACAAATGGTTAGGAAATTAGGTACGTACATGTAGGCAGTAGGCACTAAACTACGCGCAAGTCAGTACGTCGTTCCAAAAATGTTTGCCCCTTTTCAATTTGATGTAACTTTGGATTGCTACAATAAATTTGTATTATGTTTGAAGTATTGGCTGACGTAATCCTTTAACTATCAGACCATGGTTTTGCAAGACACTAGGTCTTCACATAAATTTTGTGGTGCTAGGACAATTCTTCGCGGACAATTCTTCGCAGGACAATTCTTCGCCGGACAATTCTTCGCACGGACAATTCTTCGCAAGCATTGCGCCCGCGCATGACCGGGCTTATTAGGGCTCTGAACGACACTTTGAGACACAAGGGGGCTCAGCAGGACTTGAAATCCTACAACGTAGACACAAAGGAGGATAGGGCTCTTAATATCACAAGAAGACCTGACAGGGCTCACTAGGGCCCCCAACAATACTTTAGACACAAGGGGGCTTGCGGAGCTCAAATCGCCACAATGTAGACACAAGGTTATTAAAAAATACAGATAGGTCTTCGAGGAACACAAAAAGGCATTAGGGGCTCAATGGGGCTCCAAACGACATTTTAAGGCACAAGGGGGCCTATAGGGCTCCGATTAACACATGAAGACAACAGGAGCTTACTAGAACACAAAAACAAAGACAGGTTGAAAAGGGGCTCAACAGGGCCACAGATGACACACAAAAACATAAGGGGGCCTAATAGGGCTCTGAGAAATCTGAGAAGGCACAAGGGAGCTTTCTTAGATGCCAGAAATATCGCTAAGTCAGAAGGGGATCACCGGGGCTTCAAACAACAATTGAGGACACAAGGGGGCTTAATAGGGCTCCAAACAATACTTGAAGATACAAGGGGGCTCAGTAGGGCTTGAAACGCTTCAATGGAGACACAAGAGAGCAGAAGCCTCTAAAAATCGGACGGAGGCCTGGGGGGGCCTCACTGGGACTGCAAACGATAGATGAAGACACAAGGGGGCTCAGCAGTGCTTGAAATGTTCTGATGTAGAACACAAAGGAGAATAGGGCTCTGAAAATTGCAAGAAGGCTTGGCGGGGCTCACTAGGGCTCCAAATGACACTTAGAGACACAAAGGAGGCCCTGTAGAAATTCAACCAATACATAAAGACTCACAGGAGCTAACAAGAGCTTTGAAAAACTACACAATATACAAAGGGGCTCTGCAGGTCTATAAAAGAAACATGGAAACACAGGGGGCCACATAGGGCTCCAAGAAACCTGAGAAGGGGCTCAAGGGAGCTTCCAAAAATTCCAGAAACTCGAGAAAACAGAGGGAGTCACCTGGTCTGCAAACGATAATTGAAGACACAAGGGGGCTCAATAGGGCTCCAAACGATACTTGAAGGCACAAGGGGGCTCAGTAGGGCTTGAAATGTTCTGATGTAGAACACAAGAAAGAATAGGGATCTGGAAATCGCAAGAAGGCTTGGCGGGGCTCACTAGGGCTCCAAATGACACTAAGAGACACAAAGGGGGCCCTGTAGAACTTCAACCAACACATGAAGACTCACAGGAGCTAACAAGAGCTTTGAAAAATGACACAATATACAAAGGGGCTCTGCAGGGCTATATGAAACATGGAAACACAGGGAGCTCACATAGGGCTCCAAGAAACCTGAGAAGGGGCACAAGGGAGCTTCCAGAAAATTCCAGAAACTCGAGAAAACAGAAGGAGTCACCTGGGCTGTAAGCGATAATTGAAGACACAAGGGGGCTCAATAGGGCTCCAAACGATACTTGAGACACAAGGGGGCTCAGCAGGGCTTGAAATGCTCTGATGTAGAGCGCAAGGGAGGAGGGGGCTCTGTAAATCGCAAGAAGGCCTGGCGGGGCTCACTAGGGCTCCAAATGACACTTGAAAACACAAAGGGGGCCCTGTAGGACTTCAACCAACACATTATGACTTACAAGAGCTAACCAGAGCTTCGGAAACTGAAGTAATGAAGAAGTGGCTCAGCAGGGCTACAAATGAAACATGAAAACACAAGGGGGCCACATAGGGCTCCGAGAAACCTAAAAAGAAGTCAAAGAGAGCTTTCTAAGGTTCCAGAATATTCAAGAAATCTGAAGGGGGTCACCTGGGCTACAAACGATAATTGAAGACACAAGGGGGCGCAATAGGGCTCCAAATGATCTTAAAGACACAAAGGGGCTTAGGAGGGCTTGAAATGCTTTGATGTAGAGCACAAGGGAGAATAGAGCTATGAAAATTGCAAGAAGGCCTGGCGGGGCTCACTAGGGCTCTAAATGACACTTAGAGACACAAAGGGGGCCCTGTAGGACTTCAACCAACACATAAAGACTCACAGGAGCTAACCAGAGCTTCGGAGACTGAAGCAATGAAAAAAGGGCTCAGCAGGGTTACAAATGAAACACGAAGACACTAGGGGGGCACATATGGGACTCCGAGAAACTTGAAAAGGAGCACAAGGGAGTTCTCTAAGCTTCCAGAATCTTCGAGAAATCAGAAGGGGGTCACCTGGGCTGCAAACGATGATTGAAGACGCAAGGGGGCGCAGTACGGCTCCAAACGGTATTTAAGACACAGGGCTCAGCAGGGCTTGAAATGCTTCGATGTAGAACACAAGTGAGAATAGGGCTCTGAAAATCGCAAGAAGGCCTGGTGGGGCTCACTAGGCCTCCAAATGACACTAAGAGACACAAAGGGGGCCCTATAAGACTTCAACCAACACATAAAGACCCACAGGAGCTTACTAGAGCTTTGAAAACTAAAACAATGAAAAAGGGGCTCAGCAGGGCTACAAATGCAACATGAAGACAGGGGGGGCTAATAGGGCTCTAAAAAGCCGCCCAAGGCATAAGGGCGAAGCAAATATCCAGAGAATTTGGAGATACCCAAGGGGGTTCATCAAGACCCCAAACGACACTTGTAGAGACAAGGGGGCCCAGCAAGGCTTGAAACTCTACGTAAAAACTTAGTGGGGGATAGGGCTCTGAATATCACAATCACACTAGGCCTTATAAGAGCTCCAAAGTTCCCCGCAAAGAATTGTCCGGCGAAGAATTGTCCGCGCGAAGAATTGTCCGGCGAAGAATTGTCCGTGCGAAGAATTGTCCGCGAAGAATTGTCCGGCCACCAAATTTTGTACAGGGTGTTCAATAAAACAGTGCAAAATTGCTAAACCGGCAAGAAGCTCCAGTTTAAAGAAGAATTTCTTTTCCTTGAATTTTAACTACAAATATGCCGAGGTAGGCCTTAAAGTACAGGATGGTGTTAGAATTCTCCGCTTATCTCCTTTATTCACAGGGGTGAACACAAAAAATCATCTTTTTGGTTTTGCAGTGATAACTTCTTTCCTTGTTGACCGATTTCCAAAATTTGCGGCTCATATTTAAGCTGAAACTTTAGGAAAAAAAGACGTGAGACGGCAGACTTGACTAGAGGCAAACAGTCAAAATCGAGAGCACAGCCAAAATCAGGGCCGTAGCCAGGATACGATTTCAGGAGGGGCTTGCGAAATTTTTGGGGTGGCTCTAAGTAAATTGTCAACAGTAATATCACAAGTGCTTAGATTTTCACGATAATTTTGAACAGGCCATCGCGAGTGCTGGTTGTAGCGATAAATGCCCGACTCCGTAGGAGGAGGGCATTTATCTAGGGACAACCAGCCCGAGGGAAACGCCTGGCCAAAATTATCTGGGAAAATCTCGAGCACGAGTGATATTTTGGTGATTATTACAAAAAAGAAGTCCGAAGTGACAGCTGTCAGATTTTGTTGTTTTCATCTATTTTATTCCGTTGCTATTGACAGTGGGATTTAGATAAGTGAATATTATCCTTGTAGGTCTATTAATCAAGGGCGTTGTATGTAATAATCATAAAAAAAGTCTTCTTGACCTACATCGCACGTCAAGAAAAAACACATTGACGAAAATAAAAATAAATATTGAAAAACGCTAAAAACGTTTTTAGCTCATTTCATCATCTTTTTGTGAATTTATACAGGTGTCCCACGAAGTAACCGACATAGTTCAAGGATATATGTACTTTCTTTAGGCAAATCAGAATCTGTCTTCGAAATTTTCCTGACGTTCCCCGTTTCCGATATACAGGGTGATTTATGTGTTCAACCGAGAAGTTTGGACAACCATCCACCAACCATCCTCCCCCTGAACAAAAGCCCTCAGTCGCACCTTATAGTCCTAACCTCATCAGTTCTCAGTAACCGTTTTACCGATTTTAATCAATCGGTACTTACTCGGAGTAAACTTTAGAACCAAAGTTTACTCCAATCAGTCTCCATCGAACAATAATATCGCGATTTATAAAAATTTTTCAGGGGGGTAAGTAATAGGAGGGTGCCTCCTTTCCTTTTTCTTCCCGATATTCACATCTTTTAATTATTTTTTGAAATTGGTAATTTTTTCTTGGAAAGGAGACTACATTGGACTATTATATACAGAAAAAGACATTCAGAAACAAGAACCTTTCTCAATGGAGTGAAGAGGACTATGAGATTTTCATTTTTGTTAAATTCTATTTAATCTAAATTGTCACTCACAAGAAATTTTTGAACTGATGATGGTGAATTTTGGCACAAGATCTCGGAAAAGATGGAGGTTTGAATTTCTGGTTGTATTTCACTTTTGCAAGCACCACATCACCCGTCATTCACACTGAAAATGTGTAGAACCAAGGTAAAACTATAGATTTACAGATTCCAACTCTGATTTTAATTTACGGAATCACTACTTTATCTTGCAGAATGTCTTTTTCTGTATGTAATGGTCCAATGTAGTCTCTTTCACAATTACCGACCACGTTTTGGAATATTCAATTTAAAGAAAATTCAAAATGGCCGCCGTGAAGACAACAAAAAGTTGACTACCGTATTTCTGAGAATAGGAGGCCTAGAAATTGGCTCCTGGTCTTATTCCATTTCTAACATCACACATGGTAGGAATACCAAGTTGCACTTTGAAATCTCAAAAATTTGCTGATTTATGGGCAAAAAGTCGTTTTTTCGAGCATTTTTACATTTTTCAAAATATCTCAGGGAAGAAGCAAGATATTTCAAAACTGTTTTGGGCAGCTTCATAAACATTAAATCAACATATATATATATATATATATATATAAATGGATATAAATAATATATACCGGGTGATCATTTGAAAACTGTCCACCTGCAATAACTCCCGATTCCTAGTGAAAATGTCTTCGAGCAAAAACAGGTCGATTTTTATATCGAGGGGGACATCTGAAACATACATTAGCGATTTTCTATCTTTAGCCCCCTTGCCCCCACCTAATTCAACTTTGAAATTTCAAATGACACTACCTATTTTGCGATACATAAAATTCAACAAAATTAAATTCTCTTTCTGAAAAAATATTTATAAAATTTTTAACCCCACCCCTCTTCCCCCCTAAATTCTCCGAGTGTCCAATTAAATATTCTTGACTTCTCAATTCTCCTCAATGCAGTCAACGTCATCCTGCACAGCATCGAAAGAGAAAATTTTCAATGGAAAAGGTGCCACCCAAATCCACCCCTTTGCTCCCCCCTCCTCAGCTTGAAAATCTAAAATGACAATATCTACTTTGTGATACATCAAATTAAAGGGAATTGAATTCTCTTCCTGAACACAATTTTTTCGAAATTTTTAAAACCCCCGATTTCCTACTAAAATACTCCAAATGTCCAGTTGAATGGGGGAGGGGTTGAAAATTTCAAAAAAATTGTTTTTAGAAAGAGAATTTGATTTCTTTTAATTTGATGTATCACAAAGTGGGTGGTATTTTGTTAAATTTTAAAGTTGAGGTGGGGGAGAGCAATGGGGTGAATTTGGGTGGCATTTTTTCCACCAAAGATTCTCTTCTTTGAAGCTATTTAGGATGATGCTGACTGAACTGAAGAGAATTGAAGGGTCCAGAATATTGGAAGGGACACTCAGAGAATTTTCAGGGAGAAGGGGGGTAGAGTTGAATTTTTTGAAAATATTTTTTTCAAAAAGAGAATTCAATTTTCTTCAATTTTTTTTTCGGAAGGAAAACGTTCATCATCAACATAAATAAAAAGGTACATAAAATGCAAAAGGTAAAGGTAAAATTGGGGTATAAATCAATCAGTAAGATTTTTTTTTAATTGAGGTAAATACCCGCACCGTCTTCAGCACCCACCCCACGAATAATTTTTCTTGTTCCTCTCAAGCGCATGCTGATGGCCCTGATCAAGCTGATCTGGATCCTGACACGAATCCAGCATATCACCGATGAGTAAGGTTTCATCCAACGATCTGCCAATGCCGTCGCTAATCGTTTGATAAAGGTCAAAAATTCACCGTGCAGTGCTCCCTCGCAGGAGCACACCAAGGGAGTGGAGGATCCTCTCACATCTTCTGCCGCTCTATCATACTTTGTATGCTTTTCTCTGGCATGTTGATTTTCTTCAATTTGATGTATCCCAAGGTAGGTAGTGTCATTTGAAATTTTATTTTTGGGATGGGTGGGGGCGAGGGGGCTGAAGATAGAAATTTGTCAATGTATGTTTTAGATGTCCCCCTCGATATAAAAATCGACCTGTTTTTGCTCGGAGAAATATAGACTAGGAATCGGGAGTTATTGCAGTGGATCCAATTACAATTATCCATTATATCCAATTACATACATACAATTACAATATATATATATGTATTGTAATTTACAAGACTCCAGCACTTTTGGTTCTTCAGATAGAATTTTTCAATTTTTCAACTTCATTTTTCACCCTGTATACGCTACCTGTCAAGTCTGCCCCACATCCAGGTTTGTTGAGAATAATTCAAAGAACGTGTCAAGTTTCAAAACTTCATCACCAAGTGCAGAGTTTTTTCCCTTAGTACCCGGACTATTTGGGACCATGGAAAATCAAGCATGCTGTGACATTGCATTACATGTTAAATAGCCCGGGGTGGTTCAAAATTAACCAATTTTTTTCATTATAAATGCTTCTTTACAGTCTGATTCTCGGCCTCACAATCACAAAAAATATCAATAAGTACTTGAAAAAACAAAATACGATCAAAAGTCCAAAACCATTTCAAGATATTGATGTACGCTTTCCAAAAATGTTGCCTAGAAAATTCAGCAACTTGTTTTCTCAAAACGGGACCTTGCTGAAGTCAGGTCATTTTTGCGCCCCTTCCATTGTCACCCTGTATATCATACATGAAGTCAACAATAGGGTGACCTAAGAATGATGGTACCTTGTAGTCAGAAGATTACTCTACTGAGCATCACAAAAATGTTCAAAATCGGCCAATGTTTTCTTGAGAAATTATCATTTTAGCCGGAACAAAATTTCGGTGTGATCCCTAGACCATTTGGGTGTGTATATTATATTCATTTTGAATGCAGACATGCTGAGAATGAAAGTTGGAGAAAAGATTGAAATAACTTTTGGAGCAAAAACTTTTTAAATCGGACCCACGGTTTTCGAGTTTTCAAAAAGGAAGTTTTCAGAGAGTTTTCCGCTTTAAAATCCACCGGCCTAGCTTATCGAGACCAGACTCAAGTGATGGAGCTCTGAATAAATCACTTATTAAAGAAAATAAGCTTCCCACCCGAAGGGACATAATTTCATAATAAAATTTCCATCCGTTCCTTGCTACTCATCGGGGAAGTTTTGGGGTCACACAACCGATTTTTTTTATCCCTATTGTTATCCAACAGACCATCTCAATTACCAAACATTGGAAAAACTTCACCGTGGGAACATAATTTGTTGACAACAATGATATAAGAGATGAATTAATAGCGAACAAAAAGTGACAACGAGGTTGACAGTAATAAATTGCTCGTCAACAGTTGAGGATACTGAAAAATGTACTCCAATTTCTCGTCCAATTCAATTTTTACTCTTCAGTTTTGGAAAGCGGATATCGATCTCTCGAAACGGTTTTGAACTTTTGGTTGTATTTTTTGTTTTAAAGAGTCCTTCACATTTTTTTGTAAAATTTTGATTTTTTTATGCAGAATCTGCCAAACACTTGGCTAGAATCTGCCAAACACTTGGCTTTTTCTTGAAAATTTACAGAAACGTACACAGTTGATATCAGAGTAGGCTGGATAACCATTAGACAGGTTTCCTCACTATAAATTTCCAACGAGTTGTCGAAAATCTTGGTTCATATGCACTCGGATGTATTTCTTAATGTTATATTCCCATTCTCCTACCCAAAATTATCTGAAAATGACCTCTCACTCATCACTGTAGGATGAAAAGTGCGAAATTAGTCATTTAGGTCGTTTGGAAAAACTCCGCCATTTTGAATCCGAAGGGAAAGAGGTCAAAATGATTCAAATGGTCTAAGGAACATTTGTACAAAAGGAATTGCTTGTACATATACCAGTTTGCCAGTTTTTTACAGTAGGTATTATGACTGAACCGCTTACTAGAAACTGAATGGGGAGACTTGAACGGCGATCAGAAAACATCAGCCGAATTGGCGGCGGCGCGGCGCCGGCTCTACATAGAGCACGGCAGAATTATACGCGAAATGTGTAGGATTTTTCGGGAGTCGAGTCGTCGCGAAATTGTATGCCGGATCACTGCGAAGGCCACGGAGCTAAGGGGGGGGGGGCTGGGTGGGCATGCCCACCCCAAAAATTCTGTGCCCACCCAGGGCATTCAACCATTTTTATGCCGACATTGCCGACGACAGTATCACAAAAATAAATCATAAAATGAAGGATTAAACTGAAAAAAAAAAACAATTTCCGAGCGGCAAGCTGCCAAGTTGTGTGCATAATTGTGTATTTTGTATGTATGTAGGTAGAAGAAGGTAACATTTGCCATCAAGTTGAGCTCGATTCTTGAACTCGCAATAAAAATGTCAAAACAATGTTCACAAACGCCAGAGTTCCGGGGAAGAATCTAATAAGATCAGTGGGTCGGTGTACCTATACCGTCCGTTTTTTATTTTAGGCCCCAGCCCGTAGCATCTTTATTATGGATTTCACACCCGATATATTATATATTTTTGAAATCAGAAAGACAAGATCTTTCTAGTGATGATATGTCAAATCATTTTTGACAGATGTCATTTTTTGACAAATGACAGAATAGTACTTGTGATACATCATTTCAAAGCCTATTAAATTCTGAAGAAAACTGTGTTTTTATTTTTGGAATAGGGTGTTTTTTACAGCTTCTAGGGGTCTTTCAATAGGAAAAAATGTCAATTTCAGAAATAGTCACTCAATAAGTAATAGGTATTTTTGAAATTAACTAATGATGATGATCTAATTTTTAAATTGTCCAAATTATTGGGAAACTTTATAAACACCTTATTTTTCGGGTAGGCTCATAAAAACTCGAGGGGGTCATTTCTGGCAAGCTCGGATGTCATCGCGTTGGGCCAGTGGTAGTTCCAATTCACTGATCGTCGAATCTTTCATTCAAGGAACAAGGAGGCGGTCATTCGAGCAACTTCTTTAGGACATTTTTTGTTTCATTGTGATAAATCAATCATTATTATCATTAGTTCACATTAAAAATAGGTACCTGCTTTACCTATTTACTTATTATGTATTTTTGAAATTCAACATTTTTTTCCTATTGGAAGACCTCTAGAAGCTGTAAAAGACACCCTATTACAAAAATAAAAACACAGTTCTCCTCAGAACTTTATGGGCTTTAAAATGATGTGTCACAAGTAATATTCTGTCATTTGTCAAAAAATGACATCTGTCAAAAATAATTTGACATATCATCAGTCGAAAGATCTTGTTTTTGTGATTTCAAAAATATATGATATATTGGGTGTGAAACCCATAATAAAGATGCTACGGGCTGGGGCCTAAAATAAAAAACGGACGGTATACTTAGCAAAAAGTTTCAATTTGAACCTTTCCAATATTTCTCTCAATCATCCATCGCCTGTTACAATCTTTTAAGTGATTCATTCCTCAGTTTTCAACCACTATTCGTTCGAAAAGGTTAATTTGCCTGATGGGTATTTTTCAATTATTATTCGAGAACAGAGATCTAAAAAAAACGTAGCCTGGTTATTTTTGGACAAAAAAAGTTAGTGAAATCGATGCTGATGTTCAAGAAACAAATACTGCACAACCTTCGACGTCTCGTTCTACCATAACCGGAAGCTTAGAGAACATAGAAACTGTCATGTAAAGATTGTAAAGTGAATCAACTTTTCAACAATCAAATCCCAGGCACACTTTTCGGTGGCAAATTAAATTGATGCAGCCAGAAATTATTTATACATCAGATTGCTAAAGAAGATTAATACCTCCATAAATAAGTGGGTATCTACTTACTACTATTGATGAAAAAAATTCAAACAATCATCCGTACCTACCCACTTGAAAATACCAGCCTGAAAAATTGAGAACAAAAAATCTTGCCTATATACATCATTTTTCTCAATAAAAAATTAAAAAATCAAAATAGGAAAAACCAAAGATTTATGTTCTTGGTATTATTTTCGGTATTATTATCAACAGTAATATCACAAGTGCTTAGATCTCCACGATAATTTTGGCCAGGCGATCGCGAGTGCTGGTTGTAGCGATAAATGTCCGACTCCTTAGGAGGAGGGCATTTATCTAGGGACAACCAGCCCGAGGGAAACGCTTGGCCAAAATTATCTGGGAAAATCTCGAGCACGAGTGATATTTTGGTGATTATTAAAAAAAAAGTCCGAAGTGACTGCTGTCAGGTTTTGTTGTTTACATCCATCATATTCCGTTGCTATTGACAGTGGGATTCAGATAAGTAAATATTATCCTTGTAGGTTTAATAATCAAGGGCGTTGTATGTAATAATCAGCATTATTATTATAATTGATAATTTAAAAATTTTCGCCTGCGGCGCTATTATTCTATTGTACCCACAGTCAATTTTTTGGGCCCAGACCTGGCCCATCTGGCATTGAAAGTCTAGTTCCGTGCCTGTCACTGCGGAAACTACATACTAGAGAACGCATGGAACATTCGAGATGAGTTCATATAACCTTCATCCGTCACCTGGAAGTTTCTACAATCAAGAAGAACTTTTCAGAATGTCGATATCACTTGCCGTTTCGAAAATATGCCGTAGGGCTCCAGAGACAATTTGACGGGCCCCAGTACGGCTCTTGGGGGAAGAATTCAACTGGACACTATGTCCAGTTTTATTCCGGGTACTTCGAAGAGTAAGTGTACCAAATTTCGTGGTTGTATCAGAAAGCGCAAGGTATATGCACACATCGGCCTTCAACGCCCAAATGAAATAGCCCCCACTTACAGATTTTTTCAATTTTGCCCCTGAAAGGTAGGCAACTGGTGAACGAGAGGTTCAGATGAGTTCATACATCTGTATTCATTACCTCGAGTGGCTTCAGTCAAAAAGAAGTTTGGAGTATATCGATATCACTTGCCGTTTCGAAGATAGATCTTAGGGCCCCAGGGACAACATAGCGGCCCTAGTACAGCCCCCATGGGAAAAATTCGGCTGGACACCATCCCCAGTTTTGTTCGGACTACTTTGAAGAGTGAGTTTACCAAATTTGGTGCTTGAATCACAATTTGCAAGGTAGTGACATATTTTGACCCTTAGCTCCCGCACTAAATAAGGCATCAGCATCAATCATCAATCATCGACTCACGGGCAGATGAATCGGAAGCGATCGAGTGCGAAACAGGCGAAGTAGTAATCGACTATATACCTAAGTAAATAATGGTTGGCTTGTATTTATTGTAGTACGCAGTTATAAACAGTGTGTGCTTTAAAACGATCGTCTCAATAATTATAATCGAACCCGTACGCAAAATACGCAACAATATAGGTACGCAAATTCAAGTTGCGGTAACACTGTAAAAGTAACGACTAGTTCGTCATTATTAGAAAAAAAATCTTTTCACTTCCAAAGTTGTCATTTTCCAGCTTGAATTTAGCCCAGGGAAGGGAGAACCCCCCTGCGGCTCACCCCTGGATCCGCCACTGCAAGTACATCATGGAAAAGTTGCAACTGGACAATACAAATACACAATATTGCGTGACCGCTTAGCGCATGCGCTAAAAAACGAGGTGATTCGTTCTAAGTCTTCCATATGTTACGCTGTAAAATAGGTGATTCTCAAACTAAGCTCAATGGATTATGCGTTGTTTTTAAGTAGAAGTGGTTACATAGAAAAATCGGTGTAACCCTTACAACCTATTCATGAAAGCACATATGTGAGGAATCATTCTCAAATGCCCCAAATTACGAAATAAAAAAACATGGAACACTTCAACCATAACATTCAAATTAACCGCGAAATTGTCTGGGGATATTTCATTTAATCAGTGCTGTATTGTAGTGACTCAGTCCTCTGAGTGGCACACACTTTTTCGACCGCCGAATATCCATTTTAAATCGGAAGGCTTCCAAGTTGCTGGTAAAACTGAACAAAATGTCAACGTCAAACACAGAAATCAATGTCATTGTTGAATTCTGGGCCGCTATTCTTGAATCGTGTGAGAAGAGTCCCTGGGAGTTTTATATAACCCGTACTACACTTCTGCAGCGAAAGTTGCCTAAAAACCACGATTTTAGGCAACATTCGCTACATCAGTGTACTGCGGAATGTATTTTACTCCCAGGAATTTTTCTCACACGATTCAAGAATAGCGGCCCTGAACATGCGCGATGATAACTTGTCACCGTTTTCTTAGTTCGCATGACATCCGTGTCGGAGCGCCACTTCCGCGCAATATTGTGTATTGGACTCTGCCGGGAAATTGTTCCGCGACGCAGGCAGCCGCACGCGACCACCTGCGCTCGGGGCTGTCCAGTTCACTGTGATAAGATAAAGAACTAATAAAAAAAAAAGTTTTCCTAATGAGTATGAACTAATCTGTCGTTGTATGTTGCGTGTAGGATATTAATAAAATCCAAATCTGGATGCTAGGTGCTCCAGATATTGGAAGCAGAGGATTCGGATTTAATGTGATAACCAATTTGTCGATTCCATATCGAGGGCTTCATAACAGAAGGGCGTATCTACAAAATTGACGAAAATGAGATCCTAACATCAAAACACACCTATTTCTTTCTTAGCTATGGTTTCATTCCAATCTTTATATTACTGTAGATGACTATCTTGTTATAAGCAATATTGAGTATTAATTTGTTGAAATAAAATAATGAATCGATTTTTAAGACGTTTTTTTTGTTTCCTGAAAAGTTCTTGCAATTTTGGAGATACGCCTTTCTGTTATGAGGCCCTCGATATGATACAGGGTGATTAATGAGTGACCTTACATAGGCTAATACAGTAGCGGCCCTAGGGTAGGGCGAGACGGGCGAACGCTCGGGGCGCCAGCTCATAGGAGTGGAAAAATCGCGGTTGAAATAAAAAAAAATTGATGATTCACAAAATAAACAAAACGACTTGCCAGCAACGATCACCGAATTTGCTTCTGTGGAAGCATTGAAAACTCCATTATTGCAAGAAAAATGCTTCATTTGTGCTCGATTCGCTCGTGGACCCAAGTTAGGGGCGGCCGTTTCGAATTCTTGCCCGGGGCGCCAAAATTGCAAAGGCCGGCACTGGGCTAATAGGAGATAGAGTACTTCGAGGAGAGTCAGGATCCACAGAAGAAATTTTGTTTTCTCCATTCAATACGAAGATACACACGCAAACATTGATACGAAACACACAAAACAGCCTGTATCTTCGTAACCAATGGAGAAAACAAAAACTCTTCTGTGGATCCTGACTCGCCTCGAAGTCCTTTATCTCCTATTAGCCTATGTAAGGTCACTCATATATCACCCTGTATATCGACAAAACATCTCTTCATCTGGCAATTCTGGTCAGAGGCGGCCGAACCGGGGAGGCAAGGGGGGCCATGGCCCCCTCAATCTCAGTCTTGGGGGGGCCTGGCTCCTCCATTTTTCACGATAAAGAATTTTTCTTCATGTCAAAAAAGATGATCAGGTCTTTTTTCCGAAATAATTTCCGCCTGCGGCGCTTCTTGCTTCGCTCGCACTTCTTTTCCTCTCATTTGTGCCCCCCAATAATTTTACACTTCCGCCGCCCCTGCGCACATTCGCACATGGAATATTGGAAGTAGAAGTAATTTTAATAAATCAAAATAGACACACGGGCATTGTAACGACCAAGTAACGAGTCAGTATGCCACCTAGGTTCATTTGAAAGGCGAGAGAAAACGGTACAAATGCAAATGGCTATACCTATGCGCACTTGTGGATCCTATTGACAATGGCTTTTATATACGGGAATCAGTACTGCATTATTGCTACTTTTAAAGATGCAACGCATAATGATGATTTTCCGAATATGCCTCACAGACATAACACTCATACCTATACAACACAATAAGCGAACGCATATAGGCTAATTAATGCACCGTAATAAATCATTATGTTTACAACAGTCAATGAGAAGATCATTAATATATAAAATGATTTCATGTCCGATGAGCAAAGAAAGTGATCCTTGCTGCGAAAAATATTATACAGGTAGGTATCCCAGAAATACCAGGCCAAATGCCCATGGAAGGATAGCTCGAGAGAAACTAAGGGCTTAATTTCAAGTCGTCGCAACTTACGCCACTCACTTACGGCATTGATAAGCCAATCATCGCGTCGGATTGTGTTATGTTGCCATTTATAAATTATAATAAGTAGTCTATACAGGGTCCTGCAACAGTGCGTCGGGCTTTCCTCGCGCCCTTCCCTTATGAGATATGAGATATACAATTATTGATACATAAAATTATTGATTTGAAAAGTTCTTTGAATCAACAGTCAAAGAAAAGACTTTGGACCACAATAACTTTTGATTGACACAAACCATTTCCATTCTGTTGTGACGGTTAGTGAGCTCAGTCTTTCCGTTATTCACCTTCAGGAGGTGAAGATCAGGAAGCTTCATGTAAAATATCTACAGGGTGAAATTTGGAACAGTGCAAAATTTTAAGGATCATTAAGCGTGATATTTTGACCTGCGCCCAGTTCTAAAATTTTTGAAATCGGAAGTCTGGTTATGGCTTTATGATTTTTTTCTCTTGGAGGATGCTGATTTATCCTATCGCTACAAGGTTATTTCCAGTTTTTGATGATGACAGGCTCCCTAGAGGATTCACAACAGCTTCAGATCTGCTTTTCGCTTAAGTTGTCCAAGAAATGTCCGTGGTAGAACAAAAACTTGTCTGCGTGTTTTCGCGAAAAAATCGTATCCCTTGTTTACCTATATAGGTGGCCGTAACCCAAGTTACAAAGTTCAAAACTGGCAGGTAGAGGAAATCTGTCAACTCGTTACTGGTTGGTGTATGAAAGAAGAGTTTAATGAATTGTTTCGTTCATTTTGCTCATCAATCAGTTTAAACGAACATGCCCAGACTTTTCTGGTGGTATAAGTCGAATATTTTAAAGTCAATATGATGTAGGTAGGTACTCTTGAATAGCTTGAACCCAGGCACGTAAGTTCGATGCAACGTTCTGAACCTATGAATTTAAATGGCGTACACCTCAACGATCTAATTATTTCCTTTTTAATTTTTTTTTTGTCCTGCATCAACAGCCAGGTTATTGGCAGGTTTTTGCCGTCGGGGTTTTTTCTTTAACGATAACAATGAGGACGATAACAACGAAGTACTGTAAGATTTGAATCTTTGGATCAGTGGGGGATTTATCAGTGGGGTTTTGTTTCGATGGCTTTCTCGTTTTATCCCTCTTCCCGGGGCATCACCGCACGATAGTAGATGCCCCAGTACCAAGAGACGCGTGAAAAAGTCCATCTGGCCCAGTGCGGATTTGAACCCGGGACCTTCGCCTTTGAAAGCGAGGCCGAGCTCACAGTGCTACCGACTGGGTTTCCTTTTTAATGATATGCATAAAAACGGAGAACTAACGTTAATCAGACAAACTGAGAAATGCGGGAATGGGCACGATTTTATTGGATCCGATGATACTGCAATGTGAATCATCACTTCATCGAATATGCCTGTAAGATATGGGTATTCATATACACTTTTACTTATTCGATTTTCCTTTCGTGGCACTTACACCATACACCATCGGCTTCAAATTGTTCGAACACGCTGTTCGAACGTCAGTATAGGTATGGGGTGGGAGACCGGGGCACAGTGGACACGTTTTCGAAAAATTCACATTCTGTATTTCCCAATAAAAAGGTGAATAGTTGAAGCAAAAGAACGAAGTTTTATTTCTTTGATGCCATGGTTTGCAGTTTATGAATGGATAATAATGAAAAGTTACATAAACTTGGAAAAGAAACACAAAAGTGACCACTATGCCACTATGCCCCCATGCGGGGTACAGTGACCCGATGGCAGTAGAGAAGCCACTTTCAAAGACAAGCCTTCAATTAAAACCGATTCCACCACTTCCATAATTATTTTTGATTAGTTAATCCAATCTTAGTTTTTCTTTGTCGATTTCTTACCATTTTTCTGTAATTAAGAAACAACAAGAATTATTCCCGAATTTGGCATACCTAATACTAGACCTAATAAGAGTGAGACATTGCATCACATCTTTTTTGAGTGCCCGATGTACTCGTGTTGGATTGCCTGACTTAGTACAAGACATTGATAGCTTGTATTTGTATTTGTATTTGTATTTGTATTTGTATTTGTATTTGTATTTGTATTTGTATTTGTATTTGTATTTGTATTTGTATTTGTATTTATTTGTACGTTTCATTGTAGATTGTACACGTCATAAAAAAAAAGATAACAATAGTGACAATTAACACTAACACAGCCACCAATGAATAATAACGTTGTACATAGTTACACAATCATGTTACATCACATCACACATCTTAAAATTGTAATTCAAGTACTCATCCCAGCTGTAGAAGGCTTTTTGTATTAAAAAGTGCTTCATCCATGCTTTGAACTGGGAAAGAGTCAAGCTCCTGACGCTCAAGCTCTCCGGCAGAACATTAAAACAAGTGAGTATGCCTTCACGTGCGTGAGTCTCAGTGGCGCATTTTCTCAAAGAGGCATATTGTGAACGTAAAGAAATTTGGTTGAAGGAGAAACACCATTCCTTGTCCACTTTCTTCATTCGAAACTCATTGTGATGTTTTTTTATCAGAATGGGGTACTTGCCAATTAAATAGATTTGAATGAAAATTTATTCACTCATCAATATTTTTTTGTTTGAGGGCGGGAGCTGGGAGCGGCGACTAATCAACAGTAGTCTATTCTTTCCCATTTCTAGTCGGCTATCCATATAGCGAAAGAATTAGATCGCTATGTCTTCGGGTGTATGTTTTCCATTTATCTCTTACTTTGAGGGCAGCGTGTGGGGGTGGCAGCATTTGCAAAGGTAACTGTTGCACAGTTTGAGTTGGGAGTTTCTAAATGTTTAAGGAAATATGAAAAGTGAAAATTGTGAAAGTTGCATTTTTTTGTTTGGGGGCGGGAGCTGGAGGCGGCGACTAATCAAAAGTGGCCTATCTCTTCCCATTTTCAGTCAGCTATCTATATAGCGGAACAATTAGATCGCTATGTCTTCAGGGTTATGTTTTACATTTATCTCTTACTTTGGGGGCGGCGTGTGGGAGCGGCAGAGTTTGGCAAAGAAATTCTTCCACAGCTTGAGTTGGGAGTTTCTGAATGTTTGAGGTAACATTAAAATGTAAATCAGTGAAAATTGTTGAAAGTTGCACTTTTTTCTTTTGGGGGTGGAAGTTGGAGGCGGCTCCATATCAAAAGTAGCCTATTCTTTCCCATTTTAAGTTAGCTATCCATATAGCGAAAGAATTAGATCGTTATGTTTTCGGGTCTATCTTTTTCATTCATGATTAAAATGTAAATTACTGAAAATTGTTGAAAGTTGCACTTTTTTCTTTTGGGGGTGGAAGTTGCAGGCGGCGCCATATCAAAAGTAGCCTATTCTTCCTCATTTTCAGTTAGCTATCCATATAGCGAAAGAATTAGATCATTATGTCTTCGGGTTTATGTTTTTCATTCATCTCTCACTTTGAGGGCAGCGTGTGGGGGTGGCAGCATTCGGCAAAGTAACTGTTGCACAGTTCGAGTTGGGAGTTTCTAAATGTAAGGGAAATATGACAATCAGTGAAAATTGTGAAAGTTGCATTTTTTTTTGTTTAGAGGCGACAGCTGAAGGCGGCGGCTAATTAAAAGTAGCCTATCATTTTCCATTTTTAGTCAGCTATCCATATAGCGAAAAACTTAGATCGCTATGTCTTCGGGTTCATGTTTTTTATCTATCTCTTACTTTGGGGGCGGCGCGGCGTGTGGGAGCGGCAGCGTTCGGCTGAGCCTGAGCAAATGTTGCACAATTTGAGTTGGCAGTTCTTAAATGTTTAAGGGAACATCTCAATCAGTAACATTTGTGAAAGTTGCACTTTTTATCGTTTGGGGGCGGAATCTGGGGGCGGCGACTAACCAAAAGTAAGCTATTTTTAGTCAGCTATTTATATACCGAAAGAATCAGATCGCTATGTCTTCGGGTTAATATTTTTCATTTTAAAGTGATTGGGGGCGGTTTTTAGCAGTTTTTTCATGTCGGCGGCGCATATTGAAGACGGAATGTTTTTGGGCTTACGTTTATGAGTGGCAACTATGTATTATTCATAAAATGAGAACACCAGAGCATTAGGTCTGGTAGAAATTGCAATATTAATTTGTTGTAATATTAATTGCAACTTTTTTTTTATTAGTTCTTTATCTTATCACAGTGAACTGGACAGCCCCGAGCGCAGGTGGTCGCGTGCGGCTGCCTGCGTCGCGGAACAATTTCCCGGCAGAGTCCAATACACAATATTGCGCGGAAGTGGCGCTCCGACACGGATGTCATGCGAACTAAGAAAACGGTGACAAGTTATCATCGCGCATGTTCAGGGCCGCTATTCTTGAATCGTGTGAGAAAAATTCCTGGAAGTAAAATACATTCCGCAGTACACTGATGTAGCGAATGTTGCCTAAAATCGTGGTTTTTAGGCAACTTTCACTACAGAAGTGTACTGCGGAATGTATTTTACTGCCAGGGACTTTTCTCACACGATTCAAGAATAGCGGCCCAGGTTAAGGGGCTGTCGTCTGTCATTTTAGTCGGCGCGCGTAAACACTCCTAACTAACCACTGTTGAAATCTCTGCTAAGCCTCGCGTAAACAAGCTCATAAACTCGCAATAACCCAGCCTGAAACAAGCAGTCGCCACTGTGCCCCAACTGTAACCACAACTAATTCTGACCAGAAATCAAAAACATTCATTCCAGAAATTGATTGATCTCTAGTTACAAATCTATACTTAATATAATGGGCCGTGTGAATGAAAAATAGCTCTTGCTTTTAACTAGCTTTAGCCAGGAGTTGCTAAGAATTTGTTTAGCAACTTCCAGGAAAATCGAAGTGAAAGCTACTTTTTATTCACACGGCTCAATGAGATAAAAACTATCTAGAAATATTGTGAAATTATTGTTTAGGAAGAACAGTCACAAGAATAAGTCGATAGATGGATGGTTTGGAATTGGAGGCTGCAGAGGTCAGGGTTTTAAAGCCTATACAGTGTCCCGAAATTACACTGACAACGTTCCAGGGTAGCTTCCTCTCATCAAAACAAGAAAAAAAGCTCCCATAAATATGGGTCCGGAAACGCTTCCAAAGTAGTCCAGGCTTTTTAGCATTTAACATGAAACAAATTATAGCCCAGGCGCCAGGGAAAACAATGAGGAAATAATTGTTTCCTGGCTGGAAACTAGCTTAAAACGATCTGTGTAGCTTAGGTTTTGACATACTAGTTTCCCCCCTTTCGGAAATGTCGGCGCCATGTCGCCATCATCAACAAGAAGTGCACCAGCGTGGTTTTTGCCAAATATCTTAATTTTGGATCATCTGACAGCAAAAGATGTAGGGAGTCATTTTGAAGCCTATGAAATTCCCTACAGTTTGGTTTTTCAATCAATTTTCTGCGACCTATGGTCTTTGAGATAGAGCTTCTGGAAGCGAGAGTCATTGTCGTGGAAGCTCCATGGCCACTTGACTCGAAAAACTAAAATGTCGATGTGACAAAAAAAAAATTCAAAATGAGATTACTCGAGAACTCTTCATGCTATAGTTGCGGTGATAGTCTTAAACTCTTCCTCTTGAACCGTAGATTACGAATATTGAAAAGTCAAAAACGTCACATTGTACATATACAGGGTGTACTACGGGAATCAAATCAGAACAGAGAAATTTGACATATTTCTTCGATTTAACCTATTCGAAACTCTAAGCACTTATCACGAGTCCAATATCAATATGCATTGCTCTGTAAGCGTCACTTGATACACTTAAGAAGTGGTCAGCTCACAGCCTTCCTGTAAAATGTTTTGAAGGCCCTCTGAAATCATCAAAATTTACAGTAGCAAGAAATGTATGTAACAGTATATTATATACCAAAGAACCAAAGTGAATTTTTGATCCTTTGGGTGAAGTTTGTTGCTCGAGGGCCCTTTGGGTCCGAATCCCCAAATTAAAAATTCACTTTGGTCCCTTGGTATATAATATACTGTTATATACATTCCTTGGTACTGTAAATTTTTAATATTTTGATGATTTCAGAGGGCCTTCAAAACATTTTACAGTGAAGCTGTGAGCTGACCACTTCTTTCGTGTATTAAGTGAAGCTTATAGAGCAAATCCATATTGATATTGAACTCGTGTTAGGTGCTTAGAGTGCCGCATATAGGCTAAATCGAAGAAATATGTAAAATTTCTCTGATCTGATATGATTCCCTAAGTACACCCTGTATATGTACAATGTGACGTTTTTGACTTTTCTATATTCGTAATCAACGGTTCAAGAGAAAGAGTTTAAGACCATCACCGCAACTATAGCATGAAGGATTCCCGAGAAATCTCATTTTGAAATTTTTTTGTCACATCGACATTTTAGTTTTTCGAGTCAAGTGGCCATGGGGCTTTTACGACAATGCCTCTCGCTTCCAGAAACTTTATCTCAAAAACCATAGGTCGCAGAAAGGTCATTTAAAAACTATTCCGTAGGGAATTTCATTGGTTTCAAAATGATTTCTTACATCTTTTGCTGTCAGATGGCCCAAAATCAAGATATTCGGCAAAAACCACGCTGGTGCACTTCTTGTTGATGATGGCGACATGACGCCGACATTTCCGAAAGGGGGGAAATTAGTATGTCGAAATCTAAGCTACACAGATCGTTTTAAGCTAGTTTCCAGCCAGGAAACAATTATTTCCTTATTGAGCTGATTTTTGCTCCCTGGCGCCTGGGCTATTAATCCACGTGCAATCTTCACGGTATCGTACCCACTTAACCTTACTAAACAACATACTAAAAGTCCCCAACTTTCCTCCGTGTGCGTCATAATTTTTGAGAAAGGGGGGGCAGAATTTTCATTAAAAAAATTCTAGGACAAAAGTAATCTAGTCAGTGGCTTCAAATTTATCATATTTGGATACATTGAGGTATAAGTGAAACTTAATGACAAACTAGATGTCTATGGTCCCCGTGAGGGGAGCTCGGGAGGGAGGCAATTGGTGATCCATGCAAGAAAATAAATTTTCATTAATATTGAGGCAATACTGGCATGTTGGGTATCGTTTCTCACTAAATCTGACCTTGCAAATCCGATTATAACCCTCAAATTCTGATTAAAAAATGTTTTGAGCAATTTTCAGCAAAAAAAAGGTGATTTTGGGACCAAAATGAAGCCGGTTTTTCAATTTGGGTTATATTTGCGTTTGATGGAATAATCATTTGGATTTGAGATTGGATGGATTATATGGACTTTTATGCATAAGACTATCATATCATAAACGCGACGTAAGTGGTTACAAGGTGAGAAAAATAATTTATTGAACAAAATGTCGAAGTCCTAAATGTCACTCAAAAATATCTCCGCGCTCTTAGAAAAAATTATATTGTAGCTGTAATATCGCTTTTATTTGATCTTTCAAGGTTTCTTCTTGTAGCCAAAACAATTCTCTAGCTTCCGAAGAAAGGACACTCTACATTACAATAATAATAACATAACAACAGCAACTTTCCCGCGGGTATAGCCACATTTTTCAGTTTCAAGCTGGCTTACACCGAACGTCAAACCAACTCGATTTTATAGTATTCAAAAAATGGTAATTATGTCGAATGCCTGATGTAAATGCGTGAAATAGTTGCAGTTATCGATCCTATTCGAAATTTCGAACATTGATGTATTCAACGTGAAAATATCGTAAATTGAAAATCCAAAATTTTTAAGAGCAAATTATAATTTTTTTCATTAAAAGAGCTCCAACATTGTATTTACATTTAAATAATGTATTCGAAGTCTAGCACAGCACAAGAAGATTTTTATAGTCATGCTCTGCAAAAAATATAAAAAATATCAAATATTTATTATAATTTTAAGTTCACTAGTAGTCAAAAAAAAGCATCTAGCTCACCATCCGTACTTGAATCTTATTTTGTCCAATATGAGCTTCGTTGGAAACTCGTCTATTGATTTCCAAACAATAAATTGATAGTTACCTCGAATACCTACCGATAGTACTAGTACTTACACCCATCTAAAATTATAGCAAAATTATCAAGCACCTTAAGGGACTAAATACATAACTTTACAAAAATAACAGATTCTCAGGGTCATACTCAACAAGGTGGGGTAGATGGTAGATTCTCACATGTTGTGCCCCTACAGCACCTAATTATTTGCGAACAAGACAAGGAAGATCGCCTGCATCTACATTTTAGACCCGCAGTTCTTCTTGCAGTTGCAATAAGACACTATCTTCAAAATAGTCTCCGGAGCTGGAGGATGATACGTCTTGACGGGGACCAACTACACGTGGGTGCTCCCGCGTAGCCCACCGTGTTGTTTGTTTACACCTGGAGTACCTTATATAGCTACTATCTATAGCGAAAACCCGAGGTTAATCCGAGGTCAAGGAGCCGCGATATTGCGTGGAATGACAGACACACAGACGGACGGACAAATAATGAAATAAGATGTCTTTGTTGTTTGTACATCTAGAGTACCTGAGCTATCATCAAGGAAAAACCCAAGATATTACCGGACACTGCAGACGGTAATAACAAGAACAAACTATAAGCGCTACAAGTAGTAGCGCTAAAAACAAGATGCACAAAGGGAAAAATTGAGAAACTGTACCTAGTACCTACTTATACGAGTATTACCAGACCAGATTTACTGAGTACGATACTGTGCATATTGAACGTAGAATCAATTATAACAGATCAAAGTCTAGGTTAATAATGTTGAAGTGATTTTCCCGATATAATGCGTTTGACGTAACTTCATAGAATCCTTATTGGAATTTCTGGACAATTTACAATGGAGCCAAAATTTACGTCATTTTGAAGCTAAAACTATAGGGAATCTACTGCATATAATAATACCGAGTGATATTTAGTGGTCGATGCAAAAGTAAAATGTTAAATGAAGCATAAGAAAAAAAAACACGAAAAAAGTGTCATTATCAAGAAATCAAGTCTGTTAGTGTCAAATTTTGGACGAAAGCTATTCCATATCATTCACTTTGATTCATTATCTTTCATCCAAGACCAAAATAAGAGAAATCGATTCGGTGGTTGAGAACTAGGAGCATTCTTAAGCGGAAAGTGCACTTTGAGGTGTCTTCATCTTTGCCTGTCAAAAAAACAATGACGCACACGGAGGAAAGTTGGGGACTTTTTATTATTATTATTATTATTATTATTGTTGTACTGCACCCAACAGGCAGAAAAGCCCAGTTAAAGGGTGAGGGATACCAGAGACAAATCCGAGGGGGGGTACATACTTAGGAAAAAACCTTCGCCTTTATGTCGGACAGAGAACAGTTGAAGAGATCAACCTCGCTCTCATAAGCAGAGTAATTGACAATCATCTGATAGAGAGGAGATGCCACTAGGATGTTGGTTCTAGCTGTGGGAAGTTGGAATAAACTGTGTGATCTAGAGGAAAGCCGAGGAACTCTGAGACCCACAGCACCAAAAAAATCAGGGCAATCCAACGCGTTGCTAAATAGACCAAAAAGAAAATGGATTGACTGGAACACTCTTCGAGACTTTAAAGATGACAGGTTGAACCGCTCCAACATGATCTCCTGAGGAAAACCACGTGGAGGGTATTGGTTGTCCAGTATAAAATAAGCCGCTTTCAAAAACCTCCTCTGAACTCTCTCCAAATCATTGACGAAGGAGTCATAAATCGGACTCCAGACAAGAGAGGCGTATTCAAGTTTGGACCGGACGAAAGAAACATACAAGGCTTTCAGTGTTTCAACGTTAGTAAATGCCTTTGAGTTTCTCAGCACAAAGCCAAGACTTTTGTATGCCGAGCTCGAGACATAACTGATGTGCTCTTTGAAGGATAGACCGCTGTCAAAAACTACCCCAAGGTCCTTCACCGTCCGAGGTCTCTGCAATATTTCTCCCCCCAAAGTGTAGTCGAAAACGACGTTTGCAGTTTTTCTGCTGTAGGACATAATGCTGCACTTACTCACATTGATCGGCAAGCCATTCTCACTGCACCAAGCAACAACTGTATTGAGATCTGCCTGCAGGCGCCCGCAGTCTGCGAGGGAAGACACCACACTAAAAACCTTCAAGTCGTCTGCATAAAGCAAGTACCTCGCATTGATGTTCATAACTATATCGTTTATAAAAAGGATAAAAAGCAAGGAACCTAGCACAGAACCCTGAGGAACTCCGGAAGCCTGTAAAAACCTGCGGGATCTGAAGCCCTTAAGGTAGACGTATTGGTACCTGTTACAAAGATAGGAGCGAAACAAGGATATTAGTGGGTCAGAAAGTCCATAAGAACTCAATTTGCGGAGCAAGATGCCGTGGTCTAGTCTGTCAAATGCCTTCGAGAAATCAGTATATATGGCATCAACCTGTTGTCCACCATCAATTTTTTCACTGAGGTATTGGGTGAAGTTTGCAAGATTGGTCACAGTGGAACGAGCCCTCATGAAACCATGCTGATGAACAGTGACGGAGTGAGATACATGACCAGATATGAAGCCATGCAAAATCGTTTCAAACACTTTGGAAAAATTGTTCAAAAGAGCAATGGGCCTGTAGTTCGTGACCTCCGCCCTGTTACCTTTCTTGAATATGGTACTTTTTGTATGTTATACAGCAAAGTTTAGTGAATCCAAAACTGAAGAGATTGACCGTGTGTTTGGATTTGTTTCATGTTTTATCGTTTTTTCGTCTAAAAAGCCTGGGCTAAAGGGAGCTACAGGCCCCTAAAGGTGGGACCCTGAAGATGGTGTTTATTTGATATATCCGAAACCGTTCAAGGGAAACAATCTAACTTGACACATTTAATAACCTTCTTATGCCTAACAAAATTTGGATGCCTAACATAAATGGAGTTGCTTTGAAATAAACTGCTCCACAATGAAGTTGTCGCCACCAAAAAAATGGCTTGACTTTGACGGCCAATAACCTCCGATTGCCGGAAGTGATTTCCATTCTGTTCGTTGCGTTTACTAGCCCAATCTCTCCTTAACAGATCCTGTGATTGTGAATACCAAGAAACTGCATGTAACATTTATACAGGGTGATATGTAAAAAGGTAAAAAATTGCGACAGCTTCATCAAAAAATGTTTTTTCAAATTCCAAAGTGAAAATCATGAAGTGTGATGCCTTGTTCCGAAACGGTTTCAAAACTTCGAAATTGGAGATCTTACACAGAAGATATGAATTTTTATATGGAATGTAATAGATTTGCCCAATTTCTCGCAAGATTGAATCACTTCCAATGAATGGGTGGTTGACATTCAGCACGATTGTTCCCACAACCGTTCCGGATAACTTGATTTTAAAAACAACCCGAAAATTTGGTGTGGGGCCAGGCAGGGAGCACTTTTTGAAAAGCTAGTCACTGTCTGTGTTTGGCACGTTGAATTTCATCAATATTTCAGATGTGGAACATGCTTTTTGCAAGTCTAAACCCCTGAATATGGTAGAACTTAATTTTCTGTGAAGGAGGGAGCCCCCTGGAAGTTTACTTGTTGTGCTTGTGCTATGCCTGAGCTTTCACCCCTGATTGCGTTTTCCTGGTGATACCGTCCTACAAGGATGATAAAAAATGTGTGTTGCTACAGTTACGCTGAAAACACAGGTCTCGGCATTGTTGGAGTGACTTGACGTGTCAGTATGAACAATGGCATAAATATAGGTTTTCAGCGTTTTTGTAGCAACACACATTTTTGATCATCTTTGTAGCACTACCAGAACAACGCAATCAGGGGTAAAGCCCAGGCATAGCACAAGCACAACAAGTAAACTTCCAGGGGGCTCCCCCTTCCACGGAAAATGAAGTTCTACCATATTCTGGGGTTTAGACTTGCAAAAAAACATGTTCGACATCTGAAATATTGATGAAATTCAACGTGCCAAAAACAGACCCCTGCCTGGCCCCACACCAAATTTTCGGGTTGTTTTTAAATTCAAGTTATCCGGAACGGTTGTGGAAACAATCGTTCTCACTGTCAACCATACCCATTCATTGGAAGTGATTCAATCTTGCGAGAAAATAGGGCAGATCTGTTACATTCCATATAAAAATTCATATCTTCTGTGTAAGACCTCAAATCTCGGCAATTCCGAAACCGTTTTGACACAATGCATCACACTTTATCATTTTCACATTGGAATTTGAAAAAACCATTTTTTTTGCAAATGGGGGTTCAATGAAGTTTTCGCAATTTTTCACCTTTTTACATATCACCCTGTATGAATGTACATGCAGTTTCTTGATATTCACAATTACAGGATCTGTTGAGGATAGATTGGACTAGTAAACGCAACAAACAGAATGGAAATCACTTTCGGCAATCGAAAGTTAATTGTTCTTTTAGCCTTGAATATCGTAATTAAAAAATCAGCATTTCTGACCACGTTTTCATACAATCAAAGTCAAACATCTCGTAAACGTCGTCTATCGAGTTTGAACAGATTGACCTTTTTTTGGTAGGAAACTCCAATATTTTATAATTTTTTACTGAATTTGGAAACAATCCACATTTAAAAAAGTTAGGGTAATCTTTGCCCCCACACCTCATCCTGATCCACCCCTGGTGAATTATTTTGGAATTAATCTTGCCTCATTTTGTTAGGCATAAGAAGATTAGTGGATATGTCAAGTTTGATTGATTTCCCTCGAACGGTTTTGGAGATATTGAATAAAAACCATCTTCAGGGTCCCACCTTCAGGGGCCTGTAGCTCCCTTAGGAACAGGCCCCTGTTCATGGGAACTTTTCTTCTTGTTTTGATGAGAGGGCGCTGCTGGTATATTTTCGGGACACCTGTACACAGGGTGTTTCAGAGATGATAGCAAAAAATGCAACTGTGGGTAGATCTCGTCAAAATATGAAGAAGATGTATATACCATTCCGCAAAGTTCGGCCTCATGACGAAGATACAGCTGTGCAAAGTTCACTTATTTCGGATTTCAAAAACTTGTAACTCCGGAACGTTTTGACAAAACTAGCTTAAATTCAACATAAGCGGATTTGTCATAATTATTCATCGGCCTGTCAAATTTTGAAAGAATCCAATCAGTGGCGTAGGAGTTATGGGGGTCACCTTGAGTCAACTTTTACGCATCCTTCTAAATGAATGATCCTGTTAACTCCCACGCCACTGGTTCGATTCTTTCAAAATCTGGCAGGTCGGTAGATAGTTTCGACAAATCAGCACATGCTGAATTTACGTTCGTTCCGTCGAAACGTTCCTGAGTTAAAAATTTTTGGAATCCGAAAAAAGTGAACTTTCAAGGGCTGTATCTTTGTTATAAGGCCGAACTTTGCAAGATGGTATTTAGGTTTTCGTCATATTTTGACAAGGTCTACCCACAGTTAATTTTTTTGCTATCATCCCTGAAACACCCTGTATAGGGAAAGTTAGAAAATGTTTGACAATCGTGTAAATCTCGCCCGGAAAAAGTACTTTGAGGATAAAATAGGTAACGCGGAGAATAAGTCGAAAGAATGTGAAAAACCATCAAGATCCTGCGAGGAGAATCAGTTCATAAACTCAATGTTGAACTGGTGGTGAATGATGCAACTATCACTGATCCAAATGAAATTGCAAACAGATTAAATAATTTTTTTCAGAAAACGCCTCGCAGGATACTGGAGTCAATTCCAGACGTTCCTTTTGTTTTTCCTGCTGCTTTGAGACAAGATCAATCATTCTTTTTTTCCCCAGTGACGGAGGAGACGATTTTCAGTATAGTGCAGGGCATGAAGAATAAGCACTCGTGTGACCTGTACGAATTTTCATACACATTTCTAAAGGATTTCAATATTGAAGTTGTGAAGCCACTCACTCATATACTTAAATATAGTAAATGAATCATTCAAGCAGGGAATTTTTCTTGAGAAGTTTGGAATTTCCATTGTGAAACCTCTACCAAAAACGGGTAATTTGAAGAAGATCGAGAACTACCGGCCTATATCATATCGATCATCTCTTCATTCTCAAAAGTGCTGGAGTACGCTATGCTGTCACGATTGGATAAGTACACATCCAGGGGCGGCGGAAGTGTATATTTATTTGGGGGGGGGGGACAAGTGAGAGGAAAAGAAGTGCGAGCGACGCGAGAAGCGCAGCAGGCGAAAATTTTTTCGGAAAAGAGGCGTGATCATCTTTTTTGACATGAAGAAAAATTCTTTATCGAGAAAATTGGAGGGACCAGGCTTCCCCAAGACTGAGATTGGGGGAGGGATGTTCCCCCCCCCCGGTTCCGCTGCCTCTGTACACATCAAAGTATGAGTACCTATGACATAAATAATGACATAATTCAATAAAATCACAGCAACATGGATTTCGCCGGAGAAAGACTACACTCTCTGCTTTTTTGCGCGTCTTATGAAAACTTGGTTCCCGAGGTTGATCGAGATCGTGGATATCATGCGCTGGGTTTTTTTTTTGCGATCTAAGGAGATAGAATTCTAAAGGGTAGTAAGGTTCACTTCGTTTTCAAGCCACAATACAAGATTCGCCCACGATTTGCTCGTTCCGAGGTACCGGCTAGACCTCGGACAACGTCCAACTCCTCTAAGTGTCAAACTGCACAATAAAATACCGGCTGAAATTAGGACGCTAAGTGATCGGAGCTTTAAACAGTCAATTGTCGATGTTTTGTTGGAAAACCCGTTATATTCCGTCCACGAGTACTTCAAGATTGATTTCCCAAGTTGAATTGCTTAGGTCAGTGATTATGACTGCGAATTGTGCAGTCCACCGGTGCCTATAGATGCTTGATTTTGTTTTCTCTTTCTCTATGAAACTTGTTATAGATTTATATTTTTGTTGTGTACTGTACCTTGCTACCTTGGTACGGTACTATATATTTTTTGACATTTTGGCGCATATTATAATGCAGATTATTTTCAAGACGAAGGCTGTGATACAATTTGTATTTTTTTGACGAAATAAATGATGATGACTGTCCTACAACAAAAAAAGTTATTGCCTATATTCTCAACAGATAACAGATGGCACCATTTTCCTTCAATATTTAGTAGGGGATGCTAGCTCATGTCTCTATGGCCTCTGACCCTTGGTCTCCCCTACCTAGATACATGGTTGCAGTGCGGATTGAGTCTTTCAATTCCTGGTTTCAAGCTACAAACTCCAGGTATCTATTTACATTCATTAGTTTGTTAGAAGTTATGACTCAATGGATGTCGTTCCTACTCCACACCCACAGGTTATTCAACACAATATAACTATACCTACCTCGTAGTACTTCTGAAATTCTCTCTATGAATATATTATTCTATCATGCTTTAAAAGATAAAGCTCTTCGAACCGAACCAATTATATACGTATATACGATCCCGGAGACAAGAAAATGTGATTCTTGAAAATAAACTTGTTTATGTAATGAGGTTGCGAACTTTTTCTTATTTTTCATTATAACATCAAGCTCTAATCAATTACGACCAGATCTGCAATTTGAATAATTCTCGGCGCGCGATATTTCAGTGAGTGTATTATAGAAAAGTATATGCTGCGACTACAAGTAAGTAATTATTATTGTTATTGTTCCACTTCTGGAAAATAAGTCTATGGAACTCCCTATGGAAGTGGTGCATCAGGAATGAATTACCTGCGCGAGCCAGTTTAGCGCTGAAAGTCGTCTTAGCCGTATTTAAATTGTAATAAATAAAGTAACAAATTTGAAGCCTACAACGACACCATTCCAGTTATTTACAACTTTCTATATAATTATTATATGCATAGGTATTATACCCAACTTATAGGCAGGTACAAAGCGTTACACACCATCTTTGCTCTTCTTTTGTTATACCTGCCGGCACCATCAAGAATTAATTTTCTTTATCCGTATAATGCAATAATGCGACGTGGCAGTAAACTCACAAGTGAACTCACAGGCACAGCAATCAATTTTATGACACCATTAAATTGTGAGTGACATTTCGACCAAATAATAACACGGTAGCTTTTTGCGTTCAAAATGTTTCTCACATTATATGGATCAAGGAATGGGTCATTTCTAGATCATTAAGTTCTGGACCTGTCTCAAGAATATAGGTACTTTATAAAAGTTGACTACTCTCGAATCACTGATGCCCCAGCTCCACGTAAAGTCATCTGATCTTCATCAGGTTGTACTTTTCCATGCTATACATATTTATAACTCGATTTATAATGAAGGACGGTTCAGTTTGAAACAAGAAAATTTTGTTTGTTAGATTGTTAGCAACACAACGCATCTTAATGGGCAATGTTCATAAAGAGTTTCCTATAAGTTGTGAAATGTGTACGTTCTAAATAACTGATAGAAGAATAGTGATTTTCCAAAAGGTCTGGGTTGCTTGAAAAACATTTCGCCGGATCGCCGGTCTTTGACCAAATTCTTTACGAGGATCTGGAAACTGGCAGTATACATATGGACAGGGAGCTGGTGCCTCAAAACTTACGTCATAAGGTACATGATTTCAACCCTGTAGGTCTAATGTGCGTTGATAAGGTTGTTGAAAATTTCTTTGTCTTACATGTCAGACCGGGGGCTTTAGGCTGGTATAAGCCTGTCAATTTTCGAAAAATGTCAAAAATTTATGTCATAAGGTACATGAATGAAACCAACGAGCTTTTGTGTGGGAACATCCCCTTAATCAAAAATCGTGTCATAAGACAAAATTTTTGGGGGCTCTCGGTCCATAGGACAAGTTCGAAATTTTCAAAAAAGGCCAAAATTTACCTCCTCCTGGAGACTTCTTCTTTGGCATAATTTTAGGAATGAGGAACGATTCTCACATGATTTTTCACGCAGGTTTCGAATCTGTCCACAAAAATTTTGCTACATCGCTTACAGGTTGAACATCGAAAATTTTTTCTCAAATCGTACACCCTGTATTTTAACATAGAAATCGATTCCGTTTTTCATCCTGATTACAAATATATATCACACTTGGTGGATTAGTCAACAGAACGCCTGTGAAAAAATTGATAATTTTTGGTCATTTTTTGAAAATTTCAAACTTGTCTTATGGACCGAAAGCCCCCAAAAATTTGGTCTAACGACCAGATTTTCGATCAAGGGGATGTTCCCACACAAAATCCAGTTGGTTTCATTCATGTACCTTATGACGAACATTTTTGTCAATTTTTTCGAAAATTGATTCGTCTAGATCAGCAAGACGTGTAGCACGGGATTTAAGAGGAACTACTGGTCAGAACACTGTCTACAATCAAAGTCCTTTGTTGAAATTGATAGACGTATTTAAACTCGAGTGTACGTTAACGTCAAGGTACAGATAAGCTAAGATAGTCCTGGTCATCCTCGATCTTCGGAACATAATGTGCGAGAATCAGAAAAAAAATTTGGAAAATATCAAAACACACACGTGGATGTTTCCGCGCAACCCACCGTGTTGTTTGCACATCTAGAGTACCTGGGTGTCTAATTTTGAGATACGTGATGGGAAAGGTCCCATCACGCTTTTTTGCCATTAGTCGAGGAGGGCGATATCGTGATCGGGGTATCAAAGTTTAAGGAGAAAAAAATATCGACAAGTATTGATATATCAAAACATCAAAAATCAATAATTATCAAAGTACCTATCAAAAATTGATAATTGTCATAATATATTTATGTGACAATAAGGATATCAAGTAATAATATGAAAACATTTTTCATCGATGGCCATCCCAAAGACTTGCGTCTGGGACTTGGGGCGAGGTTTCCTGTAGTCTTGCATGATGAATGAAACTTACTTCTTTGGCGGCCTTTGGTCCTCTATTTTATTATTTATTATAATTTTAATGATATGATAACCATAGTTTATATTTCGATAATATGTATTACCGACTCATTTTTTCAAATTTGTGGACATTGCACGGTTCAAATCTACACCCCTCCAGTATAATTATATTGGTAGACGGGAACAGCGACGATTCTTCTTCTTTTTTTTCAAGTAAGCTGAACGCTCAATTTACGAGCCCGTGGTCTTCACCGGTTATTCTGGTCACAAAGAAAGACGGGAGTACGCGATTTAGCGTGGACTACCGCAGACAAAGAAAGACAGCTATCCACTGCCTCGGATTGACGACACTTTAAGCACGCTGTCTGATGGATCGAGATGGTTTTCGACGCTTGACCTGGAGAGTGGTTACTGGCGAGTGGGACTTCACAACGACGACAAAGAGAAGACGGCGTTTTCTGCCGGGAGCGGCCTTTATCAGTTTACTGTAATGCCGTTTGAATTTTGTAACGCACCGGCCACGTTTGAACGTCTGATGGAGTGCGTTTTGCGAGATCTAACATGGGAAACTTGCCTAGTCTACCTCGACGACGTAATGGTCATCGGTCGAACATTCGTAGAACACCCGAATAACCTCCGAGAGATATTTCGACGTCTTCAAGGAGCACATCTCAAGCTCAACCCAAAGAGATGCGTGCTCTTCCAGAAGCAAGTCAAATTTTTGGGGCACGTAGTGTCGTCGGAAGGAATCGAAACCGATCCAGCGAAAATGGATGCTGTCCGAGAATGGCCACGACCAAGAAATCAGCATGAAGTAAGAAGTTTCTTGGCTTATGCACATACTACTGACGATTTGTGGAGAAGTTCGCTGACATCCGACTGAGGACCGTGCGCCTATCCTGTGGACCAAGGAATGTGAAAGCTCATTCAAGACTCTGAAAGTTGCATTGTGCTCGAATCCTATTCTGGCATACTCTCTTCCACAAGGAAAGTACATCTTGGACACTGATGCCAGCAACAGCGGAATTGGAGCAGTGCTGTCACAACACCACCAGGGCCAGGAACGAGTAGTAGAGTACTACAGCAAGGTGTTGTCCAATAAGCCTGAAAGAAACTACTGCGTGACGCGTAGGGAGCTACTGGCCATAGTGAAAGCTGTCGATCACTTTCACCAGTACCTCTATGGCCGGAAATTTTTGGTGAGGACTGACCACGCTGACCTGAAATGGCTACTGCAATTGAAGAATCCCGAGGGACAGTTGACACGGTGGATCAAGAAACTGCAACAATATGACTTCAAAGTCCAACATCGCCCTGGGAGAAGTCATGGCAACGCGGATGCTCTTTCTCGAAGACCATGCAACGAGGACTGTAAGCACTGCAAGAGGGTAGACCAACAGAATGGGAACGTCGGAGTCAAGGCAATTGTCGTTGAAACTCCAAGGAATTGGACTACGGCTGAGCTCAAGAAGGAGCAGCGTGAGGACCCAGCCATCGGTTCACTTGCTGAAAGAAAAGAACTTGGCCAGGACAGACCAGAGTGGGCCGAGATCTCTGGTGAAGAGGCCGAATTCAGGGCTTTTTGGGCACAGTGGAATTCACTGAGATTAGAGAGTCTGGGAGAGTCCTGATGGGAAGAAGGAGATGATTCAATTGGCGCTTCCCAAGAAGAGAGTGAAAGAGGTCCTGAAGGAAATGCACGATGGCGTCACTGGAGGGCACCTTGGAATGAACAAGACGTTGGCCAAGGTACGCGAGCGGTTCTACTGGGTGAACTACCGGAACGACGTGGAAACATGGTGTCGCCAGTGCGAGGTTTGTGCGGCCAGCAAGGGACCAAGAACTCGCAGCCAAGGGGAGTTGAAGACTTGAAATGTTGGAGCGCCTTTTGAACGCATCGCGATTGATGTGGCTAGCCCGTTCTCCACGACAGAGGATGGCTACAAATACATCCTGGTTGCCATGGACTACTTCAGCAAGTGGCCGGAAGTGTACGCCCTACCCAACTAAGAGGCTTCTACAGTGGCAGGGTGCTGGTGGACAATCAGATTAGCCGTTTCGGAGTACCTCTGGACTTACACTCAGACCAAGACCAGGGACGAAACTTCGATTCCAACGTGTTCCAAGGTACTCTACTCGGGATACAGAAGACCAGGACGACGCCCCTTCACCCACGGCCCGACGGAATGGTTGAACGGTTGAACCGGATGATGGAGCAGCACCTGTCCAAAGTCGTCGACGAGCATCAGCGAGACTGGGGTCGTCACCTGCCGATATTCCTAATGGCGTATCGCGCTGCCATTCAAGACACCACGGGGGAAACACCGGCTCGTGTTTTTTTTGGCCGAGAGCTTCGCCTCCCCTGCGATTTACAATTTGGCACGCCGGAGAATGTTCCTAAGGACATCCCCGAATACGTCGACGACCTGAGGCAAAGAATGTGTGACATCCACAAGTTGGTTTGGAACCGGATTCGAATCGCGACCGACCGAATGAAGACCCGTTACGACTTGAAGGCGAACCCTACGGGATTTCAAGCTGGTGACCTGGTCTGATTGTACAATCCTCAACGTAAGAAAAGAAGGTCTCCGAAGTTGCATCTGTCGTGGGAAGGACCGTACACGGTAGTCAAGAGGAATAATGACGTCGTGTGCAGAATCCAGCAAGCCCCGAGAGCCAAGATGAAAGTTGTTCCACCTTGATCGCCTTGCACGTTATTCGGGGAGTAACGATGAGCCTATTCGGGACGAACAGGCTTAAGAAGGGGGGCAGTGCTATGAGCGACGATTCCCGTGCAATCTGGTAAACACGCGATATTTCTAGACTCTTCGACAGCCGCAGTGTACAAATGCGCAAAGCTCTGGACATTTCTAGAGTATACGGGATGGCATTGAAATACATGGAGACTCCAACGCCTGATCAAGACAAATCTGTCTATTTGGCGGCCGTGCCGGCTCTAGAGCACGGCAGACTCATCCGCGAAATGTTTGGGATTATTCGGGAGTCGCCTAGAAAATCGTATGCCGGGTCACTCTCGAGTTTGGTGGAAGATGATGGAAAGTTCAGGAACACTATTTGGAGGCCTATATAAGGCATCAACCGTCAGCTGACGGGCAGTTATGAATTGGAATGCGAAGTGGTAGCGAGCGGATTATAAGCGAGTAGTAATCACAGCGATATTCCTAAGTAAATAATTGTTGGCCTGTATTTATTGTAGTACACTACAATAACAATGATGAACAGTGTGTGTTTTAAAACGATCGTCTCAATTATATTCGAACCCGTACGCGAAATACCTAACAATATACAGGGTGCTGAATAAACTAGTGTCAAAATGGTCCATTTTTAATAGCGTGCCCCTAGCGTAAAAAAATCGTAGATTTTTGTGATTGCACTTTTGGAAAGCCTACTTCAACATCTCGAAATGGTTTTGGAATTTTGATCGTACCTATGCATCTTTGTTTTACAGAAAAAATTTAAATTTTTTCTGGGAGTAGGTATGCATTTTTTGATACCGGGACTTATATTGTTCACGTTCTCCACTGAAATTTGAGAGAAATGCATGATTCATAGTCAAAACATTTTCTATGAAAAATTCTGACTACATGACCCTCGACGGCGCTACCCCTTTGTACCCCTTCGAAGTCTCTTCAGAATGCGGTAAGCAATTCTGTAGCATGTTGCAGTAGTTTTCAACACTTTTATCAATACGGAATGAAAAATAATGAAATCATCTCATACGAGTAAGTGATAAGTTGCACAGACACCCTGTCAGCTCTATTGATATTGTAGTCCGGATGCTAGTTGCATAAAATGGAAAGAACCTTGCATTTTTTTATGAGAAGATGCCACTTGGTGGAAATGTTCTTTGCATCGTACTCTTCCGATCCAGAAAGGTAGCCATCAGCGCCATCCATGCCGGCGGCGTATACAGGGTGAAACAGAAAAAAAAAAGAAAAATTATATTCAATTAACCGAAGGATGTGGAGACGTGTGATCCACCACATACATCAACTGTTTTATGCTTATGAAGTCACAGCAAACTGTTCTTGATTACCTTGAACCGTCTTAGAAATGTAGGGGAAAAACAGAAAAAATAACGAAAACACGCTTTTCTCCATAAATAAGTGATTCTTCGAGATATTGACACAATACTTGGTAACTTGGTACTTGGTCTACAAAAAGTAATGTTAGAAATGATATGAGCTGGGTAGCCAATTTCTAAGCCAACTATTTCCAGAAATACGATTGTCAACTTTTTTTTCCTCTTGAGCACCATCTTGAATCTGCCCTCCGAGGCATCGTTGAAAAAGTGATCGGTTATCATAATAATGGTAACATGTAATCATTACATCGTAGAAACAACCTCCTCATCATAATTTAGTGACCTCTTCGGCGGGAAAGAATTGCCATTCACGTATTTTTTGGCTCTTCGAAGCTTTAGTGCCCATGATGGCTTTTGTAACATCTGAGTTGGTAAAATATGTTACGCATTTTGAGCCTTGATGTACCTACTTTGAGGTAGCCTAAGAAGTTTCGCCATCATCAATGATATGATATGATATGATATGCTTTATTCAACCTTACTGCTTTACAATAAAGATTGGTTACGTCAAATATATATATATATATATATATATATATATATTATATTTATATATACACTCTTGAGCAAAAGTTAAGGGTCACTTTTTCAAATGCCCATAACTTCCAAACGCGTTTCTCGATTTTACCGAGTTTTTGCACAAAGGTGGTCTAATGTATTGGTAAGACAAGCGTGAAGCGGCGTACTCATCAATGCATAGGTTTGCGGTAGAAAGGTCTTCGACTGTTGCTTTGCAGAAATGCATAATTTTCACTAAAATCAAATCATTGAATTTTTGGACTAAATGGAGGTTCATCCAATAAAAAACTTTCAGTTTGCTTTGTTAGAATGTGCTTAAGCAAGTACCATGCTTAGTTTGTTCAGGGACATCTTTCGTCTTCAACTCTTGACCATCAATCTCTTTTTGTGGCTTAAACAATTTATGAAGCATTACTTTGCTTCGATTTTGGTTGTAAACAATTCATTCGTGTGTTTATTGCGATTTTGCGTCAACATTTTGTAATTGTGACCACTCTTGAGGCTCAAAAACAAAGAATTCTTTATGCGGACTGTTAATAAAAAACAAAAACAAGAGGAAAGAGCTCACAAAGATGTTAAAACCTTGAGCATTGTCAAGAAAGAAGTTAGCAATTCCATCACATGCCGATAAAACACCTATGCAGTGACCAAAAAAGAAATGGTCAATTTCTTCAGTTCTTTTCAGGAAAAGACAGTTGCGTCGTATCGCCAAGAGACCAAGCGCACAAGCGATGAGAAACAACCTTTACTAATCATTTGTCATCAATATCCAAGAGCTTAAATCACTCTAACGCCATCAGGCCCTTCCGAATGCGAAGAAGTTGAAAAACTTACTTCAAGTTTGTTGCACTGCACTGAGTGAACCCAAGGACGGAAATGGATGATGGCCATACTCAAAGATGTGTATAAGCCTTGTGTTCAAGTGTAGAAACCACCAAGAGGATCTGACGACACAAAAAATTGAAAATTGGGGTTTGTTTGAACCTCTGCAGTGTGGAAAACCAGCTCAAATCGAATGACGTTCTCAATCGGAACTGTCGTCTTTCGTAATCGTACAGGGATTGATCAAAAAGATTCCTGCCTACACCATGATGGAGCCACCCTCAAACGGAATCCTTAATGAAATGCAATCTGCATGGAACCACTGTCCACGACGACATCATACACGACCCGCCAGTCGTTTCCTGTCCGGGAGAAACGTGTTTTACCTTTGTCGTTTTTGACCAGTCCCTGTACAATTACGAAAAACGAACAATCCCGATCGAGAACTTATTCGATTTTAGCTGTTTTTCACACTACAGAGGTTCAAACAAACCCCGATTTTCAAATGTTTGCGTCGTCAGATGCTCTTGGTGGTTTCTACACTCAAACACAGGCCTGCAGGAGTCCATGCGCGCCAAACCGAAAATTCGCCGAATAATCCTTTTTTGTAAAATAAAAACCCTGTTAATGTGGGTAGTTTGACCCCAACCCATAATACCATAAGATAATATGGAGTGATTACTAGAGTAGTAAACAGATATTAGATCATTCGCGTTTAAAATTTTTTTCAAGCTTGAGATGGCGAAAAATGATTTGTGTAATCTGGCGCACACCGCGTCCACCTGCAGACCCCAATCCAGTCTGCCATCAATTTGAATGCCCAGGAACCTACAATTATCTGACAGTGGCAGCTCAGCACCATTAAACCTGAGACCCCGCAACAATCCCGTCTTGGCGGGCCCTGTATAAACTCGACACAAATGGTTTTCGCGAGGGTTTTCGATAAGTTTATTATTAAGCGATTATTTTCGCACCAACTGGAGAATTCACGAACTGTGCGAGTCACAAGTAGGGTTGCCAGATCTCATATATTTGGTATGAGACTCATATATTTGAACAAGATCTCATACCTCATACCACACATCAAATATATGAGTAAATCTCATATATTTTGAGCTTTCAGCTGTTTCAGACATCATTTTGTTAATTTTAATCATATTTTTTCAATTTTTGCGCTGCAATTCAAGTATAACATTCCTCAACTGTAATGTTAGGTATATTCTTTCTCAAGTTGAAAGAATTTTTTCATCATGGGAAACTAATGGACGGATGTCCAGGACAAGGCATCAGCAAGAAAGCTACTGAAAGTCGGCAACTGCAGCTGCAAAATATTTTTGAATATGTCTGTACTTAGTTTTGTGTTTATTTCAAGGTTTATTTTCTCAAAATTACATGGAAGGGTCGGAATTATTGCCCACAACGAAGTTCTTTTTCCTAACTTGGTTAAAAGAAAATTTTATTGTTGAATTCATTTAGATTACCTACCTACTTTTTTGAAAATGAGCGATTTGTTATAAATAGAGGTAGGTAGTTAGTATGGACCTTCTCATATAGGCGGTTCCCTTTTGCCCGCAGCTCGTGCGCAGGTCTTCAAGCATACAAGCTCACTGGTTCAATTGGCTGTTTAACCGGGAGCGCTTTATCGATCGAGCTGGTTGGGATTGGGGTTGACGACGGCGCCAATATAGGTGAACTTGCGAGGACCTAGGTTAATGAGAATGGCTATACCTAGGCATTAGCGACTATCTAATTAGGACTTTATTAAATTTCATCAGATTTTCAAAATATATTTTTTTATTTGTATTTTTCACGAAATGTTGATTGTGATGTAGATAGTCATAATAAAAAAATTGACCTCATATATCTTTTGCTAATCTCATATATATTTCTCAGGAGTCTCATATATATGATTCAAAAAAATCTGGCAACCCTAGTCACAAGACCAGTCAACTCATCCCCATCACGGCTCTCTACCAGGGGCCCTATTCTTGAAACGGGGAACAGAGTCCACATGTGTAGTTGCTAGGCAAGGGCCAATCATAGCTCTCCTTGCATAGCAACACCGCATGAGAACTTTGTTCCCCGTTTCAAGAATTAGGCCTCTGAATGGTAGTATCATCCGCATACAAAAACACTCTCCCCACCGATACATGCTCCGGAAGGTCATTCACGTATAACAGGAAAAGCTGGGAACCTAACGTGCCTCCCTGAGGAGTACCGAGTTCAACATCATATACTTCTGACTGAGCATCTTCCATCTTCACAATGAGTTGTCTATGTTTTACGTATGACATTAACCATTTATTCACCGGACCCCGCACTCCCAGCGCCTCCAGCTTCTCCCCTAGAAAATCATGATCCAGCGTATCGAATGCTTTTGATAGGTCGAAAAATAATCCCACGACAGAGTTTCCCCTATCGATCCTATCATAAATGTACTGAACCATCCCAGTAATTGCTGTCTCAGTCGACAGTCCCTTGCGAAAGCCGTGCTGGCAAGATGTTAGAAGTTTATTATCATCCAAAAAGAACCTCAGTCTCATGTATACCGCCTTTTCAATGACTTTGGAGATAGGACTCACAACGGTAATCGGCCGATAATTTTGTACATCTTCCTTGTTACCCTTCTTATAAACGGGCACAGTTTTTGATTTTTTGAGAAACGTAGGAAATATCCCCTGAGTGACTGATAAATTTATTATTTCTGAAAGGTACGGGCCAACATCCGCGCATCATGCCTTCAGCAACCGTATCGGAATTTCATCTATTCCCACCGACCTTTTGTTATTCATACCATGTATAATATTCTCAACTTCAGCACTCGTGATCGGATGAAAAAACATTGTTACTGTTCTCTTGGTTGTTACAGTACCCGTTTTGTTAGGGAATTTTTGGAGAACTTGATTTTTTGCCTCGTTAGCAAAGTAGTGGCCAAAAACATCACATATCAATTTTTTCTCCGTTAAAGTACAATTATCGACGTTTAAATGTATACAAGTGTGCATGATCTTTTGCTTATTCATCTTCTCGTTCACGAGTTCCCAAAGCTGTTTGTTTTTATTACCCGAGGAATTTATTATATTCGCATAAAAATCCTTTTTTTCAGTTTCTATTTTTTCAATCAACTGTTTTTTTAAATTCTTATACCTAGCATGAAAACATGGGTCGGTAGAGGTTTTCCTGATTCAATTTAATTCTTTTAGCTGTTTTGATTGATCAACAGCTTGTGGAGTTGGTTTGAATTTGAATTTCGAGGACATCTCCTTGCTGTTTTTTATTTTTTGTATGGGGTGAGAGACTTAAAAACACCAGCAAAAGTGATTCCAAAAAACAAGAAAGGCCTCATCTACTGTCATATTACTGTATAAGTGTAGAGTTTCGCGTCTGAAATTGTACTGAAATTCACTGATTGAACGGTCATTTATGCGTCTCTGCCATCTAGGTATACCCCTGTTCCAGTATTTCGTTTGAACCCTCGGGAACAATACACGTCAAGTATTGTGCCAAGTGGTCCGATACACCCGAGTCGAATATACTAAGCTCGCAGCCCTCCGGCAAGTTTGTTACCATATAGTCTATAGAAGTCGCGCTTGTTATCCTCGCAGTGGTTACCACTCTTGTTGGTTGGTCAACTAATGATTTCAGTCCATAGGAGCAGAAAAGATCATCCAGAATTTTATTATTCATAGGTACTCGGGACAAGTCTGTTGATGTTGAGATCACCTGTAAGAAAAATGCATTTAAAATTAGCAACAGCATATGCAACAACCTCTTCCAGACTCTCGAAAAAAATCTGGATGTCACCATCTGGGGGTCTGTATATCGTAATAACGCATACATCCCCATTTCTACATACTGCAGAGAATTCCATACATCTCTCAATTGACTTGTTTTAAGGTATTTAACTTCATCAAACTTTTTGTTCATTGTTTCTTTTCTAACAAAAATTACCGATCCCCCATGCAAGGAGACTGGTGCGGCAGAATCGAGACACGAAATGAGGGCCTCTTCAACACCTGCAGCGTTTTCCACGATGGGCTCCACGATAGGCTTCAGATCTTCAACCTTCATTTGGAGTGCGTCAATTTTCTGCGTTATTTTATTCAACTTCGATGAGAATTTCGTCATTGCTTCGTGAACCGCAGTCTTCACCGCTTCTTGAATGATTTTTACAAGTTCATCGTTGCCCAATTTTCCATCATTGTTAGGGTTTTCCCCTGTTGATCGCGTATCAGACATCTTGGACAGAATAACTTTTGACTTCGGTATTTGCTTTGTTTACTTTTGCGGAGCTCGCACGGGCACGTCTTTGCCGTATCGCTATCGCCGCACGTCTGTCAATTGAAAGGTTTTGTTCTTAAAAGCTGTTTGAACAAAATTTGTTTAATTTTTTTATGGAAAATACAAAATATTGGATCACTCACCCTTATTTGATACCTCGTTGAGGAAAGCCAGAAACCGAAAGTCTCCGAAATTTTTATGATAATAATGGTTCAGTGAGAACTGCTCTTCAATGTGTAGTTGTCAAAAACTGCAAAGTTGCGTTCCGATTTCAGATAGAGCGCAACAAAGAAGTTCATGCAGTAAAAAAAGACACAAATTTCATTCCATGGAGAAATTCCGGGAATGTCCCTTTTAGATAGGCTTCCCGCAATACACAGATTCTGTAAGACACTCAATCGTGAAAGAAAGGCTTGAGACATTACTAACTTAAAGCTCTAACAATGTACCAAATTGCACATTTATGTTATAAAAAGCAAGGTCTCTGGACAGCTTTCAGTCTAGCTCTGGACTAGTTTTTTTCCGACTGTAATTTATGTCTTTTGTTACTTTTGAACTTCTTTGTCGCTCTCTGATGTCTGGAATCTGAACGCAACTATACAATTTTTGACAACTACACAATGAAGAGCATTCCCCACTGAACCATTATCATCAAAATCTCGGAGACTTTCGGTTTCAGGCTATCCTCAATGAGGAATCAAGTAAGGGTGAGATACCCAATATTTTGTATTCTTCATAAAAAAACGACACACATTTTGTTCAAACAGCTTTTAAGAACAAACCTCTCAATTGATGATAGTGAAACTTGGTAGGCTACCTCGAAGTACATCAAGGTTCATAATGCGTAACATATTTCACCATTCCAGATGTTGCAAATGCCATCATGGGCACTAGAGCTGAAGAGCCAAAAAATACGTGAATGGCAATTCTTTCCTGCCGAAGAGGTCACTAAATTATGACGACGAGGTTGTTTTTACGATGTAATGATTACATGTTACCATTATTATGATAACCGATCACTTTTTCGACGATGCCTCAGTGGGCAAATTCAAGATGGTGCTCAAGAGGAAAAAAAAGTTGACAATCGTATTTCTGGAAATAAACTGCTTGACAATTGAACTGCAACACCTAAAAATTAGGTGCGTTTCCAAATTGAGATAGCTCGAAAAATATTAGACGGATTCCAGAAATTCAGGCATGTGAGAAAAGATCATTTCTTTGACTATCGAGTGCTGGTATTGATGATAAGTTTGACTGCACCATTTGTCATATACAAGGTGCCAACGGAGAGCGTGCGGATATGGGCAATCTTTCACCTTGTACAACTTTCGAAAAAGAAGTCCGAGATTTTTCCTATCGCCTGCTTTTGAAAGGTTGAATCATTATGCCGAAACGGTTTTGAAATTTTGACCCTAACTTTTTTTTTCAAAAAATTGTGCTCAATTTTCTGAAATATGCACTTTCTGATTAAGAGAAAGAAACAGAGACATTGTTTGTTTTCAAACGGCGTCCATATTGAATTTGCTTACGAATATTTTCATTTGAGCCACCACATCCCCTAGAAACTACCCCTTTTGGGACACCGTCTCACAACAAGATATGCAATGCTTCATTTAAAAGGCCTTAGAAAAGTACTCACCAATAATTGAATTGAAAAGTATACTACGATGACCCCACACGTACAGCTTCCTAGAAACCACCCCTTGACTTCAAGGGACAGGGTTGGTATGATAAGACAATCATGCAATACATGAAAATTCCAAAAAACGTCTTTTTCAACTGTTCCACTGAAAAAGTGATGCTACACGATGACCCTTTGCGTAGGTCATCCCAACAGTAGCTACCCTCTCGAAAAAAGAACTACCCTTTTAAAAAACAGTACCTATACTTGCGCAATACCTCATTTGTTAGGATTTTTTTAAATCTGTCGCAATAGTTTGCCGCTACGATGATTTCATTCACATATCTACCCTAAACTACCCCTTCAACTACCCCTTCAATATCGCATAGCCTCTACCTTGATGCGAACTTTTGCCTACTAACCGTTTCATTGAAATGATGGTGTTTTCTATACGATGATAGTACAAAACCTTTCCTGAAACTACCCCTAGAAATCACCCTTTTAGTAAAAGGTATGCAATACCTCATTTGAAAGCTCAGAGAAGGTGCGATTGAATAAGTTCAAAATGATTTCGCGATGACCTGACACACATTAAGGTAAAGGCTAAGCGATATTGAAGGGGTTGTTTCGGGTAGATATATGAATGAAATCATTGTAGCGGCAAACTATTGCGACAGATTTTAAAAAAAATTCCAACAAATGAGGTATTGCGGAAGTACTGGTTTTTCAAAGGGTAGTTATTTTTTCGAGAGGGTAGCTACTGTTTGGATGACTTACGCAAAGGGTCATCGTGTAGCATCACTTTTTCAGTGGAACAGTTGAAAAAGACGTTTTTTGGAATTTTCATGTATTGCATGATTGTTTTATCATACCAACCCTGTCCCTTGAAGTCAAGGGGTGGTTTTTAGGGAACTGTACGTGTGAGGTCATCGTAGAATACTTATTTCAATCCATTTATTAATGATTACTTTTCTTAGGCTTTCTAAATGAAGCATTGCATATCTTGTTGTGAGACGGAGTCCTAAAAGGGGTAGTTTCTAGGGGATGTGGATGCACAAATGAAAATCTTCGCGAGCAAATTCAATATGAACGCCGTTCGAAAACAAACAATGTCTCTATTTCTATTACTTAATAAGGAAATGTGTATTTCAGAAAATTAAGCACAATTTTTTGAAAAAAAAAATTTAGGGACAAAATTCCAAAACCGTCATGATAATGATACAACCTTTCAAAAACAAGCGATAGAAAAAATCTCGGACTTTTTTTTAGAAAGTTGTACAAGGTGAAAGATTGCCCATATCTGCACGCTCTCTGTTGGCACCCTGTATATGACAAATTGTGCAATCAAACTTGTCATAAAAACCAGCACTCGATAGTCAAAGAAATGATCTTTCCTCATATGCCTGAATTTCTGGAATCCGTTAAATACTTTTCGAGCTATCTCAATTTGAAAACGCACCTAATGTGCTGCAGGTGTTGCAGTTCAATTGTCAAGTAGTTTAGTTGGCTTAAAAATTGGCTACCCAGCTCATATCATTTCTTACATTACTCTTCGTAGAAATACCAAGTATTATGTCAATATCTCGAAGAATCACCTATTTATGGAAAAAAGAGTGTTTTTGTTTTTTTCCCGTTTTCCCCCCTACATTGCAAAGACGGTTCAAGGTAATCAAGAACAGTTTGCTAAGACTTCATAAGCATAAAACAGTTGATGTATGTGGTGGAGTACACGTCTCCACATCCTTCGGTTAATTAAATATAATTTTTCATTTTTTTTTCTGTATCACCCTGTATACGCCACCGGCATGGATGGCGCTGATGACTACCTTTCTGGATCGGAAGAGTACGATGCAAAAAACATTTCCACGAAGTGGCATCTTCTTATCAAAAAATGCAAGGTACTTTCAACTAGCATCCGGACTATTGCTGTTTCTATAGAGGGCTTCATTTATGGGTGCGGGATTATAGGCAGGCACAGTGGCGGACGTAGGGGGGGGGGAGGCGGGGGCGGTCCGCCCCGGGCCTCGGGGCCTCAATCATCTGATGGGGCCCCCAATCCCTGTTGTTTGTAAAATATAGCTGCAAAAAAAAGGCTAAAATCCAAAAATTTCAATTTTTTACCTCAATGGTAATTTTTGTCGCATATTACTTAGGTGAGTAACATGTTTTTTTTATTCCATTTTGAAGTTACCTTAGCAGGCCCCATGACAACAGGTTTGAGGGCCTACACACAGGCAATATAGAATTGTGTATGTATCACGACTATCACGGAACCTCCAAGAATTACTTCCACTTTAGACTTTAGGGGCCCTGGCCCCGGATATCAGAGTACCAGGGGCCTCAAGCCTGAGAAATTTTGTATTTTATCATTTCTTATCAAAAGAGGGCAAAGACAAAACAACAAAATTATCGGGTCTGCGCGCTGCCAAAACCGAAATCGCAAAACGCATAAAATATACCGATTATTATCAGCATTATATATATTATGCCCAAAAATTTTCACCTGCGGCGCTACCTCCCGTCGACTTGCACCCTCGTCGTTGCTTTTGCCCTCTCCACTCTCAAATTCTGACTACACCATTGTGTGGCACATCTATGACCGACTGATATGAAATGTTTAGGATAACGAGGCAAATCTTTGAATATGATCAATGAATGGTTTTAGTTTTGGTTTCATAGTTATATCAAGTTAACAATTAATTTTTTTGTTTCTTAGGCTTTTGCTCAATCACGGCGGAGCAGGGCGGGCCAAAATATCTGCCGGCCCCTCTTAATATTCTCAACTTTCGCTCCTTAGGGGCCCCATCTCACAATTCCGCCCAGGGCCCCCAATTTCCTTAGTCCGCCACTGGGCAGGCAATGCGTCCACAATTACGGAGATTATCGCCTTATTTGGCTACAGAAATCTATCGTGATGTCAATATTGAAAAAGAAAAGATGTATTTTTTCAAACCTCTAAGATTTTTTTTTCTATTCTTCTTACCGATTCTTTCCACGAGAACAAGCGACGTGAATATTGAAAAAGCAGAGATGCATCTTGTCAGCTCCTAACAGTTTTTCACTAAAAAAAAAATGACAATCTTTTTTTTTTCAAAAAAAAAACAACTTTAGGGGTTGAAAAGATACATCTTTTCTCTTCCAGTATTGACATCAACGATAAATTTCTGTTGCCAAATACGACGACACTGCCCGTAATCGTGGACGTTTTGCTTGCCTATAATCCCGCACCCTTAACTGAACCTCCCTATAGAAACATCAATATCAATAGGGCTGATACGGTGTCTGTGCAACTTATCACATACTCGTATGAGATGATTTCATTATTTTTTATTCCGTATTGATGAACGTGTCGAAAATACCTATAATAATTTCAATACTGGGCATAATATGGTTTTCCAGTGGCGTAGCTATCAATGAGAAAAGCGAGGCAGTGCCTCAGGGCACCAGAGCTCAAGAGGGCCCTCTGGGTTCGAAAAATTCATTTTTGTTATTTTTACCTACATATTTTATTCAAGTTTTGGAGTTTGTGTGATGTGAAAACTTTTAATTCTATTATGTATTGATGTTAATATTATTATTATTATTATTATTATTAATGTTATTACGGTGGGTTTGGGGGCCCTCGAAACAGTTTGCCTCAGGGCCCCTGAACACCTAGCTGCGCGACTGTTGTTTTCTTGGTGTAAAAGAGCTTTATTCGAATATTAGCCCAGTCTAAAGCAAAACATTAAAAATGCATTCTTAGAGTTAAATAATTTGATTTGAGCGGAACGAAAGTTCAACACACATCAGTCACATCACATAAACTGAGTTGCATCAAAGTGAGTCGCGGATTGAGGAAGACGACCGTTTCGGGAACACTTCAGCAGCGGACGCGCGTGGTGGTTCAACGCACCTCAATTCATAAATCAGTAAGTACCTACCTGTTCTACAATTATTAGATGTGGTTCCGCTTTAATTTGATGTGTGTAATTTCCCCCAAATCTTTGCCTATTAAGTGTTAAGTCGCGTATCGACATTACATCAGGACATTAGGTATAGGTGCATTATCAGAATCGTGATGACGAGCGACTTATTCCGTCGATCAGCACGTTAATCGAAAACCGCGATGCACTTTTTTGCATCGAATGGGATTATTCTATCAATGGATCAATTTCTCGCCAGGTAATGGAATCGCATTCACAGCTCGACGTTGATTGGTAAATGTAAAAATTGCCCGCAAAAACTGAAACTAGAACTGTTTATAAACAAATACCAGCACAAAGCGCTGGCTGCTATGAATGTATGTCTGCTGCATAAAAGGACAGTTTTTGACACACTTTGAACCAATTGATCGTGAGCGTTTTCATTAGAACATTCTGCACACGTGATGTCATGAAGAGATGATCTTCGAATTCGAAATGTTTGAAAACGCATAGAAAACTATATAGCTGTATATGACTCACCGGTAGGTATATAGGTGAAGGTTAGTGATGAACTGATGAATATACCTTAATATGTGTTTCTAGTTTTTGGCCAAAATCGTGACGGAACACCGTATTAACTAGGGCATAAAATCGTAGTGAACTTATATTGCGACCACAAACGGTCCTGGATGCGCAAGAAAACCGCACCGGTGTTTTATTCTTGAAATTTTTTGAGACACATCTATTTTTTTTGGTGATAACTGATAATGAAAGATTTTGATTGAAGTTTTAACATGTTTAATGCACCGACGTAACAACACGTATAAAGGTGCGTTCAGTCAGCTTCTTCAGCCGTGGTTTTAGTTATAGCCGTAGTCGTAGTGGTAAATTTGAAATATAAAGCACGGCGGCGCTGGCGTTTATACTAGTGCTGGTAAAAACCAAAAAAACTCAAAACCGGTTAACCGGGTTTTCACCAAACCGTTTTTTGTTGGAAAACTGCGGTTTTCAGTACCGAAAAAAACCGATCGATTTAAAAACCGGAGAACCGCTCTGTTCCAAAATCGAAACAATAAAATAATTGTTCAGTTTACACTATCAGCCAATTTGATACTTTGATTTTACTCAACCAAGACCACAAAAATCAAAACAATTTATTTATTATTTATTTATTTATTTAATAAGTAATGGACAAACCACTTTAGGTAATTCATTGTTATTATTTTCGTAGTGTTGGTTACGACCAATTTCAAGTGAACAAGGGACTGTTTCTCCTACTTGAACATCATCCATGTTGAACATGCAGTTGTAATTGGATTCCTTCAGCTCCACAATAATTCTTGGCTATGACAAGAACGAAAGACCTTAATGTATTTAGAATAAATGATATCTTCGAAAGAAATGTGACTTTTAGCAAATCCTTCTCCTGAACGGGCTGTCGACGGCGTTTAAAATTTGGGACACATTTTATGAAACCCTTGATTCTGAATGTTTGTCTTGAGTCAATTCTGATCCTCAGGTCTTTTTACCTTAAGTTTTAGCTTTAATATGAGCCGCAAATTTTTAAAATCGGTTAACGAGGAAAAACGTTATACATGCAAAACCAAAAAGATGATTTTTTTGTGCTCACCCTGCAAATAAAGTAGATAAGCGGAAAATTCAAACACTATCCTGTAAGGCCTACCTCGTCTTGTTTGTAGTAAAAATTCAAGGGGAAAAATTCTTTCCCGATTCTTGACGATTCAGAAATTTTGCACTGTCTTGGTGAACACCCTGTACAAAATTTATGTGAATTATCTAGTGTCTTGCAAAACCACGGACTGATAGCCAAAGGCTCAAGTCAACGAACACTTCAAACAGAATACAAATTCATTGTAGCAATTCAAATTTACATCAAATTGAAAAAAGGCCTGACATTCCTGCCTGACATGTTAAGCAGTTTACTGCACAAAAATGTCAGTTATAATTCAGTCAATAATTATTTAAAGTAAATAGGTCATGAGCCTTGAAAAAGATTTTAATTAAATCGAAACGTCGGCAAATACCTAGAGTTTTTTCTTGTTTGTGTCCAAGAATCTACCCCAAGAGAAAATCCTTCATTACTGAATCCAAATGGACAAGAATCAGAATCAAAACTTATTCGTAATGTTTTTAGCTCATGCCTGATGATGCAGTCAAATGTTTTGAACTGCGAAACCGGTAGCATTTAATCCTATTAAATCATTGAGGAAAAAAGGACCCGTTTTTCATTTTCAATAAGAAAAGAAGTTCCAATGGATAGCTCAAGAATTTTGAGTTTATTTTGGCGGGGTGGTTTCAGTCAACACACTACCATTTGATGTTTTTAGTAAATTAGTATAAGGCGTTTCACGAGGGTATGTTAGGTAAGATACCTATTGCAAGAAAAAATTCCAAAATCCAATATTATATAGGTGGTTCACTTCACCATAATAATGAAAAATGCTCGGAAAAATGTAATCATCTTCTTTTGGCGAATGGCTCCTGCAGAAGTGCAGGCTGCTGCTATAAGTGGTTAGGTACTTACGTATCTGTTGTTTGTAGACACCCATTATGCCCAAACAAAACATTGCTAACACAAATAAATTATTTTTGAATCTTTCTGAATCAATCAATTTTGTTTTGACTGGAATGTAAAACCTATATCTAGTCTTGTTGTAAATCATAGAGCATTATAAAGTGCAACCGGGGTCACTCTACTTCCACTTTTGCAATTTCTTATGGCTATTAGGCTATGGAGTAATCGACGAAAACCGATTATTCGAAAACCGGTTAACCAAAAACCGGTAAACCGAAAATCGATTATTCAAAAACCGATTAACCAATCAACCGAAAACCGATCAACCGAAAACATCTACGACGAGGTAAAGTATATACGTATACAGGGTGTCAAATTCAAAACGTACAATCCACCTTTCCCATGAAAACATCACGTATACTTGTGAGGGCACAACTGGCGGTCTGTAGTAGCCGTCTGTACGAGCGGGAATCTGCGCTCACAGGTATGCGCACAAGTGATTTCCCTGGTGGGAAAGGTGGATTGCCTGTAAGTCTGAAACAAAAGCAGATATCGAAAATCGCCCAAAACCGTTTCGACAGAAAGGAGGGGGGAGCCATAATAGTGAAGTCAGTGACTCCCTTCCACTCCGTGTCTGAGCCCAAGCCCCCTCCACTAATTTTTCCAAATAGCAACCCCCACTTGTGATACATCATTGGAAAACCCTTGAAAAATGCTTTCGAGTGGTACTTAGAATAATTATTCCATATTTTGTTCGAATAGTTTTCGAATAATTTGGGAAGAACTGTCGAATGAGTAGATCGATTTAAATGCAGTCGATCCACAATAAATCGAATTTCAACTACTCCAAACCAAAAAGAAAGACCTAACGTTCACAGTAAGTGTTCAGAATCATTGACTTGTTTTCTAGGCAATAATAAAGCCTGTTATTAAACTCTTGTTGAACGTTTTCGGAAGTTTTCTTGAAAACGCGCGAGATTCTTCGGTAATTCTACGCCGCAGTTCCTCAATAGACTCCGACTGAGTTTCAGGAACAACAGACTTCAAATGATCCCACTTATAGAAGTCTGGAGAAGTCAAGTCCGGTGATCTGGAAGGCCATTCAATAGGTCTGCTCTTCTGCCAATCCACCAATCTGTATAATGATCATCTAACGATTGACTAACTAGACATAGTAAGGTGGAGCTCCATCTTGTTGGAAATAAAGTAAGTCCTTGGTCAAATTAGGATTTTATAGGTCCATCTGATTTTCTTATTCTTGAACTATTAGGAACTTGGGGGATGATGATCCTGATGGACAGATTGAGTTTTGTGAAGCCATGATGCAACGATTCACTGCAGAACCTCAACTCGTGAAAAACGTTTGCTCCAGTGACGTTTGTACTTTTCACTTGAATGGTATGTTAACAAAAAAAAGTTCAGTGCAGGGGCAACCCAACCCATAATAATAATAATAATAATCATGTCGCGCGGTTTCGAGACAAACCTTCGAAAACGTTCGACAAGAGTTCGAGAATAGGCTTTATTATTGCCTTGAAAAACAGCGTCAATCATTTTGAACATTTATTGTGAACATTCGGTCTTCCTTTTTGGTTTCAAGTAGTTGTTTGATTTATTATGGAGTGAACTCATTTAAATCATTGTAAACCCATTAGACAGTTTTTTTTTTAATAATCGAAAACTATTCAAACAAAATATGGAATAATTGACACCACTGGAAAGCATTTTTCAAGGGCTTTTCCATGATGTATCACAAGGGGGGGTTTTGCTATTTGAAAAAATTAGTTGGGGGGGAGGGCTGGGGCTCAGACACGGAGTGGGGGTGAGTCACTGACTTCACTATTACGGTTTCCCCTCCATTTTGTTGAAACGGTTTTGGGCGATTTTCGATATCTGCTTCTGTTTCAGACTTACAGGCAATCGTAAGTTTTGAATTTGACACCCTTATAATATACCTACGTGTGTAGATGGGTCTGGACAATTTTCAGGATAAAAGAATTAATGATTAACATCGTTGAAGCCGCGCGTACGCTAATGTAGACTGAATGGAGCATGTTTAGCACTAAATAATGCATTCGGGAGCAATTTTCTAATTGTGTTTTTGCGCTCTGCCTAAATAATAAATTGTATGTTTTTGTCCGCGCGCAAAAATCGTCCGTGCGCGGAAAAATGCTCAATAAATCTGTAAGTATGCACCTCATAACAGTCCATCACCCACTGAATTGCGCGAATTACATTTATAACACGTCTTCTAAAAAGTGACAGTTATCAACTTTGTCGAAAAAACCAATCTTCTCTGATGGATACCCATCTATCAACTGGTGAAACTGTAAATTTGTTAAACGTTCATCAAGCTCCGTTGCTTTCATTTTATTGAAACACAAAGTGCTTGAGAATTGCGGTTTTTACAAATTTACGGTCATTAATAACAAGTAAAATGTGATGTATTTTAGTATCTATAGGAACTCTACTAAAAATATATAAATATACGAAAACCATATCTACAGGTGTTCCAGGTTAAACCTATTCAACTTTGGGAAAATATTATCTTAGTCCTCCTGATTCAGAAATATATAACTTACATAAATATGCACTCGCTCCCTATGAAAGGTATAAGGTGTGAAAATTCACAAAAACATATTTTTCCGGTAGGCCTTTCGAGGTTGAAAGTCGAGTTGAAAGTAGGTACATGTTCAGTCCCCAGATCTGAGCCCGTTAGACTTTTTTTATGGAGTCAACAACAAAAAGGTTTCTTTAAATCGGCATCGGCCAAATAACATTGACCAGTTGCAAGACAGGATTCGGGACGGAATAAGTGAAATACACGGGCCTAGTACGTAGCTTAGAAATTCCATAGCTTAGAATGTCCATAGCTTAGAAAATCTTTAGCTTAGAATGGTCCGTAGCTTAGAAAGTCTATAGCTTAGAATGTTCGTAGCTTAGAAAGTTCTTAGCTTAGAATGGTCCGTAGCTTAGAAAGCTCACAGCTTAGAATGGCTCGTAGCTTAGAATGTTCATAGCTTAGAAAGTTCATAGTTTAGAAAATTCATAGGTAAGAATGTTCTTAGCTTAGAAGGTTCTTAGCTTAGAATGGTTCGTAGCTTAGAATGTCCATAGCGTCCAGACTACTGAAGATGACCTTTCATCTAGACAGATTGGTGTGCAAAATTGTTGAGAAAGTAAACAATCTCATTGCTAGGTATTCCGATTGCGGGTCTACAAAAAAAAAACTACTGAACCTGACGACATCCATGTACACAGCTCGGTGTGCCAAATTGCTGAGAACTTTTGAGAATTTCAATTTCTAGTATACCCACTCTGTGCGCGCAAGTTTCCATCGGATTCTAAGCTATGAACTTTTTAGCTACGGATCATTCGAAGATATGATCTTTCTAAACAGACATATCCACGCAGTCAACATTTTAAGCTACGAACTAATCTGAGGTGCGAGTTTCCCAAGCTGCGACCCATTCTAAGCTATGGACCATTCTAAGCTAAGAACCTTCTAAGCTAAGAACATTCTAACCTATGCATTTTCTAAGCTATGAACTTTCTAAGCAGTGAACATTCTAAGCTACGAACCATTCTAAGCTGTGAGCTTTCTAAACTATGGACCACTCTGAGCTAAGAACTTTCTAAGCTACGAACATTCTAAGCTATGGACTTTCTAAGCAACGGATCGTCTCCAAATACACCCCGAAACTCTCCTATCGTTTTTGCAATAAAAAGTTGTTAGTTTGTTGGAAACTTGATTCCATTCCTGTTTTTCGAATTTAAAAAATTTAATCTCCATAAATATTGACCCAAGTGGCATACATGTGCATATTGTGGAAATCAGAGTTTCACAGTACATCCAAACCTAGGAAAAAAATAGGGGGTTACTATGTAAACGAGTGAGTATGCCTTCACGTGCGTGAGTCTCAGTAGCGCATTTTCTTAAAGAGGCATATTGTGAATGTAAAGAAATTTGGTTGAAGGAGAAACACCATTATTTGCCCACTCTCTTCAATCGAAACTCATTGTGATATTTTGTTATCGGAATTGGGTACTTGCCAACGAAATAGATTTGAACGAAAATTCTTTCAATCACCAACAAACAGTAATAGAGAGTATTTTCTGAAAATTTCCGGTAAATATATTTATGGTTAGAAAGATTTTTCTCGATTTTCTTTTTTCAAAGGGTTGGTAACAGTAAGGAAACTTAGGTGGGCTTTTTATGTCCGTATTTTTAAATATAGTGATGCCACTTCAACAGTTTTTTGAGTTTTCAATCTAACAGTGCTATTCGTTTAGTTTTTAGTATATTTGTGACGTCACAAATATATTTTGAAAACATGCATTACGGCTACAGTTTTAGAAATCTTTAGTAGGCTATCCATATAGCGATATAATTAGATCCTTATGTCTTCGGGTTTGTGATTTTCATTTATCTCTTACTTTGGGGGCGGCGTGTGGGGGCGGCAGCATAGCCTATCTTTTCCCATTTTTAGTCAGCTGTTCATATAGTCTTCGGGTTTATGTTTTTCATTTTAAAGTGATTGGGGGCGGTTTTTAGCAATTTGTTCATGTCGGCGGCGCATATTGAAGATGGAATGTTTCTGGGCTTACGCTCATAACAAGCAGCTTTTTTAACCCTTCAGTCTATCTTGAATAATTTAACAAAATCACTTTGAATAATGAAAATAAAAGGGAGCAAAATCCCATCCTTTGACTTCGAAAATAAAACGTTATCATTTTTTTAAATGTTTTTCTCGTGTTCTCAAGTGAATTCCATGCATATATCGCTCTGGACTCGGAAAGGAATACTTTTGAGACATCTGTATTGTATAATGGATGGAAAAGAGTGTTTTTGGAAATATTGTGCATAGTTCGGGGGCAAATTAGAAGGACCACGGTGGGCGAGGCTACTGCACAAACTGAAATTCACGAGGAAATTCAGCACTGCGGCGTAGCAAAACTGCAGTGGCACAAGACTTCTATTTGATATAGTAATTATTGTCTAAATGGTGGGAAATTGTTGGGTTAGCTATGTGGCTACGTATTTATGTGCTGTTTATACAGAAAGCGTGTTAAGTTTCGAAACATGGATCTATTTTTTCCTCTATATGAATTTTTGAAAAACGGTTTTGACAGTTCAAATCGATCTATTTTATAAGAGACATTTTCCGATCATTTTTATTTTTCTCTCCTTGTTTTTAAGCAATGGCCGTTAACGACAATTTTTTTTAATTTGCAACCCCCTATATATTTTTTGACAGATTTGGATAGAATATGGAGTTCTGTTCTCAGAATTATACCAAAGTATGCCTTTAGGACTGATAGTTTAGGCGATAATAATTTTAATTGTGGAAAAATAGTGTTACGATATTTCGCGTACGGGTTCGAATATAATTGAGACAATCGTTTTAAACACACACTGTTTATTACTGCGTACTACTACTGTTCAGGATGCATTTTCTCTTTCTTGGGCATCTCTGCACATGTGTTGCTCATTCACATGTGCAGGGCTGTTTCAATACCCACGCGCCCCGACTTAAGGACTATCTCTCCAAGCCCCGTACAAGAAACACACAAACCCCGTACTCTTGTTAAATTTGTTATCAATACACCCCATAAAAACCCAGTGTCGCGTTTTAACCCTAATATCTTCACCTCTACCCACGAACACAATTTTCAACTACAATAACTACACGCCAACAATTTTCTACTTGGAATTATTTCGCAGGTACTTCGCTTGTTATCGCTCGCTATCCAATTCAATACTGCCGCGAGCTGCCGGCTGATGCCTTATATAAGGCCTCCGAATAATGTTCCCGAACTTTCTGTCCACTTCCAGCAAATTCCATAGAGGTTCGGCATATGCGGTTTTCTAGATCATTCCTGAATAATCGTACACTTTACCCGTATAATTCTGCCGGGTTATGGACGGCGCCTCCGCCAAAATTTACAGATGTGCCTTGATCAGGCATTCGAGTCTCCATTGAGTTTCACATACACGAACGCTCTGAAATGCATGCACGAGATCGCTCCAGACTTCTACACTGCGATCTAATGAATGGAAGGATCCAGAAAAGTCGAGTGTTTACCAATATGTACGGGGTCGCCGCTCGTAACAATAGGTAGAGTTGGTTAAGTTTTCAACAAATGAATAGAGTTGCAGCTTAAAAAAAGTCTATGCCGTCACTGCTTGGAAACAGGAAGGAGTAGAAAAATAAAAATCATCGGAAAATGTATCTTATAAAATGAATCAATTCGACTTGTCAAACCATTTTCAAAAAGTTCCTACAGGGAAAAAATAAATCCAGGTTTCGAAACTTTACGCGCACTCTGTATAATAGATACCTTTGATATACGAGGATACAGGTGGTCCAGGATTAATTAGAAAATTTTCGATGATCGATAGAGCAAACCAATAAGAACAAACCACAAAACCATATATCAAAAATGCATATTAAGGTGATCGATACGATTGAGTTCTGGATGGTTGGGGGGGGAGACGTAATAAAACTGTGTAGCCATGTTGATCCAAAAGCAAATGAAGTTTATAAATCCGTACAGAGGCTTTATGTGCTTTTAATATAGCGTAAATTTCAGGCTTTGTTTTAGCCTCACCGACCGGAATATCTCGGTTTTCGTGCTGAGCATTTCCGAACACTTTGCATGGTATGAAGCGTTGTCCACGACGAGTACTGCATTCGACAGTAAATTGTTGGGAATTAATTGGGTCACTTTCTACAGTTCAACCTGATGGGAACAACAGCAGGCCATTTTCCACAAATCCATTATCACATCACATTTAGATCGAAAGATGTTGCGAAACTTGTTTGTTTTGGCGGCTGTAATGAGAGGGGTCATAAACGCATTCATTGCCTTCAATTTCCTTGCGCGGGGTAATAAATGTGCGTTCTATAAAGCTGTGGCACATTCAGTAGGAAATTGTATTGTCAGACGAAACAAAAAGTAAGAGCCCCCCCCCCCGTCACAATAGTAAAGTTGAAAATGAATATACATAATATCACGGTATGCGGGACAAAGAAAAAAGGAAATGAAATATCAAAAGAAAGCCAAATTCGGAAGGAAGGAAGGAAGGAGGTTAAATTGCATTGTTGATATGGAAAGTAAAATGACATTAACGAAATTAACGAAACACTCGCTTATTGCTTGAGAAATTGAAATTAGAAAATGATGGAACTCAAAGAAATACTATCTCTTCATTATAATATAAGTTCTCCTGTTAACCTTATTTTTATGTCCATTACATAAATACCGCAGTTTGAGCTTTATTTTTGTTGATTTTCATGGCGTGGTCGGGCCCTCAGTCAAAACCTTTTCTATTTATTTCATTTAAAGCGATTTCTAGTCCTTCCTTCCCGAGTGCTAATACTGGGAAATAAAAATGACATGAAGCAAGTCTTAAAAACAATTTTCATAAATTTCGCAAGTTGAATTATTAATTAGCGTATATGACATGACAAAAATATAAATCACAAAAGAATAGCAAGGTTGTTTAAATAACCGATCGTATTGTTGGTCGCATCCAGGAAAACGGTTCTTGCTAAACCAGAGGCTCTTAATGGACACTTTTCCACAATGTGCTGAATTTTTTGGTGATCAGCGCCGCAGTCACATTGTGGGGAGGGTTTAATTCCCCATTTGTAAAGTGAGTCTGCACATCTACCATGCTCCGTTCTGATTCTGTCAAGTCTACACCAGATTTTGCGAGGGAGTTCAAAGCCTGGAGATTTTTCTGTTATACATTTTAGATTCAAGCCATTTATTGATGAGTGATGACAGTTCCTCCCAATCTCTTCTCCATAGGTCCGTCACGTTGTAGTGAGTTTCTTCCAGATCTTTCGCTTCAATAGGGACGGCCGCGGCCGCCTGGACCGGAGTCAATTCAAGTTTATTCCATCATGAAGTGTGTGAATAGGAAGATTCGAGTTTGAATGTATTTTTTGATGTTCTTTTACTAGTGCTTGTTTCCTGCGTAAATGAGGTCTATTTGATTGTTACAGAGATGAATACGCATTGTCCGATTTAATTGGACATCAACTTTTTTGACATGAGCGCTGTTGAAAAAAAATGCAATGCAATGCAATTTTCAAGGCAATCCTGTACTTTGAATGTTTTGATAACGAGTTGATTCTCATCCTCACTTCCTCTTACCTGAAGTTTCAACTTCAAAATGAGCAATAAATTTTGAAAATCGGTGAATGAAGATCAAAGGTTATCTATCACTACAAAACCAAAGAGTGGATCTTCGACGATCATCCTGTACTTGCGGAGTTAAAACAAATTCAAAGAATATCCGGGATATGAGGATTGAAATGTCTCAGACCCTGCAGTGACTAGATATGAAACTCGATGTTTCGTATAGATACAGGATGTTTTATGGTAAGATCGACATAGAATAAGGGCAGGTAGCGTTTTTCAAGGTGAATCAGGATCTAGCTCCGAAAGTTTTCTAACACTCTTTGGGCCGTATTCATACCTCGCTTTTAAGCTAAAAGCGCTGTTAGAGCGATGCGCATTCTTTATGAAAACACGAGTAGTCAATAATAAATGAAAACAACAGAATGACATCAACCAAAACTAGAAACTGTCCTATATCGATCACAAACACGGAGCCAGAAGCTTGATGAACCGCAACACCGCGACTTGAAAATCGAATCCGCATATAAGTGCATAAAGTATAGACTCCGCATATGAATAGAAATATCTTTCTTGAGAATGAATCAAACAGGTTAATTTTTTCACTAAAATTTTTTCCATTTCTTTTTGCATCTTTCGTTTGCTTGATGTATGCATGTATCTAGAACGGTTCGCAAGTTTCTCGATGTAGAAGTTCTCACTGTAGCGTTAAATACCGAAAAATGTGGAATCGCGGGGCGAAGCCAAAAAAATTTTACCTTCTATTGCAATAAAGGAATCAAAATGATTCTTTCACTAAAAATGTCTCCAATAATTTGTGCATATTTCGTTCGCTGCATGTAAGCATGTGTATCTAGAACGGTTCGCAAGATTACAAGATTCCTCGATGTAGAAGTTCACACCGTAGCACAGTGGTCCGAAATTCAATAAATGCGGCCAAAAATCAAATTTTACAAGTATTTTGCATGACTTTCATATTTTGTGGGCACGTAAAGGAATAGTTTAGGTAGTCTTTCCTGGAATATGAGTTACTTTGTTCCAGGAACTCACCTGTTCTGACCTTGTTACCCTATTTTGCTCGCAAACTTTAAAGAATGAGTGCTAGCTTAATAATTGCACTGCGGCTTTGCAACTTTCACAAGATGATCTTCAAAGAAAGTACTTTAGTTTGACATATATGGTCAGTCTAAAAACAAATTTGAAAACATTCAATTTTATTATTATTTATATAGTTGATTTTTCGAGTTTTTGAAAATTTCCTTGAGAAATACAAAAAAGTCGCCACAAAACCCCACTGAGATTTATACCCTAAGAGATACTACAACATTCCATGAATGAAATAGTATGAACAGTTTTTGCTCGAAAGTGCTTCATTGGCAAATAATCTTTTTTTTTCTAGGTAACCTTATATCGAGGGCGGATGTCAAAAACCTGTCAAATCTTAAAATAAATCTAGTGATTTCTTTTCTTTCCGCTAGGGTGGGATCGTTAAAAGTGGTCCCCAAGAAAGAATCTGTTACAAGGAAAGCCGAACATTTGTCTATGAAACAGAAGTCTTACTTGAGGTCCGTCCACGTTGTTTTGAACCGTCTATGAATACGGGTATAAGTGGCAGATACGTGTTGCACCCGTCATTTTAAGTAACACTAACACTTGACAGCCAAGTCGGGCCAAGTGATAATTTAATATAATCCGAACTTTTGCTCGGCTTAGCCACAACTTAACCTTGTTGTCTGCTAACTAGGTACCTATAATTTATTATTTTTCTCAATATAAAAAAAAAAATGTTTTCCTCGTTCTTGGCTTATCAGCGCCATAGGAGTTTTGCGCCTTTTATTGATAAGAGTGAATTATTACATAGGAATTACAATTTATACGCAAATTTTTCAACAAATATAAAAAGACAAAGTCTTTTTACACAGCACCTCGAAGAGATGCGGATTTTTTGCAGGAAAAAAAAAGTGCGCAAATGATGTATCTTTCAGACAAGAAAAAAGGAACAGTATTGCTACTACCCTCCCAATAATTGCGATGGATTTTGACCCCTTCCCGGGTTTCAATCAAATTAACATGCACACCAGATGTTAGTACTTTTAATGAGAAATTGACATACCCAATTTCATCTAATTCGGATCAGCCGATTTTGAGCTGATTCGAAAAAGCAGTTTTTTTTATTAAACTTAGAAGCCCTCTCACGGACAAACGAAGCATTTTGGTATAGAGGTAAGTTCGGTCCGATCAACTTATTTTGACCTCAGGAATCTGTGGTTGCTCTATGTCCATGGAATATTGGGACACCCTGTATGTATAAGGCGACTAAAACTTTACAAATTTTGTGATTACTTATTGTTGCGGGAGATTTTGAAACCAAATAAATAGTAAATACAAACAAAAAGCCGGCCCCCCTAAATTCAGGAAAAAATCACCTAGAGACCCCATCCTACAATTTCGTCCAGGGACCCTATTTCTTAGTCCGCCACTGCCAGCATGCAATTACAATAAATGCCATTGCCATAAATTCAATTAAACCGCGCTCTGGATGCGTTATTGCAAGATTTCAATCAATTTCGAGAAACAATTAATTATCTCCAGCTCCATTCGACGCTATAATTAAATGCAATTTCGAAATTAATCATATAACCTGCCTTAAATACCTGCAAGCCTCTAATTACTAAGCGAGTGTTACAGAACAGTGTATATCTTTATATACCTACCTCAAATAATGTATTTGATGATAAAATCTTTGCGGCTATTGTGCGATTGTGCTTAAAAGGAAGAGATGATTGATAAAAAGTCTTGTTGGCATCTGTTTGGCGCATCATTTAATTTTGATTAATATGTATTTATCCATAATACTTACACAGATAACGTATAAATTATATAATCATTACAGATTTAATAATAATGATAACGACAATAATAGCGTAGCAGCTTCATGGTAGGTAGTAGGTAATGCTAAAATATGATAAACTTTTCTGTGAGTTCTTATTAAACTGCTCCTAGAAATGAAGCATCATAGTAGTTTATACGCAACTTTTCGAACAAATAATTGGATCTTCAAATTTCTTGCAACATTAAAATTAAGTGCTCGCCATCTGAAATGGCTCATCCAAAAATTTCAGTCGCATTCAAAGTGTCATAACTTAGTTCACTTATCCGGCAGTCGTAGTCGCATCAAAGCGGAGTTTTTACGGTGGCTACGCTAGGGGGAGTTCGAGGGGGGGGGGGCAGCCCCCCACTGAGAGACCCTCGGCCCCCACTGAAGCAAATCTTAGAGTGGGTCATTTTTACTTCCCCGACCCACCACCCAACAAGGAGGGGAAGTAGTGTGAACGCGCTAAAAAATGTTTTCGAGATTTTGACAGATACATCCGTTTTGAGGTTCCTTATGACGATTTAGACCATTTCTAGAATGATCTCTGTCTGTGTCTATGCGTGTATGTGTAGGTAGGTAGGTGTAGGTATGTATGTTTGTCTGTAACCTTCCACGATAACAGCAGCAACGTCTATCCGATCAACTTGAAATTTGGTACACAGACATGGTTTCACCGTCGAATGAGCCCATTAGTTTTGGCTGTTATCTGTCAAACGGAAGTGTCACTATGAAAAAATGACAGAAGCTATATCTCACGGAACTCAACTTGCAATATGCCGTTTGAAAGCCCATAAGAAACTGTATTCAGAACAGTTAAAAGTATTGCTCTATCTGTCATTTGTCAAATAATAAAAAATGTCAAACTTCAAAAGTTTACCATTTAATTCTTCAAAATCTATCTGATGGATTGGGACCAAATTTGGCAGGAAGCAACACAAAAAAAGAGTCAAATTAAGTTTGCAGTTGCATTTCCCACTATTTTCCAGTCGAGCGTTATGAATTTTTAAAATTTCTCCTACCCGTTGCCACCCAAGAGGGCCTCTCGCCTGTAATTTGGCCAGGATGACTCGTTTCTGATGCAGGACTCCACTCAAAAATTTATTCCTGCTCGGGGATCGACTTTTTTCAAAAAAGTCAAACTGATATCGAAAGTATATTGGATTGGGCGTCGTGTAGACCAATTTTCAAATTCAGCACGGTTCCGGTTTTTCGACGGTCATTTTTTCAAAATGAAATGACATATTCCGTGAATTTGAAAAAACTGCAATGCAAACTTTGATATGCTGTAAGCCCTACGAAATATTCATTTTAAGTGCAGATATCCTGGGAATAAAAGTTGAAGATAAGATTGAATTGATTTTTGTAGGGAAATTTTTCGAAATCGGACCCACGGTTTCCGAGTTTTCATCCCTGGAAAAACTGCAAATTTTCCAACTTTTTATCCCGTGAACAGATCACCAATTCTTTTTTTAAACAAGAGGTAACTGACTCTTGAACATTTTCCAATAATTTTTTTTTCAATTTCCCGGGAAATTTTTCTCTTGAAAATGTAAAACAGGTCTGGGTTATCGAAATCTTCACAACTCTTCTCAACTTCCATTTGCCCAGGAAGTTGGCTAGAGAATCTGGAAGTTGGCTAGAGTTTGCCCAGTATATAAAAAGGGGGACAGGACGGATATCAAGAATTATCGCCCCATAGCAATTATTTCTAATTTCAGCAAAGTTTTTGAGCATGTCTTCCACGGTGCTGTGAACCGTCACGTGGCTTGCTACCTGTCGCCGCAGCAGCATGGTTTCATGGCGGGCCGTTCTACGGTGACTAATCTGGCAGTCAAGAATCAGTTCTTGTGGGACGTCCTTGACAGGAGAGGTCAGGTCGACGTTATATACACCGATTTCACTAGTGCCTTCGATACCATCAACCATAAGATACTGTGCCGTAGACTTCAAGACTTCGGTTTCTCTAATTCGTTGGTCGGGCTTGTTGAATCGTACCTTGAAAACAGACTGTTATATGTCCAACACAATGGTTACAGATCATTCAATTACCGCCAGTCGTCGGGTGTTGCCCAGGGCACAGTAACCGGTCCCACGTTTTTCAATATTTTTATTAATGACATTCTTGCCAGGTTGACGGCAAAATCGCTCTTATATGCGGACGACCTTAAGATTTATCGCGAGGTGAATTCAATTGAGGACTGTGTTGCTCTGCAAAGGGACTTGACGGCTGTTCGCGACTGGTGTGTGGAGAATGGTGTTCGCTTGAATGCGTCAAAGTGTAATGTCATGTCTTTTACACGGAAGAAGGATACGCTGATATACGACTACAGTTTGGGCGATGCGGTCGTACAGAGGCCGGAGTACATCAAGGATTTGGGGGTAACCTTTGATTCCAAGATCACTTTCTCCAAACACGTTGAGATAGTTACTGCCTCTGCTTTCCGGGGTCTCGGCTTCATTTTGCGCAATGGGGCCGGCTTTAGGAGTGTCGACACGCTTCGCCTTCTGTTCAACACCTTCGTCCGCTCCAGGTTGGAATATGCTTCCCTTATCTGGGATCCCATCTACATGGTTTATATATCCGATCTGGAGGGCGTTCAGAGACGCTTCCTGAAGGCGGCCTCGCGTTTCGTTGACGGTTTCTATCCCCCGCAGGGTTCCCCTCACGATTTGCTGCTTCAGCGTTTCAACACGGGGTCACTGAAAAAACGAAGAGATGCCAATTGCGTTGCATTTCTTTTCGGTCTGATTAGTGGCTATGTGGACTGCCCCTCTCTGACTAACGCAATTGAATTTAAAGTACCACGCCTCTCTTCAAGACACAACAATGTATTCAACCTGCCAACTGCTCGCACCAATGCGTTACTTATGGCTCCTTTGCACAAGATGTATTTTCGCTATGGCGAAGTGGAAGCAAAAGTTGATATTTTTTGTTGCAACAAGAAGAATATCATGGATTTATTTTTGTGAGCTGTTGTTTATGTGATAATCTATTTGTACCTGTTTTATATTATATTATACAATTACGTTTTTCGTCTAGTAATTGGGCTCCAGAGCCTGTCGGGCGTTTTTCTACATGTATCTGTGATGAAAAATAAATTATTTATTTATTTATTTATTTATTTATTTATTTGCAATTTACAAAACATAAACAAACGAAACGAATCGATAATCTGGATCTGGATCACTTTCCAGAGCCCAAATTGTTTTTTTCCTGAAAACTCCTCGTTTCTCAGCAAAAAAAAAAGGTGGTTTATCAACTAGCTTCTATTATTTGGAGCTGCTTATATAAGATTCAGATCAACAGCCTAGAGTGTACAGCGTGAATTTTTGAAATTTCTGTCCTTCAGGTTAGACAACGTCTATCCCCCTAGGGGTTTCCCTGACAGAAAGCTGCAGAGCAGGTTCCACTTACAGAGTCTGAACAATCGCGGGGCTGCCCACTCTGTTATTTACCTGCACAAGATTCTTTTTGGGGGAGTTGACTGCGCTGAGATTCTGAGCAGCATTGACTTTCGCGTACCTGGTGCTCATTCGAGATCAAAGGCTCTGTTTCTGCCGAGGTTTCTGCTGCCTCTTTTGCCAGAACAAATCTCATGGTATTTTCTCCTCAGCAGGATGTACTCAAATCAGAGCTTGATTGAGAATGACGTTGACATCTTGTTCTGCAGTCCTTTTTCAATATATACGGTCTTCTCTAAACTCGACCTGTAATTGGGCTCAGGTCTGTTGGTCGTTTCAATCAACAATAAATAAATAAATAAATAAATAAATAAATAAATAAATACAAATAAAAATTTTGACTGCTAAATGTTTGCTTGTCCGCCGATTTTCACAGGTCAGGCACCATTATGATGAAGCCAATTAAATAGGCTACAAAATCATACATAATATATGGTCAAGATCTCAAAATTCAAAATGGCGGATACAACTGAAAATAAGCCTTCTCTGCTGTATTTTTTTCACTGAAGTGTGAGTGGAGATCTAGCAGATTGAAAAAGACAGCTTACATATTTTCAGCTATATCCAGTTTTGAATTTTGAGATGTTGACCAGTTTCCTGTATGATTCTTGAACCCTATTTGATTGGCTACAGAATGGTACGTAACCTGTCCAAAATCGATAAAACAAAAAAATAGGAGTCAAAACATTGTACCTATTACTCGTTAAAGACTGAAACAATAGAAAATGAGCCTCTTTCCAATTTGCTACACCTCTTCAACGAATGAGCCAATTGAGCTAGTTGTAGTTCCAAAATCAAAAAGAAACAGTTTGTTCTTTTAAAAAATGCCTTTAATTTTGTCACTCTGACTATTTTCAATGAAAAAAAAAGACAGCAAAAGAATACCCACTGTTTTTCAGCTGTGTCCGCAATTTTGAATTTTGACATTTCGATCCTGTTCACATATGACACTTGTAGCCTATTTGTTCTCAATTTGCTGAATTTCCAGAATGACTGAACCAACGGAGCTGGTCAGGGTCTCAAAACGAAGAAAACAATTCGTTCTTCAAAAAAACGTCTCTAGTTCTGTCATTCTATCAAAATTCAATCTAAAGAAACATTTTGACATTTTAGCAATATTCATGTACGATTTTTGTAGCCTATTCAATTGGCCACACAAGGATACCAAACTTATCCATATCGGTAAATAAACTGAAATTTGGCGAAGAAAATTAAACAGTGTGGTTTTTATGGCCCACCCGGTATTATTAACGTATTGTATCCATCGCCAATGGCATTTCAAAACCTTCAAGAATGCGAAAGATGTAACTTGGATAATTATTGCTATGAAATATTCTGTTGGTACCATACGAGGAACCAAAGGAGGGAGACATTATCAATCACCTTTTGGTTTTTAACCCAGTTTTTAATCAAAATTCAATCAAATAGAAACTAATAGCGCTTTAATTCGTGTACCTTGTACCTTCACTCTTAGGGATGATTCTTTTTTCATATGCATCGCCATAATGATAGTCATCAAACCTATTATGTTGTGTTAACAAGTTATATATGGAAAGACTATGATGGCTCAACCATACTGAGGATTAAGCACAAACGTTACTTTCCGTTCCTTATCGGAACATCGGAAAAATGTCCAGTCGGACACGTATCCGCACGTTCAAATATAATATAGGTACGAAACCCTGCGGTATGAAAATGTAATTTCATCCATGCAATTTTCGCCACACTTCTTCGCGATGACCCACTTAACCACATGGCACCGGTATTTTGTAAATTCAATTTTATCTAACCACGCAATCACGCCATTCGATTCCTGTTATTTGAAGAACTGCAGCCGTTCTAAAAACTATACTGGCCATAATTCGATGTGAGACATCCGAAAAATTGTTTGCCCTAAAATCGCCGTCAAGCTCTTGAATATCATCAGATTCTCAAACAGCTTACACCAGTTACACCAACTCCAAAATAAATTCTTCTACTTTTAGTACTTTCACGATCTGCATTGTGACTCGCCAACGAGTACTTTTCGCTTGTTATCTCTGGGGTCATGCTAGAAACAAAGTTTACGAATTTGATCCCCCGCCGAACAGAGAGATAGATACAATTTAATTGATTCAATGAGAGTGTAATCAATCTGGAATATTCATTATTTTTCTTTTGTCAGCGATGTTACTGATTTTCATTTATGTAAAATAATCACTTTTTGTGACTTTTTCAATTTATTTTTGATGGTTTTATTTCTAAACTTTTTTTTAATGCATGTCCATTTCATATTAAAATTAATTTTGACGGCAAAATAAAAAAAAATTGGCAGCGAAAAGCAAAATCTAAACAAAAAAATAATTTGTTTATTGGTTGTGATAGATACATCGTTGTTTATATTAAAAAATGCTTCTCAAAAATGACAAACATAAAGTTTGCAAATGAAAAGAAAATTAAAAAAAAAACATGATAATCATAGGTTATATTCCAAGGGCTATGAATTTTACGGAGTAAACTGCAGCTAGCTGGTTTTTGCAAAATTTTGCTTAGAAAATGTCTGAGACTTGATAATTCACAAGGTCGAGGGGTTTTTAGTGAATTATCAAGTCGAAGACGTTTGCTACAAACCAAAATGTTGCAAAAATGTAGCTAGCCGTAGTTTGCATGGTAAGATTCATAGCTCGCGGGGTATATGATTAGAGTATTTCCCAAATCAACACCTGCTATATCATCAAATCGGCAGCTTTAAAATAATTTTTGCAATTTTTAAACGTTACAAAGGAACTTTTCTGTTTTGTAAATAACTACCCTATCTGAATCATGATTGACACGCCTCTGTCCATTACCATGTTTGACAGTTTTGTCACATTAGTTTTGTAGTCACGCGAGCCCTTGGAAAGGAGAAATTCGGGCTTTGAGGTACAATTATCTATTTCTTCGTCTATTGTCAACAAATAGAGTATTATGCTAAATAGTCAGGGGGCATAGGGTCAAAAAAAGGTTGGCCGTGTGCAGCTTCGTGAAGATATATAGGGATATGTCCTAATCGATTCGATATGGTGGAATATTGACATCTGCTGCAGGCAAATATGGTGGAGGCGCCAAAATGGGCTTCATCTGATGATAAGAAACAGGCTGTAGCTCGTTTGTTTTTCAACGGATTTCAACATCTGAAACATCATTTTGTAGACAAAAAAATTCTCTTCTTATTTTATGCCCAAGTTTACAAACGTCATTCCGGGAAACTGTCAAAATTGTCTTCATAAGATATGCTAAATTCCGGCCTTTTTTCAAGGTTATCTGATATTTTTGAAACTTGGCAGTATTATAGATCTTGAGGTGCCCTTTCCGAATTTTCACTTTTCCTTTTCGTATTTTGCCGTTTTGGCCGCCATATTGGAGAGATGGCGCCCAAAAAACAGTTTTTTGTCAATATCTTTATTTCAGTCCATGTGAGGTGGAAGCGTTTGTATGCGAATGGAAGCTTATTCAATTCTCTACAATTTGACACCTTACTCGTGTACGTGCTATTTCCGGTTCTTGGGTTATGGCTTCCAGAGCTCCCTGAAGCATCAACTTTTGTCATCCAATCAGCATGTCAAGGTGAGCTTAGCTCCACGTGGCAGTCAAATTAACCATAAATAATGATAAATTGTCAACCACAGACCATAAATATCCAGAAAATCAATCATGGTAACGGTTGCTATGCAACTACAGGGTAAACTCTAAGGGAAAATTAACTTTGAGAAGGTATACCTTGAGAACTGTAAGTCGTACATGAGTGATTCAGACGTCAAATTATAGACAATTTGATAGACCTTCACTTTTGATATGAATTCTTGAGTTTTATGAAAAATTTAAAAAAAAAATCGAAAATATGTTTTTTGGGGCGCCATTTTTTCAAAATTATGGCCAGAACAGCAAAGATACGAAGTGGAAAAGTGGATATTTTGAATGATGACCCCAAATCTCATCATAATAATGAGTTTCGAATGTATCTGATATCCTTCAAATGCTATATTACCTTTATTTCTTTCTAAAGTCAGTTTGCTTTCACAGTTCACCCTGTAATTACACAAATAACATCACCATGATCGATTTTCTAAATTTTTATCATCTATGGTTAATGGCCAAGAGCTATTCATGGGTTATTTGCTTACTACATGACGGTGGTATCAATTCAACATGCTGATTGAATGCCGAAAGCTGATGCTTCCGGAAGTTCTGAAAGCTCTAACTCAAGAACCGTAAATCGCACATTAATGACTGATATGTCAAATTGTAGAGATTGGAATGAGCTTTCCTCCGCATACACACATTTCAATCTTGAGTCAGTTGAATTCAAGATATTGACAAAAAACTGTTTTTTAAGCGCCATCTTTTCAATATGGCGGCTAAAACGGCAAAGATACGAAGTGGAAAAGTAAAAATTCGAAAAGAGCACTTCAAGATCTATGATTCTGTCAGGTTTCAAAAATATCGGATAACCTTCAAAAAAGGGCGGAATTTAGCATGTCTTATAAATACAGATTTGACAGTTTCACGAAATGACGTTTGTAAATTTAGGTATGAAATGAGACTAAGAAATCGACTAAGACATAACTCTATATATCTTCACGAAGCTGCACACGGCACGACCTATGCCCCCATACTAAAAAAAAAATTGATTTAAATGGGAACTACAGTGCTCAACAATTGAAGTGGAACACCTGAAAACTTTGGTCAAACTAAAATGGTCGTATTTTCTCAAGAGAAATCCGAATTGCAATTAGTTTTTTTCCCTGGACAGCTAATGTCTTAGACTACAGCATGACATAATTCTTTCTTGTTACAAGATTTTCATATCATTTATACAGGGTGTATTAGTGAGGTACTGCAAAAAATGTAAAGTTTGCACCCCTCCCGATCCGCGAAAACATTTTTTTGAATTTTTCCAACTTGTTCTGGAGAGACTTTGAACCCATACCTCGAAACGGTTTATTGGGTTCTCGTTTATCTCTGTTAATTACAGGGTGATCTCAAAAAAGTGATATTCTAGGCTTTCAATGGTAACTTCTTTCATTGTTATCCGATTTTAAACTTCTTTGGCTCATATTGAAGCTAAAACTTCAGGCGAGAACGGTGTGAGGTCAAAACTTATTGAAGACAACAATTCAATATAAGGGATCGTGCCAAAAGTGACCCGAATGCAAAACAGCTCCCGACTTTCCGTTTAATAACAGATAAAAACAAATTGAAACGTGTCTTCAAAGGATCCGCTAATTCGGACCATTTTGATCTGCTTTTTGCTTTACTTGTCCAAGATAATGTCCGTGGTAGAACCGAAACTTGACTGCGTGTTCTCGTGAAAAAATCGCATCCCTTATTTACCTGTAGGCGACCGTAACCCAAGTTACAAAATTCAGAACTGGCAGGTATACGTGTTTTATTCTCAAGGAGAATCTTTGGAATTGTTGAGAATTTTGTAACTTGGGTTACGGCCGCCTTCAGGTAAATAAGGGATGCGATTATTTCGCGAAAACACGCAGTCAAGTTTTGATTCTACCACGGAAATTTCTTAGACAACTAAAGCGAGATGGTCCAAATTAGCGGATCCTCTGAGGACAAGTTTCAATTTGTTTTTGTCTTTCATCAAACAGATACTCGGAAGCTGTTTCGCATTTGGGTCACTTCTGATACGTCCCCTTACATCGAATTAATGTTTTCAATAAGTTTTGACCTCAAAACATTCTCGCCTGAAGTATCAGCTTCAATATGAGCTGAAGATGTTAAAAATCGGATAACAATGAAAGAAGTTATCATTGAAAGTCTAAAATATCACTTTTTTGAGATCACCCTGTAATCAACACAGCTAGGCAAAAACCCAAAAAACCGTTTCGAGGTATGGGCTCAATGTTTTTCCAGAACGAGTTGAAAAAAATCAAAAATTTTTTTTCGCGAATCGGGAGAAGTGCAAACTTTACATTTTTTGCAGGACCTCACTACTTCACCCTGTATAAATATTATGACAAGCTTGCAACAAGAAAGAATTTCATCATGCTGTAGTCTAAAAGAGCTCGATACCAAGTTGCAGGCGCAAAAGTTAGGACGGCGTAACTTGCCAAATAGAGAGGTCTGATTGGCCGTTGCTATAGTAACCGCACTCACGGCGGTCTCAGCCCCAACTTGGTATCGAGCCGTAGACATTAGCTGCTCAGGAAAAAAAGCTCATTGCAATTTGGTCTTTTCTTAAGAAAATACGACCATTTTATTTTGATCAAAATTTTCAGGTGTTCCACTTCAATTGTTGAGCACTGTACATTGCAAAATAATGGACCCGTGTTTTTTATTCAGTCAAAAACCGTATCATTTGGGCGCAATAAATAAATAACATCAACTAGTTCTGACGTCACAGCGAGTCACCGCCTATACTGCCTGTGTAAATGACGTCAGAAATAGGCAGAATATAGGAATTTCGTTTATTTATTGCGGCCAAACGATACGATTTTTGGCTAAATAAAAAAATACAGGTCAGTTATTTTTCAATATAGTTTTTGTTTCCATCGAAAAAATATATAATTTTTTAAAGTATAATACTCCATTGATAATGCCGAAACGGTTCATTCTTCTTTTTCAAACGGTAAAGCTCGGTGAACGAAAATTAGATTGAAATCAACAGCGAAATTCTGACGTTTTATGTCATAATTTTTTTCCCGTCCACCTGCTTGATTTCTTGAACGCCTTTGGGTCGCCCCTTGGCAAGCTAGAGGAAAGCTTTTTTCTGCCGTAAAAAATGACAAGGTACTCGGAATAAAAGGAAATTGCGTTTTTAGCCTATCATTCATATCCAATGAACATATTATTACTTATTTGAGTAAAAAGGTTACAAAAATCAAGTATTTCAACAAATTAGTAAAATTACATCTCACCGTCACACAGTGGTCCCGATGACGGAAAAAGCGGAACTAATTCGAATTTTGCAAAAGTTTTTGTAGGCTCCCCCAATTTTGTGAAAAGGTAAACAAAAGGCCAGGCAACCTTTTCCCAAAATTGCGGGTGGCTATTGCGGAACATTCGCGCTTTGCGTCCTCTCAAAGACGACCATTATATCGTGTACGTTTCTCGTCGTCATACGTGTATTTTTTGTTCCAAGTTCGATTAGCTCCAGAAAGAACATCTCGCAACTCATCTTTGTGAAACTTTGGTGAAAAATCAACCAAGGTATGTAGTTTCAATTTCATATTTGATTAAGTGAATCGGTCGATTATTCACTTAGTTATTGATAGTTATTGTCGGTGGTATTATTAGAATGAACGTGCGTACAGTTTCAAGTTCCGTTAGACTTACAAAAAAAACCCCGCGAAGCCCCGCTTTAAAGAAATGTGCAATGGATAGCTTGAAATCTCTTCTAAAACATATCAAAAATTTGCTTGCTCATACTTGCACTTTTTTGGAATATTCCTCTGCAAAGGCGTGACATCAAAAACGCATTAAATATGGATTTGACCCACAACAAACAAACACCCCATAACTTTGTAGAAAATCAACCTTTTTGCTTGATTGTGACTGTTTATATCACTGACGTACAAGGGCGCCGTTTAGGGGGGGCAAGGGGGGGCATTTGCCCCCCCCTGGAATTTTTATTTTGCAGAAAAATTAAAAAAGTTATGGTCTCAAAAAGTTATTGCGGTAGGTATATTTTGCATATCTATCCAACAATGAACTTCAGATGCGAAAAATGAAGTATAGGGTACCTACTACCTACTCATTTCAATTAAGGTAGGTAGGTGGGTAGGTATGTATTTACGTTTAGTAATAAAATTGTTAAAAGTATATTAGTGATATTACGGTTCACTGTTATTTAACATTAACATTGAAAGATGATTGCATTAGGTATAGTCATGTATAGTGCAAGAATTGCGTGGCACGTGCCGACTTCCTGAACATCCGAGTTGTGCTTTTTTATTAGATTTCGCCGAAAAACAATGAAAGCTTCAGCGCTCATGAGTTTCCCGGAAATAATAAAATATAGGTACCTAAATAATTGCACTCAACCATTGGGCGATCGCTTCTTAATTCCTTAAATCACTGAAAATATTAAAGCGTTGCACTCGTACTCTTGTTGACAAAAGTTTTCATCTACTTATCGAACTGAAAGAAAGCTCTAGTTTTCCATTAATTTAATCAGGTACGTTATTGGACACTGCTACTTCTTTAGTTCAAGAAAAATGAATAATTTTGATTTTTGTGTTAGCTAGATAACATAATGGATATAAGAAAATTCTTTAAAAAAAACAAAGCCGAAGAAGCGGAGGTTACCGTCGGCGTCGGCCCCCGCGGCCCAACATCGAAAGTGGAAGAACAACAAAGTGTTCCCAATCCAAAAAAAGCAAGATTGGACGAAACAGATCCCATGACAACCGTCCACTTCCACTTCAGATCTTCCACTTCAGCCACCGCCTGAAGTTGTTGTTGCGCCTTATAAAGAAAAATACGACTTGGGAAAATACATTAACCAAAGTATTTCTGATGACCTAAAATATAAACTTCTGACCGCTCCATTCAAACCTACGTCGGAATACAATTTCAAAAAAGATTCAGCAGAAGGAAAAAGATGTTTCAGGCGTGATTGGCTGCATCAGTATGACTGGATGGCATATTCGAGTGAACTGAAAGGCGCACTTTGTAAGTACTGTGTACTATTCAAACCCGTAATAAAGAGGGGTGTATTAGGTGATTTTGTGGTGAAAGAGTTTAAAAACTATAAAGATTTGCACGAATGTGCGAAAAACCACATGCAATTAGAATGGCACAGGAACTCTACTGCTAAAGCAATCAGTTTCAAAAAAAATGTCACAGGGAAATCGGCTACAGTTAGTGAGCAACTCAATAAAGAAGAATGTCAAATAGTTGAAGAGAACAGGAAAAAGTTGAAGCCCATCATTTCTACTATAATATTTTGTGGCACACATGATATATCGCTCCGTGGGAAACATTCTAACCAAGGAAATTTCGAGGATTTACTCAGTTTCAGAATTGAAAGTGGAGATAAAATACTTGATCAGCATATGAAAACATGTCAGAAGAAAAGTAAATATACGTCCCACCAAGTTCAGAACGAGCTCATAAGCATTTGCGGTAATGTCATCAGAAAAGGAATCGTTACAGAAGTAAACGACAGTGTGGGATTTTCGCTCTTAGCCGACGAAACGGCTGACATTGCTGGAGTGGAGCAACTTTCACTAGGGGTGAGGTACGTTGATAAAAATGACATCGTCAAAGAAGAGTTTCTCGGGTTCACTGACTTGAAGTCAATGAATGCTCAAACTATTGCTGGAACCATCTTGACATTCGCTCGGGATTGTGGTCTTGACCTTAACAAACTGGTTGGTCTAGGATTCGATGGATGCTCTACTATGGCTGGAAGAGAAAACGGCGTTCAAAAATTGATTAGAGATGAATATCCGCAAGCAACGTTTTTCCATTGTGCTTCTCACCGTTTAAACCTTGTTGTCAATGATCTGAATTCTGTCCAGGAAATCCAAAACGGCATTGGTACTGTGAAGGAAGTCATCAAATTCTTCAGAGAGAGCCCTAAAAGGCGGAACTTGGTTTCGAATGTCCCTGTTCTATGCGAGACAAGATGGTCGGCCAAATATAAATCCATCAGGTTATTTGCTGAGAATTTCAACTCAATCAAGTCTGCTTTGCATGCGATAGCAAATAATAAGGAAGAATTCAACAGCCAAAGTAGAACGAAAGCCAACCAATTGTACTGTTCTACATCTTCACCTCACTTTCTCGTTTGTCTTAAAATTATAGCCAAATATTCTTCGCAACTTGAACCAGTTACGAATACGTTACAAGGTGTAGCAATGGATTTGCTGAGTGTACAAAAACACATTGAATGTCTTATTGCAGCATTCAAGAGCGACAGGGAAAGTTCCGAGCGAATCTTTGCAGGTATCTTCGCTAGCACTACAGATTTAGCGACGGAATTTGATGTTGAACTGAAAGTACCAAGAATAACAGGGCGCCAAACGCACAGAGCAAACGTAGTGGCTATGACCGCAGAAGAGTATTTCAGAATAACGATTTTCAATCCCTATTTGGATTCGTTAATTTCTGCTCTTGAAACTCGGTTTTCTCAACATACGAGTGTTGCATTTTCAATCAATTGCTCGTTTACATCCCCTCAACATCAAAAAGCTGAAAAATACCGGCGGCGACGACATCGACATTGAATTTGCAAAGAAGATTGCCGAAAAATACGGTATTGAAAATTTGGAGGCTGAGTATATAACGTGGAAACACATTTGGACAAACAGGGAAGTTCCAGAAAATATGGACTTTTCGGAAGTTCTTTCAAACGAATGTGAGTTTTTCCCCGCCATAAAAGCCGCTTTCCAGACTTTTTTGGCAATGCCACCAACAACCTGCTCGATAGAACGATCGTTTAGCACCCTCAGGAGAGTGAAAACTTGGTTGAGGTCGACTATGGAGGAAAGCCGACTCTCCGGGCTTTGCCTTCTATCTCTCCACAGAAACAAGGTGGACCATCAGGGCGAGGAAAAGTTTATCGAAGAAATAATAGAGGAATTTGGCCAGAAGCGAAGAAATTTGACTTTTTTGTTTTCCTAATTATACAATATCATTGTCTTTATTCTGTTGTTGGCCATAGTTTTTGTTTATTGAATTATTTATAATAAGTTTATTATCGAATTTAATGTTGTTTATTTTTCAAAAACTAATACTTTCAAATTCAATAAAAGAATTACTTTTGTTTGTTCAAATATAGACTTTTGATGGTACCTGATGCTACCTGATGTTTTAAAACAATAACAAATATAAATTGGCTTGGCCACGCCCTTAAAAAATACCGTTCGCGGCGCTCACTTAGGGAGGGGGGAGGGGGGGGGTAAACCCACGGAACCCTCTTGTGTCTCTTACATCACTATTTTGATTTTGCCCCCCCCTGCATTTGCCATTAACGGCGCCCATGCTGACGTATAATACTAGACCGAGTTGTTTACATCCGTGCATGCGGCCAAGACCTAAATCCAGTATGGCCGACGTCAGGAAAATAACAATATGCAAGTATATCAACTGAGGTGAGCCCGCTTAATGAATGCAGGGCCAATGTGTGGATTTTTACTCCAAATCGTCAAGATATTCACCTCTGTACTATTTCTTGGGAAGATTTTCCATGTCTGATTGAAAATTAAGAAGTAAAGTAGGAGTAGAGGTAGAGAGTAGGGATTAAATTCCAAGTGATCTCACCTCGTATTGTAGCACCTTGATGTGAGTCGCGCGCTACGGTCAGCTGATCGCGTTGCATGCTGTCACACGTCACACCATAGCCAGCCCATTTCTTTGTTACTCATTATTATTTGTCGTTTCATTCGATATTTTGCTTATTTCGCGAGGTAATAATGGTGTAACAGTGCCAGGTGTGCAAAGCTTCGGCATACCGGGAGCATACATTGACGTTATTTTCGACCTTCATTTGTTTTGCTCCCTTAACATGAAGAAAACGCTGCAAGCACGTCTATGTGTCGTCCTGATAACAAACTCCCGCGCCCCCCCACTTTCCCTTGGTCCTAGCGGTTCTCGCGCGTCAACACACTGTGTAATGGGGATAGGAATGATCCGTCTAGTATTATACGTCAGTGGTTTATATCGTCGACAATATTTTAAGAAGATTTCTGATACCTATTTTGCTTTCTAATTATTATCAGGTTCCGAACAAAATGTTGAGAAGAAGGAACTCTTCGACATTTTACGACAAAAAAAAAACCAGGACAGAAGTGTTCAAATCGAACATTTATATAAATTCCTGGTTAAACACTTTGAAGTAAAAGACGAAAATACATTAATGGTCCTCAGAAAGGACTGCTCCCGTTTTTGCGCCAAAGTTTATCAAAAACTTGACAAATGTTCTATAGAGTTGTTGATAGATTTCTGTACCAAAATAAAACCTGGCTGGATGAGAGCTTTGTTTTCAAATTGGCGGAGCCAAGAACAGCCAGAGGAAGGACTACCGGTCGTCCAAAATAATCCTTTTCAGAAATATCTGAAAAAGTCAAGCGAAAACGAGTTGCCAATTTAACAGATGAGAGAACTAACTTCTGCTGCGAAGAAGAGTCTCAAGGAAGAGGGCCATGAAGCAGCTTCAAAGCTGATATCGGAAGCTGTATTCACAACCCCTACTCGGGCTGACAAAATTAAAACTTCATGGATCAAAAGTCAGCAGCAAAAAAATATTTCCCCGTTTACCGAAGACGAAGACGTCTCTCTAGTGGTAGAGGCAAAATTGTCCAGGCATCAATACTTTCTTATACGACAAGAAGCAAAAAAGAGAAATTGTGACATTTAACCTTCATACAATAAGGTTTTGGAGACTAAGAGGAGGTGCTACCCTTCAGAAGACGCCATCACCGTTACAGAAACCTCCGCAGAAATTCAACTTCTACAAATTTATTACAAAGGCTTCTAATTTCGTCAGATCCACTGATTACAACTTGAAGACAACTGCCGAAGAAAAAAATATCAAATATTCCAGTTGAAGTGCGAATTCTCGGTACATTGGGCACTCAAAGATGATGCGTTCAAGAGTTTTGCATGAGTTGAGGTTGCACATTGTGCAGATTTTATTGCAGTTGATTTTGTATGACCCTTAATGTATAATGTAAAGAAATGGTCGTTGTAGGAAAAATCTTTTAAGGTACAGCGGGACATCTTTGTTGTGCAAATCATAGGTGTTAGTGATGCCATTCAAAAACTTGTACTTTGTATTGTTAATAGAGAGTAGAATTCTGTTCCACTTCGAGTCAAAGTTTCCCTTTTCAACAGTCTCTAGTCTTTAGGATTTTGGAGATGTGCTCCTTACAGTTTAGAGAGAAATCACCATATTCAAAATGTATACCGTAGGAAAGAAGAATATTCGATAAAAGTGTATACCAGTTAAAGGAGTGGTTTTGATTGAGTGTATTAGTGTTATTTAAGTAGCTGTAAAAGTCTGTTGAGAGCTCTGTTAGGAAATAGTACAGGAAAAATCGGAAAAAAATCGGCAAAATCTCGGAATAAATATGGACGTCATGAAAATTTGATATTCTGTTCAGAATTGAGTGCTCTACAACATATCCAAAATCGCCAAAAATCGCACCCGGGGGTTTTGAGTTATTGGAGGGGGGTAAAAAACTGCAAGTTAAAATGGAGGGGATGAAACCCGTCAATCCATTGAAAGCAAAAACGTCATAATTCAACGCATCATATCCCGCTGATACCATTTTGGCACCAAAAGTGTCGATCATTGTTGAAGGGGGGTCGTGGGGGGGGCGAAGCTCTGCTAGGTGGTCGAATTTGTTTTTCTGACCATGTAGAACCGATCATGACAAGCTTAGTATCTTTTCCGACTGAATCCCATCTCCTGAACTCGAATTTGATGTGTAAATTTGAATTAAAACAAGTTTGATCAAGTTAACTTGAGAAAACTTGTTTTTTCTTTGACAATTATGACGAATTTTTTTTTACTGTTAGAGGTGGTCATCTTTGAAAATATTTCAGGGGCCATTGGATTGAAGTGTATTTTCCACGAAAATCATCCACTCGATGTATTATTTTGTTTCTTAAGTTTAAAAAATCGATTTGAACTTGAGCCGGCGCGGCGCGTCGTCTACTACTGACTAGAACACTACAGCATGCACTCTTAAATAAAAACACCTCAAACTATTGAAGAAATAACAACTCATCTTTGAAAATTGGAGGATCTGTGCAGAATTGAATTCCCTATAAAATGAACAAAATCGCCATGAATCTCACTGCAGGGTTTTGAGTTATTCAAGGGGAGAGGTAACAGTTCATAGAGTAGAATCTTGCCAAAAGGTTATCCTCCTCCTCCAATAACTCAAAATCCTGCATTGCGATTCATGGCGATTTTGTTCATGTAATAGGGAATTCAGTTCTGCACAAATCCTAGGATTTTCAAAGATGAGTTATCATTTTTCTAATAGTTTGAGCTACTTTCATTTAAAGGTGCATGTTGTAGTGTTCTGGTCAATAGTAGAAACCACGCCGGCCCGGCTCAGGTTCAAATCGATTTTTTCAAGTCAAGAAACAAAACTATACATCGAGTGGATGATTTTCGTGAAGAATACACTTCAATTTAATGGTCCCTGGAAATTTTCTAAAAATGAACACCTTCAACAGTGGAAACAAAATTCTTCAAAATTATCAAAGAAAAAACAAGTTTTCTCAAGTTAACTTGTTCAAACTTGTTTTCATCCGAATTTACACATCGGATACGAGTTCAGGAGATTGAATTTAGTTGGAATAGATACCAAACTTGTCATGATCGGTTCTACATGGCCAGAAGAACAAAATGGACTGCCTAGCAGAGCTTCGCCTTCCCACGACTCCCCTTCAACGATGATGGACACTTTTTGTGCCAAAATGGTATGAATGGAATATGATACGTCGAACTATAATGTATTTGCATCCAATCGATTGACGGGTTCCATCCCCTCCATTTTTTATCTGAAATTTTCTACCCCCCCTCCAATAACTCAAAACCCCCAGGTGCGATTTTTGGTGATTTTGGATATGTTGTAGAGCACTCAATTTTGAACAGAATATCAAATTCTCAGGACGTCCATATTTTTTCCGAGGTTGAATCTGTCTTTCTTGTACTATAATCGGTTTGTTGACATGGTGCTTTTTTTTAAGGTGAGATAGTGTTTGTTTGATCAACATATATTCCATTTTGTTGATGTTTGATTCTATACGAACAATGTATCCGGCTGTGTTTCTGTTCAGATGAAAAAGTTTTTTGAGAAAGTTAAGTTGAATTTTTCCCAATGGGAGGCATTCTCGCAAACGCATTCCAGAGGGCGCGACATAGGCTTGGGACCAAATGTCAACGTCATGTCAACGTCAAGTCCAAGGTCAAGCTTGCAGTTGTCATTGCTTGTCAGAGCGTAACCTAACCTATCTTTATTGTTTATTGTCGTCGCATGACTCGCATGGTGTTAGTGTCACCGGTACCGGGTGCTTGTCGTTTGAAAGACAGGGCAAATGCGAGCGAAGCAGCGCGGGGCCGTCTGGCGGTTCGTGCGAGACAAAATCCCGGCCGGTGAGACGATAAATGCAACCCACAGTGGTCCCAAGCTATCATGTTTAAGCAGGGCTCCGTTTAACTTCGGGTAAGTTCAGTTTGACTGCCCAAGGCAAAAATTCATTTTTGTTTACTACTATAGACCCGAGGGGCTCCATATGGTAGGTATCTACTGAAGAGGCAAAGGGATGCTCTGAATAAGCCACTCCTGCTTCATCCTAGCACATGTATAACGGAGAGAGAAATTGGACTATACTATACGAGAACAGGACATTTCGGTATCACCAATACAAGAGTCGCCCTCCTTCAAAATTTTGTAGCAGTGTGGAAAACTCTCTGTGAAGTGATGGTTTGAATTATTGTAATAAAGTGAAATGCCCTGACTGATTAAAGAACTGTATTTCATGTGTATAATTTTTGTATACAACGCACAACGTTGTGAACATAATAACTTGACTGAACAAGTTCAAAACTTCAACATAGAGCCAACATAACCTAGATCCCTTCATGCAGCTCAGCAATGTCAATGTGTTTCGATGATTCCTGTCTCCATCTGTCTGATAGAATGGAGCAGGAAGGGCTTATTTAGAGCATCTATTTACCTCTCTAGAGTACCATACCGGGCCCGGGTCTACGATAAAAGTGAATAAAAATGTATTTTTTCTTCGGTAGTCAAACTGAGCTTACCCGGAGTTTGAGGCCGCGTCCTGACCCTCGTCGCAAGAGCCTACGGCATCCTCATGAACGATTCAACGATACGACTCAAAAATCCCAATTTATGTTCACGATGACATTTCTAAATATTTGACGTTAATTGATTTGACGATTTGACACAACGCGCTTGTTTATGCAACCTAGGCGAGATAAAGTCCCTAGAGGTCCCAACCAACTGCAGCGCCTCCTGGCGGGAGCAAAATTGTCCATGTCTCCCATTCCGCTACACATTTCGGACCCCACACAAAGACACAGTAAGACCCCATCGGTACAATCACGCTATGATACAGTTTCATTATGCTGTCCCACTTAGTGATATTATTACTTCCCCGACCCCTTACCCAACAAGAAGGGGAAGTATTGTGAACGCGCAATTTTTTTTTTCGAGATTTCGACCGATATATCCGTTTTGAGATCCCCTATGACGATTAAGACCATTTCCAGAATGATCTCTGTCTGTATGTGTGTTTATGTATGTGTGTATGTGTGTATGTCTGTAACCTTCCAAGATAACAGCCGCAACATCCATCCGATCGACTTAAAATTTAGTATACGGGCATGCTTTCATCGTCGAATGAGCCCATTAGTTTTTGGTTGTCATCTGTCAAACGGAAGTGTCACTATCAAAAAATGACAGAAGCTATAACTCACGGAGCTTGACTTCCAATATGCCTTCCGCGATATGCTGTTCGAAAGCCCATAAAGAACTGTGTTCAGTACAGTCAAAAGACAGCCCTATCTGTCATCTGTCAAATAATAAAAGATCTCAAAATTCAAAACCTCACAATTTAATTATTCTAAATCTGTCCCTCGATCTGTCCCATGGATTGGGACCAAACTTGGCAGGAAGCAACAAAACAAAAGAGTCAAATGGAGTCTGCAGTTGCAATTTTCCACCATTTTCCAGTCAAGCGTTATGAATTTTCAAAATTTTTCCTAGCCGTTGCCACCGGAAAGGGCGTGATTTGACCAGGGCGAATCGCTTTTAATGCAGGACTCCACTCAAAAATTCATTCCTGCTCGGGGATCACCTTTTTTCAAAAAATTCAAACTGATATCGGAAGTGTATTGGATTGGGCGTCGTGTAGACCCATTTTCAAAATCGATACTGTTCCGGTTTTCCGGCGTTCGACTACCCCTCCAGAGGTCGTGGGTTCGATCTCCGCCGGGGACGGATTTACGCCTCGAAAACAGGCCTCTTGGTTTAGTTGGAATGCTTGCTAAATGCAAGACGCGCCGTGTGTCGCATAGCACGTAAAATACGAACGATGGTGCCGACCCCATGCGATGTTGTTGGTCGTTAAAAATCCCTACCCTGTGTTGGAACACACAGGGGTTCGGCAAAATTTCCGGTATAGTGGAGGAAAGCATTCACCGGCGTCGGTGTTAGGTCTCGTCGCGGAAATAGGCCGACGTTAAATAAACGAATAAAAAAATTAAAAAAATTCTGGTATGCAATACTTTCTCAGATGAACTCCCAGATTGTACGGATGGTGGGAAACGCAACAAGTTGGCATTCCGGTGGTTTTTCTCAAAATTCCGCGTGCCTCTTATTCTTATTGCGTCGTTCCAACACTTTTAATTTGTTTAATTCAGCGCGACGAGCTTTCGTCGGAACGCGCGACTTCCTGATGATATTAATACCTACTATTTACGACCCGCGGTGCCACAGTGTTCAGTTCCCACATCAATGCTTTCATCATGTAGACAGAGCATAAGAAGATAGATAGATAGTATGTATTTAGATGATATCCTTATAGGTGGTATTCCTTCCGAGTTGATAGACTTCCGAGAGTGCGCACGAGTTTTATATTGAAAAAAAAACTCAAGCAGCACAGATGATTTTCCATGTGGTTTGCTATGTAGATCTGGTCATACTAATTGTTTTACGCGACTGATACAATGCCTTCATGGCTCATTATTTCGCTCAAGTGGCTTATAGTCTATACGGCTTTCAAACACCTTTTTTGCCCGCTTGCCGCATTGTGTGCATCAATCCGAATTTATCTCATGACAACAGCACCAACAATTGCCTGGCAAAAAGGCTTTTGAACTCAATACAAGTAATGGTGCGTAAAGTAGGGAATTCGCTGTAATCATTTGTTATATCGTCATCATTATAAATTATATAGCATCTTCGGGACCATGATCTTTTTTCCGTAAGTACTTACATGCATATAGAAAGACTGTGTGTATAATCTTATATGCACCAATGATTACGTTCGTTTTTCACTTTTACATTGTTAGGTACTTTGTATGTGATGTGCACTTTTCGTTTCTTATTCGCTCTCCTCTATACATATATAGGTAGGTACTTAATCGCGCGGATGCCGACATTGCGGATCTCTATAATGTAATTAATGTAAGTAGAGGGATTCCAGATTTCAGGTTGTAGCTTCCTGAGCTAAAATCAGCGAAAACTTTGTACTCATCCCTTACCAAAAATCATCAATGGATGGGAAATAATGAAAACGGTCACAGACTTGAACAATCCCAGTAGAATGGTACGGGTAGGATTTTGAATTTCTCAAGATTTTAGAAAATAGAAATTGAATTTTTGCAATACCTCAATGATAACTATGTACGTACATATTATCATATTATCGTTTTCTCGAATCAGGAAAACCTCGAGGAAAACTATAAAACCGCATGTTCAATTTCGCAGATGCTTGCACTGAAAACGAATGGAATCTTGTCGCTGGATATGCTCGACTCGAGTGGAAGTTGGTCCCTCACATCCAGGGCCGGTCCGAAGGGGGATGGGGTGGGGGGGGGTGCAACACCCCCCCCCCACTGACCCCCCCAGTCGCGAACATCCAGTCGGCAAAATCAAATTCAGTCGGCAAAATCGAGATGAACTGAAATATTGTAATAACGGTTTAAAGAAAAAAATAGGCGCCCAACTATCACGCATTCGTGCATAATGCAACAGGAACTTTGTTGGTACCTATAAGTTTGTGAGTATTGTATTATATTTACTCGAACACTGTCACCAAATTGTCATCAGTGTTGGTACTTCGAAAGTTTTTTTAAAGTTTTGCATCAGCACCAAAAACTATATGTATAGGATAATATACAACTTGGATTATTCCAACAATTATTGCAGAACTTCTTTGTGAGATACCCGACAGGATACCTATATCTATTCTAGTGATATATGGTACCAACTATCCACAGACGAAATTTTTGAAGAGCTGGCGAAAGCTCTAAGGCGGCTTGATTCCTCGATATTATAATTTGATGTGATTGTATGATACATACCTACTTCTAGATAAAATTAATGTTTTTTCTTTTTGGAATACTTCTAGTCCGGTGGATTAGCGCCAAAAAATGCCTAAACTATGCATTTTGTGATAAAGCAAAGGGCTTCTAGATTTACGTTCTTGAGATTCAACTTGACAATTCCCGAATTGGCGCCAACGAGTTTAGTGTGGCAGGCGACCTCAGGAGCCATCCGTAAGTATGGAAGACAAAAATTTCGTTGCCGTTATTTAAAAGCTCGAAAACGATCACAAACTATTGATTTGTATCGTATTGCAGCCTTTCTTGTTGGAAGCAGCCCTATTTGTGTTGCTTGTGGAGTAAGTACAGAAATCAAGCATGTTGATGTCTTGAGGAAGAATTGATTTTTCTTTTAGTTTGATGAAGCAGTGAGCATTTTACACATTTCGCGAGACTTTAATTTTGATTTCTGTTCTTGTTCATTAACAATCATTATTTCCATAATATAGGGTGTTCCGGGACATTACAACCCTCGTTACAACCCTTTTCTTGGGGCCTTCTCTTTGCAATGACCTCAAAAAAAACTTTCCATTGTCAATTTTCATGAAGATTCCAAAATAATAATTACCTCTCTAAAATGTTCTGCATCTTTTCATGTACAGAGTGTTACAGATTGTTCACAGCCTGTAGGTTACAGGGTGTCCAGATTGGTCACAGCCTCCAGGTAGGCTATTACATTATACCTAATACCTTGGGGATGCTATTTGATGTGGATGTGATGATGACTCATGTGCAATATAAAGATGTGCTCAACGTATCCATGTGCACCATGGGGATGTGACTATGGTTGGTGCACATGAGCACGTTGGGCAGATCCTCCTGTATTTTGAGCACATCCTCATGATGCACATGGGAACGTTGAGCACCATCCTCATGGTGCACATGGGTGCATTGGTCACATCCCCATGGTAAGCAATGCCACCAGGGAATTAGACTTACGGAATGTGATTTGGTTGATTACTCAATAGAACATCATGAATTTATCGTTTCCTTGCCAAAAAGAAAAAAAAAGGTTTCTTGACCTCTACAAAAGAATTTTTTTTTTCAAGTTTGGAGAATAGAACGAACACGGCGACAATTGCTACCAACATTTCTAATAGACTCATAAGCTTCCTTATGACACATGACGATACTCAATGGTCGTTTTGTAAAAGTTCTTTTATCTTCAAAGTTTGAAGGGCCCCCATTCGCCTCCTTATTGACGAAATTTCAAGTGCTGTGAGTCAAATCATGTCTATTGGTATAAGGTTCAAACATGAAATAATTTGTTGCCCTAACCCAAAATGCAGTATCGATGCATCCTTGGATTGCATTACTCGGTTTTTCGATTCGGAAAAAAATCAGGAAAAATATCAAAGTTTTTACTGCAGGTTTAGTAATTTTCGAAGACATCTGGAAATGAAGTTGTTATATATTGTATCAGTCTCAGGTCTCTTAATTATGTAAAACATACACAGAATATGTCTTTTGTTTTTACAAGATGATTAGAAGGATTTGTTCAGACAGTTATTTTATGTCAACTTTGAACACCGTAATTGACGCACCTTCACACGGAAAGTCATATTGTGCATGCGATACAGCTCCGATATCATGTTTGTTGCTTCAACAAGGAGGAACAATTCTTCCTCTGCAAGACAAAGTTGAAAACCGTACAATAGAGCCTTTATTTATGATGCAACACGTTTTTAAAGTGAAGCATGCGTCACTTATCAGGTGTCGTGTTGACGCAAAACCGCCCTCGCGACAAGACACTTCTATGAGCTTGTAAAGATGAGAAGCATATCCAATGCATCTTTTTCAATCGAAGAAAAGTTGGAAGTAACTGAATATGCAAGAATAAATGAAATGCCTGTGGTAAGGAGTGAAAACCATGAGGTTAAAGTTGAATATCAAAAAAGCGTGTTTTTTTCAAACAAACTTGTTCAAACATGTTTCTAACGTAATTTAAACATTTTATTCGGACTCAGAACGTCGATTTTAGTCGGAAATGATACCAAACTTCTTCATATTCATTCAGGATTGATAAAAACCATAAATCGCCTTCAAAGACAAAAATGCCTTCTCCTCAGCCCCCTTACGTGATTAGCATCAACATATTTTGGCAATTTCTCCCCATAGGGCATCAGCGCATCGAAGTATGATGTATTTGGGTGCCTTCGAGGAACATGGAGGATTTTGGTTCTTTTATAGCTCTGGAGGGCTCCTGAGGTCACCTGCCACACCAAACTCGTTGGCGCCATTTCTGGAATTGTCAAGTTCAGTCTCAAGAATGTAAATCCAGAAGCCCTTTGCTTTATCACAAAATGCATAGTTTAGGCACTAATCCACCGGACTATTCTACTCTTTTGAGTTTCAACTAAACATTTTGTCCTTGCATGCGCTATTGAGAATCACCCTAGGGTTATGACCTACTTGTGCCATTTTCTTCTTGATGGAGCTATTTATAAAAAAAAGGAAGAAAAACAAAATGAGGAGCTTGTGGTGTGGTGGTCAGCGCGTCCGAATGTCATGTCAAGAGTCTGATGTTCGATTCCCACCGAGGGCGGTCGGATATTCGTCTCTAAAACAAGCTTCTTGATTTGTGTGTCGCATAGCATATAAAATGTGAACAATGGTGCCCACCCCATGCGATATTGATGGTCGCTAAAAATCCTTACCCTGTGTTGGAACACACAAGGGTTTTGCAAAATTTCCGGCGTCGGTTTCAATCTTCGTTGCAGAAAAAGGCTAACGTTGAATTGATGAAAAAAAAAACAACAAAATGAATTGAGAAAATTCCCTTTTTTGCTTATTACTATCAGTATTATCATTATTCTACCAGAAAATTTTCACCTACGGCGCTGTTCCTTGTTCAGACTCCTTCAAATATGCACTAGAACTTCTCAATCCTCCCCTGTTCATGAATCTAGGTACGCCACTGGTCACCACTATGATAATAATAGTCGGCATTTTGAGATTTTTCACACCCCCCCAACCAAATCGGTTTCGGTCCGGCCCTGCTCACATCCGACATCATTAATTTGAGTCCGGTCCCGATATGCCAGGCTGCGGTTTTGCATTTTAAACTAGAAAAATCGGTACCGATTTCAATAATTTTCCCTACAAAAATTGATTCCATATTTACCTTTCTTTTTTGGTTTATTTAACGTTGACCTATTTCCGCAAAGAGGCCTATTACCGACACAGGTGAATGCTTTCCTCCACTATAACGGACATTTTGCCGAACTCCTGTGTGTTCCAACACAGGGTATGGATTTTTAAGCATGAAAGTGAAAATTTTAGTAATTCAAGTGAAATTCTGAAAATTTCAAGGAGAAAAAAAATTGTAAACTTTGAGAATTTCACTCCCATTTTCAAACGCATTGTATACACGCCGTATGTGACGTCATTGTCCCCCATCCAATCGTATGGATCGGAGGTGTGGCAAACTGCGTTCAACTTGCCTACTGATGCTCACTTTTTATTATTTTTTTTTACAAATTTTGTAGGTAGAGCAAAACAAAAGAATATTCATTAATTCATTAGCCATAACAACCCACTAAGGGTTTTGGCTCGCATCTCTGCCTATTTATTCATATTGAATAGGGGACCTACAGTTTAAAGTGGATTCCGAACCACAAGTGAAATCCAAGTGAAAACCATCACTCTTCCAGAGGAGCTTTCGAGTTTCGAGGGCCGAAGTACTCGGAAGGTTTGCCCAGAACCTTGCCGAGACAAAAGAGTATATTTAGATTAATATTCACTGTTTGGCTTCTATATTCAAGTGACACAATGAAATAGCAAATTTAAAGTACGCTGTACAGGCCCATTGTGCTGATGTCTTATTTGCGCGGCCTGATCTCTAGCTAGTTTCGTAATAGGAACAACACTGACTAACGTTTGGCATACCTACTTGTAAGTACAGACATCTTCCTTACGTGTTCCCCTCCTGCTTGTTACTTTTTCCTGATATTGAAAAAATTGCAAACTAACCGAATATTAATTGCGTGAAACATGGTGATCTGAAAATCCAATTTTGCCGCCCCCCATCGATACGCGAGAAGCAAAGGGGGATCGGGAAGGATCGGAGTCCCTAAGTTGGGCCGCAGCCGCAGGTGAAAAATTTTCGATTTTAAAGAGGCCGCTTGAGCAAAATTCATTTTTCCCATTTTTTTTACAATATGAAAACATACAAATTGCTGGAGTAGGTACTGCAGAACATTTTTTGCCGCCCCTCTTCCAAGTACCTACTTTGCTTTTCTCAATTTTCAACAGTAAGACATATTCGAAACAAAAATTGAAATATTATCAAGATAAGAAATAGAACATTTTAGTTTTCCAGTTTCAGTTCTGTCATCACAACTTTGTTTTGGCTTAGCTTTAGGCGCCAAATTAACTTAATAAACCAAACGCCACTGTCGACCACCTGCTGCTCACTCCCGCTGTTGCGAAAATCTGTTTCAAGATGTAGGTATTGTTTTCGGGAATCCTATTTGAATATTATCATAGAAAGATAAAGAGCAGAATGTTACTTTTATCAATTTTTTTCATTGAAATGAAATTGGACCTTATTTTGCCGCCCCTTCATTCTGCCGCCCAGTGCATATGCACCGGTTTGCACCCCCCTAGATCCGGCGCTGTTAAAAGCTCATTCTGCGGTGTTGTGAAACAGGTCGTGACGTGACGTCTAATAAAGTCATTCAAATAAAAACGTGTAGGTAATATTACTATCCATCCATTGATCTACCCATAATGCATAAAATTTATCATAACAGACAAAAGTTAAGCATCCTTGGTTCATCATTTTCGAACAATAAATTGGTATAATTAACATTTCGGTTGAAATATGAGCACATCATCGTAAAAGGCTGGCATGCGTACTTATGCACGAAGAAGACAATTTACATCTTATGGTACCTACCTATACAAAAGCACACATAAATACGGAGGAAATGAACGCCAATGCCGCGGGAGTTAATAAATAAGAACATTATTATTATTTCCAGTCTTGGTCTTCCTAGACGGTGCCAGGATGTTGTTCGAATTATCTACACCTATAAGCACTTATTCTCATTGTATTTTAATAATAATCGCGCGCGCTCGATTTCCCGATTCTCTCTTCTGTTCTAGGATGGGTACCTATATAAGTGCAGTGCAATAGGTAATGACTATGAGAAACAGATAGAATCGGATCTAAGCGCAATTTCGAAAAATTGGTCTTGACATTGTGCTCCCACCTTTAGATATTGGCATGTATAACGTATACCGTGACCAGGTATACGTTACGGGAACTTCGCCGCCGTTTCGGATCGAATTAATCAATTCGAAGGTAAGAGTAACTAACTAACGTGTAGGTATCACACACATAGAACAAAATATGTTTCAACCTGTTAATTTAGGTGTGTAATTAGAATTTGCATAGCCTACCATGGTGCATATCAGGGCATAATGGCAACAGCAGCATCCAGCGTTCCGTCATGGTTGATCTAACTTGGGTCATTGAGCTGCATCGCACTAATCTTCTCGGTTGACGAGCAAATTTATCGCATGTAAGCTTGGGATTTTTTGGGTCATCGTCATCGAGGAATTCAATTTTCAATTAGATTGTGAAAAAGCCAAGTCTAAACACTCATCGAGTGATCCATGAACTAAGCTTCCTATTCTCAATCAAAAGCGAATCGCGCCAATCGCGGTTGATTTTTCTTGTTTGTAACAGTTCACATTACTAGGGACGGGATGCTCAGATGTGGCTCGGATGTGACTCGGACTAGACTCGGTTGATTCGTTATAATCACATCACGCGAACCGTCATCAGCATCTATCCCGTACACTGTAATAATGTAATATAGATATTGCAGAAAATGTAACTAGGTAGAGGGTAGAGGTAAGGTACCTACCTATCACTTTTTTTGAAATGAGTTTTCAATCACCGTTAACCACTAAATCCGCCTGATAACAGCGCCAATAAGTGTTGAAACATCCGCGTTTTTTCAGCCCAAAACCGTTGTTAATCCAACCTTATCAAATTACATTGTATAGCTGCCATACCATCCTCTTTTGTGCTGCCCATCACACTGAAAGTGAGCACTGTTTTAAAAAATTACCCGTAATTTGAACCATCATGACATAATATGAATCGCTCAATTACGACGAAGTCCAATTTTTGCCCATACGGTGGCAAGAAACTAATAGGATTTGTAAAGATGAAGACGTGCATGAATTTGAACGACCTACCGCCTTGAACTTTTTCCCCCGGCATCAACAATGGGTTTTGTAATGGCTTTGTGTACCTAAATCAATTTTATATGAGAGGCTCCGCTCCAGCACAATTATAATCAGCAATATGTGTGTGGGTTTATGGTTTAATGCAAAATTATAATAATAACAATAACTATACGTACGATACTACGATACGAATAACTCCTCGAGTTTGGTTTACAGCCCTCAATCTAATTGACCCAAGGCAAGGGCGGCGGCGTTGTACCTTCGACTCGGCAATACATAATTCGAAAAAAAGTAATGAAGTAAAACTGTAGAATTCCTATAATACATATTGAAACCGTTACGGTGTACTTCCTTCGATTTAATTTAAAACGAGAACACTAATGGCGCTTGAATATTAACGAACACTTTTTCAGCAGTCATCATGTACGTGTTTCAGGAATAATTACGAAGACACTTGCTGGTTTATGTATGTGGTACGTACGAACTTGTTTTTTTCTCCATTTACCGTGTGCTCGATACTCCTACTTAACTTAGTCAGGCTTTGTTATATTGAATTTAATTCACGAAACCATACAATTTGAGCGGTACTTAACTGATATCACTCAAAAAGGTCGATCGTTTCATAATCACTCAAAGTGATGACAGTCGTCTGCATCTTCCCTTTCAAGTTAGAACGTTTTATGCATTTAATAAAAAGTTTAGGTACCTCGGTACTATAAAGAAGGCGACAAATCGCAATCGCCTTTTTTGATTACATTGGAACTTGATTTTATCGACCGCGAAATTCGAAGCTTTAGGCAGCGCAGCTTCCGAAACAAAAATCGTGCCAACGACAATTTTTCGAAATCAGAATTTTTGAGACGGCATCTTGATGATTGTTTCGCACTTTTCCTCGCAGTAATGCAAAAAAAACTGTTATTTTACAGAATCTCACCTGACTTATGTTGGAAGCAATTTTAACTTGAGGTTTCTCGCGCTTGCTAAGGTAGAACTCGTGGGTGCGATGGATATCCCTGGACTCTTCGGTGGTAACTGTGACTTCATGTGTCGTTGTATCCATGATTGTGCTTCCTTCGGTTGATGTCTCCATTTTGGTGGTCAAAGCCGGGGTCGTAGATGACAACATCGCGGTGGTGCTACGGAGAAGTGTAGTGTCCAGTAACGAAGGTATGGGCGAAGTAATGGTAGATTTGAGTTTGGGTTTCTTGGTGTCTATTGATTTGGCCACGATGAGGGTGGTTCTTGACGGTGAATTCCTTGTGGTGCCGGCAGCCGGCGGTTTGGTGGCGGAACTAGTGGTGGTGGCGTCGATGATAGTGAAATTGACGGCAGCGGTGCTGGTTCCGATGCTGGTCACTTTAGGCTCACTACCCGTCTTCCCCTGGCGCAACCAGGTCGAAATGAACTGCTGAGGGTAATTCCAGAACTGCGAGTTTACCTCCATCGCGCACAAAATGGCGACGAAACATACCAAGAGGCGCATTTTGTCGAGGTTAGTATAGAGTATGTATAGCGGAAATTTGTCGGAACTGCAGACCAGTTTTTCCAATTTCCGCGGCTCCGCCAATTTCTCTTCGAGGTACTGCGCGCACACGTCCTTGGGTTGTACTATTGTCGCTGCTATTACGGAGGCTTGCGAAGGTCTGCGCCGCGAAAGAAGCTTCATGCACTATGTACGTGATGCAAGCGGTTTACCAGCAGCTAACCCACTTCCTATCCAATGGTACCGAACTTGAGAGGCTCTATTCACTGACTCCCCCCAACTGTTATTTTATCAATTATAAGCGCCGGGTCCAACCCCGCTAACGATACCAAACTTAACGCGAATAACTTCCGAAGTTGTTGATGGGCTGATGACTATGGAGTTATGGAGATGCAGGATGCTCAACCATCAATTCGCACCTCCAACTTCTCACATGTCATATACAAATCCTATTGTCAATTGCTATAAGTAGGTACACTCTGCAATTAACGAATCCATTGTTATTCGTGCATTTATAATTTCATACTGACTGCACCTTGAGAACATAGTGCCGGTAGCTAAACACATTTTATAGGTGCTCAACTAGCAAAAGCTTGAAACCATTGTATAAACCTAGATCATCGAGTATAATAAGGATGTGATAACTGAACGCTCAAAAAGCTCCGATTGTTTTGACTCATTATCTTCGCGCGAACAAAATTCCGCGCGCTTAATTTGGGACCATTTGAAGAGGAAAGGAACAAAACGCTCTCATACATGAGTAATGAGTATCCACGCACTCTTACACAAACCGTATGAATAATAATATGAATTTTGTAGACTGATCAGTAGTAAGGTACTTGGCAATAATTTTTTTTGTGCGCTCGGTCTCTTGGCGAACGCTTGAAATGCAAATAGATGCTAATTGCAAATACTTATGAAACTTCGCAAATATGAATCTTAGGGTCCGAGCGAATTGTATTGAGTGAAAATCATAAAATGCAAACAGAAGAATTTTTTGTTGTACAGAGTTTCAGTACCTACTGCGAGGTGGCCTGATCCTGATCTACCGCTGCCAGGGACGGATGGGACGGTCGGGAAGTCAAGAAATTTTCCGACTGCTTACTAAAAATTTCGAAAATTACGTCGTTAAAATGTTTTTGTAGCTTCTTCGCCTATACACAGGATGATCCAGGTTCTAGTACCGTGATATGAGGACTACGAGGTTAATAAAAAAAAAAGGCTCCAGCCATTGCGTACCCCCGAAGCATCTGGACTAACTGAGACAAATATTACTTATATACGATATTAGAATTACCCCTCCAGGTATAAAGTGAATAGAAAACACTGTTTGTAGATATGTTTGACCATTTTGTGCTGTCCAGGGCAGAGACAATCAAAACAATCAAATTATTTCTGTCTAATGTTGGGGAATGAATAAGGACGAGTGGCGAGCCTCGCGTGCATTCGAGAGCACACGTGGTCTTCTAGACCATTCGATCGCTGCGTTACAAGTTGCGAAGCTCTAGTGCATTTGAGAGCATACGCGTAGGATCTGCCCCGTTCGAAATAACATGAGAGCTATCAACAGGCGGATAAGATACATCAGCCCAATTGGCGGAGGTGCCGCTTCGAGAACACGTTGGTAATGCACGCGAAAAAAGTAGGATTGTTCGAGAGTCGCCTCGAAGCCATAATGCCGCGATCAATGTGGAATGTGCCGGAGAACCGGTGGAAGGTTCCAAAATAACAGTCAGAGGTATGTAAACAGTAACGGTATAGTAGCACGCAGTAACAAACAGTGTGTGTTTTGAACGATTGTCTCATTAGCGCTTCTAGGATATTTTTTGTTGCAGACTTACTGCCTCATTTCATATTGGTCGTTTTTCCGTGGAACATTCAAATACATTTTGAAATCTCTATACAGTGTTTCAGAAGTGAGTACCCAGCTATACAGAGTGATTCATGAGTGACCTTACTTAGGCTAATGAGAATCAGAAGACTTCGAGGCGAGTCAGGATCCACAGAAGAAATTTTGTTTTCTCCATTGGAACGAAGATGCAGGTGTTCAGTGTGTTTCGTATAAAACTTTGATAAGCGATATTTCTGAAACGGCCAGAGATAATTTGTTAAAGTTTACCAGTAATATTTCTCTGTTGGAACTTATCTAGAAGTCATAGCGAGTTAGCCAAATCCAGCGCCGGGCTAGAAAAAATGTGCCCCTTCATTATTTGATCAAAAAGTACATTTTTCTGACCGCCTTTTCTGAAAAACTGCCATCGGATTCGAAAAGCTGAGGAAAAATGCTTCAAGAATCACTCTTCAATTTATATGGCACACCTAAATCCTTTCGACAATAAAATTGAAAGTAAAATTTGTGGGTAAGATTCCATTATCGACCAGACATAATCGACTCATTGGTTGATTGGATTAATTCAAATTCATTTTTCAGCTTGTCTCTGTGGAATTGAAGGGCTTGGTTGAGAGAAATACTCCATAGCCGAAGATTTTTTCCTACGAATCGAGTCAAATTTTGTGTTTCACTCTTGATTTTGTCATTTAAAAAAATGGTCGGCTATGGAATTTTTTTTCCAACCAAGCCCTTCAATTCCACGGAGACAAGCCAAAAAATGAATTCGAATGAATTCAATCAAACAATGCGTCGATTATGTCCGGTCAAAAATGGAAACTCAACCACAAATTTTACTTGAAATTTTATTGTCAAAACGGTTTAGGTGTGCCATCTAAATTGAAGAGTGATCCTTGGAGCATTTTTCCTTAGCTTTTAGAGGTCACTCATGGATCACCCTGTCGTCGGATGGATCGTATATCGTCGGATTCAGCTTTTGAAAATATGAAGTTCGCGATAAGAATGCATTGCAAGAGGTGCCCCCGAAGAAAGTTACGGCCCCTCAAAATTCAATTTTTAAAATCATTTTTCACCGTAGCTTTTGAACCGCTCAACCAATTTTATTGAAATTTCAACCAGTTTACCGAAATAAGTCTCTATCGAACAATAACAAACGTTTCATCAAACATTTTCAGGTGCAAAGATAACAGGTAGTACCTGATAATAAGTTAATAAGTATAGGAAGAACAAGATTTTTGTGTTTTTCGATAGTATTGCACAAATTACGAGATATGATGCACTGCAGTCACTGCACTCAATTATTCATGTCGTCTTCGAAATATCGGTCGTATCCAATATCCAATATTAAGGGACATTTCGCCGTTTTTTTTTATGCGTCGTGCCCGTACTACTTATAGGTCGTAGGTAGATACCACGTACGAAAAATTTTATAAAAAAACCTCCTAGTTTCACGTAATGACCGTCTATTCGCTTCTCCTCAAGTGATACGATCGGACTTTTGATACGAGAACTGCAAACTACACGGTTTGGCGTCATGCACTGTTCTAAACTGCTCAACATTTCAAATGTCGGTATCGAGAATTTTGCCCTTTTTCAAAATGGTATAACTTTGGATTGTCTCAACTGATTCCGATTGTGTTTTCACGGTTGTTTAGATACATCTTTCAGTAATCTACTTAGTTGGCGAAAATTTTCATTTTAGTCCAATTACATTCGTTACAGGGTAGAATGTAGAACATTGCAAAATTGTGCTTAGTTCAATACATCCCCGTTTTTATGAACAATTTTTTTTTCAAATTCTTACGATGTAATCATTAAGCCTGATCTCTTGTCTCGAAACGGTTTTTGATTTTTCCAGATCAGAAGTCCAACAATGATTATATGATTTCTTTTGTAAAAGTTGCATTTTCAGACATCTTAAAAGTTTAGAAATTGAGATTAAATTTTTGAAACATAGTCAAACTAAAATTTTAGAGTGTGTTTCTGAACCAACAAAACATCTACATATTCAATTTGAGGTCCGGAAGTCTAAAATTCTGATATTGATACGCTGCAATAAGTGCGCCCTCTAGTGACGGATTTCAATCAAAATCACATAAGTTTATTGTACGCCTAAACCATGGCTGAATACCAAATTTCAGCTCAATTGGATGTACCGTTTGAGAGTTATCATGGACAATTACACAGAGTTAGACACACAGGCAGACAGACCGACTTTTTTCATTCGAGAACGCGAATCGGGAAAGAAAAACGGAGGTTTCTGCGGGCGCAGCAGTTTTTAACAGTTCCAACAACACGCATGCGAAATGACAGGTTCTTATCTTCAAAGATGCGATTTTATTGCCAACCGAAATGACTAAAATGCAACTTATACGAAAAAAAAATCATGTCATCATCGTTGAACTTCTGATCTGGAAAATTCAAAAATCATTCCGAGATAGGACATCAGGCTTCATGATTATATGGTTAGAATTTGAAAAAAAAATTGATCACAAATATGGGGGTCTATTGAACTAAGCACAATTTTGCAATGTTTTACATTCCACCCTGTAACGAATGTAATTGAATTGAATCGGGAAATTTCGTCAACAAGGTAGATAGCTGGAGGAAGTATCTAAACAACTGTGAAAACAAAATTGGATTCGGTTGAGACAATCCAAAGTTATACCGTTTTGAAAAAGGGCAAAATTTTTGATACCGACATTTCAAATGTTGAGCAGTTTAGTTTGGCTATTGACTCAACATACAGGCTGTTAGGTACTGGTTATTACAAACTTTGAGGGATAATCTCTGCAATCGCCCATCAAAAATAAGGCCGAATAGAAATAAAACTAATGGTCCTAAAATGCTTCCTTGAAAAGATACAGAGTGCTGGAGTTGATGACTTTTTCAAATCGGTTTTTCACCGTAACTTTTGAACCGTTGCATTGGACCGATTTTAATCAAATTGCCCCCTTGTGTGGAGTCCCCCTTTTCCTCCCCTGTTTTCACCTCCCCTAATTTTTTTTAAATTGTTAATGTTTCGGGTTCTACATTTGAATTTAGAAGAGAAAGCTACTCTTGTAAAATTTTGATTAGAAGCTTCTTTTCCGAGATATTTGGGTTTGAAACTTTGGAAAACGCCTCTAAATCGCCACTTTCAAAGGCCTAAAAATTAAAATCCAAGAAAACTCATGATTCCTCAACTGAAATAAGTTTTCTAGGTGTTTTAAGTTGATTTACTGCCTTTTTTTGCTGAGAAACGAGGTGTTTTCAGAGAAAAACAATTTGACTTCGAGATGTTTTCCAAAGTTTAAAGCTCAAATATCTCGAAAATAAAGCCTCTAACCAAAATTTTCCAAAAGGAACTTTTTGTTCTAAATTTTTTTATTCGTTGTTTATGGGCGCATCGAGTACTAGCTCATTAGCGCCCTTGCAGTGACTTCCTCCGTTTCACCCTTTTTCCCTTGACGTGACCGCTCGGTTAGTACACGCCAAAGTACTTAGGAGCGCATAGAGAAAAGCCACCTACCCCAGCGGGATTTGAACTCCGGACCTCTGGGTTTGAAGCCAGAGAGGAGTCCACCGACAATTTAAAAAAATAATCAGGAAAGGTGAAAATAGTGTGTAAAAAAGGGGGAACCCCCCCTATGATTCACTCCCCTGAGAATGTTTGATAAATCGCGGTTTTAATGTTCGATGAAGACTTATCTCAGTAAACTTTGGTTCAAATTTGATCAAAATCGGTCTAACGGTTCAAAAGTTACGGTGAAGAAACGATTTCAAAAAGTTAACTTCAACACTCTGTATCTTTTTAAAGAAGCATTTTAGAACCATGACACCATTAGTTATATTTTATTTTGGCCTTATTTTTTATATGCTTTGGCGAAAAACACACCAGATTATGCTGTGAGGTTAGAGATGGGGGTTCCGGATTTAGCACTCTTTACTTTCAGGGCATGCTTAAACTGGTTGGAGAAACTCATTCTGATGGACTCAAGCCGTTTTCCAGTGATATGTTTTGAGCGTTTGGTACAACTTGATTTGGAGGAAGCTAAATACAGTTGGGCTACTCAGATGAAGCTGCTCTTCCGGTCCGTTGGTTTTGGTGATTTGTGGCCGCGTCTAACCTTGCAAAGCTTGATGAGACACAGGGAGGAGATTCTTGCTCGTTATGCGGAACGTCTTCATCACAATGATCTGAATAGGGTGCAATCCTCCAATTTCTCCACATTGTACAGTTATTTCGCCTTCGGTTCTGGCTGCCCACCATACCTGCGGTTGGATTTGCCTATTCGTGCCACTAAGGTAATTGCCCAGTTAAGGCTAGGAAGTGATCGGTACTTGAAATTTACGTGGAAGGGGTCATGCTATCGAATATTAACCGAAGAACTGTGTTCTGTTTGTAATCTGAACAAAAAAGAAACCTTAGATCACCTTCTTTTTGAGTGTCCAATTTACAGACTTTTGAGATCACATTACATGAGTAATATTGACAATCTGGCGGTGCTTCTACGTGTCATTGAGAATAATGATAAGAGTGATATCATGAAGATTGTTAATTTCATTGTGGGAATGCTCAAGTTAAGAGCATTCAGTAGGAATGAATAATCAGTCTTTTTACATCCTTTTTTATTTTTTTTTCCTCTATGCCATACTGCACTATTGTAATATTTTTAGTTATTTTACCTAATTTTATTGAATTATTCGATTTTTGTTCTACTTCCTTGTTCATAGTGTTGCCACTGAAAGAACAATAAACAGTATTATTATTATTATTATTATTATTATTATTGTAGGGAACCATACCTGAAAGTTTGGTAATAACCAGTACCTACCCAACACCCTGCATATTTAGGTGTATCATTTTATTTTTCTTTTCCTATTTCTCGCCAACAAAGGGCAACAATACCTATAATAACGAATCACACAGTACGACATAACACGAATATCATGCATTTGTTGAATGGGTAGCGGGTAGGTAGCAAAATTGCAACCATCTGATTATACCGAACCCGCAAAGATAGAAATACGGAATTAAGGGGGAAAGCACACAATTTGACTTGGATGTAGAACAATGTCATTTAAACTTTGGAAGAATAAACGTTCTTTATTCAAAAATTATAGTGAACAATAAAAACAAAACAAAATATTTCTCTTGGCAAAAAAAAACAGCTTATAAAATAAAAAGAAAACAAAATTCTATTGACAAATAAAGTCAACTTATTATTTGGTTCTTGATGACTTTCTTGTTGCTGGGTTGTTGGGAGTTTTTATTTTCAATAGCAGGGGCGGACTGGACAGGGGGGCTAGGGGGCGATTGCCCCCGGGGCCACTTACATCAGGGAGCCAAATTTTTGTCCCTTTTTTTTTTTGTAAAATAATAATTGTTGGCCCCGTTTCTCTTGTGCATTTGAGTCGGAAAAAAGTGAACATTCCTAAAGCCCCTTGTTTTAATTTTCATCATTCGGCATTGGCTCCGTGTTCTTTTTATTTTCGTTTCTATTACATTAAAGTGAGAAGCTGAAAAAAATGTCTGCGTCGCATTATCTTTGACAATTGTACCCTCTATCTTCTTACGCATGCTAAGTCCCAATAAGAAAAGCACCGAATTTTCATTATTTTAGCTTTTGTTTTGACCCTTTTCCGGGATCATTTGGGGACCAAAAGCTCAAATGATAGGAATGTGTAATATCACTATGCAATTTAAATGATTATGGAATGTTGATATTATAGTTGTTTTGTTATTGATTTGTACCTTAAAAAATTTTTGGTTGGCCCCGTCCATTTCTTCTTGCATTGAATCAAAAGAGAGAAGATTCTTGCTGCATCTTGTACCGAACCTATCGGACCAATTCCGCCGCCTCCAACAGTTGAATTTCATTATTTTTTTGCAGTAAACACTTAGAAGACGAATAGTTGTGTTCTACTGATCAGTTTAGAACAGTTTCTATTTTTTTTGCGCCTGCTGCGCCTTGCCCCCCCCCCTAAAACCCTGCGTCCCATATTATCAGCAAAAAATATAAAAATCGACGAGCCTCTCTTTCTATACCGGGGTGTTTTATAATAAACTATCCAAAATTCAAAATTTACATGGAGTCGATCATTTTATTTTTTTTACATGATGAAAAATGTGGTTATTATTATCATTATTATTTTATTTTTTGAAAAATTTCCGCCTGCGGCGCAGTTTACTCAACTCGCCTTTTCTTGACGACCATTGTTTTCATTTACTTTTTAGCCCCCGGGGCCAATCCCATGCAGTCCGCCCCTGTTCAATAGAGCATTGTGAACCTCACGTTCCTCTTCGGGCATTTGGGGTAACATTTCCAACTTTTTCTTCTTACCTGGCACAACGGCGGATGTTGGGATTTGTGGGATTAGTTTTCGAAATAGTTGGGGTTGGGGAAACATTTAGAAACTCCCAACTCAAAGCGGAGTCTGATTCATTTAGACCCGTAAGCCGTCCACGTAAATACCTAATTCAAGCATTTAAGTAAGTATTTAAGTATTTAAAGTAGACCCAATATTATCTTGGACAAAATCCCTCGACTGTCAGATAATATTGGGTCTACTTTTTTCCCTTTGAATGACAGTTGTTTTCGGGTTCGGGTTAAAACGATTTAAATGAAGAAAAAAAAACAGTAAGCACTAGTTATATTACATTCTTCAAAATAGCCAATCAACCGCTGTACCTCCTACCACTATCGTCGTCACCTCGAATTATCGCTGCATTATTGGATTATTGCAAATTTAGACGCATACTTTTCTTTCAAATGTGTCCCGGCTTTTGTTCTATTGAAGTAGTAGGTATAATTTCAGACTTTCAGATCTTGCGAGTCGCTCATCACATGTAGATTGTCATCACAGTAAATTTAGAATTTAGCATCAACAACAACTACAATAATAATTGTGTACCATTTATATGCGTTTGGGAGGTTTGAGCACTTGAGTAGCGCTCACGATGGGTATATTCACGGGGGGATTGACGATCCTAATTTCACGAGAAGGTGATTAGAGTAGAAGCAAAACTGCAATTTGCAGGCCGTTTGGATCATTGAATCAGCAAATTCGTTGTTTCGATACGGAGGGCCCGTGATGCCGTTTGGTTCGTGACAAATCTTAAGTGCCGAAATATAAAATTGTGTAGTTACCCACTCAAATGATGATCGACGATCGGCCTCTCATGCACAACCATTTATAGAGAAATGATAATTACGAATAATTTTGCTGTAAGCCGTAATCTAGGCCAATGCCAGTGGTAATAATAATGATAGTAATGATGACGGTGAAAAGTTTCATTGTGAAGCAGGTGTTCAAAAACTCCGGCGTATCGTGAAGATCGCGCGCGCAGTGTGCGTTTACTTTTCTTCCTAATTAATTTGCTTCCTCGTTGTCTTGGAAGGAAATTATGCAAATGCGATCAGGATTGTTTCCAAGGAGCTTATGGGGTCTTCAAGATCGCCGGTCTTGGTCTTCCTCTCTTTAAGTGATTGGTCGTGGCATTATTCACTTATCACTGAAAACAACTGCACGTAGTAAAATATAAGGTTGACCTTAACTGTACCTACTCTCGGATTTATGTTACTGCATAAAATTTCATTAGGTAGGTTACTCTGGGTATGCAAATCTGGAATTTGAAGATGACAACGGAACGGAGTATCATTCATACCGGCAACAGCAGCAGTAACAACAACAGCAACAGCCATTACACGGGAGCCAAACGAAAGAAAGAAAGAAAGAAAGAAAGAAAGAAAGCCTCGGAGGAACCAGCAAGACCGTTTTTTTCGAGAGAGCATCCAATCATGCATGAGCCAGATGTAAATTGCGAATCTCTTCCGGTTTTTGAAGAGTGGAATTTTGAATGGTTCGCATCAGTGAGGCGGAAACAACTGTACTGTCCTAGTAATGACGGCAAGTTGAATAGGATCGATAATTATTTATGTCGATCACTTCGGAACGTTTATTGTTCCGGAGACGTTGATAAATCAAAATTTCACGTTTCAAAACATTTTAATTGATCACATTATCTCGTCATTCACAGATCAGAAATAAAACGTGACAGTTGTAACTGGAGCTCGCTTGGCTTCGGCATGGGCTTTAACTAGGTATCTACTCGTAGATACCTATATCTACATCAGCATCAGGTACATCATTATGAATAGATTATGCACAATGTATGAATAATAATTGTTGTTGTAGTTGTTGTTGATATTCAGCAATTTCTAAACAATTAAATTGGACAAATTCCTTCAAATTTGTATACATACAGGGGTTTCAATGGAAACGAGCCACCCTGAATAAATGTTCGCTAGGTGAAATTTAGAACATTTCCCGAGACCCGTCGATTTTTGTTTCAAGGGGGACATCCGAAGCATATATTGGCAAATTTCTATCTTTAACCCCCTCACCCCCACCTACCCCAACTTCGAAATTTCAAATAAAACTACCTACTTTGCAATACATCAAATCGAAAAGAATTCAAATCTCCTTCTAAAAAAATATTTCTAAATTTTTTAACCCCACCTCCCATCTCCCTAAAATTCTCTGAATGTCAAGTTTGATATTCTTGACCTCTCAATTCTCTTCACTGCAGCCAACGTCATTCTGCACAGCATCGAGGGACAAAATTTTCTGTGGAAAAAGTGTCACCCAAATTCACCCGTTCACTCCCCCACCCCAACTCAAAAATCTAAAATGACACAACCTACTTTGTGATATGTCAAATTGAAAAGAATTGAATTTTCTTTCCGAAAAAAATATTTTCAAAAATCCTCTCTCCCTCCAAAGATACTCCAAATGTCCAATTTAATGGGAAAGGGGTTGAAAATTAAAAAAAAAGCTTCCAGATAGAGAGAAATAAATTCCCTTTAATCCGATGTATCACAAAGTAGGTGGTGTCTCAGTAAATTTTAAAGTTGGGGTGGGGGAGAGCAAAGGGGTGAATTTAGGTGTAGCACTTTTTCCACCAAAAATTTTCTTCATCGATGCTTTTTAGGATGGAGCTGACTAAATTAAAGAGAATTTTGGGGTCGAGGATATTAAATTGGACACACAAGAGTATTTTAGGAAAAAAAGACGTAGGGTAGGTAAAGCATTTTTAAAATATTTGTTTCAGAAAGAGAATTCAATTTTCTTTAATTTGATGTATCGCAAGATAGGTAGTGTCATTTGAAAGCTCACTTTCAATAATAATAACATTAATAATAATAATAATAATAATAATCGTTTATTGTCAACTCATCGAAAGTTATACACTTGTCCAAGTGAAGAAGGAACACGAGGTTGGAACAAAAACAAGCAACCCTAACAAACAGCAAAGTGTGCTGATAAATTACAATACATAATATTTTAAACAATAATGAACAAAGTATTACTGCAGCACACGCACTTACAACAAATTAAAACCATCATTCAATCAAATCAAAAAAAGTCCGACTCAAGATATTCGTCGCAAGAATAAAACGCTTTGGGCCGTATTCAATATTCATACCTCGCTTTTAAGCTAAAAGCGCTATTAGAGCGATGCGCATTTAGGGGCATTTCTCATATTTCAGTGTTCACAATACTTCGACGATCCTGGATCGTGTATTTTGTATTTTTGTATTTGAATACATTTTTCGAAGTATTTTGCCCAGCATTGAAAATAATGGAGTTGTACAATTTATGACTGACTTTTGTGATAAAAAAATCGTAATTCCACTAAACGACTTTTGAATTTTAGTGATAAAAGGTCGTAAGTCCAATGCAATTACTAAAATATATAATAGTATATTATTCAACAGTCGGCGGTACGGCATGGGTGGATATGCATACAGGCTACTATAACGAAAGTCAAGCATCGCCCGCAGAAGCCAGAACCTGGATGGGTGACTGGTGGATAGCTGGGCGCGAAGAGAGCGGACGCAGCGTAGTGTACTTGCCCAAGGGGGCTCCATTACCTGTACACGCACATGAACGAGATGATTGTGGGTAGTAGCATAAATCCATAGTGCGGCTCGGTGCGTCCGACACCTCGACACCCAGATGGGTAAAAGAGGTTACGATTATATACCGGGTGATCATTTGAAAACTATCCACCTGCAATATCTCCCGATTCCTTGTGCAAATGTCTTCGAGCAAAAACAGGTCGATTTTTATATCGAAGGGGACATCTAAAACATACATTGGAGAATTTATATCTTGAGCCCCCTCGCCCCCACTCACCCCAACTTTGAAATTTCAAATGACACTACCTACCTTGCGATACGTCAAATTAAAGAGAATAAAATTCTCTTTCTAAAAAAAATATTTCAAAATTTTTCAACCTCACCCCCTGTTCTTCCTAAAATTCTCTGAGTGTCCAAGTTAATATTCCTGACCTCCATTTCCCTTCAATACAGTAAACGTCATCCTGCACAGCATCGAAAGAGAAAATTTTCTGTAAAAAAAGTGCCACCCAAATTTACCCATTCGCTCCCCCCACCTGACCTCAAAAATTTAAAATGTCAATACCCACTTTGTAATACATCAAATTAAAGGAAATTGAATTCTCTTCCTGAAAAAGATTTTTTCACAATTTTTAAAGCCCCCCATCTCCCCCCTAAAATACTCCAAATGGCCAATTTATTGGGGGAGGGGTAAAAAATTTCGAAAAAATTATTTTCGGAAAGAGAATTCAATCCCCTTCAATTTGATGTATCACAAAGTGGGTGGTGTTTTGTTAAATTTGGGAGTTGAGGTGGGGGAGAGCAAAGGGGGGAATTTGGGTAGCACTTTTTCCACCAACAATTTTCTTCTTTGATGCTATCTAGGATGACGCCGACTAAATTGGGAAAAAAATGAGGGGTCCAGAATATAAAATGGGACAGTCAGAGAATTTTCAGGAAAAAGGGGGTGGGGTTAAAAAAATTTAAAATATTTTTTTCAGAAAGAAAATTTTATTTCCTTCAATTTGATGTATCGCAAGGTAGGTAGTGTCATTTGAAATTTCAAAGTTGGGGTAAGTGAGGGCGAGGGGGGTGAATATAGAAATTTGCCAATATATGTTTTGGTTGTCACCCTCGATATAAAAATCGACCTGTTTTTGCTCGAAAAAATATTCACTAGGAATCGGGAGTTATTGCAGGTGGATAGTTTTCAAATGATCACCCGGTATATATATATATGTTGAATAATATATATATATTATTCAACAAGCGGGTAAAGAATGCTTCTTACTCATGAGGATGCAGTTTGCCGACACGAGCTTTGGCGAGTGTCGTAAAGCATCCGAATGAGTGATAGCCATTACCCGCGAGTAGAATATATGCTTTATCCACTCTTATTGAAAAATGCAGGCATGTATGCGCGTGATAATGCGTGCATTATTCAATAGGATTGGATAAAAAATGTTACAAGATCAATTTTGAATGGTTCAGGATGCGTAGTTTTGATACATAATATATGATAATATCCATAATTCGAAGTGTCGGACTGTCGATATAGGCAAGTACAGAATCGCGTTCCCGGTATTTATTTTATTTGGTAGGTATTGTCTCGAAACTCATTAAGATCAGTCGCGCGAATAATACACATCTGCACAATTGGTGGAGGTGCCGTACTTCGAAAGCATGCCGCCAGAACATATGCGAATCCCATGAACTTTTCTAGAGAGGCGGTGACATCAAGTGCGACGATTTATTTGACGTGTAATTTAGTGGTACGCAGTATATGAATAGTGTGTTTGAAACGTTTCTCCCTTTAACTATTGAAGTACCTATACACAAGGCAATTCGTAACAGTATTTTAGCAAAATGGAAGTGTTTCGCACAACTCGACCAGGTTTTATGTTACATTCGAATCACTATTATAGCAAAGACGTAAAGATCAAGTGTAAAATGGATAACGCCTCTCCCAGTTGCTCACCTTTTGTTTATTGAATAGCCTTTGTTGGTTATACCTGTGAACTAGTACGGAAAAATATGTGAGAACGATTTAGTGTTAGTAGTAATAAGCACGTTGTAGCAACATCTTTATCCCATATTAAAACGTTTCTTTAAGTTAGCATTAGGTATAGGATCCGATACACACAAAACAAAACAGTTATTTACCTACCTGCCTGTATGTTTTTGTTACTTCACAAGTCATCGTTAGCGAAAAATTTGTCTCAATTTCAAGAGCACAACCGGTATCTTATTATTAAATGAATAGTCGCATTAAACAAGCGCTTTAAAAAAATGCACTCAGGGTCAATTACCTACATGATAACGCAACAAAGAAGGAGCTTGTGTTTTTTTTTGAAAATCTAGAAATTTAAGAATTTCACCAATAAGATATTTATTTTGTGCTTATTAATATTTACCCAGGTGTTTCTTCGATCCAGAACCTACATGATGCGTCCGCAGAAAAAAAAGGGTAATAAATTCTTACAGTTTATGCTTATATACCATAATAGACAATATATACCGTTCCGGATTACGTAACTATTAAACATTAATCATTTAAAACAATTGAAAATATGCATGCAAGTGAGAGATCAAAGGATCCTTTTAAAAGAGCATCGATCGAAATTCATTTCCCACGATCTCCCCGGCAAATTGCCGCCAACGGTACATTAAATTTGAAGAAATAGAATTCGTATTTCAGCATTGTTTCCTTCATAAATTACAAAACGTGGGCCCAAAGATCAATTTCTTCGACGTGCCAGATTTACACAGATAAAACCTGGGCATCATCATTCTGACATATAGGCAAAAACACAAAGGCGAAACGAATTATTGTTGAATGAACTAGATTCAGTGCCGCCTGCAAGTAGGTATGCCTACAATTATTATTAACGCAATGTTTCCAAATAGTCAGTTTCCTTCCTTTCGGCTCTGTTATTATATTCGCACCTCAATTTTCCGACGGATGGAAAGTGCACGTAAGTGAAAATTTTGATTTTGACAATAAGTAAAGTAAAAGTTCTAAATAAATCTCATTTAAATTTAGAAACTTTAATTCTCTCACTTCAACTGTTAGTGCAGCAGTGAAAAAAGGTATACTTAGTGGATATTTTCATTTTCAAAAAAACTTGAATCGATTTTAACAAGTGTTGTATCGTTTCAAACTAAATTGTACCTTTTAAAATCATTTATGGCATTTAAAATTACATTGGAACAGGCTTCAACAATTTTTACTGAAAAAACTACGATTTTTGCGACCTGATTTGATTATGTCGTTTTGTAATTTGGGTAAGGTATTTATACCACGGGTTCCACCAGAAAATTTAAGAGCGGTTTAAGCTAAACCGAGATTAAACGGATTTTTTTCTGGTCAGTGCTGGTAGATTCATTTTGGAAAATACGTTAAATCGCAAGTATACCACCCTTTGGTTAACTACTCAGCGTGAAACCTGAATTTACATTGATCATTTGGCCAGAGTCCATCAAAATAAATCTCGAGTTAGCTATTAGCTGGTTAAATATTTTGGTGGAACCCACGGTTAGGTAGTTAGGTAGATATTTAGGCTTGAGCGATTTCAATATTTTTGGCTGCCAAGCTCAAGAGGACATCTTTATCAAGAAAAACTGAAAGCACTTATATCCATCAAGCAATAAATCACAAAACTTTCTTTTCTATCGTCGTTTATATTTCATTTTCAGGTAAAAATATAGGTGTACTTATTGGGTGGTACTTGGGTCTGAAATACTTATTTTGTTCGAGACTATTCCGAATGATAGGATTGGTTGGATATATTGACAATAAACTGCTTTGGACATGGAGGCATCTAGACAAAAAAACAACAAATGTGATTTTAACAAACATAATTTTTTAGATGAGCTATGAATATGAATTGATGCAAAGACCGGATTCTAGGCAAAATGCCTTTTTGTTTCTGTTTTAGGCATTTAACATGAGACCTTGAAATAAAAGTCAGTGTTGAAAAAACATTGCTTTGACACCCATTTGTTTTTGGTCCAGGGTGTATATGAATATATAATAGGTTTATTTTCAACAGGCATATTACAAATAATCCACAGGAAACAGAGACTTACAAACAAAATGAGCATGATACAAATATAGTGAACAAACATTAACATTTTAAAACGGACATTTTTTTCATGAACACCGATTTCGTGTCATAATTAATGTCCACATCGGACGATTGTTGATTTATGAGCGCGCAGGCCGCATAAAGTGGGGAGTCATGTATCAAAAGCTTTTGAAAAATTGGTGTGAATAACGTCCACATGACCAGCAGAATCAAGCACACCGCCGATGAACTTACACATAATATTGGACGCAGTTGAGCGCCCCCAATGCACGCATCACCACTCGCATACATGCCTGCATTTTTCATTAAGACTGGATAAAGCATAGTATTCTACTCGCGGGTAATGGCTATTACTCATTCGGATGCTTTACGACACTCGCCAAGGCTCGTGTGGGCAAACTGCATCCTCATGAGTAGAAAGCAATCATTACCCGCTTGTTAAATAATATACTGATATTATATGATATTGATAATGGAATAATATCTTCGATGGATCTCAATTTTCTTCTGCCATGTTCCATAATTGTCTGGACAACCGCAGGATCAATTTCTCCAATGCGGAATGCTTTAATGTTTTTGAAAAACGCGACGCCGTGATTGGTTTTCATTTGCAGCTTCGTATCCCTTGTCGTATACTATTCTGCTCAATACTCACCAAAAATTTTATATAGGTCGAGCTTGCGGTACTTTGTACGAAAGCGTAGAAGGGCCACTATATATTTTTTTTTATTAAGTCGGAATTCCGAGATCTAAGTCGGAATTCCGAGAACTAAGTCGGAATTCCGAGATCTAAGTCGGAATTCCGAGATCCAAGTCGGAATTCCGAGATCTAAGTCGGAATTCCGAGATCCAAGTCGGAATTCCGAGATCTAAGTCGGAATTCCGAGATCCACGTCAGGATTCTACGAAAGCGTAGAGGACTCATGTTATTGTGCATTTAGTGGTGAGTGGTGCGTGCAAAAATTTAAAAAATGAATGATGAAGATCAGTTGATTAAGTTTTATTTTACGCTGGGGCTTCAACAAATGGATATATTGTCATGTTTGACTTTGATTCATAATATTTCCATGAGTGAACGTACGTTAAAAAGAAAGTTACGAACAATGAATCTCTTTAGGAGAAGGAACTACACGGATATCATTACGGTATTCAGATTTATTGAAAATGCTGTACAAACGCATGGCCAGTTACATGACTATAGATGGCTGCATTTGAAATGCCTACAAAGTCGATTAGTAGTGTCTCAAGAAACAGTTAGACTTCTTCTGCAAATTGCAGATCCAGAAGGAGTAGAACTTCGTAGCAGAAGGAGACTTCGTCGGAGACAATATCGCAATAAAGGGCCAAACTTTTTATGGCACATGGACTGCTACGATAAACTTAAACCATATGGTATTTGTATCAGTGGATGTATCGATGGTTTTTCGAGAAAAATTATCTGGCTAAGAGCTGGAGCTAACACTAGTGAGCCAAAAATTATTGGCGGTTACTATCTTGAAAGCATCAAAACGCTGAATGGTATTCCACAAACAATTCGAGCTGATTTAGGCACTGAAAATGGAGTCGTTGAATATATTCAAAGTTATTTGCGAGAAACAAGTGATCCTGGAGAACAACATTCAACTTTACCGGCTTTTCTATATGGCACAAGTCCAAACAATCAGAGAATCGAAGCATGGTGGGCCATTTTGAGGAAGCATCATAGTCAATTTTGGATTAACTTTTTTCAAAAATTGAAAGACGATGGCTTATTTTCCGGTTCTTTTTTAGACAAGTCGTTGATCCAGTTTTACTTTTTGAAGATTATCCAGGTAATATTGCTTAATACATTTCGACCATTCCAATGAAGACTGTCGTAACTCAATTATTCCACTTTTAAGTTACTGTACTGTGGTAAGACGTCTCGAGTACCTACCTATGTGAATTTGTCCCTAGAAAACTTTAGTACTCATTACGTGGAAGGCAACTTCATATTCTATTATTGGAAATGTAGTAACTCTAATATTTACGCGCGATTTACCACGAATAAATATTTCATCGCGACCATCTCAAAACTACCTACTGAATTTGAGTTACGATAATCTTCGCTGGGCAAGTCGGTTTATCGAAATAACCTCTAAAATAGGATTTAAATTGTGTAATTTTTAGGGACCTGTGTACAACTTCTATTCTTATTTAATTTTAATATTCATTTTAGCAAGAATTGGAAAATGTGGTCATGGAATGGGATTTACATCGTATTGCCACGTCAAGAAACAGCATTTCACCTTCTGGAAGGCCATTTGTAATGTATCATATGCCCCAAATCTACAATACAACGAATTATTTACGTCATATTGAAGACGAAGATATTGCTGCTTGTAGGTATGCTTGCACTCTTACCAACAAAATTCCATGTGACGAGGACGTATATTCGTTAGCATTGATTCTTATGGAGGAAAAAGATCTCACATTTCCGAATAATGCGCATGATGCAGGCGAATTGTATGTTATATTAAGAAGAAGAAGTGAATTTTTGAATATTTTGTAGTCAGTAATTAAAGTTATGTTTATATGTATGCAGAATAGAACCGAGACGGGGATAGTATAGAGAGTATTATTGAATATAAGTAGGTACACGTAAGATGTGGATAAACGTATTATATATACTGCCTTCCAAAAAAAGTGCAACACCATGAAGCCGTGGATCAATTTTATTCAAATTTTCGCAAAACATGTGTTTTAACAATAGAAACAAACGATTAGATTCTGGAAATCGTAATACAAGGAACTTCAGAAAAAATTAATAATGTGTCGCTCCTCCACGATTTGCCCGACACTCATTAACCCTACGAGGCATGCTTTCAATCAAGTGGTCGATTGCCGCTTGTGACAAGCCATCCCATGCCTCTTGCAAGGCCATACGGAGATCTTCCAAGTTGTTGGGAGGATGGCGTAATTGCCCCACCTTTCTTCCCATCATATCCCACACGTGTTCGATGGGCGACAAATCAGGAGAGCAAGCAGGCCATGGAAGCACGTCAACGTGTGCATCTTCCAGGAACTGCATTGAAGCTCTTGCCGTATGAGGACGTGCATTGTCTTGCTGGAAAATAGGGTTGTTGAGCCCCTGAAGGTATGGAAGGCAAACGGGTTCCAGCACACTCGCGATGTAAGATGCAGCTGTCATAGTGCCCTCAATGAACACCAATGGTGACCTGCTTCCATGGCATATTGCTCCCCAAACCATCAATCCGGGTGTACGGGCAGTGTGTCGCTCGGCAAAAAATTCGGGATTATGCCGTTCCCCACGAAAGCGCCTCACCCTCCCCCGGCCGTCATGAGCCCAAAGACAAAAGCGGGACTCGTCACTGAAGACCACCCGATGCCATTCTTGGACCCAGTTTCTGCGCTCATTGCACCACTCCAATCTTCTGGCCCGGTGAACAGGAGTGAGGGGAAGGGTTAACAGCGGACGATAAGAACTTAGCCCAAAAGACCTAATTCTTCTATAGACCGTGCTCATTGAGATTGGGCGTCCTATAGATGCAACCCACTCGTTTCCGACTGCTCGGGTTGTCGTAAATCGGTCTCTTACAGCTGCTACTCGAAGACGTTGATCTTGACGTACCGTGGAGGCTCTACGACGACCAGATCCATTCCGTCGCCGATAATTGGCCTCCTCGTTCCATCTCCGCCACCATCTCATCACAGTCGAAGCATTGCAACCAACAAGTCTCGCAATTCTTCGATACGAAATCCCCTCATTTTTTAAGCCAATAATCTGTCCCTTCTGGAACTCGGTTAAATGATGGTACTGCCGAGGTTGACGGGCTCTTGGCATTTCAGGACTCTTGGGGTTCACTATTGAAACTTATTGCAAAAAATGTGGTTTGTAACAACCAGGAAAAACGAAAAACAATTTCTTGTGTTTTACGGTTACCAAGGGGAAAAACAAAACAACTACAGCGCCTAGATATCCAGAATGTTATTCATTTGTTAGTGTAGATGAAATACTTGTTGTGTGAAAATTTGATCAAAATCAGCCAACGGCATCGAGGTGTTGCACTTTTTTTGGAAGGCAGTATAATTACAGTAATTTATTGATTTTCCAAACGTAAATGTCAAAAATGTACAACGTGACCAACAAACAAAAGGCAACAAAACAAACACAACACAGTAACTTGAATTTCTTATTGACTTAGATCTCGGAATTCCGACTTAGATCTTGGAATTCCGACTTAGTTCTCGGAATTCCGACTTAGATCTCGGAATTCCGACTTAGTTCTCGGAATTCCGACTTAGTTCTCGGAATTCCGACTTAGATCTCGGAATTCCGACTTAGATCTCGGAATTCCGACTTAGTTCTCGGAATTCCGACTTAGATCTCGGAATTCCGACTTAGATCTCGGAATTCCGACTTAGATCTCGGAATTCCGACTTAGATCTCGGAATTCCGATCTAGATCTCGGAATTCCGACCTAGATCTCGGAATTCCGACTTAGATCTCGGAATTCCGACTTAATAAAAAAAAATAATTATAGTGGCCCTTCTACGCTTTCGTAACTTTGAGAGGCAAGAGCTTAAAGAAATTAATCCTGCTGTTGTCCAGAGAATGATCGAACATGGCAAAAGAAAACTGAGAGCCATCAAAGATAATGCCCATCTTCAATATTATTTTAAATATGAATTCGGTATTGTTATAGATGATGTTAGTTTTTCCAATAACGTATGGTCCGAAAGTTTTGGGAAATTGTTTAAAAACTAATAACTTTTTTTGGATAGTTTCAATTTTGTAACTTGATATTGCAAAAACTAACATAATCTCACCACATTCATATTCAACATATTGAAGATGGGCCATCATCTTTGATGGCTTTCAGTTTTCTTCTGCCATGTTCGATCATTCTCTGGACAAGAGCAGGATCAATTTCTCTAAGCTCCTGACTCCCAATGTACCGCAAGCTCGACCAATAAAAGATTTTTTATGAGTATTGAGCGGAATAGTATACGACAAGGGATGGGAAGCTGCAAATGAAGACCAATTACGGAGTCGCACTTTTCAAAAACATAAGAGCATTTTGCATTGGAGAAATTGATCCTGCTGTTGTCCAGAGAATTATGCAACATGGCAGAAGAAAATTGAGATCCATCGAAGATAATGGTCCACTATCAATATGTTGAATATGAATTTGTTATTGTTACAGGGTGTTTCAGATCTGAATCGCGTCCTTTCAGGGAAGTGATGGGAGACGTCAAAACACGTAGACTTTCTCGAAAAAATATATGTCTGAAACGAATATTGTTACGAGCGGCTATTCCGTGCATACTGGTAAACACGCGATCTTTCTGGATTCTCCCATCCATCAGATCGCACATGGTTGTCACAATCCAACGACCACTTGCAGATGGTGAAAGTAGGAAGATTGATCTTGAAGTTGGTGTACCTAAGTTATTTCAAAATCTGATGAGTTTTAAGAGATTGACAGTTTTTAAAAACCGAACAATTTTTTGGGTATCCCACTTCAAATTGTGACCATAAACAGATGTTTCAAAAGTAAGTGTGTGTTTTTCGAAAAACGTACCAGCCCATAACTTTTTTCTTATGGGATATATAGATTTGAAATTTTCATGGGGTATAGGTCATTTCATGGAATTTTCAAGGTCACACTTTTTGCACGGAGCTGAGCGCATGCACGAGATTTTTGGCAGAAAATGACAGTTCTGCGAGTCAATAACAATAACAAACCGACATAACCAACAAAGCGTGAAATTCCAACGTGCTAATTTCCACATGGAAATGAACGTGCATCGTTTAAAACAAGGCGCTACAAAATGGTGCGCTTTTGGGGGCTGCAAATCAGACCAGCCGGCACATCATGTTCACTTGAGCGAATTCGCACTTTCTTGGAGGATGAAGCCATCACGCATCACGGAACAGAGAGCAGGGCCGCTATTCTTGAATCGTGTGAGAAAAGTCCTTGGGAGTAAAATACATTCCGCAGTACACTGATGTAGCGAATGTTGCCTAAATCGTGGTTTTTAGGCAACTTTCGCTACAGAAGTGTAGTAGTTATATATAATCATATTCCTTTTTTACCCGTTAAGGTGTAAAGGTAGAAGTGTAGTACGGATTATATAAAACTCCCAGGGACTTTTTCCACACGATTCAAGAATAGCGGCTCGGGTGAGAGTCTCTGAGAGAACGGAACTCGAGCAAAATTCGACAGTTGACAGTTGACGGCAGACTCGCTTATCCGTCAATGTTCGATATCACGCTTGCGCATAAGTTCCACGAAATGTGCTATTTGAGATCACTTTTGCTATTTTTGGCGTTGATGATGAAACTGCTCTCACTTCCAAAAATAACCGGGAGTGACATCAACTTTTGATTTTCAAATAGAACACCCTGTATATTTTTTGATATATGGATAGAGATCTTTTCATTGACACAGTGGTGGTTTTAAAAATTCTCTATGATGAAAAATGACGATTTCAAAGCGGATTGAATATAACATAAATATGATTAAATTATTAATACAAAGGGTGGCTTGAGACCACAAATAAAAATCTGAAGTTAGAAGTATATTTATTGTTCAGTCAGAAAGCGTTGCCGGTTGAAATCAACGTAAAAAATGAACAACTTCTAACTTCAGACATTTATTTGTGGTCCCAAGCCACCTTTCCTACTAATAATTTAATAATATTCCTGTTATATTTAATTCGCTATAAAATCGGTTATTTTTCATCACAAAGAATTGAAGAATTTGAAACCATCAGGGCATCAGATAAAGAGTGCATTTAAAAGTGACCCAAACCTGAAGTTTTCTCGGAATTTAGGTTGAGAGGAGAATCGAATGGAAATCAACTTACTTTCTGAAGTACCATTCATTCTGAACAAATCAAGGTGCTTTTTTCTTCTATGAGACTGGATATGCTGGTTAACACTTAACAGGCCAAATTTGAACTGTTTGCTTTTGATCGAGAAATATAGGTCCTTGTGCACCTGAAAATGTTCGTAACCAAAGTAACAAAACCCAATGATCACTAACAAACAGTGATCGACAAGTGAGTTTTTTTTTTGTTTTTTGTTTTTTGTTTTTTGTTGTTGGCCCAAACAAGTGAGTGATTGTTCCGATTTCTGTAACGTTGGTTACGAGCAGCTTCATGTGAGCAAGGCCCCGATTCTCTTCCGAAAACATGGTGTTGTAATTTGGTTCTTTTTACTGACAATTCAGATCCAATGCAAGAAGAGGATATCTTGGAGTGTTCAGAATGGATGATTCTTTCGGAGGTAAGTTGATTTTCATCCGATTCTCCTCCCATTTCATATTCCAAGAGCAGTTCAGGTTTTGGTCACTTTTTATGCAACCCTGTATTTTCACCCTGAGTTATTGATATTGATCCTATGATCCTACCTGCAGCTTTGTCTTCAAAATGAGCCTGAAATCTCGAAAATCGGTCCGCGATAAGGAAAGCTACAAATGTTAAACCAAAAAGCTGACTTTTTGAGGTCAATTGGTAAATTGAAGAGATAAACTGGAAATTCAAGAGCCGTCCTGAGATATGCGTTCTACCCTTCTTATCGATGATAATGAAATCCAAGAAAAATATTTTTGCTCAAGAGGGAGTACTTTACCTCTGTCAAACTTTCAGTAATTCAATTCTGCACCAGTCTATTGAACACCCTGTAGAAATATTATGTGGAATATTTTATGTATTTGAAAAATACGCCGGACTAATATCTGATAGCTGAAAGACTGAGCTACTCGCTCAAGTAAACTTTGGTTCAAATTTGAACAAAATCGGTTGAACGGTACAAAAGTTATGCTGACAAAACGATTTATTATTCCCAAGCACTCTCTCTCCTTTTGGTTGCGAAACACCCTACAGGAAGATTGGTGTACTTACCCCTAAACGGTTGATGAACATAAATAAATCACAATACGCAAATATTCTGTTAGCTGTCACTTCGACAAGAAGTGTTGCCAACTTTCGTGTTCGTTGTTTTCATACAAAACCTTGACCAAGGCCACGTTTTGACGTCACACTAATTGAACGTTACCCTTACCCATCCCTCGCCTTTTTCGACCCCAAAATTCATCACTTGGATTTTTCCCAGTATTTTTTCTCTGTCTCTTCCCCCCCCAAATATGAACACCACTGTTATTATACACTTGGATTTAAAAAAATACATGTTTCCAGTATTCCCGATGTCAATCTGAGGATGTATTTGAAAAGATATTGAACCATTTTCAGTTCTGAACTTCTTTGGAGTGGGTGGGAGGAGAAAACTGGTCATAGAACTTAAAACTTCACCACAGATGTATATGTTTCCTAAGGTGGAGTCCACAACATATAAAAAAATTCAGTCAAATTTATCGAAACCACTTTTTCAAAGTAAAGGAGCAGTCCTTTATACCTGAATGGAATAACTTGAAACTTGTTGAAATTAAAAGAAAATTGAGAGTTTCTATACTTTTAGCCACTTTCATCCATCACGGTATCTCAGTTACCCGTAGATGTATACCTACAAAAATACCTAATAAGTAAAAGTAATAAACCTAATTACTATCATTGCGTTGCCCTACTTTTCCACCAACGCATAATATCACCTATCCTGTAGTGGAAGTCGGTTTAGTTTTTTCTTCCATGAATCGACACAGTTCGATTTTCTTTGATGGGTACCTACAGGTTTGCACTTGGCAAAGATACAAGCTCCACTTTTCAAACCAAACTATCCGACCATAATAACCACCTTTTAAATAAAGCCATTCAAAATCACAACCTAATATCCTATTAAAAACACACTGGCTCGCGGTATAAAAAGTTGAAACGGACGTCTTGAAGTTCAACCGTGTCGCAATTATTTACAACTTGCCTATTGTAGATGACAGAGAAGAATTCACTGTCAATGCGATGTGAATTTGTGAATACGCACGCGATTAATCTATTTCCTCAAATAAAACGATTGGAATTATGTAGGTAGGTACCTTATACAGGGTGTTTCAGTGACCTTGCATAATACTTTGGGAGGTGATTCCTCTCAAAAGAATAAGTCGAGAAATAAGGGTAAAATTTTTCCGTCCGTCCGTCCGTCTGTCTGTCTGTCTGTCTGTCTTTCTGTCTGTCTGTCTGTCTGTCTGTCTGTCTGTCTGTCTGTGCCCCCGGACTAGAAGGTAGGAGCTTCAAATTTGATGTTCTCGATGCATCGTTCTGAAGTAAATGTGAAAAACACGGACGTGTCATGAATAATTTTCAATATAACCCAATTCCCTCTAATTTCGCTGCCACTGGTTAGATTTGTTTAGAACTTTGCATAGGCATAAGAAGCTTTATTGCCCAACAACACAAGTTATACAAAGGACAATGGTGACAAGTACAAAATATACATACACCTATAAAATATGGAACAGATTTCAAGTCAATGAAGAAAGACAAAACATAACAAATAAAAATTACAATTACAAGACAATGGTCTGTGTTTCCTGGATAGCCCCCATGAACTCACTTAAAGAAGGAGAGCTCAAGTCTGTCTTGTGGCAGATCTCATTGAAGTACCTGGACATCACGTATACAGGGGATCTGACGATCGCGTTCGAAGTGGCAGCAGGCAGTCGGAAAAATCTGCAGCCTCTAGAATTCAGCCGTGGTACCTGTATAAAGAACTGAGCAAGCAGTTCAGCACAGTCAACGGCGCCGTGAAAAAGCTTGAATAGGAAGATGAGAGATGCACGACGCCTCCGAGACTCCAGGGAGACAATCCCAAACTCCTCTCTAAGGAGGCACTCATCATAGCCCCTCTCAGGGACCATGCCATGCACTCTGAAATAAAGGTACCTCAAAAACTTCCTCTTGACCCGCAACAACAGATTGACACGTCTCCGGTATATGGCCCACCATACCAGTCCTGCGTACTCAAGTCTTGCACGAATGTAAGCAAAATATAATTGTTTGAGACAAGCGATGTTCATAATATGTCTGCCGTTGCGGAAGATAAACCCGAGCATCCTCAGTGATGAGCTGCGTACTTGCTCGACGTGCTTCGCGAATGATAGCTTCCCATCAAACAGCACGCCAAGATCTTGATAGTCATCGCAAGCCTCAAGTGGAACCCCATCCAAGGCATACTCATATTTTATGAAGCGTGTGGTGTTTCTGGTGAAGGACATCACCCTACACTTGTCAATGTTGAGGTACAGCCTGTTCAACCGGCACCACTCGAGCACGCCATCCAAGTCCTTCTGCAGAAGAGCACAGTCCGCCTCAGTGCGAATCTCTCTGAATATCTTCACATCATCAGCGTATACTAACACCTGACCAGCCACACGCTCGACGATATCGTTAATGAACAAGTCAAAAAGCATAGGCGCCAGGTTTGCACCCTGGGGTGCTCCGCTCGTTGGTGAGAAGTGAGATGAGCAATGGCCATCAATCTCAACATACTGGTCCCGCGACGACAAATACGACGCCAGAAGAGAGATCCATCCGACATCAAGACCGTATGAATACAACTTCTCAAGAAGGATGCCATGATCCATACGGTCGAAAGCCTTTGAAAAATCTGTAAAAATTGTATCAACCTGAAGACGATTGTCCATGGAAGAATATAGAAATTGTGTGTAGCACGCCAAGTTGGTGACAGTGCTTCGACCGGCAAGAAATCCATGCTGTTTGTCCGTGATGATGGGTTTAACATCAACCATTATGCTTTCGCAGATCGTTATTTCAAACACCTACGCGAAGTTTGACATCAGGCAAATGGGTCTATAGTTCTCAGTGTACACTGTACCTACATGTTACACTGTTGAGAAACTTCTCTATGCCAAATTTGAAGTTCCTACCTTTGAAGGTTTTTCAGCAAATAAATAAAAGAAAGCAACAATACACAATATACAGGGTGTTCGGGTTTGGCTATTACAAACTTTGAGGGATGATTCCCCTTCAAAAATAAAGCCGAAAGAACAAAAAACTCATGGTCCTAAAATGCTTCCTTAAAAAGATACAGGGTGTTGAAGTTAACTTTTTTTAATCGTTTTTTCACCGTAACTTTTTAACCGTTGAACCGATTTTGATCAAATCAAAACCAAAGTTTAGTCAACTGAGTCTCCATCGAATAATAATACCACAATCCATCAAAGATTCCTGGGGGCGTGGATAATAGGGGACTGTCCCCTATTTTCGCCCCTATTTTTATCTCCCCTAATTATTTTCCAAAATTGTTGATATTTTCAGACTTAACGTTTAATTTAGAAGAAAAAGTTACTCCAGCAAAATTTTGATTAGAGGCTCCATTTCCAAGATATTTGGTTTTTCAACTTTGGAAAACATCTCGAAACCGCCTTTTTCCAGAGCCCAAATTGTTTTTCTCTGAAAACGTCTCGTTTCTTAGCCGAAAATGGCAGTAGATCAACCTAAGCGACCTAGAAAACTTATTACAGTTAAGGAATCATGAGTTTTCTTGGATTTTAATTTTTAGGCCTTTGAAAGTCGCGATTTCGAGGCGTTTTCCAAAGTTTCAGACCCAAATATCTCGGAAATGAAGCCTCTAATCAAAATTTTGCAAGAGTAACGTTTCCTTCTAAATTGAACGTAGAATCCGAAAATATAAACATTCAAATAATTTGTTTAAATAATTTTGAAAAATAATTGAGGTAGATAAAAATAGGGGCAAAAATAGGGGACAGTCTCCTATTATCAACCCCCCCAGAAATGTTTGATGGGTTGTAGTATCATTATTCGATGGAGACTCATTTGACTAAGTTTTGGTTCAAACTTGATTAAAATCGGTCCAACGGTTCAAAAGTTACGGTGAAAAAACCATTTAAAAAAGTCAACTTCATCACCCTGTATCTTTTTAAGGAAGCATTTTAGGACCATGAGTTTTTTGTTCTTTCGGCTTCATTTTTGAAGGGGAATCATCCCTCAAAGTTTGTGATAGCCAAACCCGAACACCCTGTATAAATATTGCGCCTCTTTGGGCCATAAAACGGGCACCTCGCATTTTTAAATTAACGAACAACGTTCTTTATGCTAAAAAACGATTTTTTATTTCCAACTTGCAAGGGCTATCTCCGTTATTATGGCCACTTCTGAAAAAACCCGTCTTTTTAGCGCACTTTCCCAAAAAATGGGAGAGAGGCGCTTTTAGCTTCACTTTGTCCGTCCGTCCGTCCGTCCGTCCGCCTGTCCGTTCGTCTGTACCCGGGATAACTCCTCGGGGAAAAAAGATATCGATGTGGTGTAAATAACGCTGATCAATAGTACATATGTCCAGGATGTCACGTTGACTTTTAGTTTTTTGTTATTCTGCCGCCATCTTTGATCCGCCATTTTGACTTTGTCTAAAAGTGATCCGATTGAAATGAAATTTGCAGGCAATGTAAACCACATCAAGATCTATCCAATTTTGGACAATTGATGTCCCGCCGCCATCTTGTATTCTCCATATTGAACATGTTACGAAGTGATAGAACTAGGAGAATTATGCCTCAACGAAAACAGATATCGATGTGGTGCAAACGCCAATCGAATGCGTACGTGACCACCATATAAAGTTGACCAAAGATTTTTGTCACTTGGCCGCCATCTTTGATCCGCCATTTTAAATTTCTCTGAAAGTGGTCTGATTCGAGTGAAATTCGCAGGCGATGTGAACTTCAATTAGATACATCCAATTTTCGACAATTGATGCCCCGTCACCATCTTGTATTCTCCATATTGAACATGTTTCAAAGTGATAGAACTAGGAGAATTATGCCTCAACGAAAAGAGATATCGATTTGATGCAAACGCCAATGAAATGCGTACGTGTCCACCATATAAAGTTGATCAATGATTTTTGTCATTTGGCTGCCATCTTGATCCGCCATTTTGAATTTTGCTGAAAGTTGTCTGATTCGAGTGAAATTCGCAGGCGATGTGAATTTCAATTAGATACATCAAATTTTTGACAATTGATGCCCCGCCGCCATCTTGTATTCTCCATATTGAACATGTTTCAAAGTGATAGAAATAGGAGAATTGTGCCTCAACGAAAAAAGATATCGATGTGGTGCAAACGCCAATCAAATGCGTACGTGACCACCATATAAAGTTGACCAATGATTTTTGTCACTTGGCCGCCATCTTTGATCCGCCATTTTGAATTTTTCTGAAAGTGGTCCGATTTGATTGATATTCACAGGCGATATGAACTTCCTTAAAATACATCCGATTTTGGACAAATGATGCTCTGCCGCCATCTTGGCCGCCATATTGAAATTTCTCATCACTCAACGATTTTCATGGAGCTTGGGACTCACCTTTGTTCCGTATGATCATTCTTATTCTCCAGCCAAATTCCAACATTAAGCCGCCATCTTGACCGCCATATTGAAATATCTTATTAGTGGAACGATTTTCATGAAACTTGGAACTCACCCTTGTCTATAGTACGATCATTTTGATTTTTAAGCCAAATTTCATGAATCTGACGTTATTTTGGCCGCCATATTGAAATTTCTGCCCAAATAACGGTAGAACCCTAGTTAACATCTTGCGTTCACTAATCCTTAAAAAAGGAAGTGGCAACGACCATACCACGTTGAAAATGACGGCCCCGTAGCCCAGTCGGTCGTCTGCCGTCTGTGGTGCGGATGGCGCGGGTTCGAATCCCGGTAAGTCATGGATGTTTTGTGTTTGTTGAAAAATTTGCGTATATTGTAATTCCTATGTAATAATGCACTGTTATCAATAAAAGGCGCAAAAACTCATATGGCACTGATAAGCCGAGAAGAAGGAAAACATTAATTGAAAAAAAAAATTAATAAGTGCGCTACTGAGCCTTATGCCCATGAGGCATATTCGCTTGTTCTTTTTTGATTCTCTTTCTTCTCTCAAAATTATGTATCAAAAACTAAACCACCCTATACAGGTGTCCTGAAATTGAGTTGTTTGATGATGTGAGCGATCCTTCTAGGCAGGTAGATATAGAATACGTTATAGGCAGGCTTGATGCGTTTCACTGGGACTCTGACTGGAATAGGATATCGCTATCTGTTTACACTCCGGAATATAAGTATCTTAGTAACCCTCTAAATGTAAACAACGCGTACCTGAAGGGTGAACCTCTGTATGTGAAAAGACTACTGGCACAGCTAAGAACGGGAAATGATCGGAGACTGAAAGTGTACGCTAATAGAAAGACCTACAGCATTTCAGCATTTCCATACATGATCAATGCAGTCTGTGTAACCTTCAACAGCCCGAAAGCTTGAAGCACATTTTGTTTGACTGTCCTCTGTACCGGCCCTTCAGACGGGACATCCATCAGGAGATCCTGAACGTGACGGATACTCATGATCTACTCAAAAAAGTTGAAAAAGAGCAGGCCGTAGCTCTCTGCAGATTCATGGGGAGATGTATGCGGTACAGGGAAATATTATTGGAGGAATATCACTAGGTTTGATTAATTATTGTTTCAATATTTTGTTTCTTTGCTGTGCTGTTCTCTCTTGCCTATAGAAATAGAAAAATAAGAAATTTTGGTTCATGTATGCTTGCTGTTTTTTTTAGAGCATTTTCGTAAGAAAATGACGCTTATATGGCCGGTTTGTCTGTCTGTCCGTCCGTCTGTCCGTCTGTCTGTCTGTCCGTGTAGAAATTGAGAAGTTGTACTTCTCCTCGAGGAATGAAGCTAGAGCCTTAGAACTTTTTTTGATAGATAGCTGATGTCCCCAAGGGTGGCCAGTAGGCAATTTTTTTTATCCATACATAGTAATCATTACTATTATCTGTTAGCGCGGTACACATAAAGACGGCAGCCTTCCGATGAAGGCTGCATTAAAACAATAACTCTTGGATTAGGAAAGCAGCAAGCGACAGTCAGAAATAAAATTCACAACAACAATCAAAAACTTTAATGCAAAACAAAAAAAACACAAACAGACAGAATTACAAAACAATAAAAAAAAACAATGTGAATTGAATGAAATGAAAAATCCGAGTGGTTCTGATCGGGGGCAGGTTCGCTGGCGCCGAGTGGCGTCCTGAAAACGAGACGAACTGCACTGAAGGTATACACCCCGGCAAACGGGAATAAACGGTAAATGGTAAAAACAATGGAAAATATGGAACTTACGGGATCTTATTCGGTGGCGGCGTCGTCCTGGCGGAGTCCGAAGGCGGCGTCGTGGTGGATGGCCGTTCCGGTGGTGGATTTTCCGTTGAAATGCACGAGTGCCCGTGTTCGTCACCAAAATAGCGGACGAACGACTCGATCCCGTCCGAAACTGGAGCTTTGTGTGCGGCTGGCTGATCCAAGCCGCTCCCCGGTGAAAGCGGTGAAAACTGCCGCTTTCTGGACTTGGAGATGATGCAGAGATCCTCCAGGAGTCACTATCGGACGCGATGGGCCTTGGATGGGCTTCTGGTCGAGTACGAATGTACGCCGATGGCACGACAAGATGGCCGCGAGAGCGATGACAAAAAAAGACGGCGTGGCTTCCCGCTCGACGTACGTAGATCGACCCCGCTTCGAACGAAGCGGCAAGAACACGAGCGGAAAGAAAGCCGAAGAATGCCGAAGACGGCCGAAGAATGCCGAAGACGGCCGAAGAAAGCGCTGGAGCTCGTTCACGCTTGCGCCTGACAGCCAAGTGCCAGGCACACCGAACAGGGGATGAGGGGTGAGGATTTGGACAACACAGGGATATTTTGGGTTGCATACCCTCAGTGCACACGAATGCAGTTTTCAATGAACGGGGCCGAGACATACTCCCCACCAAAATACCACTCGGGGTATTTTCAAAGTTCAAAAATTAATGAAATCAAACATGATACAAAAAGAAAGAGCATAGTGAAAACAATGAAGGAAGTGAAAACACAGAATGCTCACTGTCCTGAAGGGAGGGGACAAAGTTTGACCATTGGGCGTCGCAGAACGTCGCGTTGAGTACGGACATCTGCGACGCGACAAATGCCATCTTTGCCGGGGAAGAGTTTTGAAATTCTGCCTAACCTCCACTTCAGAGGGGGAGCGTTTTCGTCCTTGATGAGGACTAAAGACCCCACATCGGCGGATTCAAGGTGACGTGACTTGCGCCACTTGCCGCGTTGGTACAGCGTGTGTAGATATTCGTCGCGCCAACGCGCCCAAAAACGCTGTTGCATGGATTGGACCAACTGCCATCGCGACAACCTGCTGATCTTGAGGTGGGACAAATCTGGGTCAGGTGGGGCCGTTAACGGCTCGAGCGTCAAAAAATGACCCGGCGTCAATGGGCACAGATCATTTGGATCCGAGCTCAGCTCCGAAAGTGGCCGTGAGTTGAGCAACGCTTCAACTTGGGTGACCAACGTGGTCAGCTCTTCAAAGGTGAGTATTTGATCACCTATCACGCGAGATAGATATGTTTTGACAGCTTTTATGCCGCTTTCCCACAGCCCGCCAAAGTGGGGACTTGAGGGAGGAATGAAGCGCCAAGTGATGGCTTCGGATTCCGCGGCGAGTTGCATTGACGTCGTCAATTGCCTATGAGCTCCGACAAAGTTTGTGCCATTGTCGCTATAGATGGTAGAGCAACGACCGCGCCGGGCAATGAATCTGCGCAAGGCAGCGAAGAAAGCATCTGTTGAGAGATCGGAGGCAACCTCGACGTGCAATGCCTTGGTGGCGAAGCACACGAAAAGACAGATGTACGCCTTCGTAGTTCTGACACCGCGAGCGCGTGACATGAGGATTGGAAAAGGGCCACCATAGTCGAGCCCGACGCAGCTAAAAGGTTTTAGCTGAGAAATTCGCGCCGAGGGGAGGTCGCCCATGGTGGGAGAAAAAGTTTGCGGCTTAGTCCGGAAGCACCGGTAACACGATGCAAGATAGTGCCGTACCGCGCGTCGCGTGGACAATATCCAAAAATTTTGCTGCAGGAGATAGCAGGTATTGTTGAGTCCCGGATGGCAATGTCGGGAATGAACTTGTCGAATGACGAGTCCTGTCAAGACGTGACGAGATGGAAGAAGAGCAGGGTGTCTGGTTGCAAATGGCAACTCATGACAATGCTTCAAACGTCCGCCGACGCGGAGAACATCGTCACGATCGAGAAAGGGTGAAAGTTTTCGAAAGGGTCTTGAACAGGGTTTGCCGTTGCGTAACGACGCGATTCCGACGGCAAATACCTTCTGCTGTACATGTTTGACAATGTACAACAAGGCAAAATGGAGTTCTGTATCCGAGAGAGGTCCTGTGAACTTCTCATCGGACTTGCATTCGCAGAACCGATAGAAATAGGCGACAGCGCCCTGAATCTTCCGTAAGGAGGATATGCGCAAAAAGAGGTCGTCGATGTCAATCGGCGGCGGCTGCGGCACACGCACGACCAAAGCGAGCTTTCGCTCTTCAGACGCAATGTCTGGGGAGGACACGGGGAATTTGTCATCCGGCCATGTGTCATCCGCTGATGACAGAAAAGGTGGGCCAGACCACCAGAGGGAGCACGAAAGCATGTCTTTGGGAAACAATCCGCGCGAAGCTGGGTCGGCGGGATTGTCCGATGTTGAGACATGTCTCCAACACTGAGGCGGGACACGCTGTTGAATATGCTCAACACGGTGAGCAACAAATGTTTTCCAGCGGTGCGAAGAGGAACGCAGCCAGCTGAGAACAACCGTAGAATCGGTCCACGCAAATATGGCATCGAACTGTACGGTTCCTGCGAGCGCTGCAACGGTGAAGGCAACGAGATTGGAAAGTAGGACCGCTGCACACAATTCGAGACGGGGTACGGTCAGCAATTTGACTGGAGCCACCTTTGATTTGGCGGTTAGGAGACGAATGGTGGGAACACCATTTCGAAGGTAACGAACGTACAACACGCTCGCGTACCCAGATTCAGATGCGTCGCAAAAGGCGTGCAACTGGCACCTGTCTGCAGGCGACGGAAAAGTATGCCGTGGAATTTGCAACCGCGAAAGTTGCGATAGCTCGGATTGAAAACGCAACCACTGTTGACATACGATGTCTGGAGGGGTGTCGTCCCAATCAAGGCCAAGTTTCCATAAGCGTTGGATTAAATGTTTGGCGAAAAATGCAACAGGGCACAGAAAGCCGAGCGGATCGTAAATCCGAGCCACCTCCGACAAAATGGACCGTTTTGTGCACGGTAGTTCATTTGGATGAACCGTGAATGAAAAGGTGTCTGTTGCCGCTTGCCGCTGGAGGCCAAGAATTTTGACAGTATTGTCAGCAACGTCACTGAAAGTGGACGGCTGAGTTCGAAAGTGATCAAGTGGTATGTCTTGCAGCACATCAGGGTGATTGCTTGCCCACTTGCGCAATTCAAAGCAACCCGATTGGAGCAGGTTGATTAGCTGCGTTTGCAATTCCCGTGCTGATTCCACGGAGTTCGCGCCGCAAAGTAGATCGTCTACATACAAATTACGGCGAATTGCCTGCGAAGCCAATGGGAACTTCGAGGCGCTTTGTTCTGCCAAGTGAAGCAACGTGCGAACCGCTAGAAACGGTGCCGAAGAAACACCATATGTAATGGTGTTCAATTGGTACGTTTCAATGGGTCGATCAGGGGAGAAACGAAAGCGAATGAGTTGATACTTGCGATGTTCGGGCGAGATAAGTATCTGCCGATACATCTGACGGATGTCACAAGTAAAAACGATCGGCTCACACCGAAACTGCAGTAGCAAAGCTGCTATGTCCTGTTGTAACTTAGGACCGACGAGAAGCGTCTCGTTGAGAGATAAATGATTCGGCGCTTGCGCCGAAGCATCAAAAACGACGCGAATTTTCGGCTTGTCGTCTTCGATCTTGACGATCGGATGATGAGGGATGTAATACGCCTCAGAATCTGGAGGTTCTGCGTCCAGCAAGGTCATGTGACCTAGGTCGAGGTAGTCGCGCATGAATACCATGTACAGATCACGGAGTGTGTCCTGACGGACCAGGCGACGTTCGATAGCTAACCAACGGCGGTCAGCCATAGACCTGCAATGTTCAAAGGTGGGGGACTCCCTTTTGAAGGAAAGCGAAACCCCAAAACGACCTGACGGACAACGGTAGACAGAGTCCCGGAAACAAATTTCTGCACGTTCATCATCTGGGGACAAACGTGTTTTGGACGATGGTGACGAGATTTCCTCTACTTCCCAAAATTTGTGCAGAGACTCGTCGATTCCAGTTGGAGTGCAAACCAAAAAGGAATGCAGAGGTTTTGACGGGGTTTGAAAGGGACCGAGAAGAGCCCAGCCAAAAATGGTGTTTATGGCAACAGGCTGTGACGGACCTGACGAGACGATTCCCTCTTTCACGACTGACGGATAAACGTTGGCGCCCAACAACACTTGAATGGGGCCTGGCTTGAACCATGTGGGATCCGCCAGATTCGATAAGTTCAAGTGGAATTGATCCGGGTTCAAAGCGGTGTCTGGCAGGTTACCACAAATCCTGCGCAGGACAATTAACTCCAATTCAGGGATTGGGAGAGACTCATCATCAGCCTTGACCTGGCAAGTGACTGTGCCACACGTCGAATTGGCGGGGGTGAGACCCAAGCCAAAAAAAAAGGCACATTGTGATTTGATGGGGATAGACCCAATTTGCGCACGCAGGAGTCCAAAATAAACGATGCCTGACTGGCAGGGTCTATGAGCGCACGGAGGCTTTGGTAGCCTCCCCACCGGTCACGAACGTGAACGATTGCCGTGGCCAACAAAACATGAGCTGCCTTGAGGCTTGAGGCGAGATTCGTCACCGAATTCGCGACATTTTCTGGAAGACAAGGGGAAACGATTTGCGGTAATTCAACTGGATTCGATAAAGAACTGGGTGACTCATGACCTGCAGTTCTATGTGGCTTGGGGAAGTGCAGCAAGGTGTGATGCCTTGCGTGGCACTGCCGACACGAATACGACGATGGTCATTTTGGAGCGCCGTGATTGGTGCTCAAGCAGTTGAGACAGAGCCTTTTCTGTTTGACCGCCAAATATCTGTCATTTGGGGACATTGACAGAAAAGTCTTGCACGCGGTGATTTTATGACTTCTCGCCCCACAATGAGAACATGCTGACTCATGCAACGTCGCTGGGGCAGATGAGGTCTGAGACACCAACGCATGTGAGGCCCACGACTTGCGGCTGACCTCGGGCTTCACGGTAACGGTGTTTGCCCGTGTGGAGCGGGAGTTCGATTGCGTTTTAGAATTTAAGGCAGTTGCCTCGAAAGCCTTGCATTGGTCGAGCACGAAAGACTTGACGTCTTCGTATTTGGGGAAGGGGGTGCCAGCTGACTTCACCTCGAAACGTTTTCGCGTCGACTCATCGAGTTTCTGGAGCAGCATGCTCGACAGGGTGAAATCCCACAGGTCGATATGCGGATACTGCTCGAGCGCCACTAAATTTTCGTTGAACGTGTTCACAAGATGGCGAAGCGCTTGCGCGGAGTCAGATGTGACGGAGGAGGCGTTCATCATCGACTGCCAGTAAAAAGTGACTAGCACGCGGTCGTTCTGGTATCTCTCAACCAACGAGTCGAACGCAATTATGTAATTATCTCCCGTCAATGGCAGGTGTTTAACCATTGAGAGAGGTTCACCAGATAAAGACGAGATCAGATACTGAAACCGTTCAATATCTGAGAGAGACTGGTTTCTGTGTATTAACGCCGTGAACAGATCATAGTATGTATGGTGGCCATGATTTTAACTTTCCGTCGAAAGACGGCAACGCGATTTTTGGCAATTGGACATTGCTCCGGCCTGTCTCGAACCAAGTTTGCGAGGCTTGGCGAGAGAGCGAGGAAGTCGGCTCTGAATTCGAAAACGAGGCTTTTACCGCAGCAAGTTTGCCATACAAGCTGTCTGCCCGGAGTGTACGTTCAAGAAATGTAGCCTTCTGCTCCTCGGAGGCACTGGGGAGAGAGGCAGTGTTGACCGTGCTCTTGAAACCGTTGTGAATTTCCGCCGCAATGTCAAACGTGGCTAAAAATGCCGGTTGGAGGCTTGGCTCGGTGTCAGCTGTGACGCCTTGTTCCAGAAGGGGCTCAAGGCGCGCAATAGCTATCGCGATGGACGATAAAGTTGCGTCCATTGTGTACGACACAAAGAAAAATGAAAACAAAGCAACTGACTCTTAGGTTGGCGTAGCTGAATGGCGAACCCAACCCAGGTGAAAAAGTGCGAATGAGACGGGCGAAAAACGAATTGATCAACACGCTGGACCAACGCACAAGTGTCACGTGGGTTTGACCCGTGACTTTAAAGTTTCAATAGTGAGGTGAATTAAATTTCTGACTGTACCTTGCTTAGCCTGAATCCGGCTCGAAGGACCAATTTATATGTTAGCGCGGTACACATAAAGACGGCAGCCTTCCGATGAAGGCTGCATTAAAACAATAACTCTTGGATTAGGAAAGCAGCAAGCGACAGTCAGAAATAAAATTCACAACAACAATCAAAAACTTTAATGCAAAACAAAAAAAACACAAACAGACAGAATTACAAAACAATAAAAAAAAACAATGTGAATTGAATGAAATGAAAAATCCGAGTGGTTCTGATCGGGGGCAGGTTCGCTGGCGCCGAGTGGCGTCCTGAAAACGAGACGAACTGCACTGAAGGTATACACCCCGGCAAACGGGAATAAACGGTAAATGGTAAAAACAATGGAAAATATGGAACTTACGGGATCTTATTCGGTGGCGGCGTCGTCCTGGCGGAGTCCGAAGGCGGCGTCGTGGTGGATGGCCGTTCCGGTGGTGGATTTTCCGTTGAAATGCACGAGTGCCCGTGTTCGTCACCAAAATAGCGGACGAACGACTCGATCCCGTCCGAAACTGGAGCTTTGTGTGCGGCTGGCTGATCCAAGCCGCTCCCCGGTGAAAGCGGTGAAAACTGCCGCTTTCTGGACTTGGAGATGATGCAGAGATCCTCCAGGAGTCACTATCGGACGCGATGGGCCTTGGATGGGCTTCTGGTCGAGTACGAATGTACGCCGATGGCACGACAAGATGGCCGCGAGAGCGATGACAAAAAAAGACGGCGTGGCTTCCCGCTCGACGTACGTAGATCGACCCCGCTTCGAACGAAGCGGCAAGAACACGAGCGGAAAGAAAGCCGAAGAATGCCGAAGACGGCCGAAGAAAGCGCTGGAGCTCGTTCACGCTTGCGTCTGACAGCCAAGTGCAAGGCACACCGAACAGGGGATGAGGGGTGAGGATTTGGACAACACAGGGATATTTTGGGTTGCATACCCTCAGTGCACACGAATGCAGTTTTCAATGAACGGGGCCGAGACATTATCAAAAAACAGATATTTATTGTGGACTTCTAAGAAGTTGAACTCCTCTTCAGGGAATCAAGCTAGAGCCTTGGAACTTCTTCCGATGGATAGCTGATGTTCCCAAGGGTGGCCAATGGGCATTATTTTTTTTCTACATACATAGTTAACATTATTATTATCATCACAAAACAAAGATTTCCTGTTCACTTCTAAGAAAATGAACTCCTCCTCGGGGAATAATTCTAGAGTCTTGAAATTTTCGCCAATGGATAGCTCTTAGATCCTCGTGAGTGGCCAGTGGGCAGATTGGATTTCATGGTTGCGCCGCCATCTTGGCCGCCATAATGAAATTTCTTATTAGTAGAACGATTTTCATGAAACCTGGAAGTTACCCTTGTCTCGTATGATCATTCTTATTTTCAAGCTGGATTCCATGATTCCGTCGCCATCTTGGCCGTCATATTGAAATTTCTTATTAGTGGAACGATTCTCATGAAACTTAGAAGTTTCCCTTATCTTGTATGAACGTTCTTATTTTCAAGCTAAATTTCATGATTTCGTCGCCATCTTGGCCGCCATATTGAAATTTCTTGTTGGTGGAACGATTTGCATGGAACTTGAAACTTATCCTTGTCACGTATGATCATTCTTATTTTCAAGCTGAATTTCATGATCCCGCCGCCATCTTGGCTGCCATATTGAAATCTGTTATTAGTGGAACGATTGTTATGAAACTTGGAACCTGCTCTTGTCTCGTATGAACAATCTTATTTTCAAGGTGAATTTTATTATTCCGCCGCCATCTTGGCCGCTAAATTGAAATCTGTTATCAGTGGAGGGATTGTCATGAAACTTGGAACTTACTCTTGTCTTGTTCGAACGTTCTTATTCTCAAGGTGAATTTTATCATTCCGCTGCCATCTTGGTCGCCATATTGAAATCTGTTATTAATGGAGGGATTGTCATGGAACTTGGAACTTTACTCTTGTCTCGTATAGACATTCTTATTTTCAAGCTGAATATCATGAATTGGCCGCCATCTTGGCCGCCATATTGGAATTTCCCATTAGTGGAACGATTGTCATGAAACGTGAAACCGAGCGTGAAACTTACTCTTGTCTCGTATGAACATTTAATTTTCAAGCTGGACTTCATTCCTATCAATGACAGTCCTAGAACTAAGAAAATGCGCTATTGAGACTCACGCACGTGAAGGCAGAATCACTTGTTTATATTTAATTTGGTTTTGTATCTGGCTTTATTTCTAATAATATTGAGTTTTGTTCCTTGAACTCGTGTTCCTTATTATGTATCTATATAATACGAACAATAAACCCTTATTTATTTATTTATTTATTTATTTACATATTTATTTATAGGTGTCCCGAAATTAATGCAACAAAACTCACAGGGAGATAAAAAAATTGAAAAATAAGACGACTTTCTCAATAAAAATACTAGTGAAAATACCCTCGCAAACTTAATAACGGAGATAGATACAGGCCTTCAAAGTTGTTTTTCCAAATCAGTTTTTTCTGCATAACTTTTGAACCGTTAAAACCGATGTTATTCAAATTTGAACCAAAGTTAACTGAAACAGGTCTCTATTGAACGATAGTAACGCATTTCATCAAACTCTTACGTATTTCGCGTATAATTCCGCCGTGCTCTAGAGCCGGCGCGGCGCCGCACCGCCGCCAATTCGGCTGATGTTTTCTGATCGACCGTTGAAGTCTCCTATTAAGTTTCAATTGGAAAGCCATCACGTATACTCCGGAAAGCACTAGAACGCTCCGCACTTGTCCGCTACAACTTAATGGAAGACTCTAGAAAGATCGTGTGTTCACCAGAAGCACAGGAATCACCGCTCGTAACAAAACATTTTTAGGGGCAAAGATACTAGGGGGTGCCCTCCCCCTTCTTCTCCTATTTTTTACTCCCCAGTGCGGGATACCATTTCTACGCCTTACAGGCAAAAGATGTACTTTTTTTGTACTGAACAAATAAATATTATCTATCTAAACTACGCAACGAAATTATTGTCGTACTCCAAATTTTGCCCTTTTTCAAAACAAGGGAACTCCCGACTGTTTTGAACAATTTTAATTCTGCTTGGAGCATTTGAGAGCTTGATTCTCTAGGTATAGAATCGTATCAATTGGAAGATTGATAGATGTGAACTTGAGTTTCTACAGGGTGTTGAAGAAAGTAGTGCAACATTTATAAAGTTTGACTATCTTCCATTTGGAATCAAACTGTTTCTTTTGAATTTCAACATCAATGGCATGTAGCTAAGGTTCATATCTCGAAACAGTTTTTGATTTATCCCTCTATCTCTTTTATTTACAGGGTGGTATCGTAAAGACGACTTTTTTGTCTTCTGGTGATAACGTTTTCCCTTCTTAACCAATTTGCTGAATCCAGGGCTCATAATGAAGCCGAAGCCTTAGGTAAGAAAACCCAAATAACATAATCGACTCAAGACCAACATTCAAAATATAGGGCGGCATCAAAAGTGACATATGAATCTATCTGTCCAGGAATCCGACCGGATGGAGAATTAAACGAAAATCTACATTGTTTTCGGATAACGCATTCATTCTGAACACTCTTTGATGTTCCATGATTGATTGTCACCAGAATGATCGATGGAGGGACCAAATTAGAATTTAGTGTTTTTGAGAGAGAATCAGCTTTCTCGCTGGTCTGAAAATGTCCGTAACCAACGATACAAAATTCGGAACAATCGGAAACAGACAGTTTCTCTTCGCTCTGTTTTCCGTAACACTGGTTACGGCATTTGCAGGTGAGTTATAGCGCTGCTTCTCCTTGGAAAACATGCGGCTGCAATTTGGACCCTGCATCCAAAGTTCTTGCCACAATCAATCATGAAACATCAAAGAGTGTTCAGAATGAATGCCTCATCCGAAAACAATGTTGATTTTCACTTAATTCTCCACCCGGTCGGATTCCTGGACAGATATATTCATATGTCACTTTTGATGCCACCCTATATTTTGAATCTTGTTCTTGAATCGATTATGCTTATTGGGTTTTCTTACCTAAGGCTTCAGCTTCAAGATGAGCCCTAGATTTAGAAAATTGGTAAATAAGGGAAAATGTTATCATCAGAAGACCAAAAAGTCGTTTTTTTGATACCACCCAGTAAATAAAAGAGATAGAGGGATAAATCAAAAACCGTTCCGAGATATGAACTTTAGCTACATGCTATTGATGTTGAAATTCAAAAGAAACAGTTTTATTTCAAATGGGAGTATGTCAAACTTTATAAATGTTGCACTACTTTCTTCAACACCTGTAGAAACTCAAGTTGACATCTATCAATCTTTGAATTGATACGATTCTATACCTAGAAAATCAAGCTCTCAAATGCTTCGAACAGAATTGAACGACAACGACATTAACGACAATAATTTCGTTGCGTAGTTCATTTATCAAGGGAGCGCGCCACTGAAATTTGCCAAATAATGGAAGAAGCAGCATCCCTTATTGTATCTCAGCCTCGATCTCAGCTCATACTGAAGATATCTTCTTGGGACTTGGAATTTTCCATAGCCAAAATTTTCTGCTTTGTACAATGGGATCATTCCGGTCCTTCCAGCAGGCTTGGAACCCATTGAAAAATACAAATTTTACATGACAATCTATCCTGCCGGCAAGCCCCTTTGACGCTCTATCATTAGGCAAAAAAAAGTTATTTGGAGCAAGAAGCAATACTCAATACGCAATTTTAAAGTAATCATGCAAAATGTTATCAATATGGATGGGTGCCTTATTTTGAATTATATTTACACAACATAATAAAAACCTGGTATAGAGAACAAAGGAAGTGAAGGAACCGCTTATTATTATCATCATCCATATGTAATTTGGTTATGTTAAAGCTAGGTAGTTAGGTATAGTAAGTAATAATTATATCTATATGTAAATCATTAAATCAAGAATTCCTGAAATGAATAATCCAATAATAAATAGCAAGTAGCAGTCTTCCAGTCTTAGACTGTGTAAGAACTACCTACCTATGTCCTCCCTACTTTGGATTGGAACGAAATGTCCTTTACTGAGCCGGAGGTTTATGCAACACAAATTACGTAGAACTCGTAACAGTACCTAGGTATCTACCGAAGAGAGTTAGTCAGCCGCCGCGCCAGTTCCATGCTCTGACCCGTCTGACCATGTGGTCTGACCATTGATTTTCTTGAGTTCTTGCGCACTTTTCCTGCAAACCTTTTTTCAAGTGGGTATTCTAGGTGCCATCCATCTGTATGTTTAAATCCAGATTCCAGGCTCGCTAGAGAATGTAAGAAAGTAAGAAAGGAAACCCAACAAAAATAATATAAAAATAAAAAATATATATCCATAAATTTGTACATTGAATAAAGAAATTAAATTAAGAAATAACATTAACATTGTACAAAACTTTAAAAACGTCCCCTTGATGGGAATGAGTCGGTTTACTCGGTTTGAACTTGAAATCTTGTTGTTTATTATACGTTTCAAGCTTAAAACTAGCAACATATATTGTACATCTTTACAAAAATAATGACAATTAAAAACTTTGTTCGTTCCTATATAAAATCTATGTAGGTATAAATAATCTATATGTATATGTATAATATCTATTTACATGACAATCTACGAAGTAAAAACGAAGAAGTAAGAGGTTTACGTTAGGTACAGAAGTGGCCTGGTTAAAGGACTAGATATACTGCAGAATTTTCACTATACATCAGATCAGCCTCAGTCTCAAATTATGCCAAGAGAGATCTAAAACGTGTTTTTTACATTTTTCATGCATTTAAAGAAAAACCTTGCATAAAGGCTCATATATCACCGTCGCATGAAAACAGGAACTATGTCCTGCGAGATTCTTAGTCCTCTTTGTCAAGTAGGTAATCATCAGGTATAGTTAACTGCATCCAATAACGTAAACCTAGCTTTGTATATCTTCAGTTCTATGATGGGAATACCATCTAGCGATTAAGAAGGCAGGCAATATCCGCTATACGTTTTGATGGCTTCTTCTGTGTAACTTTTCCCCACTATCACGCCGTAATCTGTGTGGTGGTGCGGACATCTATGCGCATGAGGACATTGACACAAAGTGTTTACGTTTACTTCGTCCAAAAACTCTTGTCGCTTGCGCACGGTGAAGAGGCGGCACGGCTCTTTTCGCTGGCATCGAAGTCTCTGCAATAATTCAAGAGTAGTTGATGAGCTTCGTAGGTGCATCGGCAGCCGCACGGTAGCTACACTTACGGCTTGTGGCGAACAGGCGAAAGAGTACTGGAACGCTATCTGACTATTGGACAAATGCAGGGCTTGTCGTTTTGTCAGATAGGTCATGGAATTTTTTGGACAATGACAATGGACTATCTGCTCGGTTACGTTGTTGGCGAACAGAGTGATGGTCCAGGTGGTGTCCCTGAAGAACCTGCAACGGGATAATGTTTATATACCTACCGTGTGTTTTTCGGAAACCGCACCAGTCCATAACTTATTTCCTGTGGCATATATAGATTTGAAATTTTTATGGGGTAATTGAACACCTGTATATTTTTCAATACTCAGATAGAGATTTTTTTTATTAGCACAGTGGTGGTCTTGGAAATTCTCTATGATGGAAGATGGCGATTTTATAGCGAATTGAATATTACGCGGATTTGATAAATCATTATCACCAAAGGTGGCTTGCGAGCACAAATATAAATTTGAAATTAGAAGATTGTTCATCATTTATGCAAAAAGCGTTGCCGGTTAAAATCGACATTAATAATAATCAAATTTCTGACTTTTGTTTAATTTGGGGTCGCAGCCACCTTTACTGATACAAATATTTAATACAATATACAAATCAATATATTCAGTTTGCTATAAAATCGACTTTCTTCATGATAGAGAGTTTTCAAGACCACCACTGTATTGATGAAAAAAATCTCTATCCGAATATCGAAAAATATACAGGTGTTCCATTTGAAATTCAAAAATTTTTTTCGCAAAAAAAAGCGAAAATTCTCTCAAATGCCCCATAAAAATGTCAAGTCTATTTATCTCACAAGAAAAATGTTATGGGCTGGTGCGGTTTTCGAAAAATACTCGGTATATTATAAATCACTGAGAAGTCTATAGGAAGTGGGCGTATCGAGGGGTAAATCGCTGACAACATTTTGTGCACTAATTTGCAGTTTTACTGATGAATTTTCAAATGATTTCCAAAGATTTCCAATCATTCCAATAGATAATGATTCCCAAGAATAAGGTACACCAGACTTCCGAAGCTGTTTACCCTTCGGGGCGTATGGGATAATCGTAATTATGATCATTCCCCCTTCACGTAGTCTTTTTTTTTCCTGTGTCGGAAGCGGGGTTACCTACATGAAGGATGTGGATGAAGAGGGCCGACGCCGATGGTATAAATCATATACTTATACCTACATACCTGCACTTGGAGATCTTCTTGACTGGCTCGCAGAGCTTGTACTGGCGCGTCTTGTCGCCCAGGGTATATCCGTCATCTGTTTGGAGCTCCAGTGGACAGGTCCTGCCTCCTGGACACCTGCACTGCTTCTCAATCCATGGCGTGTCATACAAGTCCACTTTGTTGCAAATTGCCCTCGGAGCACACTCGGCTAGATCTCCGTCGGATGTCTGTAACATTGTTACCATAGTTTACTCAGTTATATTTACAAATGAATTTAATCAGTCAAATAATGAAGGTAACCGATTTGCATTCCTCATACTACAACTGTGGAGGTACATATAATCAATGGGTACATATATTATTATTATATACCAATATTACGTGTTTGTTGTGGTAACAGATAAGATGTAAGGACTTTTATATAAGTTGTAGATGGATATTACAGTTTATTTATGTATTCAAATATTTAAAGTTGACACTTGTCAAAATAACCTTGAAAATTACAGAATAGTAGCAGTGCATCTTTATCTAAGCGAGGTCTATAACTCTATAATCGCGCGAATACCGGAAAGACACTTTTAGCGCGAGATGCATACACTGCTTTATATGCAATTGCAACTTTTCACAATAAATTTTTCACTTTTGCGTTTATGATTCGTATTTCTCGACTGCGGCCACAATAATTGCCGTTGACCTGACATTTGCGTTGACATAACAGTGCCGAAAAATGACCTTGAAAGCATAACAGTGCTAAAAAATGACATAGGAGTGCCGGAATGTGACATAAGAGATCAGAAATATGTCGAAATACTGAAAAATGCCACTTTTAAAACTGTCTCTGTTAATGATAAAGTACTTAAGCATTAAGGGACGATTGCAATTAAAAAAAACAAGTAAAATAGTGTACAACACTCGTGGCTGGTTACACAAAATACCTTCCGACACTCAGCCTCTTAAAGAACTCGGGCTGCGCCCTCGTTCTGCAAATTTTGGCTTCGTGTCTGAAAACCACTAACAACCACTCGTATCGTAAACTACTAATAAAAAAATGTCAAGATGACATACGGAGATAGCTGTGCATATATGATAAGATGATAATCATATATCAACCTGGATCCGAGCCTTGGTTTTTACTTTCCTACTACCAACAGTACGAGCAGGAGTACAGTACCTCCAGTATCCATTGTTTTTTTCAGATGGTATCTTTTCCACTGCATTTTTGCGAGAAAGTGTCAATTGAATTTATTGTTTTCGGATAAGCTGCAACTGCAAATCCACTTCAATAATCGTTTTTCAAAATATTTATTGCATACATTTGATGTAAAATAAATTAACACCTGGAGTATATTTGTAATCCAGTTGATAGTTCATTCATTAGAAGAACGCAATGTAATATCTGGATTTGATCAATTCACCATTGCCTCTCATTGCGATTTTTTTTTTAATAAATTGGTCAACAAAATAAAGTGTTCTATGTCGATATTTTTATCGATTTTCAAAACTCGACAGCTTTGTATTCCTTCGAGCGATTTTGGATCTGTTTAGAGTGGTTGATACAGCCATTCTTCAGCTATCGGACTCAAGTTTTACAACGTATGAGAAAATGCAAATAAACTTTGTACAGGATTTCAGATAAGACAGTGAAAAAAACTTTTGATGGTTTAGTTATCCTCCATTTTGTCAAGAATTTTTTTTGTGGATACCAACACCAAAAATATGAAGAATGAAGTCTTTCCCCGAAACGGTTTTTGATTTATCCCCTTATTTTCATTTATTAAAAAGTTACGCCATTTTTTCCTTGAATGTACCCTTTTTGAAAATTGGCTTCTCAATAAGACATATTATTGAGGTAAATTGGACAGAAGCTGATAGTTTCACTTGAAAAATGACCCCTGAAAAACATTTTCACTACTCACCGCTAAAATGGTTATCCCCATGCAGTGCCTTGAATCCCTGCGGGCTGAGTACTTATACTTATCGATGATATTAGCATGATAGCGGATAAGCATAGTGTGGCATATCAGATTTATAACAGTATAACCATATTAGTCCCCTTTTGATAATGTTTGTTAAGGGTTGTTTTCAAAAGACCAAAAATTGACAATTCAAGAACGAAAAGATTTAGAGGCAAAATTCTTATTTGATATGCAATCGCATAGAGTAATACATTTTTCAACTAAGTCATGGTGTCCTTCATAGCAACCCTTACGTAAGGGATGAAAATATTTTTTCGTGCTGCCATAACCGAAAATGACAATATACGCTCGGTGTCCTGCACTGCAATATTCAGAAAAAGATCTAGAGCGGCAAAGTAAAAAGTACACGTAAAAAATAAACTAACCTCGCAAAATCACTCACAATTCAAGAGAGATCACGTTTCCAATGTTATAGCTTGAAATTTTAGGTTTAAATCAGTTAAAATTATAAATAATTACTTTGAAAATTGACAATTTAGGGTCATTTTTCTATCATCTGTTGGTACAATTGCAGAATGATTTTTGACGTTTTGTGGCGCGAAGGTTTAAAAGTGATTAATTTATGCCATTTCCTGTGTTTCGTCGTCACACAAGACACTAGAGCTCAGTGATTTCGGGATTTTTGGAGGATGGCCCTTCTAATTGGGGAGGGGAAGGGCGGTTTTAAGCAAGAAAATTCAAACATAGGACGCAATTTTTCAAATCGACATTTGACGCACAAAAATCTGCATCTAGTAGGTATATGCCTCGTGCCTTGGTGATGAATGGCAGAAGTACCAACTTGAAATGATTATTGCGATATGATCTTATTTATTTGTAATTTTATTAAGCAGCACGAAAAACGATGTATGCTACTCGCGCTGAAAACGGCATAGCATAACTCTCTTACATGCAGCTCTCGGCCTAGGGCCTCGAGCTGCATTCACGTTCGTTATGCTATGCCCGGTTTTCGGCGCTAGTAACATAAAATACTATTGTGTAAGTGTTTGGTATCAATTCTCATGGTTTCGTGTCTCCTGAATCTAATTCTGACAATTAAAATTGATTTCATCTCTATAGCTCTTGAAAAATTTACCGTTTTACTTTATGTTGATTAAAAAAACTCGATCTTTGTTGGTTGACGACAACGCGAAACCACATCGGCATTGTTATCGAAGTTTTGAGGGATCACAATATTGAGTGAATGGATTGGCCACTTTTGTCTCCAGATACGAATGTGATTGAGCATGTAATGACTAATAAGTACAATGAAAAGAAAATTGAAAGAAAGGGAAAGACAAATTGGAAACTTGATGACTTGGCGGATGCAACTGAGGCTGAATGGGATGCTATCCTTCATGACTTTTTGCACAGCTTAGTTGAGGGGATGCCACGAAGAGTTGCGGTTCTCATCAGAGCTAGAGGAGGTTTCACTAAATACTAATGAAGTTGTAGTTATGTGTGTGATCCAAGGAAATTTTCATCTCCCTCAATCCCTCAATCCCTCATACATATGCCTAACGGTGTACCACTTTTTAGCCACAGCCGAGGAATAAACCGCAATGGAAGCAGCCTATTGTACACTATGATGGAAGACAAAAGAAGTCGATCGAAGTCTGGTGTACAAAATGTTTACTACCCTTAGTCGCGGCCACGGAATAGCCGCGGCCAAGCGTTAAAAGCAAGTGAAATTTGATTGATTAGGATTTGGCTGCATCAATTTTTTTTTTTGGTTAATGATAGTAGGTCATATCAATTTTATGACAACATTGTTTGACATTGTGGTGTATTGAGATAACAATACTCTTGATAAAAAAATATTGTAAACATGTTATGTCAAAATAAAAAAAAGATCCGAAATTATCAGAGATTTTTCTCTTCAAGTAATGGTAAGTTTCTTCTCTTCAAATTGATTTTTATTGCCAAAATCACATTCAGGGAAAACGGAAACATGAGAATGGATATCAAACACTAATACGAAAATATTTTCATCCCCTACGTAAGGGTTGCTATGTGAAATAAGAATTTTGCCTCTAAATCTTTTCGTTCTCGAGTTATCAATTTTTGGTCTTTTGAAAACAACGCTTAACAAGAATTATCAAAAGGGGGCTAATATGGTTATATATTTTATGTACTGTGGTAAATCTGATATGCCGCACTATGCTCATCAGTTTATCCGCTATCTTGCTAATATCATCGGTACTCAGCCCGCAGGGTTTCTAGGCACTGCCTGGGGATAACCAGTGATAATGTTTTTCAGGGGACATTTTTCAAGTGAAACTATTAACTTTTGCCCGATTTACCTCGATAATATGGCTCATTGAGAAGCCAATTCTCAAAAAGTGTACATCCAAGGAAAAAATGGCGTAACTTTTTATTAAATGAAAATAGGGGGACAAATCAAAAACGTTCCGAGGAAGACTTCATTCTTCATATTTTTGGTGTTGACTTCATTCTTCATATTTTTGGTGTTGATATCCACAAAAAAAAATTCTTGGCAAAATCGAGGATGACTAAACCATCAAAAGTTTTGCATGGTTTTATCGGACACCTGTAGAAAGTTTATTTGCTTTTTCTCATACTTTGTGAAACCTGAGTCCGATAGCTAAAGAATGGGTGTATCAGCCGGTCTAAACAGATCCAAAATCGCCCGAAGTAATACGAAGCTGTTGAGTTTTGAAAATCGATGAAAATATATAGACATAGACACTTATTTTGTTGACCACTTTGATATGTTAATATGCACTGGGATACACCACGGTTGGCGAAATTTCTATGGAAATCCTTTCTACTAGGAAGGTTCAAAGAGGGCGAGGGCGGGACGACAACGACGACACTCCGTACAGGTGTACAGTTCTTAGAGGGTGCCCTACAAACGTACAACTTGCGTCTGATGCTCTTCACTAGCCGTGGGAAAATCGACCAGTTGCTCTGTCTGATATGGTCGTGGGCCAGGCAGCCGTC